>CM024754.1:24639777-24904916 GCA_014218235.1 Colocasia esculenta | reverse complement strand
TTTGAAGCTTTGTATGGTAGGCAATGTAGATCACCATTGTGTTGGATAGAATTAAAGAATCACATATTCTTGGACCCTAAATGATTCAAGAAACACCAGAAATTATTAAGTCGTTACGAGATAGGATGAAGCTGCTCAAGATCGACGAAAAGCTATGCGGATCAAAGAAGAAGGGAGCTAGAATTTCAACCAGGAGAACATGTGTTTCTTAAAGTGTCACCCCGAAGAGGAATTAAAGATTTGGTATTAAGGGAAAGTGAGTCCAAGATATATTGGGCCCATTTGAAATACTGAAAGAATTGGGGAAATGACGTACCAACTAGCACTTCCACCATAGTTATCTAACGTGCATGATGTTTTCCATGTATCAATGTTGAGAAAATATGTGTATGATCCGAAAACAATTATTGAATACCAAATTTTGGGTATACAAGAAATTTGGCATATGAGGAAAGACCATGCAAATCCTTGACAGGAAATCAAGCAACTTCGGAACAATGAAGTTCTCTTATTGAAGATTCAATGGAGCACAAAGGACAAGAACAGGCCACATGGGAACTAGAAGATGCCATCAAGACGAAATATCCAGAATTATTACAGATTAGTATAATTACCTTCATGTTATTAAATTTGGAGGACCAAATTCTTTTAGTAGGAGAGAGTTGTACGCCCCAGAAATTTAAAGTGTTATGAAAATAGAAATAAATTGGTTAAATACCTTAGGATGTTATTAAATTGTGATGATTAGAGGATAGGTATATTAGTGGTAAGAACATACCCAGGTGTCGTACATCAAAGTGCGCCTCCCACAGGGCGGCACCAGAAAACGACAACGAAATAAAAATCCGAGAACATCATAATTTCAGAAAAATGTGGAGAAGTCAATATGTAATTATCCGAATTTTTCGACGTACGGATTTCAAGGTACAGTCGACGCGACCATTTCTCGGGTGATTTTTCACCTAGTGTAAAATAAAATCTAAAAATTAAATAAAAATCACCATAATTAGTAAAACTATCATATTAGCCTATGGTCAAAATTCAATGCAATCCAATATGGTTTGGATAGCTATTTAAGGAACAAATGGCCACTGATTTATGAAAGAAATTACGAAAGGATTTTTTTGTGGGTTTTTACCATGCACACGTGGGAGGTTTTGTAAGGCTAGCACTCATGGTGGGTGATGGTAAACCTCAGTTACCAGGTGTAACTTGCTAAGCCTGCATAGGCTAGGTGGCTGAGGGAGGTAAAAGAGGATTTTACTTCACACATGTACACTTGCATGGCCTTGTGCATGTAATAACCTGGGTCTATAAAACCCTCCCACAACCATCGTACACACCTTTCTCCATTCTTTATGGTGTGTGGGCTTGCTACTGAGATCACTCCACTGCCATGCTACGGAGTTGAGCTGCCAACTCTACCTGGAGAAGCTTCAACGGCTGTTCTGGTGTCTTCTTTGCCCTGGTGCATCTGTTGAGGCCATCATACGTTCAAGTGTGCAATCGTTTCTCTTGTTTGTGGATTCTAAGTAAAGGAACTCTCACGACTTCTTTCGGTAGGATTCCTTTCTTACTCTTTCTAGTTCTATTGCCACCTTTTCATTGATTCATTTGTAAATGGCATGTGGAATCTTATCATGCTAATCTTCAAATCTGAAAACTTAGATTATGGTCAAAATTGAGAAGTAATGTTACTTGTCATGATATTATCAAAGTTAGAAGATATGTTCATGATAGGGAATCAATATTACACCAAGTTCTAGTTAATCTTCAGTCACAATTAGCTGCATGTTACTATCTTTGTTCCAGTTGACTAAATCTAGAGTGTTGATCTCATTATATAGATGAGATAGAACCTTAACAGTTTTCTGCTCTTAATTAGCTTGATTCAATGAGAGATTATAAAACTCTCAAGTGAGACATTTGATATATGTTCAACAGAGAAAAATGAAGAGGATATTTCTAGAATGAGTGCTCTTCATTATATCCTTTGAGTTTAACCTCTTGCTAAACATCTTTGTGAGTTATGTTCCATGATCTTCCTTTTGTCTTCTAGTTATGTTCTACTGAGTTGTACATCTGAATTGTACATGTTCAAGGTTCCAATCATGTTAGGAATGATAGAAAAGCTGGTAGTACAATTTCTAGTGGATTTAATCAATTTTTGGGAAGCCACATAGCACCTGTCGATAGCTCTGCATCCACCTGTCGACATGGCCCTTTGTCCAGAGCCCAGAATTGTAACCAGGCATGGTTGTCGACACCACCCCTCTGGTTGTCGACAACCATTGTCAGCTGAGACTGGAAAGCTTTGGTTGTCGACAACCACCTCTTTGGTTGTCGACAGCCCACTGTCAGACTGAGAAACCAGCCTCTGGGAAAGCCTTGTTGTCGACAACCACCCCTCTAGTTTGTCGACAACCACTGTCAGTCCCAGACTCCAACACCTACCTTGAACCATTTCTGACCTGAACTATACCCATTGTTCTACTTGTTAGTCAACCTTATCATATGGATTTTACTCCCTAAACACCTACTAAAATCAGTCAAGTTATCTTCCTTGTTACCTTGAGTTATTACTACAAGTTCCGAACAAATTATTCTCGTGAGATTGTCATTCTCGCAAACCAATGAAGGAATCAAAGTTCCTTAACACTTGTGTGCAAATCTTGAGTCAACTATGAGTGAATCCTTGTGTTTCTTGATCCTTACAGGATAAGGTTGTAGTGATGACTATTTGTGAGTTTTGTACTCATTTTGAGAATATGCCTGGCAAATAAGGGCTGATCTAGTCCTGGGAGGAGCACTAAATTGTTTAAGTGGCCGCGCGGAACGATAAGGATGTGTGGATGTATTGGTAGTACATCATTCATGTGTGATTGGTCATCATGTCATCTTTCTATGTGATTATATGTGTTCTATCAGAGCTTGAATGTTGCTAAATATTCCTGAATCTTGAGTCAATGTTCATTATTTCACTACCTAGTGTCACATAGTATTCTCAGTCTTGTATGCAAAACGAGAATACATATAAAGTTCCTTGTCATACTCTTTGTGTATCTTGATTCCTTGATTATAAGACTTGAATCCTACTGAGCTAGTTAGCTCACAGAATTCTACTTTTCAGGTAATCAAGATGGAACAAATGATTAAGGGGAAATGTGTTCTGAGTGAACCACGTATCAACAAGGAGCTAGCTATGTTACTTTTCTGTAATATTATGAATGACAAGTGTGATGTAATAAGTTTCTTTTGACTAATTCCTCATGAGAACTTTAATGAGGAAATTTAGATAATAATGTACTTTGGAGGCTATCTAAGGAATGAATGGATATAGTTTTATTGACGTGTTATATTCTGTCATTTCCGATAAATGGATTTTATTTAGGACGTGACACGAACCAATTGAGGTGTTCCCATCAGGTCGGATGGAACCTCGGATCAGCCGACCTTATAAGGCCACTGCCGACATCTTATCTACATGATATCAATGATGCGTCAGGTCTTTATACATCTCGGGCCTCTCTACAGCTTGCCCAAGTAGTCTCTTGAGAATCAACCAAAAGCTTGTCGTCTCCGATCAAGCACTCGGGTTGACAAAGCTCGGGCTACTCGACCTATAGCTCACGCCCTCCTCGCATGCGTGCCCATCACAACCCTCACGGGGTCAGCGGACGAGTGAGGTGAACCGAGAATTACGGGAACCGTAATCAAGGCCATTATGACCACGATCTCGGCGATCAGGTCTACAGGTGGCAGCCACGATCATCGCGGTTTTACAGGAAGTAACGGCGCCCAATCCGGAGGGAATCTCGAACTCCCAGCGAGATTGGCAGCTCGTCCAGTTCACACATACGGTCCTAACACTATATAATAGGTAGACAATCCATGGCCAAGGTACGCTATTCTCCCCCCACGCTAGGCCATTCTGCTCGGCTAGCAACTGACTTGAGCGTCGGAGTGTCTCCCCGCCGAGCCCACTCGACGGGCTTTGCAGGTCAGGTCGTGAGCTCGGGAGCAACGTCACACGTCGGCCAAGCACGCCTTAAATGGGATTCATCGGCTTGTCGTCTCGGCTCGGTCTGGCAAAAGCGCCTCAACGGTCACCTCAGCAGGACGACCTATGTTACTTGTAGCAGTAACTTGGCGCCGTCTGTGGGAAACACTACTAAGGTCAGTACGGTTTCCCTCCCCCTATTCTCAATTAAATCCACCAAGTGCGCACCACGAGGAGCCCTTTCATCATAGCTATGATCGGCAAGGCTGCCGACCAAGGCATTTGCCGTGGTCGATAAGGGGGCCAACCAGTTCCGATAAGCATCTGCATAGGAAAGTTCAAGCCAGCCTACGACTCTTGATACAACCATACCCCCAGCTCGGGAAGCCTAAGCCCTCCAAACAGGAGGTCGTTACCACACGTGTTGATGTCCTCGGTCATGAGGATGATGAGAAAGACGAGTACCTTATCGTCTTGAGTCTACCCCTATTATTCAATCGATCATGACAAACCCAAGAAGCAGGTTAAAGAACATGAACGTTGTGGTTCTGGACGAGGTCGCTTCGGCACTCCCCAGGAACCGAGAAGATGACGTTCGATAAAGCTCTTGAAGGCGTGGTCGCTTCGGCACACGTATACATCGTAGCTCTTGTGCGAGGTTGCTTCGGCACTCCCCAGGAACCGAGAAGACGATGTCCGATAAAGCTCTGGAAGGCATGGTCGCTTCAGCACACGTATACATCGTAGCTCTTGTGCGAGGTTGCTCGGCACTCTGAGCTGTTGAAGGCGTGGTCGCTTCGGCACATATATACATCGTAGCTCTTGTGCGAGGTCGCTTCGACACTCCGAGCTCTTGAAAGCGTGGTCGCTTCAGCACACGTATACATCAGAGCTCTTGCGTAAGGTCGCTTCGGCACCCCGAGCTCCCAAACACGAGGTTGCTTCGGCACACATCTCAGTAAACCGAGTTCTTTCACGAGGTGCGCTTCGACACTCCGAGCTCCCACCATGGTCGCTTCGCCCCGTATCATCCGAGCTATAAAGCGAGGCCCCTTCTACTCGCGACGAGGTCGCTCATGGCCGTAACGTCAGATGATCCATTATCCGAGCTCAACGCGAGATCCTTCGCACGTGTGCATGACCGACAAGGACGTTTGAACTGATCAAGGAGGCGACGTCCGATGCGATCCTAGAAGTCGTTTCGGCACCAACCCCCCTTAGACGACGCACTATCAATAGTCATAGAGGTCCAAGCCGACCTCGAGGATTGACGATAATTTGGTCACGTCTAATCCGACCTCGAGACGCCAGTTCGAGCTCCGAGCCGCTATGGAATTAATGTATCTCCTAGAGAGTTCTTCAAGAATCGTTTCGGCTTTAAACAAATGCTCCAGCGAGGCCCCCTGAGCATTCATTAAGGTCGCTCTCGGCACAAATGTCGTGGTTCTGAACGAGGTCGCTTCGGCACTCTCCAAGAACCGGGAAGATGACGACCATGAAGCTCTGAGCGAGGTCGCTCCAGCATTCCAAAAGCAGGTCACTTCGACCTGTCGACCTCCACGAGGTTGCTTTGACGCTATGGGCATGAATGGCATGCTTGCTAAACAAGGTCGCTTTAGACATTCGTTGAAGCCGAGATAACGTCCAACCTGTATTCAGCACGCGCAGTAAACGTGGACGACACGAACAAGGACATTTCGGCAATCAACAAAAACCGATATAGCGTCTGACGTCCGATAAGTGAGCCGTAGTGACCGACAATGACAAAAAGCAATCAGTTCCCAGTTTCAAGACAAAAGGAGTTGTGCAAGTCCATTTTGCCACATAAGGCTTCAATCGAACACCACCGTCGTCAGACGCAGCGACTCGAACCTCGGTAATAGCAGCCTGATCAAAAGTAACGATCGCGCCTGTCTCATCAGCCCCAAGAACGGATGATCCGTATATTTATGACTATGAGCTATGATCAGTTCTCATGTAATTCTAATTATACATATTGATTTTGGTGAATAACAAAACATGATTACCAAACCTTCTCAAGCTTTCTAACATACGTTCTATAAGCTTGTGACTCAGGAAAATCTCAAGGAAAAATCAAGCCCATTTGGTAGTATTAGTACATCTATAACATGTCAAGCTCAGTATGATATTTCTCTAAGTCCACATCGATTTCTATTGAAATCACAACGATTTCCTTAAAGCTGTAATATTTGATGTCATAACGATTCTTTGTAGAAACACTGTTGATTACAATCAAATCGTTCCCATAACGATTCCTTAAGTCATCACATCGATTTCTTAAGACTTCGTAACGATTTTCTCATCGCAACGATTCTCTAAGTCTCGCATCGATTTCTAGACGTTTTTTTTTCGTAACGATTTGCTCATCACAACGATTCCCAAGTCATCGCATCGATTTCTTTAGAGCTCATAACAATTTCTTTGCACATCGATTTCTTAGAGCTCATAACGATTTGCTTCGCGCATCGATTTTCTTTAGAGCTCATAACGATTTGCTTCGCGCATCATTTCTTTAGAGCTCATAACGATTGCTTCGCACATCAATTTCTTTAGAGCTCATAACGATTTGCTTCGCGCATCGATTTCTTTAGAGCTCATAATGATTTGCTTCGCGCATCGACTTCTTTCAGTAATCATAACGATTTCTTTCTGCAATGATTTCCTAAGTGTCATAACGATTTCTCACTGAACACAACGATTTGCTCTCCATAACGATTTCTTTAGTAAACATAATGATTTGGTTATGTCTTACAGTGATTTAGCTAAATTGACTTGATCACAACGATTTCATAAGTCATGACTGTATCGACTTCTTATGTACAATGATTTGCTATTGGTCAAAGCATTGAATAGTCAAAGTCGTCACGCATATCCTTCTGACACCTCTGCATTAATGTAGACTGAACCTATCCTGCATGCATGCAGACGATAACGTCCATTATCGTGCTTACTCTGTGTGTATCTTTTAGAACAGCCATGTGGCATTACTATTTCTATCATTGTTTGTTCTAACTTGACTGACATCAGAGACAGCTTAGATGTCTATCGTTTAAGCTTGAAATATGTGCAGATATCTGATGACAGTCCATCTTACAACGTTGGACAAAATAGAAGCCAAGAATAACACTGAAGATTTTGCGTGCATAAATGGATAAAAGACTGTGACTAACACTTCAAAAAGGCCATCAGTCTAACGGCTACCAAGCTAGAGACAACGGACTTCTCAAACGTCCAAATTTTAAATAAGAGATATATAAGCAAGAGTGAAACTCCAGAGTAGACAACCTTTGAAAAATCCAGCTTCCAAGCAACTGCATTGAAGTTCTCTGCGAGTTCTCTAGAAAGAGCCAAGCCTCATTTTCCATTATTCTTAGCTCTTAGCTCTTTGTGCTGTAATAGAAATCTTGAGAGAGAGCCTGTGTAGTTCTGAGGAGAGCATTGTTTAGATCTCCTTCTCTCAGGGCTATTGCTTCAGATCATGGCTTGTTAAACCTTGATCTAGGGGCTTGATTTTATTGCTTATTTTGCTTAGTTATTCCTTCTGTTGTGAAGGAAGACCTGGTGGGGTATCCAGGGGTGTAGAGTTTCCTTCGTGGTGAAGGAAGACCTGGTGGGGCATCCAGGGTGTTGTAGTTTCCTTCGGTGAAGGAAGACCAGCTGAGCGGGTGTTGTAGTCCATAAGGGGACTGTACTCTAGTTAGTGAATCCTGAGTTTGCTCAGGGACTGGACGTAGGACTCCTAAGGAGAGGGTCCGACCATGATAAACTCTGTGTGTTGTGTGATTGATTTCCTGTGTGTGTTTGCTGTTTATTCTAACTTTCACTAACCTTCATCGAAGAACGTCTTTGTGTGATTGCTTTAAGTACAAGTATTAATCAAATAATTTTTTAAAGACCCATTCACTCCCCCCCCTCTGGGCTCGTCAACTACGCAACAAGTGGTATCAGAGTGAGTTTCTTCGACGACAAGAAGAAGACCCAACGATCCGAAGAGTAAAGATCCATGGAAGCCAAGGTAACATTGAAGGTCAGTCTGTCAACCGACCCCCTCTCTTCGATGGTGAAGATTAGCTTATTGGAAGACCAGAATGGAGTACTTTCTGCAAGGCACGATTATCAGATATGGTCCATAGTAGAAGAAGGCGATCTCCTGGTCACAAATGAGAAGGCTCAGTGGACAGATGAAGACAGAAGAAAAATCTCCTTGAATTGTAAAGCAAAAGAGTATTCATGCTGTGCCCTGAGCAAGAAAGAGTTTTCCCAGAGTTCAGCCTGCAAATCCGCAATGGAGATGTGGGAAAAGCTCAGAATTACCTATGAAGGCACAGACAAGGTGAAGGAGACAAGATTGACATTCTTGTTACACAATATGAGAGATTTTAGATGCAATCATGTGAGTCCATAACTCAAATGTTCAGTCGGTTCACTGATATTACAAATGGGTTGGCTAGACTAGGGAAAACTTATGAGATTGAGACATGGTAAGGAAATTCTCAGATCCTTACCATCCTCATGGACCCCAAAGGTAATAGCTATTGAGGAAGCTAATGATCTGAAAAGATGTCTGTGGAAAAGCTCATTGGGTCTCTTATGGCCCATGAGATCAATATGGAGAGACTAGGAGAGTCCAAAGTAGAAAGAAGTAGTCCAATGCCCTGAAAGCTGAAGAGAACCCAGAAGTAAGCTCAACGAAAATGAGAATTGTTGAGGATAGTGAAATGAAGAAGCAATGCTATCAAGAAGATTGCAGCGAATTTTGGCCAAGAAAAAGAAGTTCCTATCCAGCAGAAGACACTTCAAGAAACACAAGGATTTCAGAAGTCGCAGGAATAGATCAGAAGAACACTGATCCAATATGTTATGAGTGTAAGAAGTTCTGGACACTCAAGGCAGAATTCCAAAGCTTAAGAAAGATGGACACAAGAAAAAGGACAACTCAGACGATTCAAGAAATACAAAAAGAAGGCATGGGAAGCCGCTTGGGAAAACAGTAGCGACTCAGACAGTGAGTCAAGCTCGCGCAGTGATGAAGAAGAAGCCAACCTGGCTTTCATGGAAAATACATGATAAGGTAACATCTGACTCCTCTTTTGAAGGTCTACCAAAGTTAGCACAAAATGGAAGGTATTTAGACCATGTGCAAAAGGAAAGCACACTAAGAGCTCCTTCAAGTCAAAGACCGTGGTAACCACCTCAAAACCCTTAGAACTTCATCACATGGATTTGTTTGGGCCAATGAGGACCACTAGTCTTGGAGGAAAGAATTTTGGGTTTGTCATAGTTGATGACTACTCCAGATTTACATGGGATCATTCTTAGAACATAAGATGACACATTTGAAAACTTTGTTAGTTTCAGCAAGAAGGTTCAGAAAGATAAGAAATTCAGCATTTTTAGTAGTTCGATCAGATCATGGAGGTGAATTTCAGAACGAGAAGTTTGTAAAATTCGTGAAATGAAGGAATTGAGCACAATTTCTCAGCACCAAGGAACCACAGCAAAATGGAGTTGCTGAGAGGAAGAACAGAACCTTATTGGACATGGCGAGAAACCATGCTGTCAGATTATGACTTGCCAGGTATTCTGGGCTGAAGCAGTGAAACACGGCAAGTTACATCATCAACAGAGTTATGATCAGCCAATCCTGAAGAAGGCAGCGTATTCAGGGAAAGAAACCAAAGATCAGTCACTTTTAGGACATTTGGATGTCCTTGCTTCATCCACAATAACGGAAAAAGAGATATTGGTAAGTTGATGCCAAGTCAGATGAAGGCATCTTCATGGGTACACCTCTAAACCTAAAGGCTATAGAGTATTAACAAGCGCTCTTTATTAATTGAACAGTCTATCATATCATTTTGATGAAACTAACCTTCCTTGAGAAAGGAAGAAGATAGTGACATTGATGATACAGATGAATTGTCTAAGAATTAAAGGATACATCAATTGAAGACAAGGATGATCCACCTCTGGAAGACCTGCAACAAAAGGACATTACACATGATAATCTTCTAAAGGAGTGGAGATACAAGAAAGATCACCCCCTGAGAACTTATTGGTGATCCATCTATAGGGGAAAAACGAGAGGTAATGTAATACCCTGTGATTACCTAGCATTTGTTTCTCAAATTGAGCCTAGGACAGTCAATGAAGCTCTAACTGATGAATCTTGGATTATAGTCCATGCAAGATGAACTAAACCAGTTCAAGAGAAACCAAGTATGGTCACTTGTTCCCCAGCCATCCAGTTATTGGCACCAAGTGGGTGTTCAGAAATAAATTGGATGAGACTGGTGTGATCCTAAGAAACAAGGCCAGACTGGTAGCTCAAGCTATTCCCAAGAGGAAGGCATAGTTTCGATGAAACCTATGCACCTGTAGCTAGACTTGAGGCTATTAGAATCTTACTTGCATATGCATCGGCTTAGATTTAAAAACTATTTCAAATGGATGTTAAGTCCACTTTTTTAAATGGTTTTATCAAGGAGGAAGTTTATGTGGAACAACCTCCAGGTTTTGATGATACAGAATTTCCGAATCATGTTTTTTAACTTCATAAGGCATTGTATGGTTTAAAGCAATCGCCTAGAGCCTGGTATGAAAGGCTTAGTTCTTTTCTTTTAAACCATGGTTTTAGTGAGGTCAAGTTGATAGCACCCTTTTATAAAGTCAAAGGTCAAACATATCTTACTTGTTCAGATTTATGTAGATGACATAATTTTTGTTCCACTGACAATCTCTTTGCAAGTATTTTGAGAAGCTCATGCAGGTGATTCGAAATGAGCATGATGGGAGAGCTCAGCTACTTCCTTGGATTACAAATCAAACAAGGAAAGGAAGACACTCACATCTGCCAAGCAAAGTACACAAAGGAACTCCTGAAGAAATTGGTTTCGAGAACGCAAAGCCACTGTCAACACCATGAGTACATCAACGAGGATGGACAGTGACAAGGATGGTAAGAAAGTAGATCAAAATATCTACAGAGGTATGATAGGTTCATTACTTTATTTAATAGCTAGCAGACCTGATATTTTATTCAGTGTATGTATGTGTGCTTGATATCAGGCAGATCCTAGAGAATCACATCTAATCTCAGTAAAAAGAATTTTTAGATACTTATCTAGAACTCATGACTTAGGTCTTTGGTATCCAAAAGCATGTGAAATTAACTTGGTTGGATACTCTATGCTGACTACGCTGGATGCAAGGTAGATAGAAAAAAGTACCAGTGGATTGTCAATTCCTTGTAGGATGTTTGATATCATGGTCCTCCAAGAAGCAAAATTCAGTGGCACTATCAACTGCTGAAGCTGAGTATGTTTTGTTGTCGGGAGCTGTTGTACACAACTCCTATGGATCAAGCAACAACTTGAGGACTATGGGCTTCACATCAAAACAATTCCCCTGCTGTGTGACAACACAAGTGCTATAAATCTAACCAAAAATCCAGTACAAGCATTCAAGGACCAAGCACATTGAGATTAGATACCATTTCATTCGAGATCATGTAGCTAATGGTAATTTAGAAATATCTTTTATTGATACAAATGGTCAGTTAGCAATATCTTCATAAAAGCCTTACCCGAAGAAGATTCACATCTCTTAGAAGGGAATTGGGGATGTGTATTTGTGAAAGATTTCTATTTATACTGATATATAAATTTTCAGAATTTAAGGTATCTTTCTCTCCATGGCGTTAAGCAAAAGATATACTCAATTACTATTTTTGACGTCTCTCTTGAAAAGTCCTTTTGAAAATGTCAAACTTGTTTGTCGTTTCCTCCCGCTTTTTGGCACCTCACTTTTCTATAAAGTTTCATTTTTACTCCAAAAATCAATGTGGGAACGATTCATCTCCTACCTTTTACCTTTTCCCATCTTTCGTCTGGTTGCCTGAGCCGATGCCCTAACGATTCCGTATCGACTCTCTGCAAAATTCTCGAAGCCTCTCACTTCTTCCTGCGAGAATTTCTTGAGGGCTTTCACTTCTGCCACATCTCATCCCTCCTAAAACTTTTCCACCCAAATCCATGGCGCACCAGCTGTTTCCGACAGTCTTGGGGGCTACTCGTGAGTTTCTAACGACTGAGCACAGGAGAGGTTCACTTTGTGAAGACCAAGTTGGGTGGGTAATAAGGTAGTGGTTGTTGCAGATCTTGAGAAGAACCAAATGCATTGTATAGTGGATGCTATGGACAGGATGAAGTGGACTGGAATCGCAACCCTTTCAGAGGTAAGCTACTCGGATTTGTAAAAGCATTTTATGTCTGTCTGAAGTCAGACACAGATGGGTCCTTAACATCTTCTGTCAAAGGTACCTAAATCAGAATAGATTATGATTTGTTGAAGTCCTTGTTTGGTGTGTCCACATCTGGGCATAGTGGGATCCACACAGAGGATACCCTAGTTAAGGGACTTGGTTGTTGGTCCCGAATATAAGTTAAAAGATGGGAAACTAGATACAAACCAGTTGAATGCCTTCAATCGTCTTCTGCACTTCATAGTCTGTCAGATATTAGTCCTAGAAGTGCCACTTTCTCAACCTGCACCAAGGCAGACTCATATGTGATGTATTAGGCCATTCAGAACAAAGAGATAAATATGGCCGAAGTTATGATAGAGAGGATGAAGTTTGCTCGTGATCAGATTTGGGATACTAAGAGCAATCTGAACATATCACTACCCTACGCCCATTTGCTCACCAAGGTTTTCAGTCATTTTGGCGTAAATTTTGTCTGGGGCAATAGTTGAGAAGATGGAGCCAAGCCATTAGGTCCAGAAATCTGAGAAAAAGTGGTTTCTCAGTAGTCAATGGAGTATGGACCAAGCATCTATGGCTGAGGGTGAAGCCATAATCGGCGAAGCCCAAGATGCTCAACAAGAGAACAGCAGCAGATTTAGTAGAATCAGCAGCACCTTCTGGAATAGCATAGCAGAA
Organism: Colocasia esculenta; assembly: GCA_014218235.1. NCBI lineage: Eukaryota > Viridiplantae > Streptophyta > Magnoliopsida > Alismatales > Araceae > Colocasia > Colocasia esculenta. The sequence goes on along the minus strand of CM024754.1, from coordinate 24,891,954 downwards.
GAGCCAGCAGAAGCATCAACATCACCTGCAGCAACAATGGAGAAGGAAGGTATAGTGGAAGCCCTCACTAGCTCCAGGAGGCAGTAATGGAAGATTCTAGAATTCGAACTGAGGGCATTTCATTCTCCTGAGCCATTGTTCCTGTTGGAACAATGTCAGATGATCCTCTACCTTCTTCCAGGTAGCTTCAGTGCTTCGAGATGTTCTCAATTCTATTCAAAGCAATACAAAGGTGATGGCAGTTCAGCAGTAGCAGCTGTGGTATCCGGCCACATTGCAGACAATGTTTCAGAAGATGCTCCCAACCAGGGGGAGCAAATTGGCAGTGAATCTCATATACCTGATCCGTGGCAGTGGGCCACACTGAGGAAGTAGCCATGGATGAAGCTCCCATGAGAAGGAGCAATCATTTGTCCAAGATGACACAATGATGGAAAATGCTCCCATTCAGGGGGAGCAAGAGAATGACAGGAAGCAACATCACAGGGGAAGCACACTGAAGATGTCCCTATGCATGAAAGGCAAAATTCAGTTCATACTGAAGATCAAGATCAGGTGGTAAAGAGAGGTAAGAGCATTGCTCATAGAAGGCTAAGGAAAATAAAGAAGATAAATTTGAAGCCTATCATGGATAAGTTGGAAGCACAAGATGAGATTTTATCCTCAGTGCAGTCAAATGTGAGTTCTATTATTGTTCGCCAGGAATCAATTTCCAATGATATATCTCAGATAAGAAATGCCATGAAGTGGTTCAATAAGGAAATGGGCACAATGAAGGATATGGTGTCTGAAATTTGAAGGCAGTAGGACCCAAAGATCCTACTACTCCTCAAGAGTGTGGGCTTCAGGGCAAAGTGAAGGTAATGCAGGGCCATCTGGGCCAATTGATATTGATCAAGTGGCAGCCATCAGGCCTTCAATTGATGCACCAGCAGGGCCATCAGGGCCAAGTATTGCATACAGCTATCTAGAGTATGCCTATTGAAGATTCTATATCAGTAAGGGGACTGGGCCATCAGGACCGGCGAGGAGGCTTTATCCCAGTGGAACCTGTGGCTGAAAGAGCAGAACAGGCTGTAGCTCATGAGCCCCCTGCCACTTCTACTCTTCACACTCCAGCCCCTCCTTCTCCACCTACCTCATCCACTGCCCCTCCAGCTCCAACCACCTTTAAACGACCCCGTCTAAGACCTATATCCTCTCCTACACCATTTCTTTCTCAATCTACTTCATCTCCTGTTTCTTTCACCATTATTCCTCCACCCTCATCTTCTCTTTAGATTCCTCCAGCATCCTCTTCAGCTGGGCCCTCTTCCTCTTCTGGTCCTTCCTCCTCAGGACCCTCTGCTCTCCCTACCATAACTCCTGCCTCAATCTTCAATCCAACTACACCTCCTTCCTTTATTACCATTATTTCCTGAGGGTGCCCAACTCACTCAGGTTGAAATCCAGGATATCAAGGATGAATTTAAGGTAGCAATACTTCGTTCAGTCCTGGCTGTTGGGACCCATATTCACAGGACAGGCTCTTCTAGCCCTATCTCTAAAAAGAGGAGACTCACTTCCACTCATCCTATCTCCTCTGAAACTTGTTATCCTCCCATTTGGTTTTCCCTTTCTATCTCAAATAAGCAGAAACTTATCTATGAAGAATATCTTCAAAAAGTAGTTTTTGCCCACATTTTTAGCCTTCCCTTCCAAAATCTTTCTGATCATCTTACCACCATTTTTCCTTACACCTCTCTCTCTAAGGCTCTGCAGTCAAAATTTTCTCCATACTGAAGCCAAACCTGAAGAACAGTGGGCTTGGAGCAACAGAGCTCTGTACAGTAAATTTCGCCAAGCTCAAGCCGCCAAGTATCCACCTAGAGAAGCTCCTCTCCCTCTCTCTGAATGGTTCCAAATTCATCATAAACATATTCTTGAACCCTTTATTCAGAAGGAAATCAAGTTCATCTGGCAGTATCAGATGTACTGTGATTACTGCTATACTAACTGCATTCTGAACCTCAGCTGGGTCAATTCCGTGAAGCCATCAGGGCTCTCAGTTCAAGCACACTCATTCTAAATCCCTTCATGTTGATTTGCTACCTTAGACATTCCTGATGTAGTGTTCCTTCCCCCTCTCCATGCCTTGATTATGGACTCTTCTGTGGGAACACTTATTTTTAGTGAGCTGCAAGGGTCATGGCTAGGTTATTGTGCAAGAAGGCTGTGATCTGTCTTTTCCAAGATTTGTCTTCAAGCAATATCTTCAGGGGTATATCAAGGTAGATATCCTTGCCTCTCTTCTCTCTGAATGTGATAGGCTGTCTCCTGCTGATTGGACGAAGTTCTATCCCTTGTCTACTCAGCAGCTAGAAGACCTTAATGCTTCTCAGGCCAGTTCAAATCAACCTCTTTTGACTCTCGGTGAATTTTTGGATGCCAACTCTCTACACCTCATCCGGGATTCCTATCTGACTTGGGTCGAAAGATACAAAGTCTTCTTTGATTTAAAGAAGGAGCTTAGATCACATCAGACTTTCTATCCCCTCAAGATTGATGCCTTTCTTCGGTTTGCCAGTTTTTGGTCTTTCTTATCCTACAAGATAGCCCTCGGCAGTGCTAAATATGGGGATTTCATTTCAGATCAAAGGCAAATTCATATCAAGAGGATGGCTCCCACCATGGGACCCTCCTATCAAATTGAGTTTGGGGCCTTTCAAGCTTATTTTGAAGAGCAGGAACGCCAGGCATTCCCTGTCATCAGACACATTTCCTATCTTTTGTATCCTGCTTATTATCTACATGTACCTCCTCAGAATTAATCAATACATTTTGTTTGGGTGCCCCTCAACCTTTTCTCTTCTTCTTGTCTATGCTTATCTTTTTTTACTTAATGACAAAAAGGGGAGAAAAATATTTAGCATTTCTGAAATACATTATGCGCATATCTAGATTTTTATTTATACTTTTGTTAAGTTTTGTCATCACCATAAAGGGGGAGATTGATGATCAGTATGTTTGATGATCAGTCTATTCTCATGTAATTCTAATTAATTACATATTGGTTTAGTGAATAACAAAACGTGATTAACAAAACCTTCTCAATCATTCTAACATACATTCTATAAGCTTGTGAGCTCAGGAAAAATCTCAAGGAAAATCAAGCCCATTTGGTAAGTATTAGTACATCTATAACATGTCAAGCTCAGTATGATATTTCTCTAAGTCCACATCGATTTCTATTGAAAATCACAACGATTTCCTTAAAGCTGTAACAATTTGATGTCGTAACGATTTCTTTGTAGAAACACTATTGATTACAATCAAATCGTTCCTATAACGATTCCTTAAGTCATCACATCGATTTCTTAAGACTTCGTAATGATTTGCTCATCGCAACGATTCCCTAAGTCATCGCATCGATTTCTTAAGACTTCGTAACGATTTGCTCATCGCAACGATTCCCTAAGTCATCGCATTGATTTCTTTAGAGCTCATAACGATTTGCTTTGCTCATCGATTTCTTTAGAGCTCATAACGATTTGCTTCGCGCATCGATTTCTTTAGAGCTCATAACGATTTGCTTCGCGCATCGATTTCTTTAGAGCTCATAACGATTTTCTTCGTGCATTGATTTCTTTAGAGCTCATATCGATTTGCTTTGCGCATCGATTTCTTTAGAGCTCATAATGATTGCTTCACGCATCGACTTCTTTAGTAATCATAACGATTTACTTTCTGCAACGATTTCCTAAGTGTTCATAATGATTTCTTCACTGAACACAACGATTTGCTCTCCATAACGATTTCTTTAGTAAACATAACGATTTGGTTATGTCTTATAGCGATTTAGCTAAATTGACTTGATCATAATGATTTCATAAATCATGACTGTATCGACTTCTTATGTACAACGATTTGCTATTGGTCAATGCATTGAATAGTCAAAGTCGTCACACATATCCTTCTGACACCTCTGCATTTAATATAGACTGAACGTATCTCTGCATGCATGCAGACGATAACGTCCATTATCGTGCTTACTCTGTGTGTATCTTTTAGAACAGCCATGTGGCATTACTATTTCTGTGCTTATTTGTTCTAACATTGACTGACATCAGAGACAACTTAGCTGTCTATCGTTTAAGCTTGAAATATGTGTAGATATCTGATGACAGTCCATCTTACATGTTGGACAAAATAGAAGCCAAAGAATAACATTGAATATTTTGCGTGCACAAATGGATAAAAGACTGTTGACTAACAACTAAAAAAAGGTCATTTAGTCTAACGTCTACCAAAGCTAGAGACAACGGACTTCTCAACGTTCAAATTTTAAATAAGAGATATATATAAGCAAGAGTGAAACTCCAGAGTAGACAACCTTTTGAAAAATCCAGCTTCCAAGCAACTGCATTGAAGTTCTCTGCGAGTTCTCTAGATAAGAGCCAAGCCTCATTTTCCATTAGTCTTAGCTCTTAGCTCTCTGTGCTCTAATAGAAATCTTGAGAGAGAGCCTGTGTAGTTTTGAGAGAGACCATTGTTTAGATCTCCTTCTCTCAGGGCTATTGCTTCAGATCGTGGCTTGTTAAACCTTGATCTAAGGCTTGATTTTATTGCTTATTTTTGTTGAGTTATTCCCTTCTGTTATAAAGGAAAACATGGTGGGGTATCCAGGGTGTTATAGTTCCCTTCGTGGTGAAGGAAGACCTGGTGGGGCATCCAGGGTGTTGTAGTTCCCTTCGTGTGAAAGAAGACCAACTGAGCTGGGTGTTGTAGTGTCCATAGGGGGACTGTACCCTAGTTAGTGGAATCCTGAGTTATTGCTCAGGGACTGGACGTAAGACTCCTAAGGAGAGGAGGTCCGAACCATGATAAACTCTGTGTGTTATGTGATTGATTTCCTGTGTGTGTTTGCTGTTTATTCTAACTTTCACTAACCTTCATCGAAGAACGTCTTTGTGTGAATGTTTTAAGTACTGGTATTAATCAAATAATTTTTAAAAGACCCATTCACCCCCCCTCTGGGCTCGTCAACTGGGCAACAAGAACCACCTCGGCCGCAGCAGCCTGCACCTCGTCAACGACTTCGGCTCTGTCTTGAGCCTCGCCAGTGTCCTCGTCCTCGGCATCTTCCAAACCCAACAAATCATATTCGGGATGCAGCTTTCGGATGCACTTGATGCAATGGTCGTATCCAGCCTCGAAGAGCTTGTAAACCTCTTCATTTAGCTCCTCGGAGTCGCGGTACTCTGCGATAATCCTTTTGCGCTCCTCCTCGGCCAGCCTCGAGTTCTGAGCCCTGGCGGCCTCCAGTAACTATTCCTTTGTATGAATAACCTCTTTGAGGTCCTTGGCCGCCTTTGTCATCCGAGCGGCATCCTCCTCGGCTCTCTTCGCCTTCAGCCGCTCCGCGTCTAAGAGCTTCTTGACAATCCTAACCCCCTTCTCGGCCTCTTTTGCCTTGTTCGTGACCTCGAGGACTTGCTAGTCGGCCGCCACCTGAGACTTCTCAGCTTTCTTGAAAGGCCCCGACCAGGCCCAATTGAGTCTGCACTGAACCGTAGAATTCCTCCACAATCTTGTTTGCTCGCTCGCCCGAGGAATGGGCCAACGTTCTCGCTGGGGTTGCCCGACGAGCCCATTCAGTAGCAGAGAGCTCCTCTGTGTGCACCGACCACGGCTGAGGGCTCGCGACATGCTGATCGGCTGTCAGTTGCTCCGGCAGCTCGCATCGTCCTTGAGATGACGTCGGACGAGTATCTGACAATCGGCACTTCGTCCCCCGACCTGCGTCCTCGGTTTCCTCCCTCGGACGCTTCGATGGCCTCGTGGCGCTCTTCTTACCACGCCCCACAAACCTTTTCGTTGCTCAGTCGGCAAGTGAGGTTTTGCGCCTTTGGCCAACCTCGAGAGCAGTCGACGACTTCCCCTTGTCGGCCATCACTGCGAGAAGCAGCAGTTGGTAAGCCGTTACTCGCAAATCACAAAAAGATAACATCGGAAAGGAAATGACCTTTGTCATCCTTGACAATCAATTTGAACAACCTGTCAAGCTGAAATAGGTCGGGTGGATCCAGCACCTGTAAAGAGTCAAACTCCGCAAGCTCGGATTCGATGAGGTTTGGAGCTCGGAAGGCTTTTTGGTGAACGTTCACTGCCGTCCAGGTGGTCGGAAATGGCCACCCCATCTGGCTATGAACAAAAATAAACTGCCTCTTCCAGTTGTGAATAGAAGAAGGCATTCGACCGAGGATTTGCCGTCCGGACCGAGCTGCGAAATATAGCCAGTCCCCGAAAGCTTTGACCGAGAAGCAATAAAAGAAAAGGTGTGTGGTCGGAAGGACCCTAGCCAGAGCACAAACTACCAGGAAGCCGACAACCGACCTCCATGAGTTGGGGTTCAGTTACGACGGAGCGACTCCCAACTTGAAGAGGAGAAGGATAATGAAAGGATGCAAAGGGAGGCGAAAGCCATCTCGGACGGCCTCAGCATAAATACAAACTCCACCCTCTGCTACGTAGTGAGCACAGAGCTGACTCAATGATACATAGAGTAACCCTCCAGAAACACTAGTCCAGGGTGAGTTTTCATCCACGCGAGGGTCTCGTCGCTAGTTTCACATTGGGCATCGGCAACGTTGTCGGCCTGCCGACGAGCTCCCGAGGTATATGGGTAGAAGGATCCTTGGGAACGTAAGTCCCAGGATCAACAACGAAGCAATCATCAGAATGGTCTGACGGCTCGCCGTCAGGCCGAGGAGAATGGGGCGTCCCATCAAAGGAAGCCGCCCCTACTGTGGGAGAAGAAGAGTTCTCGGAAGGAGAACCTCCAGATGACAAGCCCTCCCGAAGACGAGGACCAGAGGAGGAAGACGCAGAACTTGAAGACATCGCTTACCTCTTATGGAAGCAAGCAAAGATCGAAAATGGTCGAAGCTCGGTGAGGGACGTCGGTGCAACCCTCGTCGGCACGTCGGCAGGTCGCCTAGTAGATGCTTGCGCGTGAGAACAAGGGCAATCGTTCGGCAGCAGACCCCAGTATTTATAGAGCTGGGGGCCAATCGAATCCAACGGTAGAAAGGAACTCCCAAGACAAATGATCAAGATCTACCCATGTGTCGCCATAGGATTGGCCGTGGAATCGACCCTCGGATTCTGATCAGCGCAGGCAGCGAAGAACGCCATGATGGCGCTCAGGAGACGAGGCGACGAAAGTACAATGGCACGATCTACGGAGTGACGTACGACGCCCTGTCAGGCGACGCAACGATCGGCGGCTCTGACAAGGCCATGACGCGCCCTCACGGCAGGGCGGCTTCTGACCACAGGGAGATGTGACGTCCTGACAGGCCACGTGTGTCAGCCAAGCCACATGGCAAGGCATATGCTTCCAGCAGAGAAATTTAGCTTCACCTCGACCCGTGTGCACGATCCGACGTGAACCTAGGGGGCTAGTGATACAGAGGTTTCCAAGCAGGTCGGCTATCCTTGAAGATAGCGGACCACATCTGAGGGTAAACTCTAACGTTCCACATCAAGCATCAGCCGCCCAACAGGCCCGCCTCCAGTTCCTCTCGGCTCGGCCTCGAACTCGGATGAGGCCGACCTTGTTACCAGAACTTTCAAGAAGAGTCCATGAGATTGACGAAGGTACGAGGTATCCGAACCAATCGAGGTGTTCCCATCAGGTCGGATGGAACCTCGAATCAGCCGACCTCATTAAGGCGACTGGTCGACATCTTATCTGCATGATATCAGTGATGCGTCAGGTCTTTATACGTCTTGGGCCTCTCTACAGCTCGGTCCAAGTAGTCTCTTGAGAATTAACCAAAAGCTTGTCATCTCCAATCAAGTACCTCGGGTTGACAAAGCTCGGGCTACGCCGACCTATAGCTTGGCGCCCTCGCATGCCCCATCACAACCCTCACGGATCAGCGGACGAGTGAGGTGATAATCGAGAATTACGAGACCGTAAATCATGGCCATTAAGACCACGATCTCGGCGATCAGGTCTACAGGTGGCAGCCACGATCATCGCAGTTTGATAGGAAAGTAACGTCGCCCAATCTGGAGGGAATCTCGGTAACTCCCAGCGAGATTGGTGGCTCGTCCAGTTCACACGTACGTGTCCTAACACTATATAAAGGGTAGACATTCCACTGACCAAGGTACGATATTCTCCCCCCACGCTAGGCCATTCTGCTCGTCTAGTAACTGACTTAAGCATCAGAGTGTCTCCCCGCCGAGCCCACTCGACGGACTTTGCAGGTCAGGTCGTGAGCTCGGGAGCAACATCACACGTCGGCCAAGCGCGCCTCAACGAGATTCATCGGCTTGGTCATCTCGGTTCAGTCTGGCAAGAAGCGCCTCAACGGTCACCTCAGCAGGAGCCGACCTATGTTACTTGTAGCAGTAACAATAAGTACTTAAAATATATTAGATTTTTAATAAGAGTTGTTTAATAATTTATTTCAATCACATCTAAACTAATATATGAACTTAAGTCTTCTTCTCTGCCTCTAGCACCACAGTCCACCCCAAATCTATAGTTCCTACTCCTCCACCACCACTGAAGCAGCGGAAAAGGATTTGAGGCGTCGCCGCAAAAGCGGGTAGAAGAAATGGTGGGGGCGCCGCCACCTCCACCTCCTCGTCCTCCTGTGTCCTGTCTCCTCCCCTTCGGAGAGGCCCTCCCCTCCCCGATTATGACCGGCCAACCCGTGGCGCAGCAGCAGATTGAGATCTCCAGCGGCCGGAGATTGGGCGCCTGCCATGCCGCCTCCCTGGCTCAGATGTAGGTACTCTCCCGTGGGAAGAGGGCAACCAGGGCATGGCGACTTGGCACCCCCACCAAACACCGTCTACTGCCCCTTCTCGCAGCCGTCCTCCTCCTTGCACTCTCCGCCGTGTCCCACGCCAGGATCTGCCCCTCCTGCGGCTTCCACCCCCGTCCCCTACCCGCTCAGCACTGCCTCCGACTGCGGCGACCCTTCGTACCCTATCTGCTGCGACGCCGCCTCCCGCTCCCTCTTCTTCGACACCTCCAACGGCTCCTCCTACCTGGTCCTCTCCATCACCCCGGAGACCGAGCGCCTGGTGATCCTCCCGTCCCCCTTCGTCCTTGGCGACTGCATCGCCTAGGGGTGCGGCGGTGCTTCTGCACAGGAAGATGTGGGCATTGGTGATTTGGGCGACCGAGGCAGGATCTGAAAGAGAAAAAGTGGCATTCTCTTCACTTTTTTTAAGAGGTATTTTAAGATAGTAGATACAATTATAGATATTTATTAAGAGAGTTTATCAAACAATCTGAATTTTCAAAATCTAAGATGTTCAACAAGTGTTATCAAACAGAGCCTAACTCTATGTGACATCCCTCACATGGGGAGTGATAAAGTGACACCCAATTATTAGATGTCACATAAGTTTAGTGTCTAGTCATATTACACTTAAGTGTAATAAAAAAATATATCAAGCCTTTCTCAAAATATTTAATTTGATGTAAAACAACAATAACATGTGGATGACTTACAAGATAGTTTTACAATATTTTACTTTCAAACAAAGGCCAAATAATCCCTTAATTGCGTTATATGGTATCATGGGGATGACTCATAAAATACAGCGGGGACCTTTTTGTACTACGAAGAGAATTTATGAGGGTTTGGATAAATAGAGAGGCTTATATGTAAATAAAAAGATTTTAAAGACAAAATTAAAATTACTTTCGTAGCCGTAGGGATGTCAACCGGACCGGGCCGGCCCGGAGGCCCGGCCCGGTATAACACGGGCCTGGGCTTTAATTTTTTAACTATTTTTAAATTTTAGCCCGGCCCGCCCGACCCGAAATAATTCTGGGCCGATTCCGGGCTTTGCACGGCCCGGCCCGCTCGCCCTCGCGCCCCATCGCGCCCACCGCGCCCGGCCCCCGCTCGCCCCATCGCGCCCCCGCCTCGCTTCCCGCGACCCCGCCTCGCGCCCCCCGCCTGACGCCCCCGCGCCTCGCGCCACGCGCCCCCCCGCCTGACGCCCCCGCGCCTCCCGCCACGCGCCCCCCCGCCTGACGCCCCCGCGCCTCGCGCCACGAGCCCCTCGCCTCGCTCCCCCCGCCTGGCCGCCTCACGCCCCCGCGCCTCGCACCACGCGCCCCCCGCCTCGCTCCCCGCGACCCCGCCTCGCTCTCCCAGGCCGGGCCGGACCGGGCCTGGGCCGGGCCTTAAAAGCTCACTCCGGGCTGGGCCGATTTCATGAAAACCGGGCTTTTTTCTGGGCCTGGGCGGGTCTGAGCCTATCATCTAGAAACCGGACTGGGCCTGGGCCAGACCGGGCCCGGTCCAGGCCCGGCCCATTGACACCCCTATTCGTAGGCTCGCCGTGTCCTGGAAATTCCTAAATCCTCTATTGTTGTCAACGGAACGGGGAAAACGGGCAAAACCAAATGGGACCCGTCTCCGACTCAGCCCGTCAACACTGGGAAGTGGGCCCACCTCCCAGGGCTGCTGCGCCGTTCCCTTCGGTAAGCGGGCCCCACCTCCCCCCAATCATTTGCCAGTCGACACGCCCCGATGGTTGGAAATTCTGATGTGCTTTCGAAATCGACGGCCCAACCACGAAATCTCTGGATCAGACGGCACCGCTCCAGGAATCCCAATGGACCTTCCGAGGGGGACCACCGGTCCGCCCCCTTGCTTCTCCCTCCGTCGCGTGTCGTCGCGTATGGGAGAACCACGCGAACACCGGCTGTTACCGCCTTCCCAGCCTTCTTCGTTGCCGCCCGGCCTCATGTTTTGGTCTTTTAATTTCTCTCCCCCTAAAAATGCGGTACGAAGTCCCCACCTTCACAGAAGCGAAAGAAACGTTCTTCTATTCGCAGTCACTTGATCCGTAGATTTTTTTTTTTTTTTGGCGGGGTGGGGGGGGGGGTGTGGCGCCTCTCCCTTCCCCCCCGCTGCTGTTTAGTGTTTGTTGCTGCTGCTCCTCTACTTCTTCCTCTCTCTCTCTCTCTCTCTCTCTCTCTCTCTCATGGTCTTCGAGGCTGGCCTGCTCGCTCCCACCATCGCCGCCCTTTCCCTCCTGTCCTTGCGCTGGCCGGCTGCTGCCGCGATGAGCTGATCTGTGGGAGCGGCCACACCGCGTGCTCTTATGTTCCGAGTGGAGCTTCCCCGGCGACGTTGGCAGCGGCGGTGGTGGCGAAGATGGACCCACTCGTTGGGCGGTCGCTTGCTTCCAGGTACTCCGATTGGATCTTGGAGGCGCTGGACGAGCTCCCGGGCAACTTCCTCATCTCCGACCCCTGCATCGCTGGACATCCCATCGTCTTCGCCAGCCGGGGGTTCCTCGGAATGTCGGGGTACGCGCGGGAGGAGGTGGTCGGTAGGAATGGGAGGATATTCCAGGGGCCCGGCACGGACCGGCGCTCGGTGATTGAGATCCGGGAGGCGATCCGGGAGGAGCGGACGATGCAGATAAGCATCCTGAATTATAGGAAGGATGGCTCGCCGATGTGGATTCTGTTCCACCTGTGCCCCGTTTTTGGGAGGGAAGACGGACAGGTGATACACTTCGTGGCGATACAGGTCCCGATCTCGAGGCAATCCCGGGGCGGGCAACGGCAGGGGCCGAGGTGCCCCGACGGGGGAAGGGGTTTCGTTATGGGGACATGTCGAAAGGAAGTCTGCGGGGAGGTCGAATTGAGATGCAATCTCGCCGTGGACTCATTTGTCGATTCCGATAACAGAGGTAGGAAAATTCGACTGCCAATTGAAGGTAGAACAGATGAGATTTCCATTTTGTTTTGGCGATGCCTACTTTATGCAACGATCAATCTCCACTCGTTTCGAATGTTTTGGTTTGAGTGGCTACTCATTTCATGGCGTTCAAATGATATACTTTTGGTACCATTCTCCAAAGTTTGCCAGCTTTCTGAAATCTTGGACTGGTACATATCCTTGCGGTTGTTCATTCACTTCATTGCCCTTCAGATTAACGAATCTATGTTCGTGTCATGACTAACTTGGTCAAACTCTGTGTTAAAAGAACCGGTTACGGCTTATTGTGTTCATATGCTTATTCTCCCTCTTGTTTGCATTTTAAAATACTTTTGTCTAAATGTTTTATTTAACTCCACCTGTATTGCCCAATCCTTTTGATCTTTTGCTTCTTTAGTAACTTCAAACACTTGCAATCAATGTAGCCAGATTCCAGATTCACTCTGGACTGAAATTGTTGTATTGGTGATCGGCGTGGAACTAGTACGTTCACACACCCTTCCGCTATTGATTATTGGTACTCTTAAGGCATGAACATTTTATATTGGGGGATGTTATCCCACGTTGTCCAATATGAGGTTGCTTAGTTAATATCTCCTATCGTTCTATTTCATGATTCTCATTTCAAACTGGCTACATGAGAACAGGCAGTTGATGATATATTGTTCTGTTTTTTCTACCATTGCATTTTCTGTTGTGGTGATTGGATTCTAGGAGATTATGGTTGATGTTTATGCTGTACTTGCTAGACTGGTCCTCACCAAACAAGTTAGCAAGATTTTAGGACTCTCTGTGCTACTAAATCTTTAATGCTTTCATGTTAACCGGCATACTGTTCTTTTTCTTGCCTCTTGTGGTTAGCTACCTCAAGTACTTTCAGGCTACCGTTATCCTAATCATTCTTATTTTTGGTTGTACTGGTGAGATGCTGTTGCTTTCCTGCTTTGGATAATCAGATAATGGTGTCTTGTTCTAGTGGATTCTCAAATGCTTCTGTGCAATGGTTTTTTACAGGATTGGAGGCTGAAGAATCATGTGAAGCAAGTGACATGGAGAAACAAAAAGCCGTAGATGCTGCTAACTCTGTTTTATCTACTCTGACCCACTATAGCGAGCTTACTGGCAGAATAGTTTGTAGAACGCGATGTACTTCAGTTGGCGTAGCTCCTCTTGCTTCATCACTAAATATATCCCTTGGTAGAATCAAACAAAGCTTTGTATTGTGAGTTGTTTCAGTTCCTATTTCTATTACAATATTGCATTGTTGTAATCTTTTAACTGCTTTTTGGCATAATTTCCTGCTCTCCCTCTTCTGTGTTTTCATGAGCTATTTTTCTTGTTTTCAGGACTGATCCTCAGTTGCCTGATATGCCAATTGTTTATGCTAGCGATGCATTCTTAAATTTGACAGGTACACCATTTTATAAGATATGTTCATTTCTTACCTTTTCCGTCCTCTTATGCACCTTGGATGCATATTCTTTGATGCAGCAGATATTTTTTCTCCAGATACTTATGTTTTATTTATCTTAGGGTATAGTTTGAAGACAGTTCCATCAGCATGTAAAATGTTCATGCTCAAGAGTTATGGTCCCAAGTCTCTGGTGTGTCCTTCTGAGTTATTATCTGAACTCCCAAACATGCAATGTACGCTATCGATGTGGCAAACAGATAGAGAAAGGTAGAGCTTCTCATGTATAAATGAAGGACAAAACGGTAGATCAGACAACTTATGCAGCTAAAGTTGGCTGAAATGGGCTCATTGAACTAAATCTGAAGGTGGATTATTCATATAGAATTTGATTCACATGTTACACGCTTCCTCTTAGAACCTTTTGTGGTTCCCCTTCTGTCACAAGTTAGACTTGACATGGTAACTGGAACAGTAGAAAAAATGTCACACTCCTTTTTTTTCAGCTGAGTTTGATCTCAAACTGTGGCCAGATGACTTGGCTAGTCCTATTTCAGCGTAGATTGCCATTGAAACTTGTTATTAGTTATTCGTCTTCCCACTCACACATTATAGTTCCTATAAATTAAAATGGAACCTAACAGCGAGAATTTCGAGCTTCAATTCCTAACTGTAGATGGAGAACTATCGTTATTTCCTACTAGAACCCTCTCTAACTGAATCTAACTTGGGTTGACTGAATGGCCTACTACTCCGTTCCTGCAAATGGAAAAAAAATTAGGAAAGCCTATAAACTTATCGTGCCTGTCATTTGGCTTCTAGTTGCAGACTTCTGGCCTGCCTATTTGTAGATAACCTGCCATCATTGTGGCAAAGCCATTTGATTTGATCTGGATGTGTGGTTTGATCATCTATTTGCCATCAATTTTTTCACAGCATCTTCACTTTCATTGATTTCAATCTTGGATGCACATTTTTATTTGTGATAGCCTTGTGAATAAAATTGCTGACTCTCTTGTTCGGTTGTTTTCTTTTGTCAACACTCTTTTGCAAGGCTTTCATGAAGTTTCTTCCTCATCAATCTTGTGTCAGTTATACACTTTCTGTTATCTTTAGGAAACATTCCTAAACATTAGATATCATGAACTTTGTCAAGGACTGTCTTGTGATATTCTGAAGTTATGTTTTGCTGGTTGTTTCGCCTGTCGGCGATGATCTAATGATCTATAAATAAGGTAACAGTATTAGGGTATTTGTGAAATATTAGTTGCTTAACGGGCATCATTAACAAGTGTTCCATTGTATGTTCCAAACCATTACTGATGGCCAGTGTTTAGATGGGGTTTCTCATCAAGATATTTGAGCCCCATAGCAAATAGTGGCACAGACATATCAGGGATTTTCTAGAATCGTGTGTAGCCAAAGCTTACAACATGTTGTTGCTGTCCTCTATGATGTCCCACACCTTCTTAAGGCTGCTATGTTGCTAACTCTATGTATTATTCATCTAAACAAAATCTCTATTTCTATGTAAAGTGCTAAATTTATAGAACTTGTTTTCCTTGCCATCTTCTCTTGGTGTCTGAATGTGTATATCTTAGTCTATGCTCATTGTAGTGTACTGTTTGGCATTTCATGTAAACACTCATGCATTTTTCCTTCACTTGGAAAGTTTGATGCTGTATCCGATATTGGTTTCCAATTTGGATATGTTTTCTGTATGCATCGTAAAATCAGATCGGATCAGCCAGAATCAGGTGATCCCATCAGTTTTTTGTCAAACTAATCTAGGTCTGATCCTTGCCAATTATCTCCAGTGAGCAGCTTGATTGTCTGGATCAGCCTGGGATCAGGCACGTTGGTGCCAGTCCTAGGCTGATGAGCTGATCTTTGAAGGAATTTTATTTTTTTCAGATAACTTAGTACAACTTGAGATTGAGACTCTGGTTCCCTATAAGACTATTCTCCAACTGAATATTTCACATTGCATCACTGTATTATCTGCATTAGTTAACAAAAGGGTGCACCATCCATATATATACTATGAAATGCTGGAAGAATGTGGAAACAGTTTAAAAACTGAGGTCAAAGGGAACTTCGTTGAAGTTCTCAGCACTAACTTGTGGTTTTAGATATTATCTGCTTTCTCAAGCTCGAATTCTTTCATAGGGCTGGCTGATGTTTCCTCATTTGTTCAAGGAAATTAGCTTGTTTATCGCTAAATAAGGAGCTGCTTCTTTTGTCCTTTCCAGGTTACTCTAGGCATGAAGTGTTGGGAAGGAACTGTAGATTTTTGAACGGATCTGATACAAGTCTTGAAGCCCTGCAGCAGGTAGACGTTAACTTGGTCTGATGGGCCTTGTATTGGCTGAAATTTTCAGTTGAGGAAGACATTTTCATTCTTATGATATGATCTCTTTCCTCTTCAGATTAGAGAAAGCATTGGAGCTGCCAAAGCTTGTACAGTGCGCATTCTGAATTACAAGTAGTCCACTTACCTCTTGAGTCATTACTGTTGTTGCATTCCTTATTAGATTTATTTTGTGTCTGACTTAAAATTTTTTTTCTCAAACAACAGGAAAGATGGAAACACATTTTGGAACTGTCTACATATATCACCTGTTCGGAATGCATCTGGCAAGGTCTCATACCTTTCCGGTCCCTTTCCTATTCATGTTCTTGTTTCATCTGCTCCAAATGTGTATTGACTGTATTCTGATTTTCTAAGACTTGATGTGTTACTCTGGCCTGTTTGCAGATTGCATTCCATGTTTGGGTGCAGATGGATGAGGCCGCGAAGACTGATGAGCAGGGGCTTAGTCTGGAAATGAGGCAGTTGGGTGCTGTTGGTGCCATCAAGGTCGCAGTAAGGAGCTTATCAGCTGGTGCGGGTCCTTCAAGATCGTAGGAAACTCACCTTGTTTCACGACCGCATAGGTATTACCATTGTATAGCTTTGTAACCACTTTTGTCTATAGACATTATTTTTCTGGATCAAAAAGCACAGTGGATATCTCAGTTTTGGCGCCCCATAGCTTCAATTTGTTGTTGATGCTGCTTTTTATCTGCCTTACGTCCTCTTTTATCTTTCTTTAAATTCTCCCCTGTATGTACAGAATGCACACTCTGAGAGATGAGTTTTGTGGTTAAATTGGAGTCAACTATGGCTTCACCGATCTCAAACCAGATTGAGGACAGTTTATCGATCTAACAATGAGGTTTCTTTAACTAGACGTTGTGCAAAGATTTCTGTCAGTTTCTGGGTGCGCATAGGTTGTTTGATTTGTTAACAAACATTGTTTCCTTCGTTGAACTGCTGTAAACTGGGTACTAGAAACTAATGCATTATGTGGCACATTTTTCCTGGCTTCAACAGCTTTAGTCAACCTGGTCCGAGGGGCTGATATTGTGTGAAACTATAGCCAGATGTAAGTCCATACTCTAGAGAAACTACGTACATATTGAATTTACATTCCTAAACATGAGACTTGACGAAAACCGTGTAAAACTAAAACATTATGTTAGCCTTTTGGTAATAGAAAGTGTGGAGGGGTAGAGCTAGCTTGGCCCTATTAGGGCCCGCTCATCCTATCCATCAAGACGGGAGAATGGAGGCGTCCTCTAGTCATTGCCTCGCCTCCTAGCTGCTGCCCATGTAGAAGGAAGAGAGTGGACTCAGCCCACCATAACTCAATCTTCTTGGCCACTTGAGCCATTGGCATTTAGCCTAGAGTAGGCAAAAGCGGCTCTCTGGGCTTGTTGTCCTCAGATGATCCTCCACTCTTGCCCTGGGCCTCTTGAGTTGGGATAATGCTTGCCCCTTCAGCATGAACACCACAACTACACCCACAACTAGACATGCCCATGTTGTGCGAAGGTTATGCCTTGTTGGCTGCTCGACACGTCCCTACCACACCATGAGATGGCCTCTCCATCTACACGACACGCCCCTCTCTGCTGGAGATTAGTGGGGGCAGCATGGCTTCACCCATGCCTTGTGGGCAGGGCCATACGACACTCCAACCTTCACCCGAGGCCATTATGATCCCACATGAGCCCCTAACTATGCAACATGCTGCGGGGAGGGACAACAAGCATAATAGACTCTTGACACACGCTTAAAAGAGGATCAACATCGGACAAGGGGAGTAAGCAAGCTTTTGACTCTCATGCCTACACACAAGAGAACCCAGAGAGCCTCTCTCCTTCCACCCAACCACCTTTGTTCCGACTAGTTCTCTGACTTGAACATCGAAGAGTTCTCCCTTCGGATTACTGTCGAGTTGCAAGTACAAGCGGCATTCTCCTCATCTATAAATCTAAGAGCTTGTGGAGATCAGATGGTGGAAGCTCATTGATTGCTTTTCGACCTTTACAGATAACTTATGTATCAATTAGGTATTCGTTGATAGATTAAACTACCTTTTACATTATCTTTTGTTTTGGTGGCGAAGTTTATCTATTGTGGAGGGGGTATTCCGTCATCAAGGGCCCAACAAGCCCAAAAAAGGCCCAACAAGGCATAAGGCAGCCCCGAATGAGGTGACGGCCCAGCAATGGTCTTTATTACCACGGTTGAGGGAAGCGGGGACTGGCAAAAAGACCCAGGCACTCACCAAGACCCCTTGGGCACTCTCGCCCGATCGCCGAACCTAAATGTTGAGGGCCTAATGGCCGGGAGTTGACTATCGGAGGCCCAGCACCTAGGAGGCCCTTAACGCTGGGGACCGAGGTGGAATGACGCTCGGGTCGGTGCCGCGGAGTCCTCAAGGAGAGGCAAGTGACAGGAAAACTTTATGGCAATGGGATGTCTCTGACACATGGGACTTGGAGCCCCCTCTCCCCTATAGAGATCTGCCCCCGCAAATGTGCATCATTAAGCATCAATGTGCTTGGGGATCTCGCAAGAGGCAACACTCCCAACGCCCAACACTCCCAACACCCAACACTCCCCCCTAGGGAGACACCCATCACCGTAACCCCCACTCCTCTCTGGCCCATCATGCAAGGCATGTGACAGGTAAAGAGAAAACACTAGATTAAGAGTTAATTTTTTTTGGTGAAGAAGCAGTCTTGAGTTGTCTATGCAGCTTGCTCCTTGCATCCACCTGACTTTGACTTGAGTGTCAGAGAAGGACCCCCCAGGGAACATTCCCTGCACCTTCTTGACCACTCCTTCCATTTTGCAGGAAGCAAAGGCCACCAGTGACCGTGCACTTTCCCCACCATCTACACCCAATCAGATGGTTGATCCATTAAGGCCTAGGACCACCCCTCTTCATCTAGTGCCGTATGTGGGAACGCAAGCAAAAAGCCTTTACGACGCGTAGGAGTAATAACAATAATAGGCATAGTGACAAAGGAAAGCCCCCAATTGAAGGCGAGCTGACGAATGCATCACATTTGGTTTAAGGCATTCACATTGCTGCCAATCATGGCATCAACGCCAACCCCACTGCTTTGGAGGGTGCCTTACACCCCGATGGACAAGCCCTTCCATGGCTCACTATGTCCCCATCCGAGTTTGCCGCACTTGAAGGAAGGGTGGAGACGCTCTTTGAAATGACATCGAGAGGCACCATCGAAGGCGACCCTTCTAAGGGACCCCAGTCTAGAGCCCTACTAGTGGAAGCCTCGTAGAGGGGCGGCCAGACCACCGAAGGGAGCCTCACTCTGGATGGCGAGCTCATTATCCGCAACAATTTTCTTGTGAACCAAGAGGCCTCCTTCCAGCCGTGGTGGGAGAGGAGCCCTCACCGACGCCGTGTGTTTATTCGATGCTAGGGAGGAGAGGATACACATAGGGATGCCCTAGGGAGGACATGCCCACTACCCTCTCACACTTCAATGACGTGTTGTTGGCCTGTGTCTAGAGGTTTGAGCAGAAAATCGCGGAACAGGAATGCCAGCTGAGAGGCTTGCAAGGCGAGCGTGGACACTGCCATGTTGGTGAGGAATAGGAGTCCCCTTTCACTCAGAAAGTTCTAGACACTCCCCTCCCAGCGAGGCTTCAGCTCCCTATGTTGAAACCCTATGTTAAGGGAGGGGACCTAGTAGATCACTTGGACCAAGGAGGCAATGCCGCTTACAAGCTATTCAGGAGCTTGAAGTTGTGAAAGAAGGAGGTGTGGTTGAAGGTACACTTACTATTCTTTCCCGTTCTGCATTTGTTCTATTTGATACGGGAGCTACTTATTCCTTCATATCTCAAACATTTGCTGACACCTTGCCTGTAAAACCCATCCTAATGAAGTCTGGGATAGTTGTGTCAACCTCGATTGGTCCTAGCACCAACCTTAGAAACCATTTTCCATCTAGTGAAGTGTTGATTGAAACTCAAAATCTACCTGCAAATTTAATATGCATGGACATGGAGGGTTACGATGTGATACTAGGAGCAGACTGGTTGTTTAAACATGAGGCTAGTGTCAATTGTAAGAAAAGTCAGGTAACATTTAGTCATCACCCAAAGCTAGTGTTTTCAGGAGATAGAAACCGCAGGAGACTGTCCCTCATCTCTGCACTACAAGCCAAAGGATGATGAGGAAAGGTTGTATGGCCTTTCTAGCTGCTGTTGTCACTGCAAAGAAGGAAGTCAAGATTGAGGACATTCATATTATCAGCGAATACGCTGATGTCTTTCCCGAAGACTTGCATGGAATCCCTTCTGAGCGAGAGGTCGATTTTACCATTGAGTTGATCCTTGGAGCAACACCAGTATCTAGGGCACCATATAGAATGTCCCCCGCGGAACTAAAGGAATTAAAAGAACAAATGATGGAATTGCTGGAGAAAGGATTTATCCGACCAAACACATCACGATGGGGTGCACCTATCCTCTTTGTCAAGAAGAACGATGGGTCGATGAGGTTGTGTATAGATTATATGCAACTAAATCAATTAACAAGCAAGAACAAATATCCCCTGCCAAAGATTGATGAATTATTTGATCAACTGTCGAGGGCTAAATATTTCTTTAAGATAGATCTCAGATCCGACTATCATCAATGAGGATCAAGGGAGAAGATATACACAAAACAACCTTCCGAAGCAGGTACGAGCATTATGAATTCATTGTTATGCCTTTTAGACTAACAAATGCTCCAGCAGTCATGCAGATGATGAATAGTATTTATCGCCCATATCTTGATAAATTTGTGATGGTATTCATCGATGATATACTGATCTATTCCAAAACAAAAGAAGAGCATGAGGAACATTGAGGATTGCATTACAAATTCTGAGGGAGAATAAATTGTACGCCAAGCTAAGTAAATGTGAATTCTGGCTTGAGGAGGTATCCTCTTTGGGGCATGTAGTAACCAAGGATGGTATCGCTGTTGATCCATCAAAAGTAGAGGCTGTATTGAAGTAGGAAAGACTGACAAGCATCACAGAGATCAGAAGTTTTCTGGGATTAATAGGATATTACCGAAGATTTATAAAGGATTTCTCAAAGATTGTAGTGCCATTAACCAAGCTGACCCGGAAGGAAAATCCATTTGTGTGTACCGATAAATGTGAAGAGAGGTTTAATAGCTTGAAGAAGTGTCTGACTACTGCTCATATCCTCGCCTTACCCACTGAAGAGGGAGGATTTAAAATTTATTCAAATGCTTCTGGAACAGGTCTGGGATGTGTCTTAATGCAACAAGGAAGGGTAATAGCATATGCCTCAAGACAATTGAAGACCCACAAAGTAAATTATCCTGTACAAGACCTAGAGTTAGCAGTCATAGTGTTCGCCCTGAAAATATGGAGGCACTACATTTATGGTGAGCAATTCAAAGTCTTTTCTGACCACAAGAGTCTGAAATATCTATTCTCACAAAAGGAACTCAATATGAGGGTGGTTAGAATATCTCAAGGACTTTGATTTTCCATTCAATATCACCCAGGGAAGGCCAATGTAGTGACAGACGCTCTAAGTTGACAACCAGGAGCTATGCTAGCTAGCATGATGCTGGGGGAATGTAAGTTACTAGAATAGTTTGCAAGTTTGAATTTAGACATGGGAAAGAAGGAAAAAACAATTGATGATTTCTAATGTTCAAATACAGTTCCATCTACTAACTGGAATCAAGGAGAAGCAAGGAGCGGATTCCTTCTTAGTTGAGATTAGAGAAAAGCAAGAACAAAGATCGGATTTCTCTCTAACATCTGATGGGAGATTACTATTACGAGGCAGAACATGTGTCCCTGATCATGGGGAACTCAAGAAGAAGTTATTAAATGAAGCTCATCAGTCAAAGTACACAATTCATCCTAGATCAACGAAGATGTACGAAGACTTGAAAATGTCTTATTGGTGGCCAAATATGAAGAGGGATGTGGCCGACCATGTGGCATATTGTTTAACATGTATGAAAGTCAAGGCTAAGCATTTCCGAACGGCCGGTGGATTGCGACCACTAGAAATTTCGGAATGGAAGTGGGATAACATCGGGATGGACTTTATTATGGGATTACCCAAGACTAGAGGTGGTATGGATGCAATATGGGTAGTGGTAGACCGATTGACTAAGTGGGCTCATTTCTTGCCGATTAAGAGCACATGGTTAGTGGATGTGTTGGCTGCACTCTATGTTAAAGAAGTAGTTAGATTGCATGGGGTTCCGTCTACTATAATATCTGATCGGGACCCTAGATTCACCTTACACTTCTGGAAGGGTTTACAAGCAGCAATGGGTACCAAACAAATATTTAGCACTGCCTTTCATCCTCAGACTAATGGACAAACCGAAAGAACTGATCAGATTGTGGAGGACATGCTTCGTGCTCTTGTGCTAGATTTTAGGGGATGATGGGATGACCAGTTGTACCTAATGGAGTTTGATGATCAGTCCATCTCCATATAATTTGTTATCTATTATATGTATCTTTGGTGATTAACAAAACCCTGAATATTATTTTCTAACATCATTTTCTAAAGTTTATCAATAGAAGTAATTCAAACAAAATCAGTAAGTTGTCTACACTCATTATTCTGTGAAGTTCATTATATATGTTTTTGTCTAAGTATACATCGACTTCCATGTAATAGCTCACAACGATTACGGTTTCACTTAAACAACGACTTCCTTGGTAGAGCATCGATTTCGTTTCTACATCGACTTCACTTAAACAACGATTTCCTTAGTAGAACATCGATTTCGTTTCTACATCGACTTCACTTAAACAACGATTTCCTCAGTAGAACATCGATTTTGAACATCGACTTCGTTTCTACATCGACTTCACTTAAACAACGATTTCCTTAGTAGAACATCGACTTCATTTCTACATCGACTTCACTTAAACAACGATTTCCTCAATAGAACATTGATGTCGAACATCGACTTCGTTTCTACATCGACTTCATACTTAAACAACGATTTCTTCAGTAGAACATCGATTTCGTTGCTACATCGACTTCGTTTCACTTAAACATCGATTTTGGTAAAACATCGACTTCATATGAAACAACGACTTCGTTTCTACAATGATTTCACTTGAACATCGATTTCGGTAGAACATCGACTTCATGTGAAACAACGACTTTACTAGAACAACGACTTCATTTCAAACAACGATTTCATCTATATATCAATTTTAGTTCAACAACGATTTCGTTTAAACATCGATTTCAGTACAACAACGACTTCAGTTAAACAAAGACTTTGTACAGAACATCGATTTCATTACATTCATACATAGATTATGTTCACATCGACTTTGTTTCATTATGGATTACATTATCACATGGATTATGGTTATAACATCGATTTCATATCCACATCGACTCTCTCTGATCATAGACTGTCTCCAAACATCAACTCTCTTTTAATAACGATTATGTTTTAGACAGCTGTTAAATATTTCTATTTAAATTCCTTTCAGACATTCTTAAAAGACATTCCACATGATATTCAAATATATTTTCAAATCTCTGTGGATTTCAAGTCTTCCCGCGAATCATGTTGTATCCTATGCTCTCTAACATTTATTGTGATGGAACAATATCTTTGCACGATATATATTTGCTTACCACACTCACGTCACATAAAGTAACGCTTTATATGATGATAGAATGTCATTTCCTTCTTAGTGTATCTTTCTATAGCACGACTACTAACGTTGATTGACAGTTTAGACAAAGATTAGTTGTCTATGCGTCAACATTTATTGTGTGCAAAGTTTCGGTAGAAACGCACGTTGCAAAGTTGGACCTGTCAACTTGACAAATGCTAGAAGAGATTCAGACAATCTTCCTGTGTGTGTGTATCTATCCCAACATTAATGACTGCAGGTTCTCTTGCTCCATACTTCGGACCAGACACTCCAACGTGCATGAAGATGTGAGACAATGGATATTTCAACGGTCAAAATCTTTCAAAGAAGATAAATAGAAGACTGGTGACTCCATGAAGAACAACTCTTGAATAGCTTGAAGATCTTAGTCACCTAGAAGAAAGAAGAGCTCGCTCGTCCATTCAAACCTTCTTTAGCTCTTAGCTCTCCACAACAAATTGTTTAGCCTTTGAGAGCTTGTGTAGATCTGAGAGAGTTCTTCGTGTGATAATTCTTGTCTCTCAGACTTCGCCTCAGATCAAGCAGTTTGTATAAGCTTGGTCTAGGGGCCATCCACTCTCTACTCATTCATCTTGAGTGTTCCTCTTCGGTTGTGAAGAGAAGACCTACTGTTGAGTGGGTGGTTGTTCCTTTTAGTAAGAAGGATGACCTGTTGCATCAGGTGGTTTAGTTCCTCTTCGGGTAGAGAAGAGAAGGCCAGCTGCGGCTGGATGTGTAAGTGTCCTTAAGGGAGACTGTACCCTAGTTTAGTGGAATCTCAAGTTGTTGCTTGGGAACTTGACGTAAGACTCCTTGTGACAGGAGATCCGAACTAGGATAAAATTCTTATTGTCTATGTGTTTGATTTCTTTGTCCTTTCTTAACACTAACTCTAACCATCGAACATAGTGTCTTCTGTTAAGAGTTTTTATTTATAGGAATATTCTAAAAGAAAATTTTAGCAATCCATTCACCCCCCCCTCTGGGCTTGCTATCTGGGCAACAAGTGGTATCAGAGCTAAGTCTCTTCGAGTAAGTAGATCTCACGATCTGAAGAGCAAAGATAAATGGCAGCTCAAGGTCATGCAGAAGGACAATCCGTCAACAGACCTCCTCTATTCGATGGTGAAGATTACAACTACTGGAAGACGAGGATGGAGTTCTTCCTTCAAGGACTTGATTTCCAGCTATGGACAATAATCGAAGGAGATCTCAAAGTAACCAACGCCAAAGATAAATGGACAGATGAAGATAAGAAGAAGCTGTCCCAAAACAGCTAAGCAAAGAGTATATTGTGCTGCTCTCTAAGCAAAAAAGAGTTCAACATAATACCGGCATGTAAATCAGCCAAAAAGATGTGGGACAAGCTGAGGCTCACACATGGAGGAACTGATAAGGTAAAGGAAACAAGAATTGATATATTGGTAGCTCAATATGAGAGATTTCAAATGCAGTCCGAAGAATCCATCTCCCAAATGTACAGTCGCTTCACAGATATTACCAATGGACTTGTTGGGCTAGGAAAGACTTATGAGACTGGAGACATTGTAAGAAAGATATTAAGATATCTACCAACCTCATGGACTCCAAAGGTAACAGCAATAGAAGAAGCCAATGATCTCAAAAGAATGTCCCTCAAAAACTCATTGGGTCCTTAATGGCTCATAAGATAAATATGGAAAGGCTGGGAGAATCTCCAGCAAGAAGAAGCACAACAATGCTCTCAAGGCCACAGAAGACACTTCTGAGGGCGAATCAGAAAGTGATAAGAGTAATGAGAGTAGTGAAGATGAAGAAGCCTTTCTCTCCAGATGACTGCAACGCATTTTAACTAAGAAGAAATACCAGTCAGGAAGAAGGTATTTCAAGAAAGGTAGATAATTCAAAAGATCTGACGGCAAGGAAGTCAAGAGATCTGAACCCATATGCTATGAGTGCAAGAAGCCTAGACACCTCAAGGCTGAGTGTCCAAAACTGAAGAAGACGAAGTTCAAGAAAAAGGACAACATGAAGAAATTTAAGAAGTACAAGAAGAAAGCCATGGCTGCTGCTTGGAACAATGAAAGTGACTCAGACAGTGCGTCTAGCTCCAGCAAAGAAGACAAAGAAAATGTCAACTTGGCCTTCATGGCAAATATCGATGACAAGGTAACTTTTGACTCATCTTTTACATCTTGCAATGAATCTGATTCTGATAGCTTAGAAGATGCTTTCAATGAACTATACAGTAAATATAAGACGTCTGTAAGCTATTAAAAATAACTAAGAAAAATTATGCATGTCTTGAAATAACTAACTCAGATCTAAAATCTGAAACTGAACAATTATAAAATAAATTTATGAATTGAAAAGAAGAAATGAACTGTTATGTGAAGATTTGAAAACTAAAAATGAAAAGATATCAAACCTAGAAAGTCAGGAAACCACAAGCAAACTTAAAAGTGAAATTAACACACTAACAAAAGATAATGAATATTTGACAGCTACAATTGAGAAATTCACAACTGGAAAATTTTTCTTAATATTAAAAGGAGCAAGAAGATCAAGAAGAAAAAAATATGGATTAGGATATACTCTACCTGATAATGATGAAATAATTATTCATCCTAAAATTTATTCAATGCCAAAATTTGTAGCTGAACAAAATCCTAATTATAAATCAAATAATAATAAAAACAATAAGTCAAACAAGATAATAAACAATATCTCTTACTGCACTCATTGCAATAAACTAGGTCATACTAAAATAACTTATACAACCAAGCACCTAAAATGAATTCCGAAAAGAAACTGTGAAGAAGCTAACCAACCAGGACCCAAAAGAACTTGGGTACCTAAATCTTATTGATTTATTGTAGGGAAGCCTTAGAGCATCAAAGTGGTACCTAGACAGCGAGTGCTCAAAGCATATGACAGGCAACAAAAGACTGTTCTCGTATATCAAAGACGAAGAAGGTATAGTAACCTATGGTGATAATGGCAAAGCGTCAGTAATTGGTTGTGGATCAATTGGAAGCCAAGATAGAATCCTGATAGAAGATGTTCTATGCGTCAAAGGACTCAAGCACAACCTAATCAGCATCAGTCAACTATGCGATAAGGGTCATCCGATCAAATTTCAGGAATCTAAGTGTCTAATCATCAAGGATGGTACAACTATTTTTGAAGCCAACAGAGAGAAAAATCTGTATGTACTACATCAAGAGAGTTGAAGGATCAAGACATCTGTCTAGTAGCAAGTAAGAACAGAATGCTGAACTGTGGCACAGAAGATTAGGACAATGTACGGTATGCACTCATTGCCATTTAAACTATCAAGATTTAATTTATGACAATCAAATAGTTCAAGTGCAATCATTACAAGTGCTATCGTTACTAGTGCACCGTTGTGCAACTTTACGTGCTATATCATTACATGGCCAATCCATTATCGTACTTGATGTGCTATTTTCCATGAACAAGTGCTATCATTCTCTTGCCATCGTTATTTTACTCTACATGACTATTCTCTCTAGTTATCCTGCCTTATAAGACATTAATCACTTAAACATACCTGTTTACATGAGATGTTAAGTCCTACTGAGCGTTATCGCTCACCCTGTGCTATTTGTTGTATGTGTTTCAGGTGAGTCTGATGGAGACTACCACACTCATGAGGAAGGGAATGAGGAGGAACATGAGTGACCTTACATTTCGTCAACCCGTGCTTATTAGTAGTTAGTTAGTCAATATATATTAGTTTGGATTTGAATAAAGTATTATGGGCCCTAGTTTTGGCTCTGATTAGTGAATGTAATAGTTAGTTGATGAATTATATGAAGTTGGGTTTCATTTGGTTTTATTCCAATGGTGTAATGGATGGATGTTTATTTGTCGCTCTGTACTATTTAAATAATTGTAATTCCGCTCCGATATTCCACGTCGGGGCGTTATAATTTTGTGGTGTCAGAGTCTAGGTTATTAAGTATCAGATGATCTAGGTTTGACCTCCCTTGACTCAGAGTCTAAGTCCATACCTATGTGAGAGATGGGTAGAACCATGGGTAATAAGTTAAAATAACTCACACACACACAAACTTAGTGCAACCTCAACATCTTACATTAAAAATTTCTCTTTTGAAGGAACTTAAACAATAGCAATGACAGCGGAGCGTGCACAACTCCGAGACATGCAACAAACTATTCAGGAGCTCACTCGAGCTCTACTTCAAGCTGCTAGAGCTGGTGGCAATCATGGAGTTGGAGATCTACATAGAAACTTCCGCAATCTGAACCCGCCTCGTTTCAGTGGGACCACTGATCCCGACGAGGCAAAAAATTGGCTAAAGGAGACAGAACGCATTTTTCGCATTATGCAATGTGCGGATGGGGATAAATTACTGTTAGCAGATAAATTACTGCTAGCACAATTTACATGGGACGAATTCAAGGAGCACTTTAACTCCAAATACTTTTTTGAAAGAGTTCAAGAGAGGAAGGCCTCAGAATTTGCTGCACTGAAGCAGAGGAACCTCTCTGTCACCAAGTATGAAGCTCAATTCTCACGATTGGCACGATATGCCAATCATCTTGTTGGCACTGAGAGAATGAAGGCAAAGCGCTTTCTCAACGGGCTCAGGCCTGCATATATCATCCAACTGGCACCACTGGACATCCAGACATATGCTGACATGGTCAAGAAGGCTTGGTTACTAGAGGATGCGACCGACCTCACAGATCACATCAAAGGTAGAATGGTCAAGAAAGAACATACATCAGGGTCCTCAAGCAAGCCCACCAACGGCAAGAAGAAGCCGTTAAGCATTACCGACGGGCCAAGCCAAGAGCGGAAGCCCATGGTCTTCACCCCCTCTACCCCCAACAAGCCCAAATGCAAGTACTGTGACAAGTTGGGTCACACTGCAGAAGAATGCTAGAGGAAGGTAGATGCATGCCTACGATGTGGGAGTCGAGAGCATCGTATTCCCGATTGTCCAATGTTTAAAGAAAATGAGAAGCATCCTGTGGTACCAAAGAAGCCAGGCAGACTGCAAGTCTTATAGGAAGTGGAGACCACTGAGGAATGTGGAGTTGTGGATGGTACATTACCAGTCTTTTCCCAGTCAGCATTTATTTTGTTTGATACTGGCGCTACACATTCGTTCATATCACAAGCATTTGCTGATACATTAAATGTTAAACATGTATCTATGGGAACTGAATTACCTATTACAACCCCACTGAGCGAGAAAGCCCAACTGAACAAATATTTTCCATTAGCTGATGTGAAGATTGGTGAACTAAATCTAAGAGCTGATCTGATCTGTATGCCCATGGAGGGCTACGATGTCATATTGGGAACCGATTGGCTGTCCATGTATGGGGCTATTGTTGACTGTAGAAGAGGAAAATTTTCCTTTAGTGAATTCCCTAAGCTGACCTTTACGGGTCATAGACACAAGAGGCACTTGTCTCTCGTCTCTGCTATTAAGGCATAAAACATGATAAGAAAGGGCTGTGTGGCATTTCTTGCCGCCATAGTAGTTGAAAAGAAAGCATCCAAGATATCTAATATACATATAGTGCAAGAGTATTCTGACGTGTTCCCCAATGAGTTGCCAGGCATTCCACAATGAGCGAGAGGTAAATTTCTCAATTGATTGACTCCTAGAGCGGCACCGGTGTCACGTCAACCCTACAAAATGTCTCCTACTGAATTGAAGGTGTTGCTCAGATAGCAAGCCCAGAGGGGGGGGGGGTGAATGGATTGCTTAAAATTCTTTCGTGTAATAATTCCTGTAAATTAAACACTAGACATACAACACTAAGATCGATAGTTAGAGTTAGTGTTAATTAACACAAAGAGAACAGTCACACAAACAACAGGAAATTTTATCCTGGTTCGGATCTCCTATCCCAAGGAGTCCTACGTCCAGTCCCCAAGCAACCACTTGGGATTCCACTATACATCGGTACAATCCCCTTAAGGACCCTTACATATCTAGCCACAGTTGGCCTTCTCTTCTCAACCAGAAGAGGAACAACACCACCTGTACCAACAAGTCTTCTCTTTACACCAAAAGAAGATCAATCACAAAGAATGAGTTGTATGAAGAAGGCCCCAAGACCAAGCTTATAATCACTTGCTTGATCTGAGGCAAAGTCTGAGAGGCACAAGATGATTACAAAGTGGACTCTCTCTCAGATCTACGCAAGCTCTCAAAAGGCAATGCACTATTCTCGCAGAGAGCTAAGAGCTACAGAAAGGTTAGATTGGATGAGCTGGCTCTTGTTGTTCTTTTGGTGGCTGGAGTTTCAAGCTTCTCAAAGGTTTGAGAGTTCGAACTGTTTTTATCTAATGTTATAGTGAAATTTTCGGCCCAGGGGTCCTCTCTGGTGGAGTGGCTTTATTCTCCCCCCCTGGGGGAGGGTGCACTCTCCTGGATCGAGTCCCTGAGGATTGCTTTCATTTAAAAAAAAAAAAAAAGAGTTCGAACTGTCTAACTAGCCTTCTTGGAGTCATCAGTCTTCTATTTATCTCCTTTGAAATATTTTGACGTTGTAGTATCCGTTGAAATATCCGTTGTCTCACAGCTTTATGCACGTTAAAGAGACTGGCCTGAAGCAAAGAGCAGGTGAGCTTGCAGCCATTAATGCTTGGATTGACACATACACCTTCGAGGGAAGATTGTCTGAATCTTCTATCATTTTGTCAGGTTGACAACTCTATCTTAACGTGCGTTTCTACAAAAGTCATGTATACAATAAATGCTGACACCTAGACAACTTTTTTTGTCTAAATTGTCAGTCAACATTAGTAGTCGTGCAGTATGAAGATACACCAAAAAGGAAATGTTATTATGGCATCACATAAAGTAAGACTTTATGTGACAAGTGAGGTAAGCAAGGATATATCGTGTGGAAATATTGTACTAACACAATAAATGATCAAGATCTTAGGATATAGTATGATGCGTGGGAAGGCTTTTTGAAATCCACAGAGTTTCGAGCATATGCATATTTAAATATTATAAGGAATGATTCTTAAATAAGAAGATAAAGCAAGATTGTTCAAGAGCTATATAGATTTTTTTGAGAGTTAAAGAACATTCTGTATAGAAATGATAATGATACAATCATGTGAGAATGTAATCCATGTTGAGACCAAGTCGATGTGAACATAATTATGTATTAATATAATGAAATCGATGTTCTGTACAAAGTCGTTACTTAACAGAAATCGATGAGCAGATGAAATCGTTGTTTCAATAGAATCATTGTTTCATAGGAGGTTGTTGTAGAGATGAAATCGTTGTAGCAACCGAATCGTTGTAGCGACCAAATCATTGTTGACCAAATCGTTGTTTGAGAGAAAGAGAAGTCGTTGTATCGACCAAATTGTTGTTTCTATGATGAATCGTTGTTTTAATGATGAAATCGTTGTTTAAGTGAAATCGATCATGAAATCGTTGTTTTAATGAAATCGATAAGAAAATCGTTGTTTAAGTGAAATCGATCATGAAATTGTTGTTTTAAAGAAGAAATCGCTGTTGTGCTCAAATCATTGTTTAAGTAAAGGTGAATCGTTGTTTGAGCAAATCGTTGTTTAAGTAGGCAAATCGTTGTTGCGATCAAATCGTTCTTTAAGTGAAAGCAAGTCGTTGTTGCGATCAAATCGTTCTTTAAGTGAAAGCAAATCATTGTTGCGATCAAATCGTTCTTTAAGTGAAAGCAAATCGTTGTTAAGTGTAAGAAAATCATTGTTGCGATCAAATTGTTCTTTAAGTGAAAGCAAATCATGTTTTATTATGAAGTTTGCGATTGAATCGTGTTTATTTATGAAATCGTTATGATATGGAAATCGTTGTTTTACTTATGAAATCGTTGTAAGACCAAAATTGTTATTTTACTTATGAAATCGTTGTGAGACGGAAATCGTTATTTAAGTGACTTACATAATCGTTATGGCGATCAAATCGTTGTTTATATAAAGGAAATCAATGTGTACTTAGACAAAAACATATGCATTGAACTTTTAGATAGCAGTGTGTGAAGATAACTTACAGTTTTGCTAGATTTATTTCCTGTGGATAAACTTTAGAAACAGTTGTTAGAAAACACTTTTCAAGGTTTTATTAATCACCAAAAATTACATATATAATTCATAATAATTTTATATAGAGATGGACTGATCATCAAAAGGAACAATTAATGGAGTTGTTGAGAAAAATGCTTTATTAGACCAAGTACTTCTCTTTGGGGAGCACCTGTGCTGTTTGTCAAGAAGAAGGATGGATCTATGAGATTGTTCATTGATTACAAGCGTTGAATCACTGACCATCAAGAACAATACCATCTGCCTCGTGTTGATGAATTCGTTTGATCAAATATCAGGAGCCAAATACTTTTCTAAGATTGACCTTAGATCGGGATATCATCAGATGAGAATTAAGGATGCGAATATTACAATACGATTTCAGGAGTAGGTACGGTCATTATGAATTTGTAGTCATGCCTTTGGGACTAACCAATGCTCCTGCAGCTTTTATGCAATTGATGAACAACATCTATCGACCATGCCTCGACAAGTTCGTCGTGGTCTTTATTAATGATATCTTATATATTCCAAGACCAAGGGAGAGCATGAGGAGCATCTGAGGATCGCTCTACAGATCTTGCGCGACAACAAACTCTATGCCAAATTGAGCAAGTGTGAATTCTGGCTGAGGAGGTGTCATTTCTAGGGCATGTCATATCAAAGGATGGTATAGCTGTGATCCTTCCAAGGTTGAAGTTGTACTCAATTGGGAGAGACCGACCAATGTCACTGAGATCAAAAGCTTTCTTGGACTGGCTGGCTACTACAGGCGGTTCATAAAAGACTTCTCCAAAATAGTTGTACCTCTTACTCGCCTTACGCAAAAAGAGAACCCCTATGTCTGGAGCAAGGAATGTGAGAAGAGCTTTCAGACACTGAAGCAATGCTTGACATCTGCACCTGTCCTCGCATTGCCAGTCGAGGGCGAAGGATTCTTAGTCTACAATGATGCATCTGGAATCAGTCTAGGCTGCGTGCTAATGCAGAATGAGAAGGTGATAGTCTAGTCATCAAGACAGTTAAAGCCTCATGAAGTCAATTACCCTGTCCATGACCTAGAATTAGCTGATGTGGTATTCGCACTTAAGATTTGGAGGCATTATCTTTATGGAGAACAGTTCATTGTCTATTCTGATCATATGCGAGGAGTATATTCTGAAGGACTTTGATTTCAATATTCAATATCAACCCTAGCAAAGGTAATGCAGTAGCTGATGCACTTAGCAGGAAGCCTGTGACGTCCTTGTCTTGTTTAGTCACGGTGAGATGCAATTACTTGAGCATTTGTTAGTCTGAATATAAATATTAAGTAGAGAAGTGATCAGATGTTAGTAGCCAACCTTAGAGCTCAACCCGACATCTTTATTGAGATCAGGGAGCAACAAGCAAATGATCCATTTCTAATCCGAGTCAAGAAAACCCTGGCAGATAGACTAGACTTCTCCATCACGGAGGACGAGAGGTTGTTATTTCAAGGAAGGACTTGTGTACTTGACAATGAAGAGTTGAAAAGGAAGCTGATGGACGAAGCTCACAAGACCAAATAGACAATTCACCCAAGCGCAACCAAGATGTACCAAGACATGAAAAGGTCATTTTGGTGGCCTAACATGAAGCGTGAGGTGGCTGAGCATGCCACGCACTGCCTCACATGTCAATAAGTTAAAGCAAAACATTGACGTCCTACGAGTGTACTTAGATCCCTGGACATACCAGAGTGGATGTGGGAAATCATTATCCCGAACTCGTGGTGGACTCGATGCTATTTAGGTCATAGTGGACAAATTAACAAAATCCACACACTTCCTAGCAATTAAGAGTGCCTGGAGTGTTGACGTACTAGTAGCTCTATATGTAAAGGAGATTGTTCGGTTACATGGAGTCCCTTGTCCATAGTCTCAGATCATGACCCCAGATTCACCTCTAGATTATGGAAGGGACTTCATACTGTTTTAGGCACCAAACTTAACTTTAGCACAGCATTCCACCCACAGACAGATGGACAGACAGAGAGAACAAATCAGATTGTGGAAGACATGCTATGAGCCTGTGTTATAGATTTTGAAGGGTACTGGAATGAACAACTATCCCTAATAGAATTCGCCTACAACAACAGCTACTAGGCCAGCATCAAGATGGCACCATTTGAAGCCCTATATGGTAGAAGCTATAGATCGCCAGTCTGTTGGAATGAAGTAGGTGAACAACAATGGTTGGGATCAGACATGGTACAGAACACTAGCAGGGATATACAGATCATCAGGAATAGAATCAAAATAGCTTAGTACAGGCAAAAGAGTTACGCTGACAAAAGAAGAAGGGATATGGAATTCCAAATTGGAGATCATGTATTGCTCAAGGTATCCTTGACCCGAGAATTTCAAAGGTTTGGGATGAAAGGTAAGTTAAGGCCAAGATTCATAGGTCCATTTGAGGTACTGGAAAGAGTTGGCGAAGCGGCGTATCGTCTGGCATTACCTCCTCAGTTTTTCACAGTACACAATGTTTTTCATGTATCTATGCTGAGGAAGTACGTATACGACCCATCACATGTAATCAACTACGACGATATAATTCTAAACAAAGATATGGCCTATGAAGAGAAGCAGGTGAGAATCTTGGACAAGAAGATACAGCAGCTCCGGAACCGACCCATATCTATGGTAAAGGTGCTCTGGAGAAATCATGAAGTCGAAGAGGCCACGTAAGAACCCGAAGCAACAATACGACAGAACTACCCGGAGCTATTCAGTAAGTCATTCTTCCTCTTATATCATATGAATTTGGGGACCAATTTTTTTTTAAGAAGGGGAGGATGTACCAACTCTGAATTTTAATATATCGATAAATGATATTAAATTTGAAAAATGAGAAAGTAATTAATAAATGTGATAAATAGATTTAAAGTAGAATAAAAGTTGAATAAATTGAAAAAAATGGAATTAAACAAAAACCATTAAGTTAAATTAGGGAATGGGTTGTACTAGTGGTTCAAACATGAATGAATGGGCCAATTTGCAAATAGCCTAATTTGGATGAGATATCTTTTAGCCTAATTTTGGAGTTAATTAATTAATAAAATAAGGGTAAGATAAAGACTAAATAGGTTGTAATTATCCTAAAAAGGAGTCATCATCCATACTAACCTATTACCCACGAAATTAGACCTCTCATCAATCCTATTAGGTGGATAAATCTTACAAAAATAGAGATATACATGGAAATTCGTTGCTAAGAAGAGAAGGAAGAGTTAGAAAAGAGATGGACTCTTAAAAAACCCAATACAACCCCAATTCGTCTCTACCAACTCTTAGATCATTACTGGAGCCTTGGAGAACGAGGAGAGAAGGCTAAGGACGAGAGAGCAAGGAGGAAGGAGCTTGGAGCAAGGGATTTCATCATCTTCTTTGTCTTTCAACCCTAGGATTCTTTACAGCATAAAAGGTAGGCAATCTCTCAAGCCAATTCAATTAAACTCGACGCTTGTAGACTTGATCCCTCTATCAAAGCCCCATGTTTGCCCTAATTTTCGTTGCGCCATGAAGGAGTATTAATGCTCCAATCTTTGTCATCATCATGTACCCGAACCTACTTGCTTGCTTCCAATCCATGCATACACTTGATACCATGCCGTGCAAATATTATCATAAATACTGCATGATGTTAGGCTTCGAATGATCATGTTTCCCCAATTTCCATCATGCATCCTATGCGAATTAATTCGGATTCCATAATTGTGCATGTTTTAGGTCACTGAAATGTAACCTAATTAAAGCATGCTCATTACTTGTCTATTTTCTAATTACTCATGTCTGTAGATACCCATACATGTCTAGTTTCGTTTAAAATTAGTTTCATGATTTTTGGACGTTCCTACGATTTTATACGGATTTTTGAATGGCCCTATATCATGCCATGGAAGGAAGGACCCAACCTGAAAAGGGCTTTTTTCCCCTTTCTGGGGTCGGGCCGCCCTTTTGAAATCTAGACGGCCCGATCCGTCGCGATCTCAAAAGGGTTGTGACCAGCTGGACCGCCGCATCATGAATGCAACAACCCGAGCTGTCGCAATTTCCCTCCGCCATCGTGAACCCGGCTGGTTCAGCAGAACGCGACCGGACCACCTATCGCGACATGAAACGCGACGGGTACCCTCATCGCGATTTCAGAATTTCAACCAGAACCCTGCATTTTGTATATACCCCTGTTACTTAAACCATATAATCTCTGTTTAACCCTAACTATGCATTGTTGTGAACAATAATGTTCTATTTATTAATAATTAGTATTAATTACATGAAATCTATTAATTAAAGGCTATGTGCATGATTATTCATGCTCTCATAATTTCTTTACACTTGCACACACTAAATATTGATAATTGTCATGAGACCCTATTAAATTATTCAATAATCTATCTGATAATTAAGTGTAATTATTTACTAAATCTTCCAATTATTTTAATAACACTTGTCTTCATTTTATGCGTAAGTTTTGCATACCGTTATCGCGTCCCTCTGCCTTCGAGCACTCGAGGCAAGACGGATACTTTTTTTATACACACTTCTTCTTGACTTGGACCACCTCTCCGTTGGGAATACTCCTAACAGGATTAGGGACTCCTTGTCAAGGCCTCCATAAGTCTCCTTGGCTTTGGCAGACGTCCATTGCCGACGAGGGGGTTGTACCCTTAAAACCCTTTACACCTTAGGGATCAGCATGATCCAACGGCCTTAGTGTGTTCTCTATTACCTTGGGATCACATCGGACCTCTGGTCTGTGTCATGACATGGCTAGTGGGCGGATGTGACTTCTACCGGACTACCGGCACACGACCTAGTGCTGTGCAACTGTTACTATCGCCTGTTTATCGTTATTTTTACGAATATGTCCCTATCTCATCTACTATCTCTATACTTTCATGTGTTCACATCTCTCTACACTCTCATCTATTCGTCAATTACTCTCATTTATTCTTGTACTCTATTTGGCCATACAATGATTGTCTAAGATAAGAAACATGACTATGCTAGGCAATAAGGCCCGATCTGGTCCTAGGGAGAGCGCCCGAAAAATGTCATTTGCCCGCGGGAGTTAAAATTATCAGGGTGTGTACGGCATGCACTCAGTGCCATTTAAACTATCAAGATTTAATCTATGACAATCAAATAGTTCAAGTGCAATCGTTACAAGTGCTATCGTTACTAGTGCACCGTTGTGCAACTTTACGTGCTATATCGTTACATGGCCAATCCATTATCATACTTAATGTGCTATTTTTCATGTACAAGTGCTATCATTCTCTTGCCATCGTTATTTTACTCTGCATGGCTATTCTCTCTAGTTATCCTGCCTTATAAGACATTAATCACTTAAACATGTCTGTTTACATGAGATGTTAAGTCCTACTGAGCGTTATCGCTCACCCTGCGCTATTTGTTATATGTGCTTCAGGTGAGTCTGATGGAGACTACCACACTCATGAGGAAGGGAACGAGGAGGAACAAGAGTGACCCTACATTTCGTCAACCCGTGCTTATTAATAGTTAGTTAGTCAATATGTATTAGTTTGGATTTGAATAAAGTACTCTGGGCCCTAGTTTTAGCTCTGATTAGTGAATGTAATAGTTAGTTGATGAATTATTAATGAAGTTGGGTTTCATTTGGTTTTATTCCAATGGTGTAATGGATGGATGTTTATTTGTCACTTTGTACTATTTAAATAACTATAATTCCGCTCTGATATTCCGCGTCGGGGCGTTACATACAGATAGCACTTGCTTGGACACCGTGCTCAACTCTCTAGAAGACGAGCATTCAAGGTGATAGTAGGAGGGGAAGTGAAATCTAGAGGCTAGAAGATCAAGGTCCAATCTTTGAATGTTATTGTTAACCTCATAGAAGGTGGCCGCATCTACTGATACCATTTGACCTGAGGACTCATCCGGAGGCAATGGAAGCCACCTAATAGCTCTAACCATATTCGGGTCGAGCTCACCATGGTGCCTTATTGAACTAGACCCATCCTTAGACATGGAGCAAGCAGGAGAAAAAAACTCACTCGGAAGCAACATGGACGCCAAGAAAGGAGAAGGGTGTTGTTCCAGCCAATGAGGAGACAATCGAAGAAATCCCCCTTTCCACCTGCACCTGAGTAATATATAGAGTGAGGCCGAAATTTCAAAAGTCCTGCCTTTTTAGCTTTCGGACATGACCCACCACTTAGTAGAGTGGCGTGAGAAATCGAAGTGTCGGCGCCCCCGCAAAATAGCAATGCCTAAGTGGCGGGGCATGTACGCTTTGAAAAGACGCCTGGCAATCTAGCCACGTCAAGGCAATGCGACACAACAGGGCTCAAGAAAGCTCGAAGGTCGAGATCACCCATCACCCTTTGTCAAACCTGAAATCTCACTCTTGAGAGCCAACGTGATGGCTCGAGAGTGGAGGGGGAATGAGTGTAGAGAGGGTATTCCGTCATCAGGGGCCCAAAAAAAAACCCAACAAGGCCTAAGGTGGCCCCAAATGAGGTGACAACTCACCAACGGCCCTCATTACTATGGCCAAGTGAAGCTGGGACTGGAAAAAGGACCAAGGCACCCACCAAGACCTCTCGGGTGCTCTCGCTTGACTGTTGAGCCCCTGACTATTAAGGGCCTAATGATCGGGAGCTGGCCACAGGAGGCCCTGTGCCGGGGACTGAGGTGGAATGACGTTTGGGCCTAGTCTCGTAGCATCCTCAAGGAGAGGCAAGTGACAGAAAAATTTTATGGCGATGGGACGTCTCTGACGCATGGGACTTAGAGCCCCCTATCCCTTGCCGAGATCCGCCTCGAAAAGGTGCATCATTAAGCATCATTGTGCTTGCGAGAGGCAACACTTCCAAAGCCAACCTTACCCCCCTACCCCATCCCACCAGGGAGGCACCTATCCTTGCCACCCCACTCCTCTCTAGGCCATCCCCCAAGGCACGTGGGCCATTAGGAGAGGGAACATTCTTATATAATAAAGGAGGATCCCTGCGTAATAGTAAGGAGAAAACACTACATTTAGAGTTAATTTCTTTTGGTGAAGAGTAGTGTAACACCCCAAAAATTTAGTGATTTAAAAACTTTGGAAATAAAGGAGAATAAATTAAATAAACATATTGGAGAGACTTCCAACACCATGTGTTAATGACCCATTAACAAGATTGGGCCAATGGAGCACATTTGGCCCAAGGATATAAAATAAATTGGGACAGGAAATTATCCAGAAATTCATGTATGTAATTATGCCATAATTAGAGAGGGCAAGTTAGGTTAAAATTAAGGTAATTAGTCATGCAAGGTAAGCCAAACCAACCCAACCCCAATTGGTGGTTTCCTAAACCGTTGCTACCTCCTTGGAGGAAAGAGTCACAGATTTCTTGGAAAGTAGGGAACAAACTCGTAGCCCCTTTCCTAGTCTCGTTAGGACTTGTAAATACAACATAAATCTATAATAACTCGTCCTTAAACTCTAGGGAAGGTTTAACAACGAGTTGGGGTCGTTTGGAGGCAGGCTAGGGCTTCAGAGGAGAAGGAGAAAGGCTGGGAACCTGGAGCTTCATCCCCCTTCATCCTCTGCTGCGTCCAGAATGTCGACTGGTCTTAGATCTTCATAAAGGTAGGTATTCTCGGGCCATGATTAAAGAAAACCTATACCATCATGTAGAGCATCGAGTCTATGTTCATTTGCACTTTATTTGCCCAATTTTCATGGAGTATGCATGGAGTATTGGTCGTTTTCCCTAAGTCGTACCCAGTTAGGGATTTTTCCCGTTCTTCTTATTATGCACATGATTCAAGACCGAATTAGACTATATTTCCTTCATGAAAGTTCTTCTACTTGTAGTCACGATCATCGTTTATGTTGGACATTTTGTCCAAAAGTCTTACGTTAGAGAGTTATAGGCGTGGCAAGAGAGTCATTGTATAATACTGTAATTTCGGGCTACACTTGACTTTTTGTTCTTCATATGTTTTCTCGGATTCGAGACTGAATTAGATCAAACCCCCAACATCAAGGTTCTCCTACTAGTTGTCCTCGTCATCTTTAGTGTTGACGCTTTATCTAAATGTCATTCGTTAGAGAGTTATAAGAGGTGAAAGTGAATCACTGCATGAGACGTGTTTTCGGGTTACACATGACCTATAGGTTTTGTTCTGGAAGGGCCACTAGTGTCGACACTAGTGGAGCTAGTGTTGACATACTGTCCCAAAACAGCCCAAAAGGTATTCTGGGAAGGTCTCTAGTGTCGACACTACCTGATCTAGTGTCGACACACTGTTCCAGTTTGACCCAGGAAGTTTCTGAGAGCTGATCTAGTGTCGACACTACTTGATCTAGTGTCGACACACTGTCCCATATTGGTCAGAAGGTTTTCTGGAAACTGTCTCTAGTGTCGACACTACTTGATCTAGTGTCGACACTACTTGACCATTTTGCCTTGTATTTGAAGCATCGTGTCGACACTACTTGATCTAGTGTTGACACTACTTGACCAGTTTTGCATTATTTTGCCATGTATTTGAAGCATTGTGTCGACACCAGTCAGGGGTGTGTCGACACTACCCTTACAAAAAATTTGCATATTTTGGGTCTGATCATTCCATGATGTCTACAAGCATGTGCATGATGTTATATAGTATGCATGGACCTAAAATAAATCAACCTATTGAAGAAAATGGTAATGATACGAATATGATTCTAATGTGTAATTTTGATTGTCATTATGTTCATTGGATTATCTTGTGATCTTACCTATTGTCAACTGATAAGATAAGAATATGATGTGAATATGGGGATGAATACATGTTAGAATGGACATGTTAGTGAAGTTAATATCATGATTTGCATATGAGTTTCAATAGTTACATGCTTTCTGGTGTTAAATTAATTATCTGTCCATATGCATACATGTTAGGAAAACACATGTTTTATTTCTACATACGATCTGTCTTTAGAAACATCCTCATGTCAAGACATTAATGAACTATGAAACATAAGATACGTCATTATCCTGCCTTGTTCTCTTGAGCTATTTGTCATACCTTGACTCTATGAGTGATCATGTTCCTTTTACTATGAGCTAGTCATTGAAACACTGTGGCCATAATATGAATCTGTTTGTTTCGGCACAACGTGGGACTCCGGTCCAAATTTGATCCAATGCCTGTGCAAAAAAAAAGGGGCATGTTCCGGTCCTGGGGAGGAGCACCCCAACGTACTTATTAACCGAGGGAGGTTGGACTTCTAGTGCTTGGCATAGCACAAATAAATAAGCAAGATTAGTGTGAATGTGCCTTTGTTTGATATGATAAGTCTGATTTGATCTGATATGATATGATTTTGATATGATACGTATGATCATGTGAACGCATGATATCTGTCTGAATATGGCCAATCTCATTTGATATGATTCTACTCTGAAATATCTGTCCATTATATATGCAACTCGACATTTGATCTGATATGATATCCTTCTATTCCTCTGTTCAACTTGTTAGAAATGCATGCATTGTCATCATATTCATGTGCATATCTGCCTGTTTAAATGTTAATCATGTTATTAGTGCCCGCACAATATTGAGATGTAAATCCTACTGAGCTAGTTCGCTCACCCCTATCATCCTGCCCTTTTTCAGGTAGTGATGAGGAACTAGTGGAGTCAGATGGGACAGGGCAAGAGTGACGAGCACTTGTCATATGAGTAGATGTCAGCTTAGAAATAGAAATTTGAGTAGTCGATGTATTAGAGAAACGTTATTATTTGATTAATAAACCTTTTCAGTCGATTCTTTCTATGTAAGGTTGTAACTAGATGAATGGAATGGAATAAGGTATACTTTTGGTGACCATATTATGGTCTGAAATGTGTGGTTATATGAAATTGTGACTCTGTGTTATTCAACTGTGATACGTTTATTTGTATCGTTCACATCCCCCGGTATTTATTCCGCTGCTAAATATCGGGGCGTGACAAGTAGTCTTGAGCCATCTACACGACTTACTCCTCACGTCCACCTTGACTCTAACTTGAGCATCGGAGAGAGAGACCCCAGGGTACAATCCCTGAATCCTCCCTAATTGCTCCTTCTATTTTGCAAGAAGCGAAGGCCACCGATGAGTGCACGCTTTCTCCACCGTCTGCACCCCATCGGACACACTACTGAAAAGTAGACATAAAGGGCAGAACAAAAAGGCAGAAATGTAACAGTCTTATTATCAATAGATAGAAGGCAGATATTTTATTTGCCTTCTAAACTGTTCAACAATAAAGGCAGAAATTGAATTGTGACTTATATTTTAAACATTAAAACTAAGTAAAAATCTGCCTTCTATTGATAAAAATAAAAGCGATATCAAAACTTTGCCTTTTATTCACTAGATTTACTTAAAAGATTCCCTCCTTAATAATCTCTAATTTCCCTCCTTACCGCCACGACCTCTCTCTCTTTCCTCTTTTCCCATTCGCACCATACTTTCTTCCCGCCGCAACCCTTCCGCGGGAAAGAGCAGGTCGCTGTTGCGTGGGATATGCTGCAGCCGCATCCCAATAGTTTCAAGATCACCCATCAATAGCGATTCCACCAAAGCCAATCTGCCGCAGCCTTTTTCACCCATTGTTTTATCTCTCTCCTGCAACGGATAGGTGTTTTGGTTCTCAAAAGAAAAAGGTATGTGTTTTCATAAGTTGCACTACATTTGCTCCCAAAAAGATTATTTTAAACTCTAATGTGAGTTGTGCCTCTCATACCTCTCATACGCCATGTGCTT
This sequence comes from Colocasia esculenta, assembly GCA_014218235.1. Taxonomy (NCBI): domain Eukaryota; kingdom Viridiplantae; phylum Streptophyta; class Magnoliopsida; order Alismatales; family Araceae; genus Colocasia; species Colocasia esculenta. The sequence continues at coordinate 24,849,863 of CM024754.1, read as the reverse complement.
TAAACTTTGCTCCAATAAAATTTATTTTAACTCTCCTATATCATGTGCTTTATAGGGTGTTTTGGGAGCAATTTTAAAAAGAACTATTTCTACCTCTAAAATTATGTTGGATATGTTTTTAACTTTAAATTTAAAATTATTACAAATGATATATGTGTTTTGGTGAAAAACATCAAAAATTTAAAAATCATGTTGAATGTGTTTGGGGAGGGGTTCCGGTGGGGTGAGTGGGGCTGGGGGCGGGGGAGGTGTTCGCCGGGAGGGGGAGCAGCGGGGAGGGGGAGGGTGCAGGGCGAGGGTGGGGGAGGTGTTCGCCGGGGGGGAGCAGCGGGGGAGGGGGGAGGGTGCAGGCGAGGGGTGGGGGAGGTGTTCGCGGGGGGGGGGGGGGGAACGGGGGAGGGGGAGCAGCAAGGGGCGTGGGGAGATGTTCCGGGGCAAGCGGCGGGTGGGGGGGGGGAGGGGGAGCGAGGGGCGTAGGGGGTTGTGGGGGAGGGTGCAGGGCGGGGGGTGGGGGAGGTGTCATCGGGGGGGGGGGGGGGGGGTGGCGTCGGGACGTGGAGGCTGGCTCCGGGGGTGTGGGGAGGTGTCCGCCGGGGTAGGTGTCTTGCGGGGGGGTGGGGGGCAGGAGCAGGGGCAAGTTCCGGCGGGGCTGGGGTCAGGTGGGGGTTCCGGTGGGGTAGGGGGAGCCGCCGCAGGGGAGGGGGGGCGGGAGAGGGAGGGTGTAGGGGCTCCGGCGGGGGGGAGGGGGAGCCGCCCGCGTAGGGGGACTGGGCTGAGAGGGGCCGAGGGGCGGGGGGGCTCCGGCGGGGGGGAGGGGGAGCCGCCCGCGTAGGGGGACGGGCTGAGAGGGGCCGAGGGGCGGGGGAGTCAAGGAGAGAGAGACGTGTAGTTTTTCAAAAAAAAAAAATGGTCATCACTGTTTTATTTTGAGAGAGATTTACATGGGATAAACTTTTCACTTTAAAAAAAAAATTACTTACCAAACATGTTAAGATGTCTATCCATCCTCTTTTTTAAATTTAAGAGAAAAAACTGTTAAAAAAGTGCAACCAAACTAGGCTTTAAACTTTTACTTCAATAAAATTTTTTAAACTTTTCTATGCCATGTGTTCTAAACTTTGCTCCAACACAAGCATTTTATAAGCTCCTGCGTTTTCTCCCAAACTTTTGCTCCAACAAAAGTTATTTTAACTTCTACCGTTAGATTTTTGTTCCAATAAAAAGATAAACCCTCCATTAAAAAACTTGACCGCAGTACATCTCTCTCTCTCTCTCTCCTCTCTCTCTCTCTCTCTAGCCCCACCCAGCCGGTCCTCCTGTATAGTGTATATGTCTCATCCTCCCTGTCAAAGAAAGAAAAAAAAAACTCCTCATATTTCCAACCCAGAATTTTTATTCGGTCATATTGCATAAGGTCCCTTGATCTGTTGGTGTGTAAAAATTATTTCTTAAAGCTTTGATGTGGTTCTCTTCGGACCCGAAAAAGGAATTTGTACTGTTGCCTTTAAATTTAGACTGCACTTTTAATGTAATGTATCATGAAATCTACTTCTAAAGATTTGCATAACTTAGATTTTGTATTTTTTTTTTAGTCTACACCATCTTTTGTGAATTAAGAATTTGGTTTTAAATTTATTGATAATAATTATTAATCTTGTAGATTTGTTGGAGTTTTGCAAATAATCAAGTGTTTATTTAAACTTTGATGTTGTTCTCTTCTGACCACAAAAAGAAAGGTTTTCACCATTATCTTTAATAGAAGATTTCATGCATGATGGTTAAATTCAGTTATATGAAAGTTGGAAAATTTTCTTTGAGTTTGATTACATTAAAAAAAATGGTGACATACATGATATGCACAGTTTCTTGTTATGTTTAAACAAAAAAGATTTATGTGCATTGTTGTTGACTAACCTAGACATTCATGTTGCTTCCTTACTTCTTTAAAACTAGATTATATGTATGCTATTTAGATTAAAAGTGGTATTTGCATGCAAAATTTTCGGCATGTTTTTTTAAAATAATGAAAGATGATAAGTCACTTTGCTAACATCTATCGTTTGCTTTATCATGATTTATTTTAGGTTATTGCCAAAAAGGTGTGAGTTGTGTGCAACTTTTGTCAGATTGTGATTGTCATTCAATTAACACCAAAGTTGAGGCCATTGTAATCTCACAAAGGTATGTGCTCCAGTGAGCCTGGGTGGTGGCTCATTCTTATAAAAGTTTATAAAAATAGATACAACATTTCATATATGAGTAACAATATGCAATTATTTATATTCAGGTCTAAATCTTAAGATGGATAAAAGTTGGATAGGTAAGTCTCGAAATAGTCCAGAATATTTAAGTGGAGTTGCTGAATCTTTAAAAGTTGCCATAGCAAATGCAGAACCAAATAAGGTCATTAGATGTCCATGTATTAAGTGTTGCAATCTTGCATTATATCTCCAAAGGAAGTTGCTGAACATTACTATTTAAAGGTAGATGTTGTCATACACTATCTGGACATTTCATGGAGAAAAAAGAACATGCAGCATAATGATGTGCATCATCAAGTAATAAAGTTGATGATGATATATGCTGGAATGATTATGATGCTTTTGGTATTCCACTGATGCATGCGGAAGAGACGGAACAACAAATTGGCATTGATGTTGAAAATTTTTATAAGCTGTTAGAAAATGCTGAAAAGGAGTTATATTCAGGATGTAAGAAATATAGCAAAATCTCCTTTCTTGTTAAGTTGTTTAACATAAAAATCCCTTATGGGTGGTCTGATACATCTGTCACTGCACTATTGGAATTATTAAGGGATGCATTTCCAGTTAATGAAATACCTGAGACTTTTTCAAACAAGAAAGATGATAAAAGATCTTGGACTTGATTATGAAAAATAGATGCATGTGAAAATGATTGTATGTTGTTTGGGATGGAACAAAAACTGATGATTTACATAAGTGTGCAACATGTGGTTCAGATAGATGGGACATGAACAAAGGGAAAAAATAGCGAAAAAGACATTGCGCTATTTCCTTTAATACCAAGATTACAAAGGTTATATATGTCTACAAAAAAACCTCCTTTATGACATGGCATGCAGAAGGCCGCACAAGAAATGATGTAAAGATTACGACATCCAGCTGACTATATGGTCTGGCAACATTTTGGTCATGAGCATACATCATTTTCATCAGAGATTCGAAATGTGAGACTTGGTTTGGCAAGTGATGGATTTAATCCATTTAGATCATTATCAAGTACTTACAGTATATGGCATGTTGTGTTTGAATACCATATAAACTGCCACCGTGGATGTGTATGAAAGAATCCAGCTTGATTTTATCTCTATCATACTGGTCCAAAGTCACCAGGAATGAAAATCGATGTGTATCTTCAGCCTTTTCATGAACTGAAATTATTATGGCTCTGGAAGGTGTAGAAACTTATGATGCTGCTAGAAAAAATCATTTAGGATGCAAGCTATTATCTTGTGGACCCTTAATGACTTTCCTGGGTATGCATATTTATCTGGATGGAGCACTAAAGGTGAGAAAGCATGTCATGTGTTGTAATGATGAGACTGAAAGGGCAATGGTTGAAGCATTCTGGTAAAACATTGCTATATCCATCAACGAGATTTCTTAAATCAAGTCATAAATTTCGCATGCAATATTCTGTTTTTGATGGAAAAAATGAGTTAAGAGAAAGACCTAAAGATTATCAGGTGTTGATGTGATGGAACAATTGAAATTGTTCAAGCAATAGTTGGACAAAAAAGAAAATCTAGAGGTCAACAATCATACAAGACAGATGGAGGAAGGAGAGTATCTTCTTTCAATTGCCATATTGGAAAAACCATAGAATTGCGTCACATTTGGATGTGATGCACATTGAAAAGAATGTATGTGAGAGTTTGATATATACTTTTTAGATGCCGAGGGTAGATCAAAAGACAATTACAATGCTCATCTTGATTTAAAAGAAATGCAGATAAGATCATCACTCTACCCATATGTGAATAGTGCAACTAATAAATTGTGTTTGCCTACTGCTTCTTTCACAATGTCAAAGGAAGAGAAAGCTGACTTTCTTCAGGTGTTAAAAGCTGTAAAGGTTCCCAGAGGATATGCTTCGAATATCTCTCAATGTGTGCAAGTTGAAGGGAGAAAAATTATTGGACTGAAAAGTCAGGATGTCATATCTTGTTGCAACAACTACTTCCAATTGCTCTTCGAAAAGTTCTGCCAGCACATGTCATTTCCACTCTGACTGGTTTGTCATCATATTTAGAAATCTTTGTTCGAAGAACTTGACATTGACACATTACATAAAATGGATTCAGATATAGCAGAAGTGCTTTGTAACATGGAAAAAAAATTTCCACCATCTTTCTTTGATGTGATGGTGCATCTAGTAGTTCACTTAGCAGAAGAGGCCAAGTTAGGCGGCCCAGTTCAATATCGATGGATGTACTTTATTGAGAGGTTATGAATTTCTCTTTTCATGTGTGCTAATACTTTTAAATCAATCACAATGAAGATACTATAATACAAGTTATTTTCATGTAGGTTTCTTATGACGTTGAAGTCATATGTTCGTAATAGAAGTATGTGGAGGCATCGATTGTGAAGGTTATTTAGCAAAAGAGTGCATGAATTTTGCTCAAGATATTTAAATGACAATAATGAAGGAAGTGTTAAGATGTGGCAATTCAAGATGGTGGTAATGATCAAATTATAGTCCCTGGATTTGAATATTTTTCTGTGATGGTCACCCTCTTAAAGGAGGGAGTTGGAGGGATTTAGATGATCCAACAATGCACAAGCTATCAGATACGTGTTGTTTGACTGTGATGCATTGAAACCATATATAAGTAAGTAATTTAGTTGATTATAGAATGTTCTTACATTATTAATAAATTCTTTTTGATATTGAAGTCCAACATTCGCATTTACATAGAAAACATGTCAATGAGTTGAAAGAAAAAATTGTTGGTGCTACATCAAAAGACATTGATGGCATTCATTTCAAGGAGTTTCCAGGATGGTTTAAACATCATGTAATTACTTCTCCTTGTCTATATATAATTTAAGTTTATATCTATAAATGAATATCTTTTCTATTCCTTTCTGTAGGTATATTAGTTTCTGTGTGTCTTGGACGAGCAAAGATAAAAAATGCTTAGATGGTTAGCAAAGGGACCATCTAATAAAGTTCGATGTTATACTGGTTTTGATATTATGGAATAAGATTTCATACTCAAGAGAGAGATAATAGAGGAAAATGTCAAAAATAGTGGAATTCTTGTAGCAGCACAAACTCCAGATCAAGGAATGGTGTCTTATTATGGAATTGTCAAGGATATGATACGTTTAGATTATTATGGACAATTGCTATTGTTTTGTTCAAGTGTGATTGGATAAAATTTTTCATAAGATGGGTTGAAGGTGGATAAACAGATTTACTCTCGTGAATCCTAATTGTCTTCTACGTACTGAAGAGCCTTTGTGTTCGCTTCTCAAGCACAACAAGTTTTCTATATAAACAATCCACATGAAAAACCTTGGCATGTAGTTGTGATGACAAAGCCACGAGATACATATGCAATGGGAGATAAAATAAGTGATGAGATGGTTGAAACTTTACTTCAAAGCACTACACATGAGGAGAATGTAATAGAAATATTTTAGCTGAAATTGAAGAAATAGATATTTCAAGAAAGGATGTAGATGCTATAGAACTTGATGGTATGGATTTATCCTTTTCATCTTTATGTTTAGTTCTTTTGAATCTCTATGTAGATATAATTAGAACTTGATGGTATGCTTGATTTTCTTAATTTATGTGCAGATTTTTGAAGTGATGGATACAAATAGAGTCACTCGTAGGAAAGCTAGGAGAATGCCATTCTGTGAACCACAACGTCAAATCAATTTTATGAATGACTCTATTCGCATACAAATGTCACAACCCCAAGTTGGAAATACATCACACACTCCTTCAAGCATGAATGATGGAAATGTCTAGGCCTCCAATACAAACAACACACACCATCTTCAAGAAAGAGAACTCGTGGTCCAACAAGGGAAATGAACATTACAATATGCTACCTGGGACAACATCTTAAACTTGAGTTTGATGAACTAAATAGACCGATTGGTACAAATGCTATTGGATTTGCACATTTCTTGGTAGTATGGCTCGAAATGGTGATTTGTTCCCTATTGATGTGTTTGATTGGAGATACATGCAAGAACACAATATCAAGGAATGCTGGAATTAGTGAAGGTAATTACATACATTGATTTTTTTTCATAGTATTTACATATGAATATACTAACATATTTATTGTTTGTTTGTAGTCAAGTATGAACTTGAAGATTGCCATGAGAATTATGTAGTTGCGTCACTATCTAAGAAGTGGAAGATTACAAGGAAAGATTAAAGAAGGAATATTCAATTCTGATGGAGATAATCCATGCCCGCATCAAATTATAGTGGAGGAAACAATGGAAGAATTTAGTCCAACATTGGAAAAGTGATACGCAAAGGTGAAAAAGCGATACTGCAATGGAATAATTTAGGCCAATATTGAATTATGTGTGTTTTGAAATGTTTGTTATTATTTCCATCATTAATACTTTTTTTGATATTTTATAAAGAGAATTTCAGAAATCAATAAGGGAAATCGTGCAAAACAACATATGGTTTCCACGACAGGACCAAAGAGCATTGCTATCGACAACAGGAATATGTAATCTTATCTTGTTACTTATGATGATTTAGATATTATCTTTGTTATGTTATAATTATTTGTATGGATGCATAGTTTTTTTAACTTGGTAACTTTTTATGACTGAAGATGGAAGCAAATGGGGCAAGATGTCATTGATTCAAACATTTAATGTCATTGATTCAAACATTTAAAATGATGTACACAAAGAAGAGTGGAGAGCCATCCACTGACTTTGCAGCTGAAAAGTTTGTATGTATTCATGTTCTTGCAAGCTGATATCATCTTTTCTAACTTCTTATTTGATTAATATGTTTATTTGAATTTTTTTTTAGGTTGAGATAGATCAAATTATAGCAGGTCATTCTACAGATGATACTGAGAATATTGTCAGTGAAAATGAAAATCAAATCTTAACTCAAGTGTTAGGAAAAGAACATCCTGGCAAACCTAGATGCTATGGTTCATTTGTCACTTCTACAGATATACATGGCTCAAAGAACAAATGTGGTAAGTTTGCACATGATTGTCAAAAGACATGTGAAATGAAAGAAGAACTTGATTTTATGAAAAATAAGATGCTTGAGATGGAAACAAACTACAAATCTTTACAAGAACAGCTGCAAATTGTGATGAATGGAAGAAATGAACATGTATGTATTTCTTCTATATATTTTATTATTTCAGTACTTCCATAGATTTGTTGAGTTTGTGTTCTTATCTTATATTAAGCTACAAATTTTGTCTTTGGAGTTCTAGGTACTTGCAGAAAATAATGTCTTAAATGAGCGATCCAATAGAGAAAATAATGTCAATCATGCTACAATATCTCACTCTTCATCAGGTAGTTATGTGGTTCCTTCATCGGTAAGTATTTCTACAATGAAGAAGTATGACTTAAGATGATATTATGCATTGACTATCTAGTGAGACTTGATTTCAACTTAACAAAGTGATGATATTTTCTATTTGCAGCATAGTCAACCAGGTGATCATCTCAATAATGTTGAACATGAAAAATCGGTATGATGTATATATACATATTTTTAATTTATGTTCAAAGAAATGAATGTTTGATTATTTATTGATATTGATTTTTTTTCTTTTATGAAAAGAACAAATGCTATTTACTTGGTTTTACTTCTGGTCGTGTGGCGGAAGGAGAAATAATTAGCAAGGATCCAAAAAAGAAAGTGGATGGACAACTTTTAGGTGATGAATATTATGAAGTTCATGTGATTAAAGCCATATGTTCTAACATGAGGTTGCCTACAAATTTGCGAAAAACATTAAGACAATGTGAAGGAAAGTCTATTCCTTGGATTAAAAATCTTGTAAGTTCTTAGTATTTTTATTTACAAAATATATACCTTATTTCTTGTATATTAATTTTCTCATTTTTTATAATTAAATTTCATTTCAGTTGCTTGAGAGGAATGATTAACTAAGAGATATGTTGGTATAACTACATGATCACTCATGCCCTTGTAAGTATTTACAAGTTTATATAAATTGTTTTTATTCCTTAATAATTTTTCAATGCCTTTCTAATAATAGTTTTTGATCTTTTTATAGGTAATGTCAAGAGAAGATCATCAAGGATGCTTATAAAGTTATGAAGATTATGTGGTTGTTATCTTTAGATAGTTGTGAACACTTTTTTTGTCATTTATGAATGGAGATGTGTTTGTGTGTGAAATGCACTTCGAGTGCATATTATCATAACCATATGGATGCCATTTATTGGCTGTCACATTGTGACTTATGACTTTGTATTTTTGTCATTGGACAATACATTTTAAAGTTTGTAATCTTCTATCAAGAGGAAATATTTTGATTCAGTGTTTGGAAGAGATTTATATTTGTGATTAAATTTTGTTCATGAGATTTTTTAAAGAGTATCTATCATACATATAACAGGTTAAATTGAGAAGAAGACGACTTTTAAAAGAAAATAATTTGTATTCCGAAGTTAGTATAGAAGGCATATAATTTTGCCTTCTAATAACCTATTTTGACAATTTAGAAGGCAAAAATTTTTGCCATATCTGCCTTTTATGTATATCTTAGAAGGCAGAAATTATCGTCTTCTAAACAATAATAGAGGGCACAAAATTTTGTCTTCTAATAGGTATAACAAATGCCTTCTATCATGAGTTTATATGGCAAAAATAAATTGCCTTCTATAACTATCATCTTTCGCCTTTTAAAGATTTCGCCTTCTAAAAAATACATTCTGCCTTCTATTCGAATAGAAGACAGTGGAACAGAAGGCAGAATAAAATCCGCCTTACTTCTGACTTCTAATTGAATAGAAGGCAGATATTGACACTTTAAAAGGTAGAAAAAAAGTGTCTTCTATTATTGTTTTTCTACTAGTGTTGATCCCTTAAGGCTCAAGACTGCCCCTCTTCACCTATGTAATAAGAGTGATTACTCCCTATCCCATTTTGATAAAAGTTTGGATCATAATAGCGGATTCTCTTTCACCCCTCGATATTCGGTGGGATAAGTTATTTGTATGATTTTGGTCATATATGGAGGTGTCTCTCATATGTGTAACTTTTTTAGGGAAGCATTTGCAACTATGAAGAAGTTCTTTCGTTGGCTAAGACCCTCGATATATACTCAAATTTAGGTATAAAGTATAAAATTTAACTAAAGATAGGTTTATAAGAAACTTAAAGAAAGAACTGTAAAATTGTGTAATAATATATTGGTTTTTCTATTTACATACCTCTTAGAAGATTAATTACACGAGAATCTTTTTTAGATTTGTATTTACATGTATATCTTTCTTATGGTTATAAAATATTTTTAGAGATCCTATGGCAATCTCTCATAATAAGAAGTCAAAAATATATTTCAAATATTTCTTCCTATGATCATTTTTAGTATGTAGGGATATATATATCCAAAAACAAAAATATATTATGAATATCTTCTTGACATCCAATCATCCATAATGGCATGTTAATGCAGTATTTTTTAAGAGATTTTGTATCCATAAGAGGGCATATGTGCAAATATTTATTTAAGAAGAATTTTTGTGCAATTAATCTTCTAAAAAAGATATATTTAATCGCTAAATAAACATAGTATTACAAAGGAACCCCATCAAATTACATTGGCTTGACTGTACATGAGAAAAAGTATGGGGAAAAAAAAGTCGGCGGATTTAATCTCTTATTAAGCATTTATTAAGCGGCATGATCCTTTCTGAGGATGACGAAAAGTTCAATGTGTTTGCAGGAGCAACTAGATAGGAAACCCGTTTATTAAATTACTTTTTGACACTAAACTTGACTCCAAATCAATAAAAATATGTTATATAATCTTTTTTTTTGTTCTCACTTGGTATTTTACTCGGTCAGTCCTAAACCCACCCCCACTCAAGGTGTCCATCCCACAGTAAACATTTCATAAAAGAGAGGGTTGTGTACGTTTTAATTAGCGTATTAAAAACTATGTCAAATTACCTAAGTAATATAAAGAAAATGTGTTAGACGTGGACCCCTCCATGGAGTTTCTTCTTGTCCAAATGGGAGGCTCGGCATGATCGACCCACTTGTCGATGACCACTTGGTTTATCTTGGGACCAAGTTCTTTTAGCTCAGGAATCAGGTGATCGATCATGTAATGTCGTGATCTATACTTTATATATCTACTCTTGCGAGATTGAAAAGAGAAAAACACAGAAAGAAAAACTTCTTATGCCACATGCATGAGTTATTTCTTTTGTTATGACAAAGACCACTCCGACGTACAGAGTGATGCCCAAGGATCTTAAGTTTCGTCCGACAAGAAGAAAGGAGATGGAAGAAGGATCAGTCACACAAGACAATAACACAAGGATTTACGTGGTTCGGAGAGACAGTGTGTCTTCCTACATCCATGGACGACGACGACAGCGGAACTTCACTAGATGTGGAGAATAATACAAGAAGTACACACCCCAAACCCAGAGGAACAAATCCTCTTTCAGAACTCTCTCAAACTCACACCCCCAAGACTCTCTTAGATCTCTCTCTAAGAAGCACTCTTGGCTCTCACCGTGGGATGCTAAACATGAAGGAGAGGGTCTCCTTTTATAGTGGTTGGAGCCCACCTTGGTGCTGTAGCGTTGGAGGAAGAAGAGCCCGCAAGAAACGGATGCCATTAACACTTGTCCGGTTCCATTGCATGGAAGTGAAAACAAAAAGAAAACTTCCATCGGTTCCCAGCCATCCACGTACATGCATGGGAGCTTAAATCCCAACGGTTTTGAATGGGATTAATTCCCACCGCCCATGTAACCGCAAGCATGCAGTTTGCTTGCAAGTGGCTTGTAAAGGGAGCCACCACGTAACAATTCTCCTCTTGGCTCGTCTTAACAAGCCGTATCAAGTGCCAAGCTCTGCCATGACCGCCGTCACCATCCTTGCCCCCGTCGGGGCCACCTCACGTGCTCTGCAAGCCAATCAAGCTCAGGCAGTGCCTGAACTTCTCTGAAGGGATAGGCTTCGTCAGCATGTCTGCAGGGTTCTCTGTTGTAGAAATCTTCTGAATAGCTACAGTACCCTGCAACACAACATCACGAACAAAGTGATACCTGACATCAATGTGTTTGGTTCTTTCATGATACATCTGATTTTTGGTCAGATGTATAGCACTCTGACTATCACAGTACACCGAAGTCGTCTCCTGCACATGACCCAGATCGCCAATCAAACCTCTCAGCCACAAGGCCTCTTTAACTCCCTCTGCCGCTGCCATATACTCTGCCTCTGTAGTAGACAAAGCCACAATGGACTGCAAAACAGCCTTCCAACTAATAGCACAGCCTGAGAAAGTAAAGACATAACCTGTCAGGGATCTCCTCTTATCCAGATCACCAGCATAATCTGAATCGATGTAGCCAACCAGTTGACCGCCATCATTGCTTCCTTTCTGAAATACCAGGCTCACATCTGAAGCACCTTTGAGGTAACGAAGAATCCACTTCACAGCCTCCCAGTGGACCTTCCCAGGATTTCCCATGTACCTGCTAACCACACTAACAGCATGAGAAATATCAGGTCGAGTACATACCATAGCATACATAATGCTACCAACTGCACTCGCATATGGAACCTTGGACATCAGTTCCATCTCCTTCTCTGTTTTCGGTGAATCTTCTGCAGACAATTTGAAGTGGGCTGCCAATGGAGTACTTACAGCCTTGCAATCCTTCATGCCAAACCGCTCCAGCACCTTCTCCACATACTTTTTCTGTGACAAGTACAACCTTTCAATGCTATGGTCTCTGTAAATCTCCATGCCCAAAATCTTCTTTGCTGCACCGAGATCTTTCATCTCGAATTCACTACTCAACTGAGATTTCAAATGATTAATTTCTGACATGTTTTTAGCAGCAATTAACATGTCATCTACATACAACAACAAATAAATAAATGAACCATCTGGAAGCCTTTTATAATACACACAGCTATCATAATCACTTCTAGAGTAATTATGACTCAGCATAAAAGTATCAAATCTCTTGTACCACTGTCTCGGTGATTGCTTTAAGCCATACAAAGACTTCTTTAACAGGCACACATGGTCTTCCTTACCAGAAACCAAAAACCCCTCTGGCTGGTGCATGTAGATTTCCTCCTCCAGCTCACCATGTAAGAATGCTGTCTTAACATCCAGTTGCTCTAGTTCTAAGTCAAGTAAAGCAACTATAGCAAGCAGCACACGAATAGATGTATGTTTCACGACAGGAGAGAATACCTCATTGAAGTCAATGCCCTCTCGTTGTGTGAAACCCTTGGCCACTAGTCGTGCTTTGAATCTAGCATCTTCCACACCAGGGATTCCTTCCTTCCTCTTGAAGACCCATTTGCACCCTACAATCTTCTGACCAGGTGGTATATTCACCAGCTTCCATGTATTGTTCTTCTGTAGAGACTCAATCTCCTCTTGCATGGCCAACTGCCATTTAGAGGACTCGTCCGATGTACTGCCTCTTTATAAGAACTCGGTTCTTCCCCTTCAATAGTATCTGCAACAGATAAAGCAAAAGCTACCATGTCAGCATGACCATACCTGCTAGGTGGCCTGATAACCCTTCGCTCTCTGTTTGCTGCAATACTATGCTGCCTCTGAGGGGCCTCCTATTGTGCTGTACTGCTCTCTGGCACATCAACTGTCACATTGGGACTCGAACTGTCTCCTCTTACACTGCACTTTCTGTTGAGAGCTTCACCTCTAGCTCTCCCTGCTTGCCACTAACCTGATCTCCATTTTCTGTTGTTGATTTCTCTCCCCGTCCGGAGCATTGCAGACTCATCGAAGGTCACATCTCTCTTAATCATGAACTTGGGTGACTGAGGATCGGTACACTACAACCGATATGCCTTCACACCCTGTGTCTGTGCATATCCAACGAAAATGCACTTCTTTGCCTTTGGCTCCAACTTGTCACCTGTGACATGAGCATAGGCAGGACAACCGAAAATTCTAAGGTTAGAATAATCAGAAGGAGAACCAGACCATACCTCCTCGGGAGTTTTCAACTCTATGGCTGTTGATGGAGATCTATTCACCAAGTAGCAAGCCGTGTTGACAGCTTCTGCCCAGAATGCCTTTGACAGACTTGCCTGAGATAACATACTTCTCGCTCTTTCTAAGAGTGTCCTGTTCATTCGTTCTGCAATACCGTTCTGTTGTGGTGTTCCTGCTACAGTGCGATGCCGAACAATGCCATCATTCTTGCAGAACTCATCAAATTCTTTCGAGCAGAATTCCATACCATTATCTGTACGGAGGCGCTTGATCTTCTTACCAGTCCGCCTCTCAATCAACGCCTTCCACTGCTTGAAAGTGACGAACACCTCACTCTTTTTCTTCAGAAAATATACCTAGACCTTTCTTGAAAAATCATCAATAAAGGTTAGTAAATAACTTGCTCCACCCTTCGAGACAACTGGAGCAGGACCCCAAAGGTCAGAGTGGATGTAATCCACAGTGCCCTTAGTCCTATGGACTGCTGTACTAAATTTCACCCTGCACTGCTTGCCGAACACACAGTGCTCACAGAAATCTAGCTTCCCAATCTTTTGATCAGCAAACAATCCACGTTTGCTCAACTCCATCATGCCTCTCTCACTCATGTGGCCCAGTCTCATGTGCCACAATTGGGTAGGATCATCTGAACTTCGTGCCACATTGGCACTGCCCATCACAGTGTTGCCTTGTAGATGATAAAGGCCACCAATCAGCTTCCCTTTCATTACAACCAATGCACTTCTAGAAATCTTGAGGATTCCATTCTCTGCAGAGAACCGGTATCCATGCATGTCTAAAATACTCAAGGAGATCAAACTCTTCTTCAGTTCTGGAATATGCCGCACTTCCAGAGTTCTGATGACATTATCGAACATCTTGATTCTAATTGTACCAACCCCTGCAACTGCAAGGGTTCTATTGTCTCCCAAGGTTACGGTACCACTACTTACTGATGTGTAAGTAAAAACCATTCCCTGTGAGGACACATGTGGAAGGTACAACCAGAATCAAGTATCCAGTCATCCCTGTAGTACTGGTAGAGACCGACAAAACAGTCTCGTCATCGACAGTCTCCTCTTGAATAACATTCGCTGCATCAGAAGAAGACTCCTCCTGAACCTTGCCTTTCCCCTTTAATTTTGGACAATCTTTCCTAATATGCCCTCTTTGGTTGCATTCATAACATTTTACCTTCTTCACTGACTTGGACTTTGATCTACCCCTGCCCTTCTTACCAGACTCTTTTTTCTCAGTTCTCCCTCTGACCATCAGGCCATCTGCCCGATCTTCACCATGAGTTTCTAGTACCCACCGTTTCAACTCCTTAGAGTTCAAGGAATCCTTGACATCTTCTACAGAGATATCATCTCTCCCATACAGCAAAGTATCAACGAAATGTTCATACGAAGGAGGTAATGAACATAAGAGTATGAGGGCTTGGTCCTCATCATCTACTTTAACACCGACATTTTTAAGATCTATAACAATCTTAGTAAACTCGTTCAGATGATCAGCAATGGGCATACCTTCTTTCATGCGAAAAATAAACAACCGTTGCTTTAGGTACAACGTTTGTGAGAGACTTCGTCATGTACCTTGACTCGAGCTTGAGCCAGAGTTTCGCTGGAGTGTCTTCATCAGCAACTTCTCTCAGCACATCATCTGCCAAGCACAGACGAATTGCCGCAAGAGCACGCTCCAAGTACTCTTCTTTCTCTTCGTCTTTCCACTCGGCGGGTAGAACCTCCTTGCCTTTAACTGCCTTGCTCAGTCCCTGTTGGACCAATAGGGATTGCATCTTCAGTCGCCAGATGCTGAAATCCTTCGTCCTTCCATCGAACACTTCAACGTCGAACTTCATTGCCGATGTCGACTTGGTAGCCATCAATAAGGAACACGGATCAAAAAATCCACCGGCTCTGATACCAATTTGTTATGACAAAGACCACTCCGACGTACAGAGTGATGCCCAAAG
This sequence comes from Colocasia esculenta, assembly GCA_014218235.1. Taxonomy (NCBI): domain Eukaryota; kingdom Viridiplantae; phylum Streptophyta; class Magnoliopsida; order Alismatales; family Araceae; genus Colocasia; species Colocasia esculenta. The sequence continues at coordinate 24,834,618 of CM024754.1, read as the reverse complement.
ATCTTAAGTTTCGTCCGACAAGAAGAAAGGAGATGGAAGAAGGATCAGTCACACAAGACAATAACACAAGGATTTACGTGGTTCGGAGAGACAGTGTGTCTTCCTACATCCACGGGCGATGACGACAACGAAACTTCACTAGATGTGGAGAATAATACAAGAAGTACACACCCCAAACCCAGAGGAACAAATCCTCTTTCAGAACTCTCTCAAACTCAAGCATGCAGTTTGCTTGCAAGTGGCTTGTAAAGGGGAGCCACCACGTAACATCTTTAATGTTATAGAATATATTTCAAGAACGTTTTTCTTTGAAATGCCCAAATTATTTCCAATCTACTACATTCTCCCTAAATTCTCCATTAAACCTAGCCTTAAGGTTTAAGCTTTAATATAGATCCAGGGTCTTTGCTAAGGGCTAATGGAGACACTATTTGAGTTCGTTCATTGACATGGTTAAGTTTTCCGCACCTTTCCCCATGTCAGGCCCCTTTGAGTGCATGAGGGCCCTAATAATAGCAGTGCTCTTTGGCACGGGTTATAGAGAGTGCTATCGGAATCCATTCGTCAGATCACCACCCTATGCACCCTCTACCTCAATGACAACCATCTGAATGATTGTCCCGGTGAGCTTTTGGGATCTCAGGATCCTCAAGGAGCTTAGACTTAACGACAACTAGTTCGGCTCTCTGCTATTTTTCTAGCCAAGTGTTTTGGAGCATGGGGAGGAAGCTGAAAATCTTCAACAGCTCTAGCATCTACTACAATGCCTCAATTGAGGAGAGGGTAGGCGGAGAGGGTTCCTAATTGTCGGGAATGAAGCCTTGCGGACCGTTTTTGTTATTGCTCTCGACCGCCTCCCCTCCTCAACACACCCTTGTCACCCAATTCTAACTTGCCTAATCCCCCTCCTTATCCTCCTTGTTGAGCGATAGCGGCGGCAGGAATGACCTCAAGTAGTTGCCTATCTTCATTGCGCCCATGGAGGTGCTCAAGTGGGTACAGGCGCACCAGTGCCGGAGCTGCCCCAAGTAGTAGCAGCAACCAATACTAGTTGTCAAGGTCGAGATGGTGCAGTTAACTTGGTCGTCTCCATTTTTGACGACCCTAGTGTCAGCCACGTCATGTGTGAGGTGAGCTTCTAAAGCCCTCATCGTTAAGGCCACGATATAGCATTCCTTTGTCTCTGCCTCTACCTCTTCCTCGATAGTGGCCATTGCCACCACCGCCTCATTCTTTCCATCCTTGTTAGTGACTCCGAGTCAGAGGCAGTCATGAAGGAAGTTGCAGAGGTATAGAGATGAGAGGTCAGTCAGCGGCCCTGCGTAACATCAAGGTCGTCTCTATTTTTGACGACCCTAGTGTCAGCCACGTCATGTGTGAGGTGAGCTTCTAAAGCCCTCATCGTTAAGGCCACGATATAGCATTCCTTTGTCTCTGCCTCTACCCCTTCCCCGATAGTGGCCATTGCCACCACCGCCTCATTCTTTCCATCCTTGTTAGTGACTCCGAGTCAGAGGCAGTCATGAAGGAAGGTTGCAGAGGATATAGAGGTGAGTGGTCAGTCAACGGCCCTGCGTAACATCAAGGTCGTCTCCTTAGATAAGAAATTGGCCTCCGATAGATCCTAAATACCCCTCAAACTGTCGGAATTATGTACCTCCATCTCACTTTGACACAAGAGTAGAGCTCCTAGGGACGTCACTAGCACCGGACAAGTGATCCTCGATCTGAGAGACCTAAAGTGGCTCATGGATATATAAGGTGTACATTATTTGGTTCAAATTGAAAAATCAAACGAGATCGATTGGTTCGATCTGGTTTGGTTCAGTTTGGCTCTTCGATATGTTCAATTCAGTTTTATAAGTTGTGAAACCAAACAAAACTAAATAACCTAAATAAATCAAAATATTATAATTATTTTTGTATAGTATACACAGTAAAAATTATTTTAAAGTAAAGTCATAAAAAATAATTATATGCATAAATTTAACACCAAATATACATATTTTTCATAATTTTAAATGCATAATATTATAAAATCATTCATATTTAAATTAATACAAATTTTGATTTGAACTGAACCAAAACACAATTATTTCGATTTGGTCTTGTTCTGGTCTCGATTTGATTCATCCAAAAATTAGGCTAAACAAGCAGAACTAACTCGTGCACAGCCCTACTCATGGAGTTCCCCTATGACAAGATAGAGGACTCTCCAACCTCTGCTCCGATCCACTAGTAGTAGAAGGTCGTGCTGGAGGTGGGCTGACAGGAAGAAACGATAGAGACTATTTTAGTCTTTTCACAAATTATGGTTAACTTAACCTAGGTTGAGTTTAATTTTGTCAATAGGAAGAGATAGGAGGAGACGACTAAGGACTAATATATTTAATGGCAATATTTTGAGTCACTAGTCAATATAATAATAGTCGAATTTGAGAGACTAATATTAAGTTGTTGATATTTAATAGGGACTAATATATAGAAAGTCTTTATAAAATTAAAACATGCACTGCAATGCAATCTGTTCAACTCGTCCCTTCCAATATTAGTCGATTAAATTCCAAATAAATCAGTGAAATGGTATTAAACATTTGATTAACTGATATTCTTGTATGTATTTTTTTTACCGATATTAATATTTTTTAATAATTTTTTTGAATTGATCAGATTTCATAATTTAATAAATTAGAACCGGTCCGGTCCGATCTGATATCACTAAAATTTGAACCAGATTTGGATCTTAAAAAAAAAAAAAAAGATAGTGTCCGATTTGACCTGAATCCGATCCACGCAGATCCCTGATAAAGGTCCACTCATCCCTTCCAATCTTTTTAATAATTGAATTTCATCACCTCCCTGCCAGGCTGCCGCGCGCTCACCCCGGTCGTCTCCGGCAAATGTTCGCATGGTGGAAGAGAAGACTCGCTGGGTATCTCCACACCCATATGGATCATTAATTAGCGCTTCCCCAATTCCTAGCTCCTCACCGATCTCTTCGTGCGAGACCGAGACGGTCCCCCATGTGAGGCTGTAGTATATATAATTCATATATATCCTGGCAATTAACACGCCTCTCTCCCGGCAGCAACCCACACCCCCAAGTGCTCCGGATCCTTCCTAGTCCTACCCCCCACAGTAGGAACTGCTTCGGCGGAGAAGGTGATGGCTACGGTGCTCCCACAATCGCCGGGACCAGAGCAGCCGCTGCTGAACCCCGCGTGTAACAACACAGGGTGTGCACGGCGGGACCGGCCATTCACCTTCTGCTGCTCCTGTGCCTTTGCGCTGTGCGTCCTCTGCAACGCCGCGGCGGAATTCATCTACCGGGTGAGGAATCCCTGGGAGGTCTGCCTCACGACAGGGGTGTCCATATACATGCTCTTTCTCTACGGCGCCGTGGGCGCCAGCGACAGGGCGCTGCCGGAGGCGGCGAGGCGGGAAAAGCGAGGGCTAAGGTTCGCCATATGGGCCTTGGCCACGCTGCTCAACTTCGTGATCTCCCTCCGCGCGGCGCCGATGGTGCCGATGCCCGTTTTGCTGGGGATGTGGAGTTTGGTGGTGGTGGTCGCGTGCGCCGGCCTCCGCCTGCTGGTTTGCGGGACTCCAACGGATGGCTCGCAGCTTGAAGACGCAGTCTAGTTAATTTTTTGGCGTAGAAGAGCATATCGCGGTGCCCCCGACAACAAAGTGATCACATATGGCATGCTTGTAAACATGCAAGTTAATTGTATTGATCTTTATCATAATTTGGCCCTTATAATTCTTTATCCCCCGTCTTCACTCCCAATGATTCCTATCGTGGATGCACATTTTTATTGTTCAAACAAACTCGAGTCTGCTATTTTTGATGTACGTGAGAAAAAGGGCTTTGTTAAAAAAAAAAAAAAAAGGTCAGAATCAGTTGGATCTCTTTTAAATTAATTCCTCTCATGCATGTTGGCGAAAGTTGACCCAAGACAGATTAAGAAAAAGGTGGTATTACCCAATAATTAATTTACTTATGTGAACAGCATGGTGAGTTTTCTATGTTTTCTACACGAGTGTGGAGTCCACTCGAAAACTCTAGCCGTCTCTTGGTTGGCCGAGCAGATCTCTCTCCGACTCGTCGTTGGAGGTGGCTCTCCACTGCCCGGCGGAACCGTAGTGATCGCCCTCCCGTATTTGGAATCTTAATTTGGATTCACTCTGCCTGTGCCTCACTCGCCAGTCTCAGTAACCTGTGCTTTTCCTTTCAGATTTTCTCTCTCTCTCTGTTTCTTTTGTGTAAGATCGCCGTGCTGCGGCATGTTCTGTGACATCTCTCGAGATCATATTTATTGTTGAGGCCACTAAACCTCTAGTTAATCTTAACTTGTGCATCTGCCAACCCATCGTCCGAGTTCTATTGTTAGAATGAAATTTAGCTTTTTCTCTGACTTCGACTTCATTTCAGATCCAGCAATTCTCAAATTCCACCCGCCTTCATTTGTTTATAGATGTCGGTTTGTATTAAAACTCGTTGGTATTTATGGGTCCTCTCTCTATCTTTCTCTCTATGTCTTTAGAATATGGTTTTTGTTTGAGATTTTTGCAATTTGTATTGTCATTAATAGATCTTTGAGTGGGGAAAAAAATAAAGATCTGTCACATATGTGAAATCGTCTTAGCGAAGCATTTGGCAACGTCACGTATGTGAAATCCGAGAACCATTTGTTACCAGCACGATTCGACTCTCCGTTAATCACCAACGCAGTCGAGCACATCAACCCAACTAAGTTATTTGACTGCGCCAATATTAATCTCTTTCGGTGAAATCTTTTTAGCGAGGCATTTAGCAAGGACCAACATAAGCCTTTGCGAAAAGTCCGGTTTTTCTCAGAATATAGGAGGACAGAACTTCATCAATATTTGTAGGAGTTCTGTAAATATATATATATATATATATATATATTTTTTTTTTTCACAATTCAATTTAAATATTTTATAAAATACAGATTATCCCATCACAAACTCCAAAATATTGATAGAATCTGATCCTGGCGGAAGGTTGAAGGATCCTGGCAGCAACGTCCAGGACTCAGCTGAAAGATCGACTCATCAAATTAACGTACCCACAGTCATGATGTGACGTGGGGGCAAAGAAAATCGAGGTCCACTTCGACTCTTGTTTATGAGAATAACGTATTAGTAGTAGACTAGTCAGAGAAATTAATCTCATTTGAAGCATTTTTTTTAAAGACCATTGAACGTTTACTAAAGATGGCGAACATCGTGTTAAGATGGATGCATTCTCTTTCATACGCTCATTCTAGATGAGTGCGTATCCTCTCTGCAGTTCTTTGAAGGTTTGAACTTGGATAGTCCTTAAATAAATTTCACCACGGATAATTTTTTTTTGAAAAATTAAAGATTTTTCTCCACCTCCTGATTAAACAGGCCACTATAGGTTCCTCTTTCTTTTTTTTTCATTCTCATTTTTTATCACCATTGTTCCTAATTTTTTAATATATTAAAAATAAAAAATGGTTGAGATTTAGAGCAAATCAATCTCTCTCTTTTTCTCCTTCTTTTTGTACCATTTTTTTCTTCTTCTTATATTAATATTTATGTATATTTTATTACTATTTTATATATTTAAAATAATGATAAATTTTAAATATAAATTTTACATTTTTTAAAATTCAAAATATATCATAACTATTCAAATAAAATCAAATTAATTTATTTAAATATATTTAAAGTTTTAATTTTATATCTAAACGATGTCTAATTAAGGTGAAATTTTAAACACATATTAACTAGAACACAATAAAATTTATGGTGATTTTAGTTTTTTTTTTGTAATAAAATTTAGTCGAGTGAAAATTATTCTAAAAATTAATAAATTGAATTGATACCGTATCCGCACACCACTAATTCTCGATATCCACATATCTAGAATCAACACATATTTCTGAGAATTATGGTGGTTTTAGATCTTAGTTCTGTTACTCAAGCTGTTTGGCATCCCATTAAGATACGCACAACTGAAAAGAGTACGAGAGGTTATGTTAATAATGTAAGAGCATTTATAAATTAAAAGTTGGAGTTGACTAATGTATGTAGGCAGAATTCTAATCGTTCTGCGGTGTGTCGAATTCGACGACGAGTTGTTATCGACCGTCGAGTTGACCAATGTATATAAGAGAAATATAACACCCCAAAATTTAATATTAAAATAATAACACGATATTAAAAAGTCGAAAGTGACAATGATTCTTACGTGGGACATGATCATTTATATAAAATATAATTACTTTTGATTAGAGACGTTGTTACATTATTAACATAGCCTCTTGTGCAGCTTTAAATGAGCACATCCCCACGGAACGTCAACACTTGGCTCATAAGCACTAGAATACACTCATGAGCATCACAATACAACCATAACAGTAGCCACTTTCTATGACCGTAATATGACACCTCAATACAACCATAATAGTGGCCATTAATTCGTAGTATGGAAAGTGGTCAATGTTATGGTTACATTGTAGTACCTAAGAGTGTATCCAGGTGTTTATGGGTGTATCCAGGTGTAATACTATCTTACCAGAAAGTTGCTACTAGTATGGTTGTATTGTGGTGCTTATATGTGTATTCAGGTGTTTTGGGTATATATATCTAGGTGTGATACTATCTTACCAGAAAGTGACTGCTATTATGGTTGTATTGTGGTACTTATGGGTGTATCCAAGTGTTTATGAGTGTATCTAGGTGTGATATTGCGCTTATGGGTGTATCATAACAGTGAAATGTCATATTACGTTAACAGTGATCATAAAGAACTGAATACATCCATAAACACTACAATGTAACCATAACAGTGACAACTTTTCATACTACAAATTAATGGTCACTGTTATGATTGTATTGAGGTGTCAAACTACGTTCACAGAAAGTGGCCATTGTTATGGTTTTATCGTGATACTTATGGGTGTATTCTGGTGCTTATAAGTGTATTTAGGTGTCATAATGCGTTTACATAAAACACTAAAATTTCATTATTCAAGTTCGGTGAAGTTCCGTCGGAATGTGCACATTTAAAGCAACACGAGACACTATGTTAAAATGTAAGAGTGTCTCTAAATACAAAATAATCAGATTTTATATAAATGATCATGTCCCACGTAAGAATCATTGTCACTTTCAGCTTTCTAGTATCGTGTTATTATTTTAATATTAAATTATGGAGTGTTACATTCTGCCTATATGTATTCGTCAACTTGGCGGTCGGGATTTCAATGAGATGTAAGAATTCGACACACTCCAAAATGATTGGAATTCTACCTACATACATTAGTCAACTCCAACTTTTAATTTATAGACACTCTTACATTATTAACATAACTTCCCGTACTCTTTTCAGATATGCGTATCACAATGGGACATCACCAAACTTGAGTAACATAACTAAGATCCAAGATCACCATAATTCTCAAAAAAATATGTTGATTTCAGATATGGGGATATCTAGAATTATTGATGCATAGATAACGAGATCAATTCGATTTATTAATTTTTAGAGTAATTTTTACTCGACTAAATTTTATTCCAAAAAAAAAAACTAAAATCACCATAAAGTTTATTATATTCTAATTAACATGTGTTTAAAATTTCATCTTGATTGGACATCATTTATATATACAATTAAAATCTCAAATAAATCTAAATGAATTAATCTAATTTTATTTAAATAGTTATGATGTATTTTACTGTGTATGTTTCAGTTAACATGTTGAATTTAAAAAATATAAAATTTATATTTTAAAATTTATCATTATTTTAAATATATAAATAATAATATTATTATATAAAATATTAATATAGAAGAAGAAGAAAATGGTACGAAAAGAAAGAAGAAAGAGAGAAGAGAGAGATCGATTTGCTCTAATTTTGACAATTTTTTATTTTTTAATATATTAAATAAAATTAGGAATGACAGTGATAGAAAGTAAGAAAAGAGGGGAGTGAAAAAAGAACTCACTGTGACCTGTTTAATTGGAAGGTGGAGAGAGTTATTTTAATTGTTTTTTAATTTTCTACACGTGACTCAATTTATTTGATGACTACCTGAGTTCAATGTTCTAAGAGATTGAAAGGATTCTCACTCATTCTAAATCGATGAGAGTGAAAAAGAGAAGAATAAAAATTGAGGACGAGGATTTGATTTTTACATGATGCGGAACTGATGCATGATCCATTATGCCTCGCGGCTGTAGGGTTCTTTTTTGTTTTTCTTAAACAAAACGAAATTATTTTATGAATATAGTTTCAAGAACATATAATTAATCAATTATTCCATCACAATCTCCAAAAATATTGACAAAATTTGATCCTCTCTCTATTTCTCTCTCTCTCTCTCTATATATATATATAAATATTGTAGTGCGGCGGGGGCTTTTTTACGCCCCCGCTGCACTATAACAGGACAGTCGGATTTAAAATTCAACGGTCTCCAAACGGGATCTGCACCGTCAGATCTCAATCCGACAGTGTGAACTGCAGTACGGTAGGACCGCACCGTTATCCCGCAGTTTTACTCATATATCTATATATATATATCTATATAATATTATATATAATACACGAACACCTTTGCGAAAGGTTGAAGGAGTCAGACACTCATCAAATTAACGTACGGCCACAGTCATGATGTAAGGTGGGGGCAAAAAAAATTGAGGTCCTGATCACTTGCACACTTGTGGATGGAATAAAGTATTAGTAGTAGACTAGTCAGAGATAGTAATCTCATTTGAAGCATTTTTCCAAAAACCCTCAAACGTTCCTAAAGATGGTGAACGTGTTAGGATGGAGTCCACTCGCTTGGTGGGATGGGTTTGGGGGGGGTGGGAGAAGGGGTTGGGTTGGGTAGTTGTTGCGCTAATAATTTATAATTCACTTGGTTAGAACTACAAAAAAAAAAAAAGTGTTAAGATGGATGCATTCTCTTTCATATGCTCATTATTCTAGATTGAAGAGAGTGAAAAAAGAGAAGAATAATCGCACATAAGAATTGAGGACGAGAATCTGTTTTTACATGATCCGGAACTGATGCGTGATCCATCATGCCTATGCGGCTGCAGGGCTCCTTTTTTGTTTTGCGAAAGGTTGAAGGAGTCTAGTCGTCAAATTATAACGTACCGCCACGGTTATGATGTGACGTGGGGGCAGAGAAAATCGGGGTTCTGATCACTTTGACTATTGTGGATGAGAATAATAAAAATATTAGTCAGAGAAATTAATCTCATTCGAAGCATTTTTCTTAAATGATATATGACACGGTGCATGTATCGAGCATCTCCCGGGAGCCAAAAATCTTGCAGCACTTCGTCTCTGATATCGATCTCGGTGATGGCGACAGAACCCTCGCCGCCGGCGGACTCCGAATGCAACAACGCAGAGGGTGCACCGCGGCTCCGGCCCTGGGACTTGTGCTGGCTCTGCGCCTTTCCGCTGTACGTCGTCTGCAGCGCTGCAGCGGCCATCATCTACCGGGCGCGGGGTCCCTGGGAGGTTTGCTTCACGTTGGTGGTGTCCATGAACGTGCTCTGCCTCTTCGGCGCCGTGGCTGCCTACGAACGTGCACTACCGGAGGCAGCGAGGCGGGAACGGCGTGCGCTCAGGGCCGCCGTGGGGTTGCTGGGCTCGCTGTTCATCTTTGACTTCTACTTCCGCGCGGCGGCGTAGTGGCCCCGACGTCTGTGTGCCAGCATGAGCATATTAATGGTACCAACTACCAGGGGATTTGCTTAATTAGCACTTTTTTCCAGAGAAAGATTTTCAAAATTATGCGATCTCTGTAAGCCAGTTTCAATCATTTTTCCATAGCTTTGCAATTATCCCTCTGATCGATGTTTATATGATGTGTATGAAGAAACGGTTCTTCGAAAATCTCCTGCCCCTGTCTCTTTGAGCAGATGCTTTTGCGCCACCAAGATCTACATTGACACACTGCGGGGGGAGAGAGAGAGAGATTAAGTCTGTGGATTGCCTGCTCTTAACTTAGTTGATTAAAATAGCCTTTGCACAGCTCTTTTTTAGTTTACCAAAAATTCCAAATTTTCTAAGCATATCTTTCATTATTTAGGCTGAGTTAAATATTTATTAATTACTATTTACATAAATTTCTCAAACATGAGTTATAAATATTTATGAGAAAATTGTTTATGATGAGTGTTTCTGTAACAAATTTATCCATGCATGTTCACATATAGGAAATACTTATTGGAAGATGAAGATAGTCGATCTCAAATTTTGATGCAGACTTTTTGATGACTTTGAAATTGGAGATCTAGATTATGTTTTTTTTTTTGCCCAAGGATGAGGAGACCGGCATGATAAACAAAGGATTAGGGGCCTTGGAATTTTGATCCTAGAGAATCCCCCCCCCTCCCAGCCTATGTCAGTAGGAACATGAGCTTAAGTAAGAGAAAAATCGATTTGAGATCGCTCTCCACCAATTTGAGGATCAAAAGTGTCTTATGTTAGGCATAGGGATTCCTCTATGTTTTATAGATTACACCTCTTAAGATGGTTCCTTAGGACTTGGAGGCAGATTTTGAGACATCGATTGTGCGTATAACTCTAAGTAGTTGGCCATCATGGTTGTCAACCCCCCACGAGATACGTGGATAGTTACTCGTGCCCATGGGTGTCCAACATTATCCTCTTTAAAGCTCCACATCTTTTGGATGACTGTTCTTTATGCTAATCTCTAACTTGGGTAAGGGCATCGACCGCTTCGCTTCTGCTGAGCGAAAGCTCCACCAACTTATAGACCTTCTAGGCAATAGGTTGCTAAGATAAATAAGACTAAATCAGTCAGGATAGGTGCACAGTGTAGGTCATGTCTTATTGTAAAAACTGTCGAATCACTATCTCGAGAGCCTCACCTTCATCTCGGGCTATTTTCTTGACATGCACACCGAGCTGAGGCCCTACCATAAGTGACAAATTAGGGACTCATTAGTACTTCGTAGGCCATACCTATAGATAAGGTTCCTTAAGACAACCTTTATTGGGCTTTTATCTTCTTGGGCCGAGCTTGATAAGTGAACTTTTATGATTTGGGCCAGACAGTTAAGATTACCCCTCCATAGAAGATTTTTTTTGCAATAAGACTATCTTAGATTGCAAGAATAATCCTATAGACTAATGGGATATGATAAGTCTAATATAGTCTTGTTGCTAAGATAGTACTCCCTTGTAATACTCATATCTCAACCACCAATCTATATTTGTTCTAGTAGACCTTTTTGTTGTGATCATAGTGGGCTATCCAACCAAAATACAATGGGAAAATCATCTGAAAGAAAAAAAAAACTGAGTGATACATGTTATCTCATATGTGGAACAAGTAGCAAAAGTATCTTTAATTGAACCATGTAAAATAATAATATAAAATTTATATTACTTTTTAAAACTTCCCACTAGACTGCCTCAACACTTGCTACATCTTTGTGCATCAAATTTTACTCAATGGCATTCCATATGGACATTTCAAAATGTATCTAAAGAGATGTAACATCTCAATTTCAAAAGACCCAAATATGTGTCTTAGGCTTCTATTGAATGCTCAATAGGTTGGCCTTTTTAATTGGTACAAGTCTATGTATCAATTTTGTTTTTCTTATGATCAATTTCATTAATCGATTAAGTCCCCCTTAGTAAGAGTTTAAAAATCTGTTGAAGAGGGAAGCCTTAACTGCGTGTGTAAGGAAAAGCCTGAAGGCCATTCTCGTCCCTATCAAGGGAGATGCCAACCATCTCTCCTTTAAACAACACAATAAGGGTTTTGCTTTTTTGACTAAATCCCACATTGTAAGGATCATAATCAATTAAGTACCACGATAATCAATTATGTCCTACTGTGGTTAGTTTTTTTATTCTATGGCTAAGTCCCGATAGTAGGGACTATAATCGATTATGTTCCCCGATAATCGATTATATCCTATATATTTATGGCGAGTTTTAACTTTCTATAGCTAAGTCCCATGTAGTGTGTATATAATCGATTATGTGGCTCGATAATCGATTATGCTCAATATGACAAGAATTTTATTCTGTGGCTAAGTATTAATATGCCATATAACTGATCATGTTTCCCTATAATCGATTATGCTCATTAGGGTAAATCCTGTTTCTATGGCTAGGTCCCATCTAGTGGCCCATGCAATGGCACTTACTCAATTATGTTTCCCTACAATCTATTATGTTCATTGTGCAGCTGTCACACCATGTACTCTATACCGTCGAAATATTGTTTGCTTTGGTCCATTGGCCTCACAATTTTGTCCCTTTTTTATAGTAATCATCTCTATAAAAGGGACATATTGAGAGGTCACCCATCTCAAAATTTCTCCTCACTAAAAGTCCGCTTAACTATGAAGTTATTTACAAGAATCAAGTCAATACTTCAAAAGTGCCTCGTTGATATAGAGTACAATTTAGCTATATTTTAGGATGTTACAATCCACTACAAGATAAAGTGATTTTTACGATGTCACACTTCCGTCGAAAATCCTGTTGACTCTTTATCTCCATGATTATATTTTTGGTGATAACAAAACTTATCAAAATATTTTTTTATTTATCTAAATCATGTGTTTTTTACCTTAATATCATTTGGTTAAGTCTGTCAATAGGAGATTCAAAGGAAATAAAAAATACTTCAAGGATCACCATTGTAAGCATTCCAAGTATTTCTAAGTCCACTAGATGGTGTTCAAATGCTTGCAAGTTTTTGTTGTCATTCATAATTTCATTCATAAAGTTCAAGTTTTCATCACTAATAATTTCACAGTTTCAATCGAAGTCAAGTTTATTATCTATAGCTTTAAAACTTCATCATCCGAAGTCTACTTTGTCATATCCGAAGTTGGCACTTCGTCATGCATGTTTTGGTCGTGTTCAGTCTAAGCTCTACTTCGTCATATACGAAACTAGCTTCGTCATATCCGAAGTTCACTTCGTCATATCCGAAGGTGGCACTTCATCATGCATATTTTGGTCATGTTCAGTCAAAGCTCTACCTCATCATATACAAAGCTAGTTTTTGTCATATCCGAAGTCCACTTTGTCATATCCAAAGCTGGCACTTCATCATGCATATTTTGGTTGTGTTAAGTCGAAGCTCTACTTCGTCATATACGAAGCTAGCTTCGTCATATCCGAAGTCCACTTTGTCATATCCGAAGTCCACTTCGTCATATCCGAAGCTGGCACTTCGTCATGCATTTTTGGTCGTGTTCAGTCAAAGCTAACTTCGTCATATTTGAAGTAATATACGAAAGCTTCACTTCCACCGATTGCATTGTTTTTCATTCTATACAAAGTTCACTTCGTCATATATGAAGTAACACTTCGTCATATCCGAAGCTATATACAAAGCTTTAAATCGACTGACTGCGTTGTTTTCGTTCCATGCGAAGTTATACTTTGTCATATCCGAAGTTCCACTTCGACCGATAACGTTATATTTTGACCAATCGAAGTTTCTACATCAACCGTTTGTTGTTGTTTTCTAGTCAAATCAAACTTCAATAAAATAATCGATTAACTTTATCATATCATTGTTTCCTGCATATTGTATGTTCTACAAATATTATCATTAATACCCTGATCATTTTTTTTCATAACGAACATCCTTATTCTATTGATCAAGAAAGATTATGAATAAACTTTATTGATGACCATTGTTTTCAATATCATTTTATTCAAGTTATTATCCTTGAAGAAAACATTTAATCATTGCATATCTTATGATTAAGGAACTTTCTGAAAACATCTTTGATAAAATAATTAAAGTATTCACAGACTTGTTTTAAATGTGCTTAGCATTTGAACGTGTGAAATTCAAATCTTTCGTCGTCTGTTGAATATCTCTTATACATAAACATGAAAATTATCTTCACATGCATAGTCTGTCGCTAGATATAGTTCCTATATAGCATGAATTTTTGACTGACTACTATTTTCATGCTAAGTCTTCTAACACTTTACGTGTGAACAGAAAGGAACATATATGTCTATGGCTTAGTTAGTCATGAGACAACTCCCTTGTAGAAAGTGCTTTATGGTTTGTCATTCTTATAACAAGTCTTCTTATGTTTTATGTGGTGACAGAATGGACATATCTATTTCTGTATAACACCTTTTTTTTCGTTGACTAAAGACATCTCTCTTAACATTTAATGCTTGCAGTTTCTAGTAGTCACATGTTTCTACAACGTAAGACCTCCTGTAACTGCATGGAAACAAGCATCAAGAAATGAGAGACAATGGCTGCTTCAACGGATATCTCAACGGCTAGCAAAATGCCCTTAAGAGGACAATGACTGTGAAGAAGAAATAGGCTACAGAAGTGAACACGCATACACGCAGAGATCTTCACCACCATTGAGATTAGAAGAGCAATGCGCCCTAACTCCACATCTATCTGTTCCAAGCTCTCTTGAAGCTTCACTTAGAATTTTCTTTTGAGAGCCTGTTGTTCTGAGAGGATTGCATCATAGTTTCCATTCCTTTCTCTCTCAGTTCGTGCCTCAGATGAAGCACTACATTTTTGTATAATCTTGGTCTAGGGGCCATCCCTTCAACTCTCTTTTCAGAGTGCTCCTCTTCTTGTGTGAAGGGAAGACCTATGGTGGGTAAGTGTCTTGTTCCCCTTGTTGAAGGGAAGACTTGTTGCTACAGGTGGTTGTACTACCTCTTCATGATTGAAGAGAAGGCCAGTGGGTGTTGAATGTGTAAGTGTCCTTGAGGGGGACTGTACCCTTGGTAGTGTAATCCTAAGTAGTTTTTTAGGGACTGGACGTAGGACTCTTGGTGATAGGAGCTTCGAACCAGGATAAAACTTCTTGTGCATTTTGTGTGATTGCTTTCATCTCGTTTCCACTGCTCACGAACTCTAATATCTTGTGTTTAGTGTTTCTGTTTGGAGTTATTTTTAACAAAAAAATTTTGGATTTTTTTTGTAATCCATTCACCCCCCCCTCTGGGCTTGTAACCTGGTTCAACAAGTGGTATCAGAGCCAAGTCTCTTCAAGGAAGTAGATATCACGATCTGAAGAGCAAAGATACATGGCAGCTCAAGGTTATGCAGAGGGTCAGTCTGTCAACATGCCTCCATTGTTCGATGGAGAAGACTACAACTACTAGAAGATAAGAATGGAGTTCTTTCTTCAAGGTCTACACTATCAACTATGGACTATAATAGAAGATGGAAATCTAATAGTCCTGAACTCCAAAGAGAACTGGATAGATGGTGACAAGAAAATGATGTCTTAAACAGCAAGGCCGAGAGTATATCTTTCTGCTCGTTAGCAAGAAGGACCTGTGGGAGGGGGGGGGGCAGCCATGGCTGCACCTAGGTGGGAAGGGGGACCCCCCCCCCCCCCCAGCCATTCCTCTCGCTGCTCTCCATCCTGAAGCCGCTGCGGACTGGCCTCCACTCAGATCTATCCCTGGGGCGAAATGCTACAGTGATGCGGTTTGCTACAGTGCAGAACGTGGTCAATCTTCTATTGCTGCCGTCTCTGCACCTGATGCTGGTGCGCACAGTGCTGGGCCTTCCCCAGCTCCCCCATTGGGTCCTGAAGCACCCCCACTTGAAGCTGTTCCTGCTGGGATCGTCCTCCCTGGTGGCCCCCCCTAGACCTGTGACCACTTCTCAAAACACAGGGTCGGCTTCTGCTGGTTTGTGGCCATCAACCGTGGGGACAAGTGCGACCCCTCCTCCTGAGTTTACTACTCAAGCGTCATCAACTAACAAGGAGAGACCATCCTTTGCCTTGGTTCTACTATCTTCACTTAACCCTCCAGCTATCCCCCTCACCATCCACCCACCTTCACACACGGATGCTGGAGAGCCCGCTGCTTATCTTTCCCTGGAGGAGATCAGCATATCGTGTAGGCCCCTGTAGACTGCCATAATCGTAAGAACCTCCCAGGGCCGCCCCCCTTTCAGCAGATTCGATCACATTTGACCCGGAGATTCAAATTCCAACAGGAATTTATGATGAGTGCACTGGACAGTAAACATCTTCTCATCAGATTCCAGAGCAAAGAAGACCATCTCCAGGTGCTCTTGAAAGAATCCATGCTTGTGCAGGGTAGACTATTCCGATTCTTCCAATGGACAATGGACTTCTTCCCAGATGAAGACTCCCCGGTCGTCCCTGTTTGGCTGGAGCTCCCCAATCTCCCAGCTAATTTCTTCAATGATGTAATGATTCGCTCCATAGCCGGGAGCATTGCGACGGTCCTGCAAATTGACAAAAATACACAGTACTTGACACGCACACAATGTGCTCGAGTGAATGTTCAGCTTGATGTCTCCAAGAAACTCCCTGGGCGTATATGGTTGGCTATGGGCAAAGGGTTTTTTGGCAGCCTATCATCTATCCAAACCCTCCTATGTTCTTCCCCTTATGCAAACACCTTGGTCACCCCTCCTCAAAATGCAAGAAAGCTTCTGCCCACCCAAATCAGAAGTTTGATGGACCAAGTGAAGAAGACAAATCTACTGAGATGGTGATCCCCCCCATGGAAATGAAAACTGAAGTCTGCAGCACTGGCCCCTCATCAACAACATACACAAGAATGGCGACCCTACCATCTCCTGAGCATGTCGCCGGGACACATTTGGTCAGTGTTGCGCCAGCTGTGCCAACTGCCCCCGTCCATGGGGATGCCCATGAAGTGGCATCACAGCTGCATGATGATACACCTCATCAGCAACCAGGGGTGTTTCTGGAGGGCAATCCTCCACGGGTTGATGTCATGGATGCAGCTCCACAGAGGGCGTATCTGGGACTGATGCCATGATCAGTGAGGGCCCTTTAGCAGACAAGGCATCCATAACTGATCAGAAACACTTGATGCTTGCAGCAAACAGTATCAATGCCTGGGAGGGGAATCAAAATCTGGAAGCTGCACTGTCCTGTCCTCACCTTCGACTACTACAATGCAGATACTTGATGAAATGACCCACATAGCAGAACAAGAACAAGATGCAGCTGCCAAGCACATCAAAGCAGCCACCGCCTCAACAGAACCACCTTGTGATGATGGCCATTTACAATAGCCACCTGAGGCCCCACTGCACACTACCCAGGTGCAAACTGAAGCCACTAACCATCAGAAAACAAAGCCAACAGCTACCAAGACTGATGGAGATGGGCACACGCTGGGGCTGCAAAAATCTCAAGAGTTAAATGCTGCTGCCCCTGCATACAGTCCGTGTTCTGCTAGCAGTCAGCAGGAACTTGGCGATCTTGAAGACCCGGTTCAATTCACCAAATTTCTGCATGCCATAATAATTGAAGACACTCCGCCGTCCACCGAGGAAAAGCGATCTGCTCCACCTACCACACCACCTAAAAGGAATGTCATGCCGTCCCCGACATCCCCTCCATTGTCCTTCACAGACGCACTACGGAAAAAAAGTCAAAAGAGGAAACATTAACATGAGGAGAAATAAGACTCCTATTCATGTCTTCTCAGGATGGGAACTGCTTCTGTCGGGAGCCCGGAAATTCCTCGGCCTGGTCCACCTACCTGCCTGAGTGAGGCCACGAAGACCAATTTCTGTAGGTTGGGCTGCTGCGGTTATGAAAGTTGGCAGACTGGTTGTACTCTGTTTTGTTGTTCTGGAGTAACTCTGTCATGTAATGTCGACCCCTCTGCGTAGGGTGTCCAGCTCATGCGAATTTGAGCCCCCGATGTCCATGTATCCCCCTTTTCCCTTTATGTTCTTCACACATATATATAAAACTATCCACCTGATATCGACACTGGAGGTTCACTCCGATGTCATATCCATTCAAAAAACAAAAAAAAAATTTAGTAGAATATCTACATGCAAGTCGGCCAAAGAAATGTGGTATAAGCTGAGACTCATCTACGAAGGAACATATAAGGTGAAGAAATAAGGATAGACATATTGATGACTCAGTATGAAAAGTTTCAGATGATTTCAGAAAAATCTATCTCTCAAATGTATAGTCGATTCACAGATATCACAAATGGTCTAGCTAGACTTCGGAAAAGTATGAGACAGGAGACATGGTAAGGAAAATACTAAGATCCTTACCAACTTTATGGACTCTGAAAGTCACTGCTATAGAGGAAGCCAATGACCTCTCCTCAATGTCATTGGAAAAGCTCATTGGGTCTCTCATGGCTCATGAAATAAATATGTAAATACTAGGAAAAAGCACTTCAAAGAGAAAATCAGCATGGCCTTGAAGATAGAAGATTCAAACACAGATGAAGCTATAGCTAGTGATAGCAATAATGCAGACAGTGAAGAAGAAGCTTTTATATCAAGACGTCTGCAAAGGATTTTGGCTAAGAAGAAACATCAGTCAGGTAGAAGGTATTTCAAAAGGATAAAACAGTTAAAAAAATTGAACCTATCTGGTATGAATGCAAGCAGCCCAGGCACTTGAAAACAAACTATCCCAAGCTAAAGAAAAATTGTAAGACCCGGCCCTCTCGGGCCCTTAGCACTGTCCTCATGGTCACGACGGACCCCATGGGTGCGACATTGTCGCGCCAGAGGAGCCGATCGCGACATGCTTTTGGTCGCGGCACACCTAGCCGTCGCGTTCTTGTGGCGACGGGTGTGGGCATCGCGTCCTTGTCGCGGCGTCTGGAGGCGACGAGACTCGATTCTGACCGTTCTGACTGCTGTCCTTTTTGTCAGAACAGCATTGTCGGGTGTCAGGTGTGTACAGGGTTGACGCGACGTGGCAATCCGCCGCGTTATGGTTTCCCGGTCTTCGAGGTTTGACTGCTTTTGGTGTCGCACCGGGGTAGGCGGTCGCGACCTGTAGGGCGGTCGTGACAAGGTTGCTGTCACGCCGGCCCGACCTATCACGTCTCTGGGTCCATCGGTTCAAAACCGAGGCAAGCGACCTGTTTCCCTCTCTCTCCTTTCTTCTTCTTCTTCTTCTTCCTTCTTCCTCCCCCGAGCTCCCTTTGATTCTCCGGTGTGTTTGTGGTGCTCGTGGCGAGGTGGTGACGTCTCCTTGGTGTAGGTGAGGCCCGTGTGGTTCTAGGAGCGAGGAGGAGGTGGTCATTTCGACGTGAAGGCCCCAACGGGTCGGCTCTACTCATTGAGGTAGGGACCCTTGTCTTCCTCTCGTTCTAGCATGCTCCCCTTCCCCTTGAGATCCTTGTTTCTCCGCGGTATTGGGGTTGTGGGGTGTGTGAGATCCATGCTCGTGGTTGGATAGGTTTCATTCGAGT
Organism: Colocasia esculenta; assembly: GCA_014218235.1. Classification (NCBI taxonomy): domain Eukaryota; kingdom Viridiplantae; phylum Streptophyta; class Magnoliopsida; order Alismatales; family Araceae; genus Colocasia; species Colocasia esculenta. The sequence continues at coordinate 24,815,343 of CM024754.1, read as the reverse complement.
GTAGATTTCCATGTAATGCATGATTTGTGGGGTTTGAGGGTGGTTTGGTTTGTTTACATGTTTTCCTACATGTTTCCCATGCTCCCCTCCCCCCTGTAGATGTGTTTGTACCAGTTTTGGGGTGGTCCCTGGGAGGAATATACCGGGACCCCTCTCTACTGAGATCGTGACCGGCCTATGGGTCACGATGCATGCGCCGACCGCGACAGCTTTGTCTGTCGCAGAGGGCATGGGCACCGTGACATCATCATGACGACCAGGGGCGTTGCGACAAGGTCGCGGCCGAACTTGGCATCGCGACAGTGTCGCGATGGCCTAAGGCATCGCGATAGTATCAGATACAGGTAAAGTTCTTGTGGAGTTTCGTTTCTCTTGGAGTCTTCGCCGTTTTCGGTTCATTCTATACTCGTGGCACTAGTGCTAGTTCCTAGTACGGTCCTACACTAGTCCTTCGCCCGATGCTCGACACCTGAGGACTTGTCCCATGAGAGAGGTTGTTACTGTTTATCTGGGACCCCCGTCCTTGGGCACCTGTTGAGGGAGTGCTCCGGGCGATAGGCATGCTCGAGTCTCGGACTCTAGAGCGGAGGAGAAAACGGTGGTTAGGACATCAACATTGAGTCATTTGCAGAGCTCTCTTAGTTGCTCTGGGACGTCGAGGTCGCCTTGGGTGTTCTTCCTGGCACAATCCAGCTAGTCCATCTTCAAACTACCTCACTCTTTATGGCCCCAGAACCACCTAGAGAGGCCAGGCGTGGGTCCGTAGTCCGGCCAGACTACGACGGTTACTATTGTGTTACTTTGTGTTCCTGCCCCCACTCTGACGAGACGTGGAGGTTTGGACCTGGGTCGAGGATAAGACGTTAGTGGACACACCTGACTGGTTGACTAGTGGTAGTGGTTTCCATAGCTAGTGTCTCTTGTCCAGGCAGGGTTCTTCTGTCTGTGTTTTCAACCGTGTGGTGGTTACGACGTGCAGGTCGTACGGAGTTTCTGACCGCAGTGTCTTTTCGTATCGTTGCTAGTTGGTCAGCTTTGCTTTCGCACTTTCTTGAGTAGAGTAGAATATATAGAACTGCTTTCATCTAATTTGTTTATATATTCTTTCCCGCCTATTAGAGCTAGTAGGAGATTGGTAGTCCCTACTGAGCTTCTGTTGTGAAGCTCATCCTTCTTTTTCCAGGTGAGACTTCTCAGCAGCGGCAGGGCGCACGTCGGGTGGAGGAGGCGGAGCGTAGTCATCGTTGCCATAGCTAGCAGTGGGTTCCCCCTTCAGTTGTACTTCACCCTCGGGGTATGCCCCTAAGGGCTCTGTTCTTCCCTTCTTTACTTATACTCGTTGTGTGTTGGGAATATACCTACTGCGATACGCTGCGGTCTCACTCTTCCTTCTGCTTCCACGTGTGTGCTTCTAGTTCAGTAGTTGACGTTTATTTCTTTTACATATTCTGTTAGACTTATGTTATAGCCCTTCCGGGTCCCCGGATCCGTGGGCGGCGATCGCGAAAATCGGGTCCTCGGCTTGGGCCGAGGGTCGGGTTCTCGGGGTTGTTACAAAATGAACACAAGAAGGAAGAGCTATCAAGAAAATATAAGAGATACAAGGAGAAGACTATGGCTACTTGGAGTAATGAAGATAGCTCATCTAAAGACTCAAGTTCAGATTAACAATAACAAGAAAAGGCTCATCTTTCCTTTATGGCCAACAATGATGATAAGGTAACCTCTGACTCTTCTTTTACTTCATGTGATGATTCTGATTCTGATAATTTGGAAAAAGCCTTCAATGAATTATATGGAAAATATAGAGATGTATGTAAACATTTAAAATCCATCAAGAAAATTTTGCATGTCTTGAAATAACCAACTCAGACTTAAAATCCGAAATGGAACAACTAGAAAAATAAAATCAAGAATTAAAAAGAAGAAATGAGGTGTTATGTGAAGATCTAAAAAGCAAAAATGACAAAATACTAAGTTTAGAAAACTAGGAAACTATAATCAAATCAAAGACGAAATGAAAATATTAACAAAAGACAATGAATATTTAACAGCTATAATCGAAAATTTACATATGGAAGATCTTCATTATTACTAAAAGGTGCAAGAAGATCGGGTAAGAAGAAATATGGAATTGGTTATAAACCACCAGAAAATGAAGAAACTATCATATATCCTAAAAATACCCGTTACCAAAATTTATAGTTGAACATGAACCTGGTTACAAAGCAAAAAGAGAAAACACAGTAAAGTAAGCAAAACATTAAATAATATTGCTTGTTGTATTCATTGTAACATACTTGGTCATACTAAAAACACATGTACAACTAAACATCTAAAGTGGATTCCAAAAGGTAAATCTGTTGAAGCCAACTAATCAGGACCCAAAGAACTTGGGTACCTAAATCTCATTGATCTGATTGCAAGAGAGCCTTAGAGCATCAAAATGGTACCTGACAGTGAGTGCTCAAGGCATATGATAGGAAATAAGAAACTGTTTTCATCTATCAAGATTGAAGTAGGAACCATGACATATGTAGACAATGGAAAAGGGTCAGTAATTGGTTGTGGATCAGTTGGAAGCAAAGAAAAGGCACTGATAGAAGAAGTACTTTGTGTTGAAGGTCTCAAACACAACTTGATTAGCATAAGTCAGCTATGCGACAAGGGTCATCAAGTTAAGTTCCAAGAATCCAAGTGTCTGATCATCAAAGAAGGAATAACTGTTTTTGAAGCCTATAGAGAAAGAAATCTTTATGTCTTATGATTGGAAGATCTGAAAGGTCAGATGTATACTTGGCGGTAAGCAAAGAGCAAAATGCAGAACTTTAGCACAAGAGACTAGGTCATGCTAGTTTGGATGGAATTAGAAAGCTCATCAAGCATAACTTAGTAGAAGGTTTATCAAAGATTAACTCAAGACTTGCTAAAATGTGTGGACTTTGTGCAAAAGGGAAACATACCAAAGCATCTTTCAATCAAAAACAATTGTCACCACATCCAAGCCTTTAGAACTGCTACATATGGATTTATTTGGACCTATGAGAACTACCAATCTAGGTGGAATTTTTTTTTGATTTGTTATTCTTGATGATTTCTTTAGATATACATGGGTCTCTTTTCTAGAACACAAGGATGACACTTTTGAAGCATTTATCAAGTTCAGCAAGTTAGTTCAGAAATATAACAAGTTCAGTATAACTTCGGTCAGATCATGAAGGAGAACACCAAGAACACCACAACAAATGGAGTAGCTGAGAGGAAAAATAGAACATTATTGGATATGGTAAGAACCATGCTATTTGAATACAACTTGCTAAGATATTTTTGGGCAGAGACAATTAATACAACATGGTACATAATAAATAGAGCAATGATAAGGCCTATATTAAGAAGACAACATATGAGTAGTACAAGCAGAAGAAGCTCAAAATCAGTCATCTCAAGATTTTGGGTGTCCTTGCTTCATTCACAATAATGGTAAGACAAACATTGGTAAGCTGGATCCAAATCCGATAAAGGTATTTTTCTGGGTTACACTTCCAAACCTAAAGGTTATATAGTTTCAATAAAAAAGTCTATTAATTGAACAAACTGTACTTTTATATTTGATGAATCTAACCCTTCTTTGAGAAAGGAAATTTTTAGTAATGATGAAGGTACGAAGAACCTATCTGAGAAAATGAAAGAGATATCTATCAATGATAATGAAGATCTACCCCTAGAAGAACTACAATAGAAAGATATCATCCATGAGGATCTCCTAGGGAATGGAGATATAATAATAATCATCCATAAGAAAATATCATTGGATATCCAAATATAGGGGTAAGAACCAGAGGTAATATTATTCCTTGTGATTATTTAGTTTTTGTTTCCCAAATTGAGCCCAAGACAAACAATGAGGCACTGACTGATGAATCTTGGATTTTAGTCATGCAAGATGAACTAATTTAGTTCAAGAGAAATCAGGTTTGGTCCATTATGCCTAGGCCATCAGATCATCATGTTATTGGCACCAAATAGGTGTTCAAAAATAAAATGGATGAAGCTGGTTTCATTATTAGAAACAAGACTATACTAGTAGCTCAAGGCTATTCCCAAGAGGAGAGCATAGATTTTGATGAAACCAATGCACGAGTAGCTAGACTTGAGGCCATTCAGATTTTACTAGCATATGCATTTACATTTGATTTAAAATTGTTTCAAATAGATGTGAAATCTATATTTTTAAATGGTTTTATAAAAGAAGAAGTCTATGTTGAACAACCTTCTAGCTTTGCAAACATAGATCATCTTAATCATGTTTTCAAATTGCACAAGACACTATATGGTCTTAAACAAACACCTAGAGCTTGGTATGAAAGACTAAGTGCATTTCTTTTAAAACATGGTTTTACAAGGAGAAAACTAGATAGCACATTGTTTATTAAATCATGCTCTTAGAATACTCTAATTGTATAAATTTATGTTGATGACATCATTTTCGGAGCTACTGATGAATCTCTTTGCAAGTGCTTTAAAGAATTGATGCAGGGAGAATTTGAGATGAGCTTAATGGAGGAATTGACTTACTTCCTTGGACTCCAAATCAAATAAGACAAGGAGGGAACCCATATCAATTAGACCAAGTACATCAAGGATTTGCTGAAGAAGTTTGGTTTTGAACAAGCAAAGCATCTAACCACTCCTATGAGCACTTCCACCAGGTTAGATAGTGATCCTCAAGGTAAGAAAGTAGATCAGAAATATTATAGAGGTACGATTGATTCTCTATTGTACTTAACTACTACTAGACTAAACATTTTATTTAGTGTATGCATGTGTGCTAGGTACCAAGCAGATCTTAAAGAATCTCATTTAATTTCAGTCAAAAGGATTTTAGATATTTAGCACATACATGTGAATTAGGTCTATGGTATCCAAAATCATGCAAGATGAGTTTAATTGGTTATACTGATGCTGATTATGCTGGATACAAAGTAGATCGAAAAAGCACCAGTGGCTCTTGTCAGTTTCTTGCAGGGTGTTTGATCTCCTGGTCCTCAAGAAAGCAGAACTTTGTGGCCTTGTCAACAACTGAAGCTGAAATGTTGCTACTGGGAGTTGCTGCACTCAACTACTTTGGATCAAAGAACAACTTGAGGATTATGGACTAAACATTAGATCTGTACCCCTGTTATGTGACAACACTAGTGCAATCGATCTCACAAAGAATCCAGTACAATATTCAAGAACCAAACATATTGAGGTTATGCATCATTTTATTAGAGATCATGTAGCAAATAATAACATTAGCATTTTATTTGTAGATACTGAAAATTAGTTGGTAGACATCTTTACAAAAGCACTACCTGAAGAGAGATTCACCTCTTTCTGAAGAGAGCTGGGTATGTGTATTTATAAAACATGTATTTCTGCAATAACTAAAGACAATTAATTTTTCAGAGTCTCTTGGAATACTACTTGACTACTAATTACTGAAATTCTATCAGTTATTGATTGGACAATGTCTTGTAATTCATGTTGTGTCGACACACTCCTTACTTAGGTTGACACATCCTTCATATAGGTCGACACACTCTTTACTTAAGTCGACACATCCTTCATACAAGTTGACACACTCTTTACTTAGGTCGACACATCCTTCATACAAGTCGACACACTCGTTACTCAGGTCGACACATTCTTTACTTAGGTCGACACATCCTTCATAGAGATTGACTTGTATCATCATCCTGTTGCAATATCTACTTTTCTATTTTGATCCAATCTTTACTACCACTTTCACTATTCTTTTTATAGGTCATTTTCATGCTCTACTCTTTCTGACCAAGGTCCCTACATTTAACTCCTTTATCTCTTTAAATTGGTTTGAGCTAAGGGGAAGCCTTGAACTGATGGGGAGATTTGGAGTAAGGGGGAGACTTCTTAATTCCTTCTCCACACCATTCCTTTTGGCTTTCATCATTCTTATTCCATAAACCTTCCTTCTTGGTCATTGACAAAAAGGGGGAGAAATACTCTAAAATACATACATACTCTGATTATATAATCATATAATTTTTGGAGCATTATGATTTCGGTTAGTTTTGTCATCACCAAAAAGAGGGAGATTGTTGACTCCTTTATCTTCAGGATTATATTTTTTGGTGATAACAAAACTTATCAAAATATTTTATATTTATCTAAATCATGTGTTTTTACCTTAATATCATTTTGGTTAAGTCTGTCAACAGGAGACTCAAAGGAAATAAAAAATACTTCAAGGATCGCCATTGTAAGTATTCCAAATATTTGTAAGTCCACTTGATGGTGCTCAATTGCTTGTAAGTTTTTGTTGTCATTGATAAAGTTCATGTTTTCATCACTGATAATCTTTTCATAGATTCAATAGAAGTCAAGTTTCATTCTCTACAGCTTGAAAACTTCATCATCCGAAGTCCACTTCATTATATTCGAAGTTGGCACTTTGTCATGCATGTTTTGGTCGTGTTCAGACAAAGCTCTACTTTGTCATATACGAAGCTAGCTTCGTCATATCCATAGTCCACTTGATCATATCCAAAGCTGACACTTCGTCATGTATGTTTTGGTCATGTTCAGTCGAAGCTAACTTCGTCATATCCGAAGTAACGTACGAAAGCTCCACTTTGACCGATTGCGTTGTTTTTCATTCTATACGAAGTTCACTTTGTCATATATGAAGTAACACTTTGTCATATCCAAATCTATAAACGAAGCTTTAAATTGACTGACTGCGCTATTTTCATTTTATGCGAAGTTACACTTCGTCATATACGAAGTTCCACTTCGACCGATAATGTTATATTTTGACCAATCGAAGCTTCTACTTCGACTGTTTGTGTTGTTTTCTGGTCAAATCAAAACTTCAATAAAATAATCGATTGACTTTATCATATCAAATTTTTCCTTCATATTGTCTATTCTACAAAGATTATCATTAATACTCTGATCATCTATTTTCATAACGAACATCCTTATTCTATTGTTCAAGAAAGATTATGAATAAACGTTATTGATGACCGTTGTTTTCAATATCATTTTATTCAAGCTATTATTTTTGAAGAAAACATTTAATCATTGCATATCTTCTAATTAAGGAACTTTTTGAAAACATCTTTGATAAAATAATTAAAGTATTCACAGACTTGTTTTAAATGTCTTTAGCGTTTGAACTTGTGAAATTCAAATCGCTCGCTATATGTTGAATCTCTTATACATAAGCATTCAAAATTATCTTCACATGCATAGTCTGTTGCTGGATATAGTTCCCATGCAGTATGAATTTTTGACTTACTATTTTTTTCATGCTAAGTCTTCTAACACTTTACGTGTGAACAGAAAGGAACATATCTATCTATGGCTTAGTAAGTCATGGGACACAGCTCCCTTGCAGAAAGTGCTTTACGGTTTGCCATTCTTATAACAAGTCTTCTTTTGCTTTATGCGGTGACAGAATGGGCATATCTATTTCTATATAACACCTTTTTCATTGACTGAAGACATCTCTATTAGCATTTAATGCCTGTAGGTTTCTGGTAGTCACATGTTTCTACAACGTAACACCTCTTGCAACTACATGGAAAGAAGCATCAAGAAATGAGAGACAATAGCTGCTTCAACGGATATCTCAGCGGCTAGCAAAATGCCCTTAAGAAGACATGGCTGTGAAGAAGAAACATGCTACATAAGTGGACACGCATACACACAGAGATCTTCACCACCATTGAGATTAGAAGAGCAGTGCGCCCTAACTCCAGTCCATCTGCTCCGAGCTCTCCTGAAGCATCACTTAGATTTTTCTTTTGAGAGCCTGTTGTTTTGAGAGGATAGCATCATAGTTTCCATTCCTTTCTCTCTTAGTTCGTGCCTCAAATGAAGCACTGCATTGTTGTATAAGCTTGGTCTAGGGGCCATCCCTTCAACTCTCTTTTTAGAGTGCTCCTCTTTTTGTGTGAAGGGAAGACCTACAGTGGGTAGGTGTTGTGTTCCCCTTGTTGAAGGGAAGACCTGTTGCTACAGATGGTTGTATTGCCTCTTTGTGAGTTGAAGAGAAGGCCAGCGGGTGCTGGATGTGTTAAGTGTCCTTGAGGGAACTGTATTCTTGGTAGTGGAATCCCAAGTAGTTTCTTGGGGACTGGACGTAGGACTCCTGGTGATAGGAGGTCCGAACGAGGATAAAAATCCTCATGCATTTTGTGTGATTGTTTTCATCTTCTTTCTGCTACTCACCAACTCTAATACCTTACGTTTAATGTTTCTGTTTGAAGTTATTTTTAACAGAAAATTTTTAAGATATTTTAAAAAATATGTCAAATTAAAATCTATATTCAAATAGGTACTCACTGATTTGATTAACTTATAGGAATTTAAAACACATTAGATCATCTATCTATAAGTGTGTTAGTGCTTAGAAGGTGATCAAAATCCTATGCAAGCATTCTAGTGGAAAATCAATACAACAAACCACTGCACAGGATATTTTTAAGGTGGTTCGGCTCCCAGATGGAGACCTACGTCCACCCCTCACTCAAACCAAGTGAGGCTTCACTAAACCGCTAATTCACAGCTTCAAACAACTGCTGACTCACAGCTTATCAATCGCTGATTACACAACTTATCTGCTGATTCACAGCTTCAAGGTCAGACGGACCTTCTCAATCCACACACACAGAGTATGGGATCAACACTCCTATCACCAGTAGGAGCACTCAAAGAGTTCTGAGTAAATTTTAAAAGTGAAACAAATTCACATGATGATCAGAGTTAAGAGAGACAAATCCTCAAACACCAGTCCTTCAACTTTGCCCAGTTTCCTCTAGACTGATGAATTTGAACTCTAAATCTTTAGATCTTGAGGGTTGAAGTTGTGCTTCAGATCATCTTACACAAACACATCTTCTGGTTGTGCTTCTCAGCCAATTTGATCTGAACTCCTTCAAGTCAGCCTCAATCCGTAATACTCTGTTTTAGATCTAATTTACAGAGAAATTCAGATCTGAGTTGATGCTCTTGAGTTCTTCCACAGATGCTGAGCTTCATGCTTCTGCTCTTGCACAAGCTTCCTCTTCCACCTTCCTTTAGATCTGCTTGTTCTTCTCAGCTCTGTTGCTTCTCCTTTGCACGACTATTTCTTCTTCTGCTACTACTCTTCTTCCCGATCTGCTCCTCTTTCAGCACTTCACTGATTTCTCCACTACTTGGCCTTGATCCCCACTTCCTCTTGGATCGATGGAATCAATGGATGGCTGGAGGGGATGGCTGCTTCAGATGAGATAGGACCTTTTATAGCCTCTGTGTAGTCCCATGTACGTGAGAAAGATGTGCACAGTAACCTAGAATGCACCCAAGGCTGCCAAGTGTCCAAAAGTTCATTTTCTCATTGCCACTTGGATGGAAGGGTATTTTGGTAATAATAGAATCTCCCAAAAGTCTCCAAAGATAAATCACAGCCATTGAATATCATACTCTACACATTTTTGGGTTTTCACAAAAAGAGAGTCGACTCATGTTTCCATGGAGTCGACACTACTGGCCAAACATTAGTTCAAGCTTACTAGCAGAACACTAGTGTCGACTTGACAGACAACTAGTGTCGACCTGAACAACAGGTAGAGTCAACCTGATCAAAAGATAGAGTCGACCCGATCAACAGATAGAGTCGACCTTCTAGGTATTCCTTCAAATCAGGTTCACTAGAATGATACTAGTGTCGACCTCACTTTCAGCTAGAGTCGACACTACTGATATTTGCTCTTCAGAAACTTGTTGGGTAGCATTTAAGAGTCGACCTGTCTGTCAACTGGAGTCGACACTACTGTGACTTTTTCTTCAGGAGCTTGCTAGGTAGACTGTTAGAGTCAACCTGTCTGTCAACTAGAGTCGACCTGACATAGCTAGTGTCGACCTGTCTTTCAACTAGAGTCGACACTACTTTGACAAAACTCTGTTAACCTGCATATATGAAGAGTGGACAATCAAAACATGTCATTGTCAGTAAGATATGAAATTTTAAGTATCAAAATATGTTGTTTAGTCAACATTATAATATGTACAATGTGTCATCATCAAAATCAAAGTATGAGTGTTTGGACATTATCCACAACCAAATGTTGTAGTCATCATTAAAATCAAAGTATGAGTGTGTAGATATGATCAACATGAAAGTTTTTAGTCATCATCCAAATGAATACACAACTCAACAATCTTCCACATATATACAATATGACATCAGATTGTGTACAAAATGTCATCATCAAAACACACAACTCAACAATCTCCTCATTTTTTATGATGACAAAACATGACAATATTCTTTCGCAAACATAAACATTCTCTCCCCCTTTTTGACAACATCAAAAAGAGTGAAAGGAACATGCAATGCAATGTGATTCTCTCCCCTTTTTAAGTTTTCACCCATAAAAACAATATCCCCCAAGATCAAGAATATGACTAGAGGTCTCATAAATCACACAAATATGCACAATTCTCCCCCTTAGTGAAACAACTCTTCCCCTTTGACAGTATCGGAGTTGTCCACCGCCAACTGAATGGAGACTAATAGAAATGATGTGAAACCAGTAGTAGTGATGAAACCAATTGATTTGGGGCACAAAATTAGATATCAACAATAAAGTTGCTCCCCCCTGAACAAGATATTGTATTGCAAGGAGCACAAACAATTTGATTTTTAAGGGGTCATGAAGATATCAAGGTACACAATGATTTTAGTATATGGAAAATAACATAATTGTACCTTTCATATTGTGCAGCAAGGGTTAAAAATAAAGATAATTTTTGATTGAGTTCTTATGTCAGTTCTTTATCATCAAAAATCACTTCAGAAATTGTATTTACAAATGTAACATGATTTTTGTGACCTAAATTGAGTTGTCAAGAGTGTATATCATTAGAAAATCAAAGTTTTGTTCTAAACACAATGTAGAATAACAATTTAACATTCTTGAACAACATGAATTCCATTATAGGTTAGCTGCACTTTGTACACAATTTTTTTTTTTTTTCTGTTTATTTCTTTCATTTGAGATATTTCAAGAAATTTAGCAAAGAAGATTAAATTCATGCTTTTCTGTTCAAGCACACACACTTACCTAGTGCAAGAGTGCCTGACTACTAGGCATGTTAATCATGTGTTTGCTTCTTTTTGAACAGAGATAACTTAGCAACAACTTTTGACTCAAGTACAATCACGTCTTAGGTGGAATAACCTGGTTACTTAGTGTACTAATCATTGCTCTGCAATTTTCTTTAAAATCTTTCTTTTTCCTAAAAATTTTCTTTTAGAACTTTCATTACTTTTCATTAGGTGATAAGTAGCTTTTCCCTTAATAGATCATGGTCTTGAGTTGTTAAGATATCATTCTTAGCATTTGTTAGAAATAAAACTTCAGTATTTCTTGTGATATAAAACTCATGACTACTCAAGTGTCTACTTAAAGTGTTTTCAATAAAAAATCTAAAATAAACTTTGAGGATAAAGATAGACACATGACTCTAGATCTTATTTTTCATCTTGATGGTTAATCCAAAAGCACCAATATTCCAGATATTTAAAATTTTATTTCTCATATAAGAATATCAATGGAACCTTGAATGGATTTGAATGAAACATGAAGAGATCAAGAATACGTCAAGAATTTTATAACAAGAATTGATTCTAAGATTGAATCCTTCACACACAGATCAGAGATATGTGAGATCATTTCAAATGAGAACAAAAGTAAAAAAATTTCTAATCAGATATCATTCAAAGTGTTGATGAATGATGATTGAGAATCAAGAAAGTGAACATGATTGTTTTAATTTATGCAATATGAACATTATCAAACACCACAACAATTTCAGAATTTTAGATGATTTGTCCTCAATTCATTATTTAAGATAGATTCAAGAGTAGCATTTCTGAATACAAATCTGAAGGACCTGTGTCGACACATGATATTGAAAAACTCATTCAGAATGCAGCACTAAGAATATATTTTGCACTTTTTCAAATTTACTCCTCCTTAACATGTGCATGGAATGAAAAGTTTGCAAGCAATTTACACATGATTATGCACACATTTAGCTTTATACATAACATGACTTTTGGTACTTGGCGGAGTATTTTACTCACACATAATGATAGTTTTTAGACAATCATAACTTGCCTTTCCACATTTCACCATTTGATATACCAAGAAGTCATAGGGAGGTAACATGCACTGCAAATCATGGGTAAATTTATACAAGCAACTTGATACAACCATGATACTCATTGCTAAGACGAATTATTGTTGGGGGCAGCAATAAAACACACTCTTCATTGTTCAGATAAAATCTAAAAAGTTATTCCAACTCAAGCAATTCAATTCTGAAATGATATGAAATTTTACCTGAACATTCTTCATTTCTTTTTCAAAAATTTTACATGTGTTCTCCAATCATTTCTGGTATTGCATAACCATTGTCTTGATTCTAGATTGAAAGGTAAGGCTGCAAGGCTCATTAGCTTGCTGATCAAGCTATCTTTGGGACACACACTTGCTTGGGTCTTGCAATGAAATCAATGTTAGAATGTAACAATGATTTCTAAATCCAAAGAATTTTATTTTTAGTATAGATACATTTCTTTCATTAATAGAACTATGAGGAGCATTAGTTCCAATTTTTTTTTTATCTTGTTCAATGCATCTATGTTTTCATGAAATTTTCTATTTTTTAGATTTTTGATATGGAAAGCTGATGACTTATTTTGTGCAGCAGTTCTATTCTTATGTACATGAGATTTCTGAGTATTTTCAACATGAACATGATTTTTATTCCTATGTACATGAGTATGTGTATGAGCATGAGGTTTGGGCACCATGCACAAAATATCATCTTTGTACCAACAGTCCCTAGAGATATTACCAAATTTATGACATGTAAAATATTGGACTGGTTTGGCATGTTTATAGAAACTTTGATTTTTATTCCAACAATGCTTGGCAAGATGACCAGGTTTATTGCAATTGAAGCAGATTTAAGAATTCCTTACCTGGTGCATACGCTGGAACACCTTTGATTGTTCTTGGGTTGAGAAGGAATTGGTATTTTATGATAGCTCTTGACATGATGTGGGAAATGAGGTTGCCTTGTAGCTTTTTGAATTGATGAAGAAGGTTGAAAACCTTTGTAAAAACCTATTTGTTTTTCAATTTTCTGTTTCTGTTTTTTAGCAAACACAAGTTTCTTTTTATTTGCAATGTTTTTCTTCATTTTCTCTTTTTTTCTGAGCATTTTTCTGAACATGAACTTTCACTGGTTTTTCATTAGATGAAATGACGTTTTTGTTAGTAACAGTTTTGACAAATGAGGTTTTTGTTTTATTTTTAAAATTCTTTTTATTTTTAGGGTTACATCCTAAACCTTACTTTTGAAAGTTAACATTCATTCCAAAAAGATTATTCAGATTGTTTGTACCCTACACAAATTTAGACAACGTAGATTTTTGACCTTCACAGTTTTGTCTAATTCAGTGATTTTCTTTTCAGAATTTTGATTTTTATTTACCACAACTTCAAATTCATTTGTCAATTTTTCCTTTTCAGCTTTGAGCTTGTTATTCATCCTTTTTAGATTGTTGCATTCAATATTCAATGTTTCATCAGAAAATAAGCTTTCAATTTTCTTTTTCAAATGATGATTTTCTTCAACCAATTGTTTAAGCTTTTCATTTACTTGATGATCATGAGCCATGTTTGTAATTTGTTTCTTTAATTGTTCAATTTTAGATTTTCATTTTCTTTTGAAATGGTTTGTGAACTTTCTAACATAGTTTCATTTGACTGAATTTCAAGTTTTAGAAACTTATTTTCAGATTTTATTTTATTTATTATTTTACGCAAATGTTCACAAAGATTTTTCAATTCATCATAAGATAATTCTTCATCATCACTGCCAGAACATGAATTCAAAAAATTATTAGAATTTACCGAATCATTGGAGCTCTCTTTAGCCATCAAGCTTATTTTGCTTTCATCCTCATCATCTTCTGAATTTTCTTCTTCCTCATCTTCTTCTTCTTCACTCCAAGTTCCTATCATAGCTCTGGGCTTATTTTTCTTCCACTTGGGTTGAATCTTCTTCTGAGCATCCAGGTATTCTGGTTTGACATGTCCTAGTTTCCTACAATTGTAACATACAACTCTGTTAGAACTTTTGTTAGCAAATTGTTTCTGTTTGGAAGAGTTGTCAACCTGAGGTCTTCTTTCAAGAAATCCATTATCTTCTTTTCTTAAAAACTTTCTGAATTTTCTTGTGATCAAAGCAGATTCACTTGAGCCATTTCCTGAGCTTGAAGATTCTTCTTCCTCAGTTGATTCTTTCACACTAGGACTTGCTTTAAGTGCTAGTGACTTCTTTTTCTTAACATCATCATCTGTCCTTTTCAAATCCAATTCATATGTCATTAAGGAACCAATCAATTGGTCAACAGTCATAGTTGACAGATTCCTGGACTCTTTAACTACAATAGTCTTTGTATGCCAAATGGGAGTCAAGGATCTAAGAATTTTTCTGACAAGTTCATATTCAGTATATGTTTTTCCTAGACTCTTCAAGCCATTTGTCAACAGAGTTAACCTACCATACATCTCTGAGATGGTTTCATCATTTTTCATTTTAAAAGCTTCATACTCAGAAATTAACATGTTGGCTTTGGTTTCCTTTGCCTCAGAAGTACCTTCGTAGATTACCATTAGACGATCCCTTACTTCTTTGGCAGTGGCACACGAGGAAACTCTTGAAAACTCCATTGGGTGAAGGGAGCAATGCATGATGTTCATTGCACTCCAGTTAGCATTTGACTTCTTAATTTTCTCTATTGTCCATCTTTCTTCATCCTCTGAGAGCTCATATGGTCCACTACTAACCACCTTCCAGATTTGATGATTCTGGGCTCTTAAGAAGACCTGCATACGAGTTTTCCAGTAAGTATAGTTTGATCCATCAAAATAAGGAGGTCTATACATAGAATGGTCTTCTGGCATATATCCCCTTAGATCCATTTCACATGTACTCTTCGGGCTGTTAGACCACAAGAGTGGAGAACCTAGTCTCTGATACCAATTGTTGGATCGAAGATGCAGTGAAATGGCAAATATAGAAGCAGGGGGGGTTGAATAGATTTGCAGCATAAACTTTATGCAATTAAAAATATGTCAAATTAAAATCTCTATTCAAATAGGTACTTACTGATTTGATTAACTTATAGGAATTTAAAGCACATTAGATCATCTATCTATACGTGTGTGAGTGCTTAGAAGGTGATCAAAATCCTATGCAAGCATTCTAGTGGAAAATCAATACAACAAACCACTGCATAGGATATTTTTAAGGTTATTCGGCTCCAAAATGGAGACCTACATCCACCCCTCACTCAAACCAAGTGAGGCTTCACTAAACCGCTGATTCACAGCTTCAAACAACTGCTGACTCACAGCTTGAACGTTGACTCACAACTTGTCAATCGCTGATTACACAGCTTATCTGCTAATTCACAGCTTCAAGGTCAGACGGACCTTCTTAATCCACACACATACAGTATGGGATCAACATTCCTGTCACCAGTAGGAGCACTCAAAGAGTTCTGAGTAAAGTTTAAAAGTGAAAACAAATTCACATGAGCTCAGAGTTAAGAGAGACAAATCCTCAAACACTAGTCCTTCAACTTTGCCCAATTTCCTCTGGACTAATGAATTTGAACTCTAAATCTTTAGATCTTGAGAGTTGAAGTGGTGCTTCAGACCATCTTTCACAAACGCATCATCTGGTTGTGCTTCTCTACCAATTTGATCTGAACTCCTTCAAATCAGCCTCAATCTGCAATACTCTATTATAGATCTGATTTATAGAGAAATTCAGATCTGAGTTGATGCTCTTGAGTTCTTCCACAGATGCTGGGCTTTGTGCTTCTGCTCTTGCACAAGCTTCCTCTTCTACCTTCCTTTAGATCTGCATGTTCTTTTCAGCTCTACTGCTTCTACTTTGCACGATTGTTTCTTCTTCTTCTGCTGCTCTTCTTCCCGATCTGCTCCTCTTTCAGTACTTCACTACTTTCTCCACTGCTTGGCCTTGATCCCCACTTCCTCTTGGATGGAATCGGTGGATGGCTGGAGGGGATGGCTGCTTCAGATGAGATAGGACCTTTATAGCCTTTGTGCAGTCCCATGTACTTGAGAAAGATGTGCACATTAACCTAGAATGCACCCAAGGCTGCCACGTGTCCAAAAGTTCCTTTTCTCATTGCCACTTGGATGGAAGGGTATTTTGGTAATAATAGAATCTCCCAAAAAGTCTCCAGAGATAAATCACAGCCATTGGATATCATACTCTGCACATTTCTGGGTTTTCACAAAAAGAGAGTCGACTCATGTTTCCATGGAGTCGACACTACTAGCCAAACATCAGTTCAAGCTTACTGGCAGAACACTAGTGTCCACCTGACAGACAACTAGTGTCGGCCTAAACAACAGGTAGAGTCGACCTAGTCAACAGATAGAGTCGACCTCCTGTGTATTCCTTCAAATCAGGTTCACTGGAATGATACTAGTGTCGATCTCACTTTCAACTAGAGTCGACACTACTGACATTTGCTCTTCAGAAACCTGTTGGGCAGCTTTTAAGAGTCAACCTGTTTGTCAACTGGAGTTGATACTACTATGACTTTTTCTTCAGGAGCTTGCTGGGAAGACTGTTAGAGTTGACCTGTCTATCAACTAGAGTCGACCAGACAGAGCTAGTGTCGACCTATCTTTCAACTAGAGTCGACACTACTTTGACAAAACTCTGTCACCTGTATATATGAAGAGTGGACAATCAAACTATGTCATTGTCAGTAAGATATGAAATATTAAGTATCAAAAATATGTTGTTTAGTCATCATTGTAATATGTATAATGTGTCATCATCAAAATCAAAGTATGAGTGTTTGAACATTATCCACAACCAAATGTTGTAATCATCATTAAAATCAAAGTATGAGTATGTAGACATGATCAACATGAAGGTTTTTAGTCATCATCCAAATGAATACACAACTCAACAATCTTCCACATATATACAATATGACATCAGATTGTGTACAAAATGTCATCATCAAAACACACAACTCAACACTCTGGACTTGCAACCTAGTCAACAAATCTGTCAGAAAAAAGCTTTACCAATGGATTTCAGATGGAAATGTGCTATGGTCAGTAATCCATTGGTAATTTTCGACGAAAATCTTCCATTGCTAATATTGTCAGAAAAGTCATTGAAAATATATTTTCAGAAAGATGGTTGTCTGTTGAAAATTTTGTCAGAAATTTCTACAGGTTTATCTTCGTTAGAAAAGTAGTCAAAAATATGACGACGAGGGTTCTGGCTGTCTACTTGTGGTCCTTAAGGCAAGATATATTGTCATCCAAAATTTACCAACAACATAATTTTCTGTCAAAAATCCATCGAAAAGGAAAATCGAGTCTCTAAGCGACTTGATTCTTGTTGAGAGTCGATCTTTCTGGCTGCTTGCCTTCCCTCAGTAATTCCATTGGAAAGTGGACAATAAAGGTGGTTATTGTCAGCAAACGTTGACGCAAGAATCCTTGTCGTCAGTGACAAGACTAGATGGCATATCACCTTACTATCAACATCCCTTAATGGTAGAGGAACATGCCGTCAGAAAGTGTTTCGATATATTATAATATGTTGAAAAATCCGTTGAAAAATGTCCACTCACTTTTTTTGTTATATTCACAAAATTGTTAAGAGAAATACTTAGTGCCCTCTAAGGAGGGCAATGAAGGTGATATGGATTGCCTTCCAAGCAATTCCATTGGTTGAAAAAGTGAGAGAAAATTTTGTCAGATTTTCAACCAATAAAGTCATTTGGAGGGCATGTGCATCACTTTTATTGCCCTTATTGGAGGGCATTAAGTATTTCTCATTGTTAAAATACTATTTTAAAAATAAATAGCCACAACAAATAAAGGACATCCACCAAAACAAATATCCATAAAAATTTCATAGCAAAAAAATTAAAATGTGTCAATTTTCTCAATATAATTTAAAAAAAATCAAGAGAGGTTTTCTATGTTGTCCATATCCTCATCCTCTTTGTCCAGCTCAACTCCTTTATTACCATCAAATAGAGGATCCAATATTACAACAAAAAAACATTAGACATGTATGAATAGAAGTTTTATTTAAAAATTAAAATTAAATAATATATTTGACTTTATAATTTGAAAGAAGAAGATATGAACATGAATTCTTCTTTGTTTATAGTAACTCAATTTGGAGATTGCTAATTTGGAACCTTTAGCTAAAACTAGATATCCAATTTGGATTCTGTTAGTTGTCTCATGTCACGTCTGACGCGGAATATCGAAACATGAGTCAGTTGCAAGTAAGCGAGTATAGAGCGTATAATAGACATCAATCCATTGGACAATTGAATAACACTAAATCAAATATATTTCATTGATAATTCAACTAATGTCTATTACAACCTCTAATTTAGAGCAACTACTTAGGGCCCAATTGACATCATTACATTGAAGAAAATGTAAAATGCTAAAGTATGACTTCTAGGATAACTCTAGTAGGCCATGGCACTCTCAGATCACTCTTGGTCATCCCCTTCCTCGTGAGTGTAGGTATCCTCCTCAGTCTCACCTGAGAATACATATCAAATAACAGGGGTGCGCGATAACATTCAGTATGACTTAAATATCATGGTCAGACATGCTTTAAATGATTAATGTATTAAAGAACAGAGTAACTAATGGCAAAGAGAGTCAAGTAATGTCAAGAAAGTAATAGCACAAATAGCATGATTCAATAGCACAAGTAACAAGTATAGCACAGAGAGTAGGATGGTCATAGCACAACATAGTACATGATAGCACATAGCACAATGAGTCGAGTATAGTATAGCACTTTGATTGTCATTAGATAGTCGAGATAGATAGCACTTGAGTGTAATGTCAAACACTCTAGTCAATTAACTCCCATAGGCAGTAGCACTTTTTGGCACACCTCACAGGACCAGACCGGGCCCTTTATATTGCCAAGTATTAGTCATGTTTTTTATCATTAGACAATCGGCCAAATGGCCATAGAGAGTACCAAGAATTGATGAGAGTAATTGAAGAATAGATGAGAGTGTAGAGAGAACGTGAATAGATGAGTGAATAGAGTATAGATGAGAACTATAAGTTCATATACGTAAAATGACATTAAAATAAGTGATAGTAACAGTTGCAACGGTACCTTCAGGTACAGGCAGTCTGGTGAGTATCGCAGCCTACCACTTAGTCGTGACAACATCATGGTCAAGAGGGTGACGAGATGTCAAAATCAATATTATGGCTGGTTGGAGTATGTCGTACAGGTCCAGCATAACCCCTAAAGATGTATATGTGTTAATAGTACAACCAACTCATCGACCATGTGGGAATCCATGGATAGAGGAGACTTACGGAGGCCTTGAACAAGGATTCACTAGTCCGACAGAAGGAATATCTGACAGAGAGTTTGTCTAAGTCAAGAAAGAGTGTTGAAACATATTTGCTCGATGTTCTAGAGGAACTCTAGAACAGGGGAGCACTAGTAATGGTGTTCCAAAACAAAGACAAGTCCATTATTAAAAATAGAACAATTATGTACAATACTTAAGTTAATTACTAGATATATTATGGAATATCTTAATTTCATGGCAAGTCATATTGGATGGTTTATAGTGTTTGCATGTGATAGAGAAATCTTGGATATGAGTGAATCAAGTGTATGGCCTTTAATAGAATCATTACATGTTCATGATTAAATATCCTCTTTTACTGCGTTTCAGACATAACATGAAGTATAGACACAATAGCTTAGACAAGAATAAGAGAAAAATTGAGGGTTTATTGCAAAATTCTAGAAGGTGACATACCCTTGCACAGGTCGTGACAGAATACACTCAGAACGTGACAAGGCATGTAAAGGAATGCGACAGGTCCTTCTGGAATAGTTGGGTAGAATGCGACACTATGCCCCATCGCAATAAGAAGGCGACGGAGTGTGCTGTCGCGACCTGATTAAGAAGGCGACCCATTGGGCCGTCGTGTTCTCAGGGTCACTGCCCGAGCCCAGAAAGGAATCAAAAGTCCTTGGATTGCGGTCCACACTTCCAAGGGTTTAACATAGGGGCTTTTGAAAATAGAAATCACAACAGATACTTGATGTAAAATCAAGAGTATAAACAGTAAAGAGTTATTTGAATATTATCACGGTATCAACATGCTATGATCAGGTTCTTTCATGCTGAACCACAAATATGACACAAATATATCAACAGTGACATGTACAAAAAAAGTTTCATGCACGAGATTGTAATCACAGAATTTGCTCCCCAAAGATGATGATTAAAAATAAAGAAAAAGGACAGTGATTGCCCCTAAAGCACTTTGGAAAAGGAAGAAAGGTGCAGAAGGGTACCTGGTCCTATGAACGTGATAGGCCCGCCGTCGCTTTAACGTGAACGCGACGATGGAGGTGCCGCCTTTCGGTTCTCTGAACGCGACGCGCGAACTGTCGCCTTCCTCAGATCGTGACCAGATTGCTGTCGCCTTTTGCAACTGGAGATGAAGACTATGAGCTTCTTTCTTCCTGCTCCTCAGCCAGCCAAGGGGCAAGAGCTTCGTGCTGCTACTGTCTTCTAACACCTGCCAAGAACATCAAAACAATGAAACACCCATTAGAAACTCATTTTGTGTAGAATCTATGCCAAAACAAAGAGTAAACATGAACTAAATTGGAGGAACTCACGTGGGGTGGGGTTTTAACCCCTTTGGGTGATTAAAAACGGTGTGTGTGTAGTGTTCTAATGCAAATCTATGAAAAGAAATTGATCTAACAATGCATGTATGAAGAGAAAAAGGATGAAGAATTAGAGAGAGAAAGCATAGATGGAGAGAAAACGCCCTGTGGGGCACTTCCTGGTCATCTAGAAGCTGAGAGGTCTTCTGAGAACTCGTAGCTCTCTTGGAGAGGAAGAAGCAGACGCCGGCCTTGCCCTAAACGTTGCTCTATGAAGAGTTTTATACTCCATTATTCCTGAACAGGCTGAGAGGAGAATAATAGGCAAGAGTCTGAATTTGGGTAAGTAAGCTCGGGTAAGGGGAATCAGAACTCGAAAAGGACCTTCTAAAGAGCGTATCCTCCAAATTTGGAAGGATTTGGATGCCTCTAGACCAACTAAAATTCGGATTATTCATCAATAGCAAGGGTCCAAGCCGGGTTAGGAAAGGGTACGTTGCATGGACACCAGAACGTGATGAGCTCCTTGTCACTACCAAGTCGCAACACCTCGATACGTCGCCTTCCATAGAAGGAAACCTTTTAAGCATTTTCTAGCGATTTTTCATGGAATTAAAATGCCAAATGAGAATGCGACGTATCGAGGTGTCACCTTCTGAAGGAAATTGATTCAGGCTTGAAGACAAATCGATGTAAGGAGGGACGCGACAGGAAGGGCGTCATCTTCTAAAGTAGAACGCAACAGGGACATTGTCGCCTTCCAGAACTTTCTGCATATAGCCCAATCAAAATGTCTGATCTCCTTGCATGGGTATCGGATTGACGTGTGGTTTGAAGTGTTGGACTTCCGACTCAGAGAGCTACGAGATAATGATGAAGACTGATTGATGTGACCAGGAAGAACCCACCAGGGCGATGAACTAACAAAAGTACCATGATCGAATAAAGCCAACTAGGCGATGAAGAGCCAACATGGGGCCTCAATGATATGACAAGAAATTTGGCTCGACTTATGGGCCAGAAATGGGTGTCTACAGATTGCCCCTCCTTGATGCCTGCTTTGCAAGGGAGTGGAGCGATAGTGAAGCAGAGATGACATGAAATGACGATGTAGCGGAATGAAGCTGAATGAGATGAAAAGTGGGCATCAAGGTAAAGAGACACCCACTCTGAGTGAATAAGCAGCGAGAATTATCCGGCGATCTTCGAACATGGCGGGAACAGAATGTGGGGATGGTTCAAATTCTGGGACGAATAAAGATCAAAAGAAAAGAATTGATCAGCCTCTTGATCAAGAGGTACCCTGGCCATCATGGCTTGCAGGTTTCATTCATTAGGGATAGTGCTGCCTGGCGGGTCGATTCGACTCTAGCCGTCGAGCGATTCCGACTAATGAGCGGATCAAAGGGAAAGGGACGACTGATATAATGAATGGGGATGAGAGGTATCCTGAATAGGAACCATACTGGCGAACTGGACGAAGCAACTAGCTCGAAGAGAACTTTGAAATTCGGAAGGGAATGAATTCATGTCTGAGAAATGAAGATCTGGGTTGAAATATCATCGTGAAGCTGGCTTTAACTAATCATGAAGTAAGAAGCTCAAAGATCATAAATGATGCATGCTGGGCTAAAAAAAAAAAATCATAAAATAAAATATAAAGAAAAGGAGAAAATAACAAATACTCAAGGATGATATTGCTAGACAAAATGAGCAAGGGTCAAGACACTTCGCATCCCCGGCGTGCGATAGAATCCATCGTCCCCGAGCCATACCATTTAATGGCCTATCCAACGATTAATAGTGTGCACCTAGATCATCCTTGTTTTTGGTGAAGGGGAACTCAGATCCTAGAACACACTGAGAACCAACCGGTCCTTGAAATGATATAGTAGGGTAGATACCATATAGTAATGCAGATATTAAGGTTAGAAATACTTACCTGAACTCACTTGACGAGCCATCATTTGATTTTCTGATTTTTTGATTTTCTGCATTTTTTGATTTTTATGGATTTTCAAAATATAAAGAAATAAGATAACAAGATACAAGCTCAATATGCACCGAAATATTTGGAGAACTTAAAGCATAAGTGCAAACATAACCCGAATTGGCAATAGAAATCACAAGAATGCAAAGGAATTAGCTAACAAAACTCAAACATTGAACGCGACATTATGACTATCGCTACCTTAAAGTGAACGCAACAATAACTCTGTCACGACCAGGTGGCGACGTGTTGATACGTCGCGATCACAGGTTTTGCGCCCAGAACTCAAAAGGCAACCTGAGAACTCCATGTTTGCTTCTCACTTGGACTTTTAAGGCTTCCTAGTCCCGGTTTAACTTCCATTAACCCTTCTAAACCCATTTTCATCATGAATAGGAGTCCCAAATGTTTATAAATAAAGGGGTAGAGGCCCAATTCGGAGTTCAAACCCTCCCTTCTTCTCTTCAAGCTCCCAAGACTCCCATGGCCATGAAGAGAGCTCCAAATGCTCCCATGGGTGAAGAGGCTTCCTATGGAGGTCCCTGTAAGGAATCGATCAGAGCACAGCGAAAGCGTGATTCCTTCCATTAGATATCGTTGTCGATGGTCGGAATTGATCAGAATAATGGAAAACTCGTGTGGGAAGATCTGATCTTTACTATTGTGGGTTGCGAAACTCCCGAATCTGGGGAGAAGATGGCGCCGGAGGCGCTGGTGCTGCAAGCCGTTCAGGTGTCCGGCCTCTAGACATATCCACGCGAGCTCTAGACGCAGACGGGATCTCCTCAGTCTCCACGCGTTTCCTGGATCTCAGCTCCACCATATGCCAGAGAGAGGAGAGAGAAAAAAGGGGCGCCCTGGAGAGAAAGAGAGAGGAGAGGCGACCAGAGAGGACCCTGGAGCCTGGCCCAGGTTTGACTCTCCACGTGAATATATAGACTCTGCGATTTTTCAGAAAAACCCAGTTAATGTCTATAACGGCCATCCTGCCCAGTCTGCTCAGAACTCTATTGCGTGTGACCCTCTAGGCCCAAGTGCTAGTCCAGTTTTCAGCCCATTAAGCCCAATAACTCTTTATTGGCTTACTGTAATTAATTTAATATCTCATATTAATTAATTACACAATCAATTATCAACTCACGATAATTGACCGGGCTTCCAATCAAGTTGGGTGCCAAGCAACACCACTCGACCCTGGAAAGCATTGGGGTTTAGCAACCTAATCAAGGAACCCTTTCTGTCAGCAGTTACCACGTGACTATAGTTCTTCGCTCGTACAATGCTCCCGAGCGCACTTAGGGTATGGTCAACTGTCAAACCCTAATATGCGCACTCACTTGGATTAGATGCCGCATAACAATATCAGAAAACTCCTTTTCTGATAAGTAGTCTTGCCCTGGCCAGGGACTCTCAAGCATCTTTCCCTAGAGCATTCACTCTCTTATTACCGAGAGCGAGCGATCCCGTATTGACCACACAATCACCTTCGAAGGTATTCCGCTAGATCCGAACACTTAACTGATTAAGACCTCATGGCTAGAGATCTATAAGTTAAGGTCAAAACCTAGAAGTCCACCGACAAGGTGTCCTTGGTGGCTCAGGTCTAAGGACCAATCACGCCACTGTGATGATGAATCTAGCTGGTTGACAGTTAGGTAACATTACCATCCAACGATTCATAACAGATCAGTTCAGTGAACTCATTCTCCAATGAGCACCTACAGATTCACCTTAGTGTCTCCACACAAGTGACTATGAGACCAGTCACCCTCATCATATGAGAAAGTGCAACCTGTACTAGTCTAACCGGATATTGATATCCTTCTCGAATATCCTCCGACTAAGAACAATTAAGAATATATGTTTAAAGGATATTAATCCCATTGTTATGATCTCATCATAATTAATATCCATTGCGCATATTCATGGACTTCATAATGAAATGGCAAACGAATTACACATAATGAATATAAAAGCCTTATTATTATTATTAAGGAACAAAATTGTACAAGTTATGATTGGCTTGAGGACATCCATAACTAACAATCTCCCACTTGGACTAAAGCCAATCACCTTTATATCTTAAACCCATAGACTCTAGTGGCGCTCAAACACAATTTGAGTGAAAGGCTTCGTCAGTGGATCTGCAATGTTGTCGACTGAAGGAACTCTTACACCAGTACATCTCCTCTAGTGATAATCTCCCTGATCAGGTGAAATCGCCTCAGAATGTGCTTTGACTTCTGATGAGACCGCGGCTCTTTCACTTGCGCAATGGCCCCATTGTTGTCACACAGCAATGGGATCAGATCAGAGTCACCCGACACCACACTAAGGTCGGTGATGAACATCTTCATCCACACTGCCTCCTTGGCGGCTTCAGCTGCAGCAATGTACTCATCTTCTATCTTTGAGTTTGCAGTGGTTTCTTGCTTGGAACTCTTCCAGCTCACCGCACCTCCGTTTAAGGTGAACACAAACCCAGATGTAGACTTGCTATCATCCGGATCTGACTGGAAACTCGAGTCAGTATATGCCCGAAATTTCAAGTCCCCTCCTCCATAAATCAGAAATATATCCTTAGTCCTTCTCAAGTACTTAAGAATACATTTCACTGCCATCCAGTGTGTTGATTTGGATTTGCCTGATATCTGCTTGTAACACTTAGAGCAAATGCCACATCAGGCCTTGTACGTAACATGGCATACATAATAGACCCTATAGCCAAAGCATAGGGGACTCTATCCATGACTGCCCTCTCTTCAGGAGTCTTAGGAGACTGCTTCTTAGAGAGATTAATTCCATGTCTCATTGGTATGAGACCTCTCTTGGAATTTTCCATGCCAAACCTTTTAACAATGGTATCTATGTACCTGGATTAGGTCAAGCCAAGCATCCTCTTAGATCTATCCCTATAAATACGTATTTCCAATACATAGGATGCTTCTCCCATATCCTTCATGGAGAAGTTCTTTGACAACCATACCTTTACTGATGATAACATCCCTACATCATTCCCAATAAGCAAGATGTCATCAACGTAAAGTATGAGCAAAGTGACAGCACTCCCACTGATTTTCTTATACACACATGGTTCATCTTCATTCTTAATGAAGTCATAAGATTTGATGGCCTCATCAAATCTTATGTTCCAACTTCGGGAAGCTTGTTTCAATCCATAAATGGACCTTTGAAGCTTGCATACTTTATCTGGACACTCTTTGGATGTAAATCTTCAGGTTGTGTCATACACACTTCCTCCTCAATGTTTCCATTGAGGAAAGCAGTTTTTTACATCCATCTGCCAGATCTCGTAATCAAAATATGCAGTAATGGTGAGAAGAATTTCGATCGACTTTATCATAGAAACTGCTGAGAAAGTTTCGTCATAGACAATTCCTTGCCTTTGACGATACCCCTTTGCTACCAACCTTGCCTTATAGGTGTCGATCGTCGATCTGTCCATCTGCACCGATCTTTCTCTTAAAGATCCACTTGCACCCAATAGGTACAATACCTTCAGGCAAGTCTACCAAGTTCCAAACTTGGTTGGTGTACATGGACTGCATCTCAGAATTCATGGCATCTCGCCAATTCCCTGACTGAGGACTATCAATAGCCTCTTGGTAGGTCTTTGGATCATCATCCTCATTATAAGACATACCTTCACCGATATGTCCAATATATCTTTCAGGCTGTCTAGGTACTCTACCAGACCTATGCTGAACGTGTGTATATTCCTTAACAAATTCCGGAACCGATGTTTCATCTGGTGGACTTTGCACAGTTTGTGGATGTAGAACCTCTTCTAGATCTACCTTACTCCCACTGTCCTCTTGGGTAAGGTACTCCTCTTCCAAGAAGACAACTCTCCTGGAGACAAACATTCTTTGTTCACCAGGATGGTAAAAGTAGTACCCAAACGTTTCTTTTGGGTATCCAACAAACCTGCACTTATCGGTTCTGGATTCCAGTTTATCTGAGTCGTGTTTCTTCACATGGGCAGGACAGCCCCATACTTTAACATCTTTAAAATCAGGCTTTCTACCCTTCCATATCTCATATGGAGTAGAAGACACAGATTTACTGGGAACTCGGTTCAGTAGATATGCCGCTAACTCTAGCGCATATCCCCATAGGAAAACTGGTAATTATGAACGGCTCATCATAGATCCTACCATGTCCAATAAGGTCCGATTCCTCCTTTCCAATACACCATTCATTTGCGGTGTATAGGGAGGAGTCCATTGAGAAAGGATACCATTGTCCTTTAAGAATTGCGTGAACTATGTACTCAAGTATTCACCTCCTCGGTCTGACCGTAGGATTTTAATGCTTTTTCCAATTTGCTTCTCAACTTCATTCTTAAATTCTTGGAACTTCTCAAAAGCTTCAGACTTGTACTTCATTAAGTAAACAAATCCGAACCTTGAGTAGTCATCCGTGAATGTAATGAAGTATGAGTAGCCACCCTTGGCTTGGGTAGACATTGGACCACATACATCTGAGTGTATTAGTTCCAATATGTCCTTGGCCCTATCTCCATGTCCACTAAATGGAGATTTGGCCAACTTACCCATTAAATAGGATTCGCAAGTTGCATATGATTCATAATCAAATGGATCCATGTATCCATTCTTATGCAACTTCTGAAGCCTATTCTCACCAATGTGACCAAGCCTACAATGCCACAAGTAGGCAGTGTTCACACTATATTCTTACTTCTCTTAGGAGAAACATTAACATGGAGATTTTCATAAGAAACATCAAGCAGATACAAACCATTCACCAAATTTGCTAAAGCAACTAGTTTATTTCTCAAATAAACTGAACAACTATTGTTCTCAATGGTAAACTTGTATCCAATTCTGTCTAAACAAGAAACAGAAATAATGTTCTTAATAATGCTAGGCACAAAGTAGCAATCATCTAATAAAAGTAAATCTCCTGAGGGCAACTTGAGCTTCAATGTCCCCACAGTGAGTGCAGCAACACTTGCGCCGTTTCCAAGCCTCAAGTTCACCTCGCCCTTGCTCAGCTTCCATCTACTTGTCAGCACTTGCACATCATTGCAGACATGAGAGGCACATCCAGTGTCTAAAACCCAAGATGTAGAATCTCTAACAGACAAGTGAAGATCTATCATATAGATACCTGAAGCTTCGCCAAGCTTCAGCTTCTCCTGAGCCTTCATTGCAAGGTAGTCCTTGCAATTTCTTTTCCAGTGTCCCTTTTTCTTGCAGTGGAAGCACTCGCCCTTTTCTCCTCCTTTGCTTATGTCCTTCTTTTGTTTTTGCTTGGACTGCTTCTTTGCATTGCCTTTCTTAAAGGCTTCCACTGCTCTCCTCTTCTTGTTGGACTTTCCAACCATGAGAACTTTGGGCTTTTCCTTCTTAAGGTTGCCCTCACCAGTCTTCAGCATGTTCAGCAGGGATCTCACCCTCCAGGACATAGGCAATGCACTCAGACTTGAGGACAATCTTCAGGTTCCTAAGCCAATCCGAGTAGTTCGGGCCTGTCTATTTGTTGGCATCTAATATGCCTCGGAGTGGGTTACTCGACGACATTTTTGCCTATAAAGAACATGTAAACACAATTAGCAGATGTTCATAATAATAATTAAATCTAGATTAGGACTTTAATCAAGATTAGCTCCCACTATTTTCTGACAGACTATATAACCCTCAGATATACAGAATGGGAGACGCCGACGGTCTCCTAGTGGGGATTAGAATCTCACAGACTCATAGCATGATCTTGTGGATAGCACAACAAACCATACTATGATCTGAAAGCGGTCAACTCTTGACACTTGCAACTCTTGCAATATCCGATCTTATTTCGGCCCCTGAACTTTAATGACCTTGTGGATAGCACAACAATCCAATAAATCCAGTCTAAGCAGTACCATCATTACGTAACGAGCATAGATTCAGATATAGCCCTTGTGGATAGCACAACAAAGCTACACCGTTCCTCTACCCCGTTTAAGGCATCATCATGCCATAGTTTTAGTCTGTCATCAGATTTGGCAAGCCATGTGGATAGCACAACAAACTTGTCCGATCTAATGCCAATCCTAAAACTATAATGATGGAGGGCCATGTAATTCATTCTAAATGATTATGCTACGGCTTAAAGTTTGAACGGGGGATTTTATCATATTTTATTTTGGTCTCAATATCTGTGTGCTATTGATATATAGAATTTGGAATATCATATATTTAATTATATATATCGTAGCACATTCCACATGTATCACATATATGAAGAAAAACAATGGATGATTATGGACTTTAACCTAGAGTGGCATTACCAGAGCCAATTGGTAATCCACATATATGGCAAACATATGGCAGCCCCGCATCATATGCACTTGCTTGATGTGACTCTATCTCCAGGAAGGCCTTGCATGGTTCTCTCCTCCATTTCTGCCAATCCGCTTCTTAATACAAGTATCATTTAAATTGGACTCGCAGACCCAAAAATATACATCAGATAATAATAAGAAACCTTGAACAAGTCAAGGGGAGTACACAACAGGAGGGAGATAGAATGTACAACCCGGATTTAATAAAGGTAGAGAGGGAGGCACGCAATCCTCATAAATCACATCACATGCCATTAACCATAACCATCATCACATGAAATCTAGGTCCATGATCATCCATCCACACATCAACACATCACATGCATCAACAAGCAATTATCACATAATTACTTCTTAAATAACTTTTATTTCAAATATATACTCATTATATTTTGAAAACCATTTAACTAAACAATTTAGCTAATATCGATAACATCTAAACAACATTAGATAAACGCCATTCACTGTTGTTGCATGAATCCACCAAAATTTACTGTTAATTAATTTCACAAGAATCACATTCTTAAATTAATTAACATGCGTTAATTAGGTGAGAGGAAATAACTAAAATGATTTTAGAATTCCCTTAAACTAATTATGCAGGGGGTCAAACATCTGAAGATTAATTTACAGAGAGCAAAAACAATTTTAAAACCCTCAAAAATAATTTTTAGATTTTTTTGTAATTTTTTTGGATTTTTAAACACTTTAAAAACCCTTTAAATCCCAAAATAGGAGGATGCGGGTGGGGTTCGGACCGGGGGGGGGGGCGCCCGCGACATACCTACAGGCAGACCGGTGCGCGGCCCGCAAAGGGACCTGCGTGGGTCACCCCCTCTGCCCGAACGGCGGGCGTGGCTAGGGTGAAACCCTAGCCGCCGCCTCACCCCGGCGCAGGGCCGGAGCGGGGTGACCCCGCCGGCCGCTGGAGGTGGCCGGTGGCGCCGGCGACGTCTGCCGACGCTGCCGGTGGCCCCAAAAATCCCATCCTAAAATCTGCAAATCTGGCCGTCCCAAAAACCTCCCAAAGATGGCGGATTCCTGCCATCCCTTGGCAAAAGGGGACACCAGCCACCGCCGCCTAGACTTCCTTGGATCATCTGGACTGTCCAGATATCCAAATCAGCCTTGGGCATGATCAACACGTCCCAATCTTGGACTGTCCAAGAAGGAGAAGATAGAATAGAGGTGACATCTTGTAGATGACCGTGTGACCTCTATAGAGGGCCAAACAACATCACAAAGGGTTTTTCGGATTGCCCTTGGTACCAGGAACAACTTCCATATACCAAACAGCAAGTGCACATCCCATGTGCGACCCAAGAACGCAGCAAAGATGGGGATTCATGCAGAACGTGAATTGACAAAAACGCATAAAATAACATTCATACGGCGCCGATTCCGACCGAGCCAGCAACCTGGATCTGATACCACTGTAAGGAATTGATCAGAGCACAGCGGAAGTGCGATTCCTTCCATTAGATATCGTTGCCGGTGGTCGGAATCGATCAGAATAACGAAAAACCCACATTGGAAGATCCGATCTTTACCTTTGCGGGGTTGTGAAACTCCCGAATCCGGAGAGAAGATTGCACCGGAGGCACTAGTGCTGCAAGCCGTTTAGGTGTCTGGACTCTAGACGTTTCCACGTGAGCTCCAGACGCAGACGGGATCTCCTCGGTCTCCACGCATTTCCCGGATCTCAGCTCCACCATATGCTAGATAGGGGAGAGAGAAAAAGGGGGCGCCCTAGGAGAGAAAGCGAGAGGAGGAGGCGGCCAGACAGGACCCTAGAGCTTGGCCCAGGGTTTGACTCTCCACGTGAATATATAGACTCTGTGGTTTTTCACAAAATACCAGTTAATGTCTATAACGGCCATCCTGCCCAGTCTGCTCAGAACTTTATTGCGTGTGACCCTCTAGGCCCAAGTGCTAGTCCAGTTTTCAGCCCATTAAGTCCAATAACTCTTTATTGGCTTACTGTAATTCATTTAGTTTCTCATATTAATTAATTACACAATCAATTATCGTCTCATGATAATTGACTGGGCTTCCAATCAGGTTGGGTGCCAAGCAACACCACTCGACCCTGGAAAGCATTGGGGTTCAGCAACTCAATCAAGGAACCCTTTCTGTCAGCAGTTATCACGTGACTATAGTTCTTCGTTCGTACAATGCTCCCGAGCGCACTTAGGGTATGGTCAACTGTCAAACCCTAATATGCGCACTCACTTGGATTAGATGCCGCATAACAATATCATAAAACTCCTTTTCTGATAAGTAGTCTTGCCCTGGCCAGGGACTCTCAGGCATCTTTCCCTAAAGCATTCACTCTCTTATTACCGAGAGCGAGCGATCCCGTATTGATCACACAATCACCTTCGAAGGTATTCCGCTAGATCTGAGCACTTAACTGATTAAGACCTCATGGCTAGAGATCTATAAGTTAAGGTCAAAACCTAGAAGTCCACCGACAAGGTGTCCTTGGTGTCTCAGGTCTAAGGACCAATCACGCCACTGTGACGATGAATCTAGCTGGTTGACAGTTAGGTAACATTATCATCCAGCGATTCATAACTGATCAGTTCAGTGAACTCATTCTCCAATGAGCACCTACAGATTCACCTTAGTGTCTCCACATAAGTGACTATGAGACCAGTCACCCTCATCATATGAGCAGGTGCAACCTGTACATGTCTAACCGGATATCCAATGTCCTTCTCGAATATCCTCCGACTAGGAACAATTAAGAATATATGTTTAAAGGATATTAATCCCATTGTTATGATCTCATCATAATTAATATCCATTGCGCATATTCATGGACTTCATAATGAAACGACAAACGAATTACACATAATGAATATAAAAGCCTTATTATTATTATTAAAGAACAAAATTGTACAAGTTATGATTGGCTTGAGGACATCCATAACTAACAGTCCCAAGCACGCCCGGATGTCCTACGGCATGCTCCTGAGGTTGACGGATGTCCCCAATCATCTGAGTAGCAATAGCGACGTAAGAGAGGTATGTAAGATGATCTTTTCAATTTCTGTTATTTTCAACTCCGAATTTCTCTATTAATGCATGTTCTTCTCCTCTCTTTTCTTTTTCTTCTTCTCCTCTAGCTCATCCCCGTCTCCCGCAGATACTCTAAGCTCACTTGGATAGCACCCATGATCAAGGTCCTCCCTATGCATGTGATTCGTGCCTTGAGAGAGTGCGGTTTGGGGGTATCTTGATAGCCGCCCATAACTATCAAAAATTTCCTTTGATTGGCATAGCATCACCGCTTTGATCGAGTTATGGCACCCACAAACTCACACTTTTCTTTTCCCAAAGTTTGAGGCCACTGTCTTATTTGAAAAGGTTGAAGCATTCATGGCGTTACCCAAAACTACAAGGGGAGATGAGCAGAAAACTAGTTACACCGTTGAACCTATCAACCCAAAACTCATCCTAGGTGAATTCATGATGGATCCTGGAGATGTGTATACCATGATTAGCTCTCAACACATTCACCTAGTTCCCTTGTCTAAGTGGGTTATATCTCACTGTAAAATATAGTGTGGGAATTATCAAGAAATAGCCAAAGCCGTGGCTATATGCTTGTGCGGGGTGTTACTCTTCTTGACCGGAGATCACCTCTTAGACTACGCAAGCCTTAGCGCCATTAGCGGGGTATGGCGGGGACTCTCCCTCTCCCATGCGGTTTTGGCCTACCTCTATGCGGGTCTCACATCGGTGGCTTCGGGGGCCCACTTTACGGCTCTATGATCCACCTAGAGTGCTGGTTGGGAGTGAGGATAAAATTCAAAGCTGTAGAAAATCCCACTACGGAAAGCCAGATCTTTGGGTGCCATCCTTTGTGCTTCATCGGCAGAGCAGCCAAATTCTCTGATCTTGTTGTGTGCAGGATGGCAGACAAGAAGACACGGAGTGCATGGTGGCTTTACCTCAACACACTTCTAATCGAGCACTTCGCCATGGACATAGCGGCGCTACGCGGAGTGGACATACAACTTCCCCTTGGGTGCGGACTGAACCTACAGCTTGTGGGGAACATGGCGATGGTTCTCTACAATCCGCACAGGTGCTATCTTCAGATCGGGAAGCCAAGGACAAAGCTACTTCAGCCGTCACACTTACCTCCTATGAAAGCGAGACACTTGGGAGATCCAGAGGACGAGCAGGCCGTGCGGAGCGCGTTAGTGATGTGGCGCGTGTGTGCCACTCACGCCCTACCACCCATGGTGCACGAGGAGTGCGAGACATATTTGGCATACCTCTGGGAGTACAGAGAGATCCGGCCACATGAGGACCGCGAGCTAGCGAGAGAGACTTGATTGTTTTTTTTTTTAGATTTTTGGGAGATTTGATGTGTTGGGAGGATGATAGTGATGTATCAGACATTTTATGATGATTTTCAGTTTTATTTGATGTATTCATTTGAGATTTGCAAAGAAAAAATGGATTTTTAGGAGTTCCATGAACAAACTTAAAAGGTGACACAGTAAGCGTCACGACCTTGAACGCGACAGGTCAATGGTCGCGACCAAGAACTTGAACGTGACAGTGATCCTGTCACGAACTAACAAGAAGGCGACAGGCTTCTTGTCGTGATCACAGGACCGAGGCGGTTTGAATTTGGGGCCCCACGCCTCCTCTCTCTTTCCCTCTTTCATTCTTCTCTCTCTTCCCTCTCCCCTTTCTTCTCTGGCGGCAGAGCTCCCCATCTCTGGCGAGCTCCGGCCGACGGCGACGGCAGCGGGCCTTCCCCCCTTTCTCTCTCCTTCTTCCGGTTCCCTTCTTCTCCCCTTCCTTCTCGTCCCCGTCTCTCCAGTGGCTTGCAGCGATGGAGGGCGATGGAGACCAAGGCGGCGACGCCGGTGGGGACCGACGGAGGTCCAAGAAGACCATCCGCCGGTGGCGGATGGACGAGGGACCGCCCACGGCGACGGGGGAGGGAACTCCGGCCCTCCCCATGGAGGTGGACCCCATAGAAGGTCCGGGCAAGGAAGAACCGGTTGGCCCCAAGAAGGTAGGCAAAAAACTTAATCCCATGTGTGGTTTTGATATGTGGAGTGGGGTGGACAGGGGTGCTGAGCACCCGTGTAGGGCTTTGGCCCAAGGTGGAATGACCGGGGAACGACTACTGGCCACCCCCAATCACCCTGTGAATGCGACAGGTTGCGTGTCGCATTACCAGGGTGAATGCGACACCCTGGGTGTCGCCTTCAGAAGGCGACGGGTCGACCCGTCGCCTTCAGAAACCTGAATGCGACACCCATTGTGTCGCTTTCAGAAGGTGACAGAGGGCCTGTCGCGATCTGAACAGAGTGTTATTTTGTGGATTTTGACTGATATTTGTGCAGAGCGAGCTATGGTCCCGACTGGGATGGGTCGTCGTCCGGGCGATCTATCAGGGATTGCCGGACTTCCAGAGGACATGGTTGGAGCAGATGGGGTTCGGCCCCTTTCTTAGGTTAAAGGAGCTTATGCCCGATGTGGCACTGTTTCAGGCACTGAAGGAGCGCTGGGACCCCGAGTGCCATGCCTTCCTCCTCCCGTGGGATCATATGATCCCCATATTGGAGGACATGGTACAGATCACCAGCCTGAGGGTAGACAACCAGGCGGTGACAGGGGTGACGTACACATGCTACCAGGAGATGGTGGAGAGGCTCCTGGGGTTGGAGGTGACGAGGGAGAGGTCGTCCCTCGTAACAAGGATGAGGCTACAGGCGAGCCTAGGAGTGGCAAACGCACGCCACCAGACCGGAGAGGGCCAGACAGAGTACATGGCCCGGCTGATAGTGGATGCCAGAGCAGCGCTGGCGGAAGAGGAGGGAGCAGTGGCAGATAGAGACCTGTGACGCTTCTTGATCCTTGTGATCAGGAAGCTGATCTTGGGGACCCGAGGAGACCCGGTAAGCTGCCGGTGTCTGCCCCTACTGGAGGATCTGACCCAGGTGGGTAGTTACGCATAGGGTGCGGCCCTCCTGGCCCATCTCTTCGACAGCCTATGTGACGGAACACCTGGTCCAAGTCCGTTAAACCGGTAACGTACTTGATCCAAGTCTGCTTCCCGTGAACGGGCCGAAGCCTCGCAAGGGATACCACACCATAGTCCGTATAAACACAAAGGAACACACCATTTCATATATATATATCACAAGTTTACATAGCCATATTTCCATGAAAAGAAAAGAAAGTACAAGAGCCTGGGGCATACCCCGAGGTACAACTGAAGGAAGTAGACAAACTAGCTACACTACACTGCTAGAGGTGCTGACCCTGCATCACTACGGCGCGGCTCCGAACTGGACGATGGCTGAGAAACGTCCTCCTCGCCCTCACCTGTGGGGGTAGGGGTGAGCCTCGCTAGTCACTGGCTCAGTAGGGAACTCCCCCAACACCGAGCAAACCAAAAACACAGGTACGAAGGCGGGAAACCATACTAGTAGTTTATATAACAGCTAAGCAGGATATTAAAGCTATAAATATACTCACCGTCTGCCGACTAGGTAAAGCAACTTTAATAAATAAATGGTAAAACCAAATAGGTATATGTGCTAAAGTAGAGTCTGCCACACTCGAGCCACGTAAACTGGTTCGCGACACCAGTAATTGACTCGGACAACACACACACAGGTCTACCTCTCAGTCTCGTAGCCACGGACGAAAGGTCCAGCTGCCGCTCCAAGTGAAAAGGTCAAGCAACTGTGGAGACCAACTAAACACCACCACCTGCAGACCACACGGTCGCAGGCCCATGCCTGGCACCTCTAGAGACCCTAGCCTGGGCTCGCTAGAGTGAGGCACTGGAGAAGGACTAGCTGGGGATCAGTGTCGACTACTGGTGTCCGTACCCCCAACTACAAGCGTGCTACAAGTGACCAAAAGACAAGTACAAGAGTCACTATCCCACTGTTGTCTTTCCCTCAGCCGGACGTACAACTCAAGTGAAGGAGTGAGGGTGTCCAGGTCAGACGACACAGACCTCGATGGTACAACACAAGTACCGGGACAAAGCCCCGAGCTAATAGCCTGGCTCACAGAGAACCTGGGGCACCCAACTGGAGAGGTAACCACGGTAGGCGTCGCACTACGCGCCACGTATACAAAACCACGTGCACGTCACACAAACCACGTGAAGACTCACGTAAACTGCATGCACTAATAGTCCACTACACGTGAACACCACGTAAACACATAAAGAACCAGCTAATTGTGTACCCAGTACACCAGTCTCAGAAACCACATGCACCCAGTGCTCCTCTGGTGCCAACACACCGCTCGTTATCTTTAAATATTCAATATAGCAACATTTAAATAAATGCATGCTGACAGCAACATCGACTGTTGTCGATGAGATATAAACAACAAGGTATTTGGTCGTCAATCTCCAGCTGAAGAACCTGGCGTCAATCGATATTGACGCTAAGATCTTCAGCTAACAGCTTCACAGAAACCCTGAGCTGATACCTCAAGTATTCCTAACCCTAAAA
Source organism: Colocasia esculenta (assembly GCA_014218235.1). NCBI lineage: Eukaryota > Viridiplantae > Streptophyta > Magnoliopsida > Alismatales > Araceae > Colocasia > Colocasia esculenta. The sequence goes on along the minus strand of CM024754.1, from coordinate 24,778,616 downwards.
TCAATAGAAAAATATGAGGAAACACCTCCTCTAACATGCATGAATCCTAATCAAATCGAAACAACATGTTTCACTCATTAAATTGCTCAAACCACCCGTTAACCCCACATGGAGTACCTTTACCCAAAAACATAATTAACATGCAGATTCATGCATTCTAGATGCATTATCACGACCTAAAGGAACTAAAGGGATCATTCCCTACCTCAAGACGCACTTAAACCTCCTAAATCCTCCCGATTCGCGCCAAACCCTCCGCGAGCTCCTACGGAGATTTCACCTTGCTCCGACGTTTCCTTGCCCGATTCGTCACCACCTCACATTCCACGATCCCCCAACCAGCCTTCTGCAACCATTGGAAGCAGTGGGGAAACAAGGGTGTGAAAATAGGGTGAGGGAGAACAGAGTGAGGAAACTGTCCTCGGGTAGACCTATATTCTGCAGGTCGCATAGGTTGGCATCAAACCTACTGTCATTTGGGGAACCGTCACAGTAAACGTCCAGAAAGCCTGCCGTTAAGTTCATAAGGTTGGCGTCACCTTTGATGGACGCCAAACCAGTCAATCACCACACCTGGCCGTCAACCCCTAATCAACTACAACAGGTCCTATCTTGTTTCAGGACAAATCCTGCACCAAACCTGCACGCACCACACATCCAAACCACACTGGCCTCATAATGGCCACCACAACCATTACACACATGATCCATAAGGATTCGAAAAACACGCGACGTTACATTACTATCATCTAAAAAGAAAATTTTGACCTCGAAATTCATAACATAACTCAAGCATAAACAACTTAAATATGTACATTTTTTTTACAAATACTATCATGTAAAAAGAAACATAAAACCTCATTCAAACAAATAGGGATACCCCTTAGCCATTTCCTCGGCTAATTCCCAGGTATCCTCACCATCCAACCTATTTTCCCATTGCACTTTAACTAACTCGATTTCTTTGTTTCTTAGCTTCTTTGTCTTTCGATCAATGATCTGCACCGGATACTCTGGCATGGTCATATCCGGCCTTAGGTCACCACCTTGATAACTGATTATTTGAGTTGGATCTTCAATACACTTCCTTAACATAGAAACATGAAATATATCATGGACATCCACAAAATCTACTGGCAAATCCAGCCTATAAGCTGTTTCCCCAATTCTTTCAATTACCTGGAAAGGTCCCACATACCTTGGGCTCAATTTTCCAGTTTTATTGAATCTCATAATGCCTTTACTTGGGGAAACTCTCAAGAAAACAAAATCTCCCACTTCAAACTAAAGTGGTCTCCTTCGGTTATCTGCATAACTCTTTTGCCTGCTTTGAGCTGTCTTCAATTTTTCCTTAATAAGCTTTACTACTTCTGTGGTTTGCTGAATCAATTAAGGACCCACTAACTGCCTTTCTCCCACTTCATGCTAGTTCAATGGGGTTCTACATGGCCTTCCATATAAAGCTTCATACGGTGCCATCCCAAGACTGTTATGATAACTATTATTATAGGCAAACTCAACCATTCCCAAATGATGCTCCCAATTACCTCCCCAAACTAAACAACAAGCTCGCAATATGTCTTCAATCGTCTGAATAGTTCTCTCTGTTTGGCCATCTGTCTGGGGATGATAAGCGGAGCTATATCTCAACTCAGTACCAATTACCTTCTGCAGACTTCTCCAAAACCAGAAGTAAATCTTGGATCTCTATCAGACACAATAGTCTTTGGAATACCATGCAGTGGAACAATTCTATCAACATAAACCTTTGCTAATCTGTCCACTGTCCAAGAGATACTTACTGCCACTAATCTGCACACCTTGGTCAATCTGTCAACAAATACCCATATTCCATTATGTCCCGAAGCTGCTCTTGGTAAGCCTGCCACGAAGTCCATGGCAATATCATCCCATTTCCACTGTGGAATGGGTAACGGTTGCAATAGACCTCCAGGCTTCTGATGTTCTGCTTTAATCTGTTGACAGATAACAGACCTTGCAACAAATTCTGCTATTTCCTTTTTCATATGAGGCCACCAGAAATACTTCTTTAAATCGTGGTACATTTTAGTACTACCCGGATGGATAGTGTACCTGGATTTATGAGCCTCCTCCAACACTCGCTGCTTAATCTCTTTTTCTGCTGGAACAAACAACCTGCCTCTAAGCCTAACCACACAATTATTATCAATGGTAACTCCTTCCATTTTTACAATTTCTGCTAAACTTACATCTGCTCTTTGAGCCTCAACAATCTGCCAATACAAGGATGGCTCTACAGTACTACTGGCTAGTACTGCCCGTCGCTAACTGTTGGGCACGTACAAGGAATTCTCTACTATTTCCTCGTACAACTTCCTTTCTTTTATCATCATCTGGCTCAAATATGCCTTTCTGCTCAAAGCATCAACCACAACATTGGCCTTACCCAGATGGTAAGCCAAACTAAAATCATAATCTTTTAAATATTCCATCCATCTACGCTGACAGAGATTCAAATCTTTCTGCGAGAAGATATACTTCAAGGTTTTATGATCTGTAAAGATCTCAAATCTCTCGCCATACAGATAATGCCTCCACATTTTTAAGGTAAACACAACTGCTGCCAGTTCCAAATCATGAGTGGGGTAATTCTCTTCTGCCGGCTTCAATTGCCTGGATGCATAAGCTATTACTTTGCCATGCTGCATAAGTACTACGCCAAGTCCTCTTCTTGAAGCATCTGTATATACCACAAAACCACCACTTCCTGCCGGTAATGCCAATATGGGTGCTGTTGTAAGTCTTTTCTTCAATTCTATAAAACTTTTCTGACATTCACCAGACCACACAAATGGCACGCCTTTTCTAGTCAACTTGGTCATGGGTGCCGCAATCTTGGAAAAATCTTGAATAAAGTGCCTATAATAACCTGCTAATCCCAAAAAACTTCTAATCTCATTGATTGTCTTAGGCACTTCCCATTTCATAACTGCTTCCACTTTACTTGGGTCCACTGGCACTCCTTTAGCTGAGATGACATGACCCAGAAATTGAATTTCCTTCAGCCAAAATTCACACTTACTGAATTTGGCAAACAACTGATTATCCCTTAACAAATGCAGGGTAAACCTCAAATGAGATGCATGCTCCTCTTCGGATGCTGAATAAATCAGAATATCATTTATAAAGACCACAATGAATTGGTCCAAATACGGATGAAAAATTCTATTCATCAGATCCATAAAACCTGTAGGAGCATTGGTCAGCCCAAATGGCATAACCACAAATTCATAGTGACCATATCTGGTTCTGAATGCTGTTTTATCTATATCCTCCTCCTTGATCCTCAACTGATGATACTCAGACCTCAAATCAATTTTAGAAAATACTTTTGCCGATTGCAACTGATCAAATAGATCATCTATTCTCGGAAATGGGTATTTATTCTTAATGGTCACATCATTCAACTTCCTATAGTCAATACACATCTGAAAACTTTTGTCTTTCTTTTTCACAAACAACGCCGGTGCTCCCCACAGGGATTGACTCGGCCTAATGAACCCTTTCTGCAACAGCTCTTCTAGTTGCTTTTTCAATTTTTTAAGTTCTGCTGGTGCCATCCGATATGGAGCTTTAGAAATCGGCATGGTACCTGGCAGCAACTCAATGGTAAAGTCCACCTCTCTGTGTAGAGCTAAACCAGGCAAATCTTCCGAAAAAATATCAGAAAATTCCCTAACCACGGGAACTGCTTCCACTGACTGACTAGCTTCTACCAGACTCACCGAGGCTAAATAAGCCACACATCCAACATTTATCAACTTTCTAGCTTTAATTGCAGAAATTAGAAACTTAGAGGTATAAAAAGGCATACCTTGATATTCAAATACTGCACCATTAGGATGACAAAATCTGATTCTCTTCCTTTTGCAATCTAACATTGCTCCATAAGTTTCAAGCCAATCCATTCCCAGAATAATATCATAATCTGTCAACTGCAGGGCATACAACCGATCCGACATCCGGTTCCCCTCAATCATAACAGGAGCTTCATCTATATAGCTCGAAGTGATCATAAACTCACCCGAGGAAACCTCCACTACCAACTCACAAGACTTTTCTTCTAAAGGGTGAACCATACAATCCAGACACTCTTCGGAAATGAAAGAATGAGAGGCACCCGAATCAAATATGACTCTTGCTGAATAGTCATAAAGGGGTATAGTACCTTCTATCATATTCAATGCCTCTGCCTGGGCTCGAGTGATAGCATAACCCGGCCCCTTCCCCGCTGCTGCGGTGCTCCTCTGCCACGACCTGCCTGTGGCTGCTGAAACTGCTACGTCTACTGCTGCTGCTGCACACCTCTTCCATATCCATACTCTCTCGGATAGGGGCAATTGTGGATCAAATGCCCTTGCTGATTGCAGTTATAACATCTATATCCTGGTGGAATAATGGGCTGTCTGGCAGTACTCTGCTGCGACTCCTCCACCTCTGGCCTACCATGACCTTGCTAAAATTGCTGTCGACCTCCCCATCCTCTTCCTTTACCTTTAAATGCTTGCTTCAATTTCTGGCCCCACTTACCAAAACCTGATGAAGAAGGTCCTACTGGTGCTTTACCCTTACTCGCACCCAGTGACTGCTGCGGTAGCCGAAAACTACCTGAATCTGACTCGCCCACCTGACGAGTCCTAATAGACCTCTCTAATGTAGCTGCCCTCTGAGCTGCTTCTTCCACTTTTTTACACATAAGTGGCACTATTGCATTATGCAATTCTACTCTTAAACCCCGAATAAAATATTAAACCATCATATTATTATCCGATACTACATAAGGCGCATATCGGCTGAGTGCCATAAATCGCATCTGGTATTCTAAAACTGAAGAGTTACCTTACTGGAGTGTCCAGAACTACTCTCTCTTCACCTACTGCGCTTGAATCGGAAAGAATGTATCGTTAAATACATCAAGAAATTCCGACCAAGTGATAGTCTCTTCTGTTCTACCTGCAAAGGTAGTCTGCATCTTCAATTGCCACCATTCTAGTGCAAAACCCCGCAACTAATAAGCAACTAGCACAACTCTATCTGCTTCCAGACACCTCTTGGTCGTAAAGACCCTCTCAATCTCATGGACCCAGTGTTCTGCTGTATCTGGATTCGGCCTTCCTAAGTAAGTAGGCGGCTGCAATCTCATAAACTTTTCAACTTGCATCACTGGCTCCTATATTACTCTTACTGGTGGTGATGGTGGTACAAAAGGTAATTCCATCCCTGGCGGTGGTGGTACAGGAGCCTCAGGTACAACCCCTCCAACAACTGGGGGTACTGCTACTGGCGGCACCGGTGCCTGCTGATCCATCCTTGACCGAATGTCCGTGAGGCTTTCCCAAATCCTCTCTATCATACGCCGAGTGTTCTCCTCCAGATCATCTCCTCCACCACCCTAGTCTCGACTATCAGCCATCTCAAACTTCTACATAAATAGAACACCAACCAAAAACAAAACAACGGTTCATTAAAAACCAGGGTCACTACCAGCAGTGTACTACTACCGAAATAAGGCTATGTATCTTTCTAGTTCCCTTATATTAACATGGACCCTTGCTCTGATACCAATTGTGACGGAACACCTCGTCCAAGTCCGTTAAACCGGTAACGTACTTGATCCGAGTCTGCCTCCTGTGAACGGGCCGAAGCCTCGCAAGGGATACCACACCATAGTTCGTGTAAACACAAAGGAACACACCATTTCATATATATATATCACAAGTTTACATAGCCATATTTCCATGAAAAGAAAAGAAAGTACAAGAGCCTGGGGCATACCCTGAGGTACAACTGAAGGAAGTAGACAAACTAGCTACACTACACTACTGTAGGTGCTGACCCTGCACCGCTACGGCGCGGCTCCAAACTGGACGACGGCCGAGAAATGTCCTCCTCGCCCTCACCTGTGGGGGTAGGGTGAGCCTCTCTAGTCACTGGCTCAGTAGGGAACTCCCCCAATACCGAGCAAACCAAAAACATAGGTACGAAGGTGGGAAACCATACTAGCAGTTTATATAACAGCTAAGCAGTATATTAAAGCTATAAATATACTCACCGTCTGCCGACTAGGTAAAGCAACTTTAATAAATAAACGGTAAAACCAAACAGTTATACGTGCTAAAGTAGAGTCCGTCACACTCGAGCCACGTGAACAGGTTCGCGACACCTGTAACTGACTCGGACAACACACACACAGGTCTACCTCTCAGTCTCGCAGCCACGGACGAAAGGTCCAGCTGCCGCTCCAAGTGAAAAGGTCAAGCAACTGTGGAGACCAACTAAACACCACCACCTACAGACCACACGGTCGCAGGCCCATGCCTGCACCTCTAGAGACCCTGGCCTGGGCTCGCTAGAGTGAGGCACTGGAGAAGGACTAGCTGGGGATCAGTGTCGACTACTGGTGTCCGTACCCCCAACTACGAGCGTGCTACAAGTGACCAAAAGACAAGTACAGCAGTCACTATCCCACTGTTGTCTTTCCCTCAGCCGGACATACAACTCAAGTGAAGGAGTGAGGGTGTCCAGGTCAGACGACACAGACCTCGACGGTACAACACAAGTACTGGGACAAAGCCCCGAGCTAACAGCCTGGCTCACAGAGAACCTGGGGCACCCAACTGGAGAGGTAACCATGGTAGGCGTCGCACTACTCGCCACGTATACAAAACCACGTGCACGTCACACAAACCACATGAAGACTCACGTAAACCGCATGCTCTAATAGTCCACTACACGTGAACACCACGTAAACACATAAAGAACCAGCTAATTGCGTACCCAGTAGACCAATCTCAGAAACCACATGCACCCAGTGCTCCTCAGGTGCCAACACACCGCTCGTTATCTTTAAATATTCAATATAGCAACATTTAAATAAATGCATGCTTACGGAAACATCGACTGCGGTCGATGAGATATAAACGGCAAGGTATCTGGCCGTCAATCTCCAGCTGAAGAACCTTGCGTCAATCGATATTGACGCTAAGATCTTCGGCTAACAGCTTCACAGAAACCCTGAGCTGATACCTCAAGTATTCCCAGCCCTAAAATCAATAGAAAAATATGAGGAAACACCTCCTCTAACATGCATGAATCCTAATCAAATCGAAACAACATGTTTCACTCATTAAATTGCTCAAACCACCCGTTAACCCCACATGGAGTACCTTTACCCAAAAACATAATTAACATGCAGATTCATGCATTCCAGATGCATTATCACGACCTAAAGGAACTAAAGGGATCATTCCCTACCTCAAGACGCACTTAAACCTCCTAAATCCTCCCGATTCGCACGAAACCCTCCGCGAGCTCCTACGGAGATTACACCTCGCTCCGGCGTTTCCTTGCCCGATTCATCACCACCTCACATTCCACGATCCCCCAACCAGCCTTCTATAACCATTGGAAGCAGTGGGGAAACAAAGGTGTGAAAATAGGGTAAGGGAGAGGGAGAACAGAGTGAGGAAACTGTCCTCGGATAGACCTATATTCTGCAGGTCACATAGGTTGGCGTCAACCCTACTGTCGTTTGGGGAACCGTCACAGTAAACGTCCAGAAAGCTTGCCGTTAAGTTCATAAGATTGGCGTCACCTTTGATGGACGCCAAACCAGTCAATGACCACACTTGGCCGTCAACCCCTAATCAACTACAGTAGGTCCTATGTTGTTTCAGGACCAAACCTGCACCAAACCTGCGCGCACCACACATCCAAACCACACTGGCCTCACAATGGCCACCACAACCATTACACACATGATCCATAAGGATCCGAAAAACACGGGACGTTACAGCCTGGGTATAAGACCCCGCCCCCTTGGGCCCTTTGGCCCCGTCCTCAGGGTCGCGCCAGGCACCCTGGCCGCGACGAGCTCATGCTAGAGCGGTCTGCTGCAACAGCGTGGGTCGCACCGCACTCGGCCGCCGCGTTCTTGTCGCAAAGGGAGTTGTCGTCGCGTCCTTCTTGCGACGTCTGATTGGGTCGCGACTACTTTTCTGACAGACATGACCGGTGTCCTTTCTGTCAGAACAGCTTTGTCAGGTGTCAAACGTGTGCAGCATTGACGTGGCCTATCTGGTCGTCGCGATTGCTTTTGCGGTCTTCGAGGTTTGACTGCTTTTTGGGGTCACTCTAGGGACGACTGTCGCGACATGGTCGCGACGCCGAGGAGCATCGCAACACGCTAGTTGTCACGCCGGGTTGACCCATCGCGTTCTGGGAGCCGTCGACTTAAAAATTGAAGACCCGCCCATTTTTCCCCTCTCGCCCCCTCAGCTCTCTTTCTTCCCTCTCCTTTCCCTCTCATGTTTCCCTTGCGGATTCATGGCGGATCTTGGTGATTGAGGCGTCCGTGCTGAGGTGGTGTTGTCCCGCTCGTGCAGGGGACGCGTTTGTGCCGTTTGGAGTGAGGAGGAGGCGTCCTTTCCTATGAGAAGGCCTCAACGGGTTCGTTCTTCGCATGGAGGTAGGTACCCTTGATCCTCTCTCCCTAACCATGCTCCCTTCCCCCTCTAAAGCATGGTTTCTCTGTGGTTTGGGGCTTGGGAGTGTGAGAACTTCATGCTCGAGGTTGAGTAAGGTTCCTCTTCGAGTGTAGATCCATGTTCGTGGGGTTCGTAAGGGTGGTTTGGATGCTTTACCGACCTTCTAGCGTGTTGAGCATGACCCCCTCCCCCTTTGTGTGGTTGTTTCCTCGTTTGTGGGGTGGTTCCCGGAGGGAATGCTCCGAAACCCCCCTCTGTTGAGAAGGCGACGACTGTGGAGGTCGCGATCTGGTCACGACGGCCTGGCCGGTTGCGATTAGATCGCGACGCTCCTGGGCGTCGCGACCCGGTCGCGACGGCTTGGGCCACCGCGACGGGGTCGCGGCAGGGTAGGGCGTCGCGACCCGGTCGTGATAGCCCGATACGTCGCGAGCTCAGCCGTGAGACAGAGTCTGGTCTTTGCCATTTCCGCTTCTTTTACTGTACCCGTGGCACCTGTGCTAGTTCCCTAGTGCGGTCTACACTAGTCTTTCGCCTGGTGCTCGGCACTTGAGGGCTTATCTCGTGTGAGAGGTTACCGTTGCCTGGGACCCTCATCCTCGGGCGCCTTTTGAGGGAGGTATTAGGGCGGCGAGTGTGCTCGAGTCGGCAGCCCAGCAGGAGGATTCCGGAGCTCAGGGGAAAACGGTGGTTTGGATGGCGACGTTGAGTCGTTTGTAGAGCTCTCTTGGCTAGGCCTAGGACACCGAGGACAACTGGAGTTCTACCCGGTGCAGGTTAGCCAGTCCTTTTCTCATTGCCTCGCTCTTTGCGGCTCCGGAACCGCTCAGAGAGGTCAGGCATGGGACCGTAGTCCGGCCACACTATGGCGGTTATAGTTGTGTTACTTTGTGTCCTACCTCGCTCTGACGAGACGTGATGGTTGATAATGACACAATTTTTAGTGTTAAATTTCATACATTTAGTTAAATTTAGACTTCAGTTGTCTGTAAATAATGTACATTTAGATTTTAAATTTGCATTCTATTCATGTATAGTTTTGAACATTTTAGCTAAATTTTTTGGTAGAACACATAGTAGATTCTCATTAAATAAATTCAATACATTTTGAATAATTTGACTAATTTTCTTTTTTTACAAACATTATACATAAATAATATTTGATTTTATAACCATATCCTAGTTCATAAATAAAGTAGATTTTAAATGAATAAATATTCCACCCACTACAAATATGCCACATACCCCATCCAATTCCATCAAATAAATAAAAATCATTTTTAATCCCACCCCACCCTCATTAAATAAATAATAAATTTTAAATATCCCAACTAATCTTACTGTCACAACCCCATTCCCATTTTTAAACCACTTTTTAACAAAATTAGATATTATTCTAACCAACCTTCCTATTTCTATTATATTTCACCTCTTCCACTGGAAGCTTCACGAAAGAAGCCTGGGCGCCCCTACTGCGCTGGCGGATGGAGCTCTAGTGGAGTGGATCAGAGCGGCGATATGGGGGAGGGGCTTGCAAGGCGGAAGCGGCCAGGTGTGCTGGAGATTTGGGGGTGCTGCGCGCTGGGGCTATGGCCTGAGCCAGGGTAGAGCTGGGGTGATGGAGATGGGGGCGGCCTGAGCAGCTGCTGTGGTTGTGAGGCTGTTGGCCGATCCTTGGTGTGCGCGTGTGAAGCTGGCGCGTGAGGCCGGTGCTGCTGGCCGGGATGGTGCATGCGTGGTGCTGGGTGGATGTGTACAAAGCAGTAGAAGAAGCTGGCTGATGGAAGCCCTGGTGCGGGCCGCTATGCAGAGCTGGGTGTGCTGCTAGAAGGTGGTTGGAGCTCAGGCATGTGTGGGCGCAGCAGGAAGAAATCATGTGAAGCTGGACCAGGTGCGATCCTGGCTGGGTTCGTGCGCAGCATGGGAGGCGGCTGTGTGCAGAGCTATGCGAAGCAGATGGCCTGGCTGAGGTGGGCCACGATGGAGCTTGTGCAAGACGAGGTGGCGATCCAGGCAATGCTGAGGTGGCGATCCTGGTGCGAGCTGCAGAGGAAGCAGAAGGGGTCTGGAAGCCTACAAAAGGCCCCCAAAGGCCGCAGGGCCAGGGGGTTCGAATTTTTTAGAATTTTCAGTTTCCTCTTTTCTGTATTTTTTCTGTTTATGCAGAGAAAGGGAGGGTTCACGAGTTGGAATTTTTGGAGTTTGTTTTAAGATTTCGTAGTTCTTGCTTTCTGTTCTTCTAGTATTGTAGAGGAGTTCAGCATTTGGATATTTCGTTCTTCCAATTTTTGTGATTTCCTTTCATCTATAAGCAGAATTGCAATTTCTTCTTCTATCTCTTCTGTGGATGGTTGAGTTGAGGTAGATGGTTTGGCATTTGGTTTGTTTTTGTTACTATGATTTGCTTGCAATCTATCTTCTTCTTCTCCTCATTGTTGCTGTGTTGTTCTTACTGCTGGGAGGGAGATCAGATTGATATGTTTGAGCAGTGGAGGGGGCTTCCGGAGTTCAGAATTCCAAGAGATCTGAGTGGAATGTTCTTGCTGCTGTGAGGATTGGAGTCTGGAATTCCAAGGGCTTGGCCAGTTCAGCATTTGGGAATTTTTTTTTTTGCCATTGTTTCTTCTATATTTTCCTTCAGATCGGGGAGAGGTAAACAGTTCAGAATTTGTGGAGGAATTTGTTGCTGTGTTCTTACTGTTGGAAGTTTTAGTTTAACATTCTGGGTTTCCTTTCTCTTGTTCTCCTGTAAGGGTTGGGTTGGGAGATTTGAAGCTAGTGCATTTGCTCAGTTTTCTGTTCGTAGTTTAAATGGTTGGATTGGGAGACTTCGATCCAATGGAGTTTAATTTTTCATTTCCTTTGTGTAAATCTTGCAATTTCTTCTGTGTTCTGTGAAGGATTTTCACAATTCCTTTGTGGTGCAGAATTTGATCCAGTAACTTTGTTATTTCTTCTGTGTTCAAAGATTCAAATGCGGCTTCTTCTTCTCTTCTGTGAGGACTGTTGGTTGTGTTCAAGAGCATTTGGAGGATTTCGGCTGCCTAGAAGCATTAGAGATGGTTTTTGCTGCTGTGAGGAGCACCTATGATGGTTCGGATCATTCGGTTGCTGTGAAGGATTCTAAGGGCTGCTGGCTCTATTTTTACATTTCTTCTGTGTATTGCAAGCTACTGTGAGGAGATCAAATTTTGTCTTCCTTTCTTCTGTGTTGGGTTGTTGAGAGATTGATCCAGAGTTAAAATTGTGTTCCATTTCCTGTTCTTTAGTAATAGCATGTGGATTCAATTTAGTAACAATTAATTTCTGTTCTTATTTTCTGTTTGATCCCTTGTGCTATAATGGTACATTGGTTAGATAATATTCTGTTGAGGATCTTGTTCTGTCATCATTTTATCTTCTTGAGTTCCGAATCATTCCATAATTAAATTGGTATGCATGTTTCTTGCTTAGATTTCTGCCTACTTGTTTGATCCCTCAACTGTGAGGGTACATTAATAACAAGTCTCTTTTCATTCCAACTCAGCCTGTTCTTTCATTAAATTTGATCTGTCAAGATTGTGAGTGATTTGATCGGTGTTGTTTACACATTCACTTTTAATGCATTGTCGTTAGAATGATTTCAAGTTAAAGTAGTTTAAATCAAGTTCTATTCAGCCTCCCTGTGGAAATGACCTGTTCTCACCACCATGCTAGTTCATCTTTGCAATTTTTAATTTGTGAGACAGTTTAGAGGAAGTGCGCATTTTGACGTGTGCGAAGAACTCTGGACAACGAAGATGCACAGTCAACTATGCCGCGCGCTTCATCTTGGCGCCGTTGTCGGGGAGGCATTAGAGTTTGATTTAATTCTGTTTTGATTTGATTTCATTTGCTTTGGGCTTTACATTGACTTGTTATTGGGCTTTCATTTCAGATTTGCACAAGGAGTAGAACTTGGAGATTGGGCTTGGCACTTGAAGTCCATTGGAGGGAGCTTGCTGATTTCATTTCCCATTCTCTTTAATTCAGAATTTTAGATAGGGGAGTGTGAGAGAAGCTTGTAGTGAGGTTTTCATGTACTCTCTGTGCATGTACAGAGATTTCCTTCTAGTTGGCATGTAATAATTGGCCTCTTGGTGGTTTGATTGTTTGGATTAGTTTATATAGTACCACTTTATATTTTGTTAGCTTCATTTCATTTAATTCAAAAACAAAATAAAAATTAAAAAAATCTAAAATCTAAAAAAAAGTTTCAAATCGCTCTTCCATGTTAGCCGTTTGTTTGTAAATAAAAATTTCATCTTTCAAGATTAGAATCTCATGTTTTAGGACATTCATCATCTTAATTGTCATCTCTTTTCTTGCATTGAAGAGTGCGGGGGACAGGTAAGGTTTCTAACTCTTGTTTCATGCATTAGACTTAGCATTAGAAAATCCATTGTTCAAACTTGTTTGTTGCACTTCACATTTTTAAATGGGACTGCTTAAGGGCTTCACCCATTAGAATAAAAAGATAAGGTGAGGGATTTCATCACCCTTCCCTTTGCCCAAAAATCACAAAAATTTCCACATTCTTGCATTTGCCTAAACTTTTAATAAAAATCAGTAGACTTGGCCCTAGGGTTCATAATTAGATTTGTTCTTTCTTAAATTCGAACTTCTCTTTAAGTCTGGTGTCTAGGATTAGAGGTTAAGAAGCTTATGCTTAAGTGAGCTAGAGGTTACTTAATTGGGTCCTTGCGAAAGCAAGGGGGCCCTCCCTCTACTCCACCTCTTACCTGGCCAGTACAAGAAGAGTTAGGATTGGACTTAAGCAAGCATAAATCTGATTTTGAGAAAAATAACATAAGTCCAAGGAACACTTAGAGTTAAGGTTAATTTGTTTTGAAAGTATTTGTTTGTTTGTGTTTGTTCATAAAAATTCATATAATTCAATAAAAATCTAAAAATTCAAAAATCATAAATAGAGAGGCTTTTCATTTGTGCATGCTTGGTAGACGATCTTTGAACGTAGATTTGGCTCAACCTATAGACGAGATTGAAAAATTCTTTCATAGGATGGTTAAACAAAATCAAAAATAAGTTTCTAGAAATTTAGAAGAGGCTGCACCCAGACAAATGAAGGAATATTTTATTCCTTCTAACTATCAACCTGCTACTTGTATCAGGCCGGAAATTCCGGCAAATCATTTTGAGATCAAACCTGGAACCATTCAGATGTTGCCGTCCTTTTATGACAATCCCAATGAAGACCCTTATAGGCATATAGATGAGTTCCTAGAGATCTGTTCCACTATAAGGATCCAAAACTTCACTGAAAATGCCTTAAGGTTGACCCTATTTCCATTCTCCTTAAAAGACAAGGCTAAACATTGGTTGGGAACCATAGGGAGAACTATCACAACATGGTCAGAAATGCAGCAGGAATTTTTAAAGAAATTTTACCCGATTGGCTGAACAAATACAATGAGGAGAGCAATAACTGGATTCTCCCAACACCCGGAAGAATTAATGCACGAATCATGAGAGAGATTGAAGGAGTTACTTAGAAAATGTCCCCATCATGGTCTGTCGAGGTGGCAAATTGTTCAAGCCTTTTATGAAGGACTGACTGAATCAAATAGGCAAATGGTTGATGCTTCGTGTGGAGGAGTATTTATGACTAAGAGCGAGGATGAGGCATATGATCTGTTTGAAACATTGAGTGAGAATTCTATCAATCATGCCTCACTCCACTCTTATGAGAGAGCTCTGGGACCTATAAAGAAGGCAGGGATGTATGAACTAAGGGAAAGAGGAGAATCAGATTCTAGGGTAGAAGACATGTTAGCTAGACTTGATCAGAGATTGGAGCAGAAGTTGGAACAAAAATTCGATCAATTATTATCTCTAACTGGGCAAGCCACATCTAAATTTTCTCAACAACCTGAAACTTGTGCTATGTGTGCTAGCCCAGCTCATCCCACCAGTGCTTGTCCCACTACTGCCCAGTTACCTCCTTTCATTCAGGAACAAGTCCAAGCTGCTCAAGGCTTCTACAAACCCTCCTATGATCCATATTCTAACACATACAACCCTGGTTGGAGAAATCATCCAAACTTTTCATGGAAAAATCAATCTGAACAAGTTTCCCAACCTACCTTCAAGCAATCCATGTACGGTCAATCCTATCCCAATTCGGGATTTGGCCAATCTTCTAACTCAAAATCTCCACAATTCCAAGGAAGTCAAAGTTCAAATCAATTTGCTCATACAAATTTCCAACAACCTTCATATCAACCACCACCTCCTCAATTTAATTGGGATCAGAAAATGAATCAACTCCAAAGCATGATGGCAACTCTATGCCAAACTGTGCAAGAGCAACAAACTCAAAACCAAAATTTTCAACAAAATTTGGCAAGGATAGAGTCTCAAATTGCTGATGTATGTCAAAGGAGGGAAGCAGGGCAATTTCCAAGTCAAGCTGTAGCAAACCTAAGAAACAACCCTCCTGGATTCTATCAGAACCAGCAATACCATCAAGCTCAGGGGTATAGACCACCTGTTAAACCAAATGCCCTCCACCACAAAATCAACAACAAGCTTTTGTCCAGAACATTCCAGCACCACAAATTCAGAATCAACATTTACAACAGGATCATCCTCTTGCTCAAGCTAGGGGCCCCCAAGTGGAAGATGTCAAAACTGTGTCAACTTTAAGAAGTGGAAAAATCTTGATAAATCCTCACCCACACATGTCAACATTGAATGAGGATAAAGAAAATGAAATTGAAGAGAATGTTGAAAAAGAAAAATCCAAGGGAAAAGAGAAAATGACAAAAGAATCCCTAGACAAAGTCAAAATGAATGAAGACCCAAACTGTTACATTCCAAGAGTACCTTTTCCTGAAGCTTTAAAGTCAAAACCCAAAAACAAACAAACTGATAATGAAGAACTCTTGGAACTCTTTAAGCAAGTTCATGTCAACATTCCTCTCCTTGATGCCATTAAGCATGTGCCTGCTTATGCCAAATTCTTAAAAGAAATGTGCACTCCAAAACGTGAAATGTGAAATAAAACTGAAACAATCATTCTTCCAGAAACTGTGAGTGCCATTATCTTAAATCAACTCCCTAAAAAACTTAAAGATCCAGGCACTCCACTAATTCCTTGCACCATCGGTGGAGTCACTTTTGAAAGCAGTCTTTTGGATTTGGGAGCCAGTGTCAATCTCCTACCTTATGCTATTTTTGAGAAATTCCAGTTAGGAGAATTGAAACCCACTTCTATCGTCCTTCAACTAGATGATCGTTCTGTTACCACTCCTAAAGGCTTAGTTGAGGACGTTATTATAAAAATCAATGATTGTTATTTCCTTGCCGATTTCATCATTTTGGACATGAACACTCCTCAAGATTTAACTCAGTCCACCATCATCCTGGGTAGACCTTTTTGGCCACTGCAAGAGCTAACATTGATTGTGCTACCGGGATGATGGATATATCATTTGGGGATGAGCGGGTTAGTATCAATATTTTTAAGGCATCTGGGCACCATGATCAAGGAGAGAGTTGTCTAGTGGTAGACTCCTTGGAAGAATCTTGTGTAAAAAAAGCAATAGACCAACCCTGTGCTCTAGGGTGTAAGGGAGAGAATAATCCAATTCCAAAACAAAAAATCTATAAAGTCAAAGACAAAGCATCCAATGACAAGAACATTCATAGAAAATTTTTTCAAGTGCATGATAAGGTCTGGCTATTCAATTCTAGGCTTCGTGGAAAATTGAAGTCCCGATGGGATGGTCCTTACACTGTTGTCAAAGCTTACGACAATGGTGCTGTCATTATTCTTGACCCAAAAACTGGACATTCATTCACTGTCAATGGGCAAAGGTTAAAGCATTTCTTTAAAAGCCCACTTTTCTTAAAAACAGATTCTACCAAGCTATCTGAGCCAAATGAAGCCTAATTGTGTCTGGCTGAAGATGATAAACTTAGCGCTTCTTGGGAGGCAACCCAAGTGTATAGATTTCCTTCATCAGGTAATTCTCTATCTTACTTTATTTTCCTGTGAATAAGTAGGGGGGGATAGGTAGAATAAGCACGCATTCATAGTCCCCACCCTAACCATTGCTTCATTTTCTTTCTTTTAGCTTGTACACATGCAAATAAAAACAAAATTTCACAATGTTTCATCTTTGAATAAAAATGTCTGGCATTGCGAGACTCAGACTATGTGTCTGATCTTTAACCATTAAAATTTTGTGGTTGTCACATTACCTTGCAAAAATCCATGTTAGGTAGCCTCTAATAAAGGATTACATGTACTTCTTGTCTACCTTATGTAAGGATTTATGGCAGGAAGTTTCATACACACACTACACAGCCACTGAGACTAGCTGAACCCGAATGTAGCAAATTTGTCAAGGTTAGTAGGAGAGAGGTGATTGGTTTTCTCCCTTCCCTTAAGTGAATTGTGAAGGAAGTGAAGGCATGTGATCAAGGAACCTGACTGTCCATCCTTCCTTTAAGAGGAAAAGAAAAGAAAAGAAAAGCAAAAGCAAAAGAAAAATATATCCATGAAAAATGCCCCGGATCTAAGTAAAGTTGGACTCGCTACTCTTGAAAAGTGATGGGTTGTGTAGCATTATGGATGAAAAAGAAAAAAAAATTCTGAGTGCACAAAGTGTAAATAAAGAGGTAAAGTCCTCAACTCAGAGAAATAATCCTCAAGGAAGTTGGGCAGAATGGAACTGAGAGAAACAACTCAATCTAACTGAACCAGGATCTTATTCCACAATTCTTTTCTTCTCCCTCGAATCAATCTAATCTCAAGTACTAGTTGAGGCAGAGGAGCTCCAGAAGGGCTGATGTGAACTCTTAAGTGAGCTACCACTTGTGCACTAATTTCTTGCCATAAACTTTTACAATTAGGAAAGACATATTTCTACATTAATCTTTTACATGATGGTTGTTTAGCATGAGACATTGTATCTTCTAGTCCTACATTTGGAGTAATTTCCATTGCTAAGGGACTAGCAATGTTCAAGTAGGGGGGGGGGGGTGATAACGACACAATTTTTAGTGTTAAATTTCATACATTTAGTTAAATTTAGACTTCAGTTGTCTGTAAATAATGTACATTTAGATTTTAAATTTGCATTCTATTCATGTATAGTTTTTGAACATTTTAGCTAAATTTTTAGGTAGAACACATAGTAGATTCTCATTAAATAAATTCAATACATTTTGAATAATTTGACTAATTTTCTTTTTTTACAAACATTATACATAAATAATATTTGATTTTATAACCATATCCTAGTTCATAAATAAAGTAGATTTTAAATGAATAAATATTCCACCCCCTACAAATATGCCACATACCCCATCCAATTCCATCAAATAAATAAAAATCATTTTTAATCCCACCCCACCCTCATTAAATAAATAATAAATTTTAAATATCCCAACTAATCTTACTGCCACAACCCCATTCCCATTTTTAAACCACTTTTTAACAAAATTAGATATTATTCTAACCAACCTTCCTATTTCTATTATATTTCACCTCTTCCACTGGAAGCTTCACGAAAGAAGCCTGGGCGCCCCTGCTGCGTTGGCAGATGGAGCTCTGGTGGAGTGGATCAGAGCGGCGATCTGGGGGAGGGGCTTGCAAGGCGGAAGCGGCCAAGTGTGCTGGAGATTTGGGGGTGCTGCGCGCTGAGGCTATGGCCTGAGCCAGGGCAGAGCTGGGGCGATGGAGATGGGGGCGGCCTGAGCAGCTACTGTGGTTGTGAGACTGCTGGCCGATCCTTGGTGTGCGCGTGTGAAGCTGGCGCGTGAGGCCGGTGCTGCTGGCCGGGATGGTGCATGCGTGGTGCTGGGTGGATGTGTACAAAGCAGCAGAAGAAGCTGGCTGATGGAAGCCCTGGTGCGGGCCGTTGTGCAGAGCTGGGTGTGCTGCCAGAAGGCGGTTGGAGCTCAGGCATGTGTGGGCGCAGCAGGAAGAAATCATGTGAAGCTGGACCAGGAGCGATCCTGGCTGGGTTCGTGTGCAGCAAGGGAGGCGGCTGTGTGCAGAACTATGCGAAGCAGATGGCCTGGCTGAGGTGGGCCGCGATGGAGCTTGTGCAAGCCGAGGTGGCGATCCAAGCAATGCTGAGGTGGCGATTCTGGTGTGAGCTGCAGAGGAAGCAGAAGGGGTCTGGAAGCCTATAAAAGGCCCACAAAGGCCGCAGGGCTGGGGGGTTCGAATTTTTTAGAATATTCAGTTTCCTCTTTTCTGTATTTTTTCTGTTTATGCAGAACAAGGGAGGGTTCACGAGTTGGAATTTTTGGAGTTTGTTTTTAAGATTTCGTAGTTCTTGCTTTCTGTTCTTCTAGTATTGTAGAGGAGTTCAGCATTTGGATATTTCGTTCTTCCAATTTTTGTGATTTTCCTTTCATCTGTAAGCAGAATTGCAATTTCTTCTTCTATCTCTTCTGTGGATGGTTGAGTTGAGGTAGATGGTTTGGCATTTTGGTTTGTTTTTGTTACTATGATTTGCTTGCAATCTATCTTCTTCTTCTCCTCGTTGTTGCTGTGTTGTTCTTACTGCTGGGAGGGAGATCAGATTGATATGTTTGAGCAGTGGAGGGGGCTTCCGGAGTTTAGAATTCCAAGAGATTTGAGTGGAATGTTCTTGCTGCTGTGAGGATTGGAGTCTGGAATTCCAAGGGTTTGGCCAGTTCAGCATTTTGGGATTTTTTTTTTTGCCATTGTTTCTTCTATATTTTCCTTCAGATCGGGGAGAGGTAAACAGTTCAGAATTTCTGGAGGAATTTGTTGATGTGTTCTTACCGTTGGAAGTTTTAGTTTAACATTCTGGGTTTCCTTTCTCTTGTTCTCCTGTAAGGGTTGGGTTGGGAGATTTGAAGCTAGTGCATTTGCTCAGTTTTCTGTTCGTAGTTTAAATGGTTGGATTGGGAGAGTTCGATCCAATGGAGTTTAATTTTCATTTCCTTTGTGTAAATCTTGTAATTTCTTCTGTGTTCTATGAAGGATTTTCTCAATTCTTTTGTGGTGCAGAATTTGATCCAGTTAACTTTGTTATTTCTTCTGTGTTAAAAGATTCAAATGCGGCTTCCTCTTCTCTTCTGTGAGGACTGTTGGTTGTGTTCAAGAGCATTTGGAGGATTTCGGCTGCCTGGAAGCACTAGAGATGGTTTTTGCTGCTGTGAGGAGCGCCTATGATGGTTCAGATCATTCGATTGCTGTGAAGGATTCTAGGGGCTGCTGGCTCTATTTTTACATTTCTTCTGTGTATTGCAAGCTACTGTGAGGAGATCAAATTTCGTCTTCCTTTCTTCTGTGTTGGGTTGTTGAGAGATTGATCCAGAGTTAAAATTGTGTTCCATTTCCTGTTCTTTAGTAATAGCATGTGGATTCAATTTTAGTAACAATTAATTTCTGTTCTTATTTTCTGTCTGATCCCCTGGGCTATAGGGGTACATTGGTTGGATAATATTCTGTTGAGGATCTTGTTCTGTCATCATTTTATCTTCTTGAGTTCTGAATCATTCCATAATTAAATTGGTATGTATGTTTCTTGCTTAGATTTCTGTCTACTTGTTTGATCCCTCAACTGTGAGGGTACATTAATAACAAGTCTCTTTTCATTCCAATTCAGCCTGTTCTTTCATTAAATTTGATCTGTCAAGATTGTGAGTGATTTGATCGGTGTTGTTTACACATTCACTTTTAATGCATTGTCGGTAGAATGATTTCAAGTTAAAGTAGTTTAAATCAAGTTCTATTCAGCCTCCTTGTGGAAATGACCTGTTCTCACCACCATGCTAGTTCATCTTTGCAATTTTTAATTTGTGAGACAGTTTAGAGGAAGTGCGCATTTTGACGTGTGCGAAGAACTCTGGACAACGAAGATGCACAGTCAACTATGCCGCGCGCTTCAAGGGTCAGGACTCGGGTCGAGGATAAGACGTCTGTGGACGCACCTGACCTTGACTAGTGGTAGTGCTTCCCTGTAGCACCCCGAAAATTTTAACTATATAAAAATTCGAATAAATGGAAATAAATAATTTCCATAATATCAAGGTGTTTAAAACATACGTATCATTATCGTACGTGCTAAAACACATCGAAAATTTCGTAAAAATTATAAATCAACCCTAAACATTATTACTAAATGTTTCACAATGAAATTTGTGCCATGAAAAATTGGATTAGCCAACTTTAAAGTGTTTTGCGACTTATTATCGTAAATCATGAATAAGTCGAAAAATCATTATCAGACGTACTTGGACGAGTCAGAAAATTAAATAAAAATCATATACAGACTTCAAATAATATCCTCTAATGACCCATCAAGAAATTTGGGTTAATAAAAATCATTTAGACTAGGTTTAAGAGTTATTGCGACCGATTATCTAAATAAAAAAACTAGTCGGAAAACCGTTAACACAGAAATACGACACAACCAAAAATTAAATAAAGGTGTTGGAGAGACTTCCAACATTATATATTAATGACCCAATATCATAATTGGGCCAATAGATCACATATGACCCAAAAATGAAATGAAGCTAGAAAATACATGGAAATTCGTAACTCTAAATAGGCTGAAATTAGAAAGGGGTAATTAGGGTTTAATTGGGATGCAATCATACATTTTCAGCAACCCAAATTCGTGCCTACCCACCCATGGAGGTTGCTTGATGGCCAAGACTCTCTAATGGAGGAAGAAATCATCAAAAAATAGAAAACCAACATGCCAATCCCGAAACTCTTCTTTCCTAGTTATAATAGGACTCCTAAACACCATGGCTACTTAAATACTCTTCACCCAAACCCTAGGGATGAGTTTAGAACTTGCTGGGGTCGTGTAGAGGAGTTCTTGGTGGCTGGGGAGCAGGAGATCATCCACACCAAGCCGTTCTTCTTCCCCTTCTCGTATGCTGCGACCTGCATAAACCACCCTCTTGAAATCGACCAAAGGTGAGTCAAACCTAAACCAAACCTTGCAAGGCCTATACCCCTGGAAATAGGGTCAAGTCTACATTCTAACCCAAGTGGAATGCCCAAATTCCATGCAGTATACACGGAGTAGTAAGCGTTTTCCTCCAAGTGGTCTGAACACGGGTTTTCTGGAATAATGGGACTTCTTCAACCCATAAGGTAGGTTTTCTCGAGCCAAACCTTAACATATCCTATACCAATGTGTAGCGCATCAAGTTAACTTTCATTTCCCACTGATTTCATCATTTTCTATTTAGTACATCATGAGTTATAGGCATTTTGCCAAAGTCGCGCCTGTCAGGGTCCTTTCCTGTTCAAGTCAATTTATTATACATCTTGAGGTCATTTAAAATTATTTAAAAATCATAGTTCGTACCTATTTCATGTTCCCTACAACTTTCATGTTGAGACTTTTGTCTAAACATCATTAGTTAGAGAGTTATAAGCATTGTAAGAAAGCCACTACAGGAAATTGCGTTTTCGGGTTGCACTTCCCTTTTCGTTCTTCATGTTTTTTCATGAGATTTAAGTTCAAATTAGATCAAACCACCAGCATCACAGTTCTTCTACTAGATGTTCTTGACAATTTTCATGTTGAAAGTTTTATCCCAAAAGCACCAGATTAGGAGTTATAAGCCGTATAAGTTCCCTATATCAACCCAGTCCAAGTATGAGTCGAACTAGGTGTATTTGGCAACCCAAAACCTCTCTCTAGAAGGCGATGTATCGTCCTGTCGTGTTCAGAACGCGACTAGTTTTGTGTCGCGACCTGGCCTCTGCGCAGTGTTCGCTTAAATAGCTGTAACGTTTTCTATAGACCTCGGATTGACGCGCCGTTTTTGTTGTTGAATTCCTTATTCAAAGGGCTTCAATGTGGTATATTCATGTGTCAGATTTGCATTTGAAATTCGTGAGTTAGGACTCTAGAAGTGGAAGGGTTGGGACTACATCTACTTCCTAAAAGGCATATGTTCCGGTTTCTGTCATTTTATGCCACTCATCATATGTGTGAGTTTTTGAACTATTATAGAAAGGTTCTACAAGGTATTATCATGCTAACCCAAGGTCAGTTTAACATGGTGTCCAGTGTGTAAATTGCATATCTTGTGTCAGAGCATTACATGATGTCTTTTAATGGCTTAAAAGTGATTAACACATTTAAAATCTATAATTACATGAACGATATTCTAATTGCTCTCCTAATGACGTGATCATTCATGCAACTTATGATTTACTCTTCTTACTATTCTAGCTTGACTAAAATGATAATTTTGTTGCCATAAAAATCTTGCAAAACCATGATTTGTTAAAGTGCATAGTTTCATGTCATGCCATCATTTTAAGTATTTTCTGTGAGTTGAGACCGATGCTTTGTGAATTGAGAAACGCGTACATCCCTACACACTTACACGTCTAGGTAGCCTTTTTTTGGGAAATTGGAAACTCTCTACCGATCATTCCGAATCGGTAGACTAGCGACCTTTTCACCAAGGCCTCCGTAAATCTCCTCTGACCATGGATTCCCACATGGCCGATGAGTTGGTTGTACCATTGAAGTTCCTTGGAGATAGTGTGCACTTCCTTTCTCTTCTTGATCTCGTGTGTGTGACTTACAAACTAGACTAAAGCCATTAATGTAAAGATTGAACGAAAGTATAAATCGTACCGTTATGCTGCCGAATTTATCTCTTGGCCATTGTTCTCATGAAATCATGTTCAATTTAATTATTACTTCTTCTCATCATCATCATGAACATGACATTACACATGCTACGTTTTGAAACTCTCATTGGCCATTATTAATGGCTGTGGGTATCTACATTTAAAAATTTACATGAGATGCTGACAGGGCACGGCGTGTGTCCAAGGGCTCCAATCTAGCCCCAATGACGGCGAGTCATAGATATACTGTTAACCATGGGGTATAATGATTACTGGCGTTGCATCTGCGCTGGGAGTACTTTCTTGCTTGTTGAATGTTAGATACATAACCACATACACGTGACCTGTGTGCATTCTTGGTGGATCTTTCCTTGGTGTACATTAGCGTCTACATGCCGGATTAGTGTTACTTGGTCGTGCTTGAACATTCCTGCTTGCTTGCTTGCATGATATGGCCATCTTGCATTTAATGCAATTAGTGATATCTTGCGTTCTTGAAAGCTATTGACATCAAGTGAAATCTTGCGTGCTTGTACAAAGTGATCTATTGCTAGTTCGTTCTTGCCATCTTGTTCAAAAATCTTATTCTATCTTGTTCACTCTATCCAGCTTGTTTTCTGTATCAGGTTTATTGAGTTTTATTCGTACATGCATATCATGACATTCATCATGATTACCTAGTTCTAAATTGTTAATCACTTATATCATTGCCCGCACATTGAGATATAAATCCTACTGGGCTAGTTTGCTCATTCCCTACTTTTACCCAATCTAGGTGACTATGAAGTTCAAGAGGAAGATCAAGTCGAGGATGGGAATGCGTCCGAGTGATGAGCGTTCCAGTTATGAGTCCAGTTATAGTAGTTGCTTTGAGTGTTAGAATGATGTAGTAGGAAGTGAGGAATAATTGTACTTTCCTTTTATTGAGTCTTAGTCCTATACTAGTGTCCATTTTGAATACAATTTATATTGAGTTCAACATATGGGCCCTATTATGATGTTTGTGTTGATACACATTTAGTGTGTGCTAGCTAGAGCCTTATCTGCCGACTGTCCACGTCTCGAAATATCGACTCGAATTAATTAATAATATCCGCTGCGTAATTCTCGGGACGTGACATTCCCATAGCTAGTGTTCTTTGTCTGAGCGGAGTCCTCTCCATCTGTGTTTTCTAGCCTTGTGGTGGTCACGACGAGCAGTCGTACGGAGCTTCCGACCGTGTGTACTTTCCGTACCGTGTTAGTTGTAGTTTCGCTTCCGCACTTCCGTTGTAGGTAGAAGACATAAACTTCTATCTTTCATTTCATATTATTATCCTTTTACCTATTTAGAGCCAGTAGGGGATTGGTAGTCCCTACTGATCTTCTGTTGTGAAGCTCGTCCCTCCTTTTCCCTGGTGAGACTTCTCAGCAACGGCAGGGCGCGTGCCGGGCAGAGGAGATGGGGCGGTAGGCGTTGTCCCCGTAACTAGTAATGGTTTCCCTACATCAGTGTACGTCACCCTCGGGGTATGTCCCTAAGGGACTTGTTCTTCCCTTGTCTTTTACTTGTACTAGCGTGCGTGCGTTGGGACTGTACTTAGAGCGGTACACAGCGGTCTCGCTCTCTTTTCTGTTTCTGCCTGTACACTTCTAGTTTAGTAGTTGACATTTACTTTCGTTACATATCCTGTTACATGCATATTATTGCTCTTTCGGGTCTCCGGAGCCTTGGGTGGTGACTGCGAAAATCGGGTCCTCGGCGTGGGCTGAGGGTTGGGTTCTCGTGTCGTTACAGTTGGTATCAGAGAGAGAGTCTGACAGGACTTGTAATGGATTTAAACTGCAACGGGAAGTCACAACGGTAGTACAAGTACACTGCTAGCCGCCCGAGTGGTTTTATTAACCTTTGTTGGTTGTGTTGCCCTGTGGTGACATGGCTCCGCATAGGCGCAGTTAGGCTAGACAATTGGTTGAGCAGCAGGATGAGTCCGCTATGCCTGCGCAGGGGCAGGTCCAGGAGGAGTTGTCCGCAGATGAGTCAGTGGCACAGCCTCAGGCTGCACCGGCAGCGGCAGCAATAGCGGCAGGCGGGCAGTAGTAGCAGGAGTACCAGCCTTAGCCGCAATAGTATGCAGACTGGTTTCCCATTGCCGAGCAGTTCTTTAGGAGCTTGTACCAAGGAGCGTACCAACCTGGGCAGGCAGCAGCAGGTGTTCAGTTTCTGGTACCTCCTCAAGTGGTGCTGGAGCAGCAGGTAGAGCCAGAGGTGGAGCAGCCAGAGCATCAGCAGCGGTTGGGCATTGGGAGTACCCGTGTCACGCCCCGACGCGGAATATCGGAGCGCGAAGGCAGTTGCAAGAAAAAGGTATAGAGCGTATACTAGACATCGAACCATTGCACATTGAATAATACTAAAGCAAATCTTTCTCATTCATAACTTTTCAAATGTCTAGTTACAACCACTAATATCAGAGCCATTCTATAGGGCCCAATTGCATTGCAATAAAAGAAATAACAAATCTACGACTCTAAGATAACATGACGACTCGAGGGTACTCCTCGCTTCACTCTTGGTCATTCCCTTCCTCGTGGGTGTATGTGTCATCCTCGGTCTCACCTGAGAACACAACATCAAATAACATAGGGTGAGCGATAACGCCCAGTAGGACTTAAATCTCAGGCTCAAGCAGGCTTTAATTAATTAACGCATTTAATGGTAGAGTATCTAAAGATAGAAGGTACAAGAGAGTCAAAATATAGCAAGAGATAGCACAACGGGTAACATGATAGCATAATAGCACGAGATCGAGTATAGTTTCCAAAAATAGCACAAGTATCGAGTATAGTACGAATAGCTGGATGGCCATAGCACAACTAGCACAAGTATAATAGCACGATGAGTATAGCACTTGTTTGTCATTCTAGACATCGAAAGAGTATAGCACGTTTTGTGTTTTGATTTTCATAAAGATAGTCGAGATAGATAGCACTTGAGTGTAATGCCAAACACTCTGATCATTTAACTCCCATGGGCACTAGCACTTTCGGGCGCACATCCCAGGACTAGATCGGGGCCTTATATATTGCCAGGCATTGGTTATATTGTTTATCTTTAGACAATAAGTCAATGGCCAATATAGAGTACCAAGAAGTAGATGAGAGCACTAGATGAATAGATGAGATAGTAGAGGGAATGTGAATAGACGAGCGAGTAGAGTGCAGATAAGAGCTAGTTGTCATTGCACGTAAAGCGACGAGTAAACAGGCCATGGTAACGGTTGCACAACACGCGCACTTGGTGTGGCAGTCAAGTGGAACTCACGATCCAACCACTAGCCATGTTAAGCACAAGTCCAGAGGTCCGATGTGATTCAAGGTAAGAGAGAACTTCTAATAGCCGTTTGGATCATATCGATCCCTAAAGGTGTAATGGGTGTTAGGGTACAACCGGCTCGTCGAGCATGTGGGAATCCATGATCAGAGGAGACTTACGAAGGCCTTGTGCAAGAGTTCACTAGTCCGACGAAAGGGATATCCGACGGAGAGTTCACCACAATCCAAGTAAAGTGTGCGTATAAAATAGGTGCTCGATGTTCTAGAGGAATTCCAGAACAGTGGAGCGTCTATATTGGTATATAAACATGCAAGAAACGAATACAAGTCCTTTAAAATAGGGCAATTAATATGCTTTATTGCAATTAAATTACCAGATACATTATGAGATATTTTATGTCAAATTTCAGTCGTATATGGATGGTTCATGTGTGTGCATGTGTAAAAGAAATCATAGATAGAAAAGAAGTCGTGAATATGTATTTTAAAGCATTTACTAAAGCTCTGTTTTAGAACAGGTGTTCTTACTGCGTATGTGACTGACAGGGTTTGAATTAAACATGACATCTCGGTGAAGGCGACATAGGCCAGTAAGGATTGCGACAGGGTTAGGGCAGATCGCGACAGGGGCTTGTACAGGTCGCGACATGACTTGCAGATCAAGGACTGGTAATGCGACAAGGGCGGGAAAGGGTCGCGACAAGCAGGCACAGGGATAGCGACGGCTCACCTGTCGCTTTTTGAACACGACGGGTAGGCTGTCGCAATCGGACCTCAGAAGGCGACATATCGGCCTGTCGCAATTTGGTGGTCTGCGCCTAGCTCTGATAGGAATCAGACCAGGCTTGGGATTGCAGGCCAACATGAATCAAATTGATACAAGGTGCTTTGAAAAATCACAACTAATTGTATAGTCAACGAAAAATCATGAAACTAGTTGCAAATTAAACTACACATGTAAGGATACTTCCAGTAAATCGGAATTAGAGAGAGAGTATGGTTTGAACATGGTTTGAGTATGAACAACAACAAGTAACATAGAACATGACACAGAGAGCAAGACTGATTTAATTCGAGCAACAGGCTCAATGAAATTTAGGCTTTTTAGGGGCAAATGATCCCTAACAACATGAAGTATCTACAGTGAAAATTTCGTAGCATGGGATCAAGTATACATAGAGATTTGAATTAAACATGACATCTCGGGGTTATCATGTTTACAGATCTTCAAAAATCTAGAACAAAAGATTGGCTCGATGAAAAATTATGAAACAAGAGGGTTTTGTTCCTGGTGATTGGAACTACCTATGGACGAGTTTAATTTGATTTTTGCTCGTGAGAATGCCTACCTTTGACTCGATTTATCTTCTAGGGCTTAGAACTCCAAGAACAAGGAAGAAGCTTGAAGAACTCCTTCTCCCCACGAGATCTTCTCCTTTTTGGCCTCTTCTCCACATCCAACACCTTTGGCAACGAGCTAGGGTCGGCCAAGAGGGTGTATGAGATGTATTTATATAAATACAAGTTCCTATTCCTACTTCTATTCTAATTGCTCTTAATTCGAGATTTTCTAACTCCAACCTTCCTCTCTTGCTTTCCAATCCCTAATTGGGTTAGGATAGTATCTAAATTCGTGCTAGCCTATATGGGGTAGGTTTAGGAATCCAATTCCAACTCTAATTGCCACTTTTATTGCTTTAATAACCCCTTCCTAATTAGGATATAATTAAACTCCGAATTTATGGTATTTTCTTATTATTCTCCTTTGTAAATTCATATTTTTGACCCAATAAATTTTAGAGGGTCCACTAAGCAAAGCTCATTACTCTTTTCCATTTAATGGGTTTTATTTAATGCTCTTTTCATTCAAATATCCATTTAGCTAGGTTTTAATTCCTTATTTAAATTTTTATTTTTCTTAAAAATTCAGGTTGCTACAACCCGGGCCGGGCGGCGGAGGACGGTGGTTACGGAGGACAGGACCGCTCTCCTCGAGAGGTTCCTGCACCTTTGGCCACCGATGTTCCATGGTGAGTATGATCCAGACAAGGCAGAGAGCTGGACCCATGAGTTAGAGCGCATCTTCGAGTACATGGAGTGCGCTGAGGAGGACCAGGTTCGACTGGCGGTGTACCAGCTCAAGGGAGCAGCCCATGAGTGGTGGAGAGTTCAGAGGCAGACGCACTTCCAGGGGCAGAGGTTGGATCACATCTCTTGGCAACGGTTTTCGGAGGTCTTCCACGGCGAGTACTTCCCCGACTACACTCGACGTGAGAGACAGGACCAGTTCCATGTGTTGGTTCAGGGCGACCTCACAGTTTCGCAGTACCACAAGAGGTTTGTCCGGTTGTTGAGGCATGTGCCTCATGTCGCAGGTAGTGATCAGGCGTGTGCAGAGAGGTTCATGGCAGGACTGAGACCAGAGCTGAGGTGGGGTGTGACGGCACACATGTGTACCACCTTGGGAGAGGTCATGGCGAAGGCCACCGCCTTAGACAGAGAGACCTGGCAGCCTCAACAACAGAAGCAACAGTAGTAGGGAGGAGCCTCTTTCAGGTCCTCGCCGTACCAGCGTCGAACGGGTAGTCGCGGCAGCGCGACTTCTTCGTCTTCGGGCTCAGGCAGTTCAGGTAGTTCCGGATTGCACTCGAAGTTCAAGCAGATGAACACTCGTGGTGGTGGTAGAGGGAAGCAGCAGAAGCGCCAGTCCAGGTTTGCAGAGCAGTCAGCCGTCCAGAGAGCTGAGCAGGGCAGTCAGAGGCAGTTTACTTCACCTGTGGCTTATCGGGCCACTTCAGGAGGGACTACCCCATGGGGCAAGCACCGCAGCAGCAACAGCAGCCAGTATAGTACGCTCAGCAACCACCTCAGTACCAGTACCCTCCTCAGCAATAGGCACCGCATCAGCAGTAGCGGGGGCAGTAACAGCAGCAGGCTCAGCAGTTTTCGCAGTCGCAGCATTACCAGCCGTACCAGCAGCAGCAGCAGTACCCCCAGCAGCCGCCGCAGCGAGCAGCAACAACCCCAACAGGCGCAGTAGCGTGGTCGTGGTCGTGGTTGTGTGATGGCGCTCACCCGGGAGCAGGCAGAGGCATCAAACCTTGTTATAGGTACTCTACCTATCCTGGGCAAAGCTGCTCGTGTTTTGGTCGACCCCGATGCTTCTTTGTGTTTTGCTTCCGAAGAATTCTATGAGTCCCTTGCTTGTCACACTCCTGAGAGGCAGTGTGACGTGATGGTCGATCTCCCGTCTGGTGACTATATGCGTTCTTTCGGTTACCTGGAGGGTGTGGCAGTCGAGGTTGAGGGGCACTAGTTGCCAGCCAGGTTGTACGCACTGCAGCTTTGCGACTTTGATGTCATCCTGGGCATGGATTGGTTGGAGGCTCACACAGCCGTAGTTGATTGCCAGCGGAAGACCGTTCGGTTTAGGGTACCTGGAGAGCCCGTCCTCTGCTTCTGAGGTATCCGGTCTAACCGTCGGCCATTTATTTCCTTGTGTAGAGCTCGCTGTTTAATCCGCGATGGCTATATGGTGTACCTTGCTTCAGTTTGTTCTTGGAGCCTAGCGGATCTTCAGTTTCTGATATGCCGATTATTTCTGAGTTCTCCGACGTCTTCCCGGAGGATCTACCTGGGTTACTGCGTGAGCGGGAGGTAGAGTTCTCCATTGAGCTTTTGCCCAGTATGATGCCCTTGTCCAAGGCACCTTACCGGATGGCCCGGCGGCGGAGCTATGTTAGTTGAAGTGCTAGTTGCAGGAGCTTCTTGAGCTGGGCTTCATTCGCTCGAGTCGTTCTCCATGGGCGCGCCTGTTTTGTTTGTGAGAAGAAGGATGGTAGTCTTCGTTTGTGCATTGATTATCGGCAGTTGAACAGGTTACTGTGAAGAACAGGTACCCGTTGCCGAGGATCGATGATTTGTTTGATCAGTTGCAGTCGGCCCGAGTTTTCTCAAAGATTGACTTGAGATCTGGTTACTATCAGATGTGGATCAGAGAGTCAGATGTTGGTTTGACGGCTTTCCATTCCAGGTACGGTCACTTCGAGTTCGTCATGATGTCGTTTGGGCTAACGAACGCACCCGCATCATTCATGGATCTGATGCATAGGGTGTTCAGTGAGTACCTAGATCATTTTGTGGTTGTTTTTGTTGATGATATTATTGTCTACTCGGCTTCTGAGGAGGAGCAGAAGGAGCACCTGAGGATCGTGCTGAGACCCTGCGGAGTCACCGCCTTTATGCCAAGTTCGACAAGTGTGAATTTTGGCTGAGGGAGGTGCACTTTCTCGGGCACGTGATCTCAGGTTCTGGTGTGGTAGTAGACCCTGCTAAGGTGGGGGCCGTGTTGTCGTGGGAGCAGCCACATCGGTGTTAGAGGTCCCAGTTTTCTGGGTTTGGCTGGTTACTACCGGAGGTTTATTCAGGATTTTGCCAAGATAGCAGCGTCGTTGACCAGGTTGACTAGGTAGGACGTCAGGTTTGTTTTGGTCAGAGGACTGTGAGCAGAGCTTCTGAGAGCTGAAGTTGAAGTTGACTTCGGCGCCAGTGTTGGTCTTGCCGTCGGGCAGTGGTGGTTTCATGGTCTACACTGATGCGTCGAGGTCAGGTTTGGGTGCCGTGCTGATGCAGCACGGTGGGGTCGTTGCCTATGCTTCTCGACAGCTCAAGAAGCATGAGGAGAACTACCCCACCCACGACTTGGAGCTGGCAGCGGTGGTGTTCGCTCTCAAGTTGTGGAGGCACTACCTGTATGGCGAGGCTTTTCAGATCTTCACCGATCACCAGAGTTTGCAGTATATTTTCACCTAGAGGGATCTAAACTTGAGGCAGCGCCGATGGATGGAGTATTTGAAGGACTATGACCTAACCCTTTCCTATCACCCAGGAAGGGCTAACGTCGTAGTCGATGGTTTGAGCAGGCGCGTGCACTTGAGTTCGCTGATGGTCAGAGAGTGGAGGCTGTTCGAGGAGCTGTCCCAGGGAGTGTTCGTTCCGACGAGGACAAGAGACTGTGTGGTGGCGAGCAGTTTGTCAGTTCGGTCGTCATTGTTCAGGTAGGTGTTACAGGCACAGCAGGCAGACCCTCAGTTGGCAGACGCTTTGTAAATGCCAGATGTGGAGCTCGTCGAGGATAGCAAGGTCAGATTCAGAGGCCGCTTGTACGTTCCTGAGGAGGGCGTCAAGCGGTGTTTCACAGATCGAGGTATGTTGTTCATCGTGGCTCCACCAAGATGTACCAGTGCTTGAGGACGTTCTTCTGGTGGCCAGGGATGAAGAGGGGAGTGGCAGAGTTTGTTGCTCGGTGTCTTACCTGTCAGCAGGTGAAGGCCGAGCATCAGCGTCCTGGCGGTGAGCTACAGCCGTTGTCCATTCCCAAGTGGAAGTGGGACGACATCACCATGGACTTTGTGGTTGGTTTCCCCGCACCACGCAGAGGCACGATGGTATTTCGGTAATTGTGGATTGTTTGACCAAGGCAGCGCGTTTTTCTCTCCCGATCAGGATGTCGTGGTCAGTGGATAGGTTAGCTAGGCTGTACGTGGACATAGTTGTTTTGTTGCACGGGATCCCAGTTTCAGTCGTCTCTGACAGGGATCCGAGGTTCACGTCAGGGTTTTGGCGCAGTCTTCAAAGAGCACTGGGCACAGAGTTGAGGTTCAGCACAGCGTACCACCCTAAGACAGATGGGCAGTCAGAGGGACCATTCAGACACTGGAGGACATGTTGAGAGCGTGCTGTTTAGACTTGAGCGGCACTTGGGAGTCGCACCTCCGATGGTATGTTCGTGTATAACAACAGTTATCACTCGAGCATCGGAATGGCACCATACGAGGCTTTGTATGGTCTCCTGTGCAGGACTCCACTTCACTGGTTCGAGGTCGGTGAGAGGCAGCTTTTGGGGCCAGAGTTAGTGCAGCAGTGTGCAGACATGGTCAGTCTGATCAGGCAGAGACTTCAGGCAGCACAGAGCAGACAGAAGAGCTATGCAGACGTCCGCAGGAGACCGTTGCAGTTCAGTGTTGGTGACCTATTTTCTTGCGGGTCTCGTCGACCCAAAGGCATCATGAGGTTTGGCAAAAGGGGAAGCTCAGCCCGATGTACGTCGGGCCTTTCCCTATCACCGAGAGGGTCGGCAAGGTGCTTACAGATTGAGTCTTCCGGCAGAACTCGCAGGGTGCACAGTGTGTTTCACGTTTCGCAGCTCAGGAGGTACGTCGCAGATCCTTCGCACGTGTTGGACTACTCACAGCTTGAGGTAGCGCCAGACTTGTCAGTGCTAGAGTACCCAGTCAGAGTTGTTGACCCGCAGAGTTCAGCAGCACGTCGGAAGCAGATTCTGCTGGTGAAGGTCGTTTGGCAGAACCGCGTTGGTGGCGAGGCCACCTGGGAAAGCGAGGATGAGATGCGGCAGTTTCCCTATTTTTTTGATTGATTGGTATGCTATCATCCCTTTTTCTACTTTCCGAGTTGAGACCGAGTTGTTTTTATTTCGAGGACGAAATGTCTTAAGGTGGTGGGATGTAAGACCCGGCCCCCTTGGCCCTTTGGCCCCGTCCTCAGGGTCGCACCAGGTGCCCTAGCCGCGACGAGGTCACGCCAGAGCGGTCTTCCACGACAGCGTGGGTCACGCGCGCACCCGGCTGCCGCATTCTTGTCGTGACGGGGGTTGTCGTCAGTCCTTGTTGCGACGTCTGATAGGGTCGCGACTGCTTTTCTGACAGACGTGACTGGTGTCCTTTCTGTCAGAATGACTTTGTCAGTGCAGACACGTGCAGCGTTGACACGGCCTATCTAGTCGTCGCGGCTGCTTTTCTGGTCTTCGAGGTTTGACCGCTTTTTAGGGTCGCGCCGGGGGCGACCGTCGCGACATGGTCGCGATGCCGAGGGGCATCGCGACATGCTAGTTGTCGCGCTAGGTCGGCCCGTCGCGTTCTGCGGATCGTCGGCTTAAAAACTGAAGACGCACCCATTTTTCCCCTTTCGCCCCCTCGCTCTCTATCTTCCCTCTCTTTCCCTCTCGTGTTTCCCTTGCGGATTCTTGGCGGATCTTGGTGCTCGAGGCGTCCGTGCTGAGGTGGTGTTGTCCCACTCGTGCAGGGGATGCGTTCGTGCCGTTTGGAGCGAGGAAGAGGCGTCCATTCCTACGAGAAGGCCCCAACGGGTTCGTTCTCTTCGTGTGGAGTTGGGGACCCCTTATCCTCTCACCCTAAGCATGCTCCCTTCCCCCTCTAAAGCATGGTTTCTCTGTGGTTTGGGGCTTGGGAGTGTGAGAACTTCATGATCGAGATTGAGTGAGGTTCCTCTTCGAGTGTAGATCCATGTTCGTGGGGTCCTTAAGGGTGGTTTGGATGCTTTACCGGCCTTCTAGCGTGTTTGAGCATGACCCCCTCCCCCTTTGTGTGGTTGTTTCCTCGTTTGTGGGGTGGTTCCCAAAGGGAATGCTCTGAAACCCCCCTCTGCTGAGAAGTCGACGACTGTGGAGGTCGCGATCTGGTCGCGACGGCCTGGCCGGTCGCGACTAGATCACGACGTTGTTGGGCATTGCGACCCGGTCGTGATGGCTTGGGCCGCCGCAATGGGGTCGCGACGGCCCGATACGTCGCGACCTCTGCCGTGAGACAGATTCTGGTCTTTGTCATTTCCACTTCTTTTACTGTACCATGGCACCTGTGCTAGTTCCCTAGTGCAGTCTACACTAGTCTTTCGCCCGGTGCTCGACACTTGAGGGTTGTCCCGTGTGAGAGGTTGTTACCGTTGCCTGGGACCCCCATCCTCGGGTGCCTTCGAGGGAGGTATCGGGGCGGCGAGTGTGCTCGAGTCGGAAGTCCAGCAGGCGAACTCCGTAGCTCAGGGGAAAACGGTGGTTTGGACGGCGACGTTGAGTTGTTTGCAGAGCTCTCTTGGATAGGCCTAGGACACCGAGGATGGCTGGAGTTGTACCCGGTGCAGGTTAGCCAGTCCTTTTCTCACTGCCTCGCTCTTTGCGGCCCCAGAACCGCTCAGAGAGGTCAGGCGTGGGACCGTAGTCCGGCCAGACTACGGCGGTTACTGTTGTGTTACTTTGTGTCCTACCTCGCTCTGACGAGACGTGAGGGTCAGGACCCGGGTCAAGGATAAGACGTCTGTGGATGCACCTGACCTTGACTAGTGGTAGTGCTTCCTGTAGCTAGTGTTCTTTGTTCGGGCAGAGTCCTCTTCGTTTGTGTTTGCTTGCCTTGTGGTGGTCACGACGAGCAATCGTACAGAGCTTCCGACCGTGTGTACTTTCCGTACCGTGTTAGTTGTAGTTTCGCTTCCGCACTTCCGTTGTAGGTAGAAGACATAAACTACTATCTTTCATTTCATATTTTATCTTTTTACCTGTTTAGAGCAAGTAGGGGATTGGTAGTCCCTAATGAGCTTCTATTGTGAGCTCATCCCTCCTTTTCTCAGGTGAGACTTCTCAGCAGCGGCACGGCGCGTGCCGGGTGGAGGAGACAGGGCGGTAGGCGTGGTCCCCGTAACTAGTAGTGGTTCCCCTACTTCAGTGTATGTCACCCTTGGGGTATGCCCCTAAGGGACTTGTTCTTCCCCTGCCTTTTACTTGTACTAGTGTGCATGCGTTGGGACTATACTTAGAGCGGTACACAGCGGTCTCGCTCTCTTTTCTGTTTCTGCCTGTACACTTCTAGTTTAGTAGTTGACGTTTACTTCCATTACATATCCTGTTAGATGCATATTATAGCCCTTCCGGGTCTCCAGATCCGTGGGCGGCGATCGTAAAAATCGGGTCCTCGGCGTGGGCCGAGGGTCGAGTTCTCGTGTCGTTACACTGGGTACCTCTGCCAGGGAGACAGGGGTAGCCGGGTTCTTTCCATTTCTATAGGTACACTTCTCACCCTTACCCTTTACTATTTTTCCTACTTATTTTAATTTATTGATCATGCTACTGACTAAGTTGTTTTGCAAGTTTGGGCCTACTACTACCTCCCTTCCCTAGGCCGGGAGTGCTGAGGCGGCCGGGCGCCGTGCCGCTCCTGTAGCGCTGGCAGTTTCACCCCGATGAGCGGTCCCTACACCTGCAGGTGACCCTCCTCCAGGACGCGCTGGATGCCGTCCCTTTTGGGCATGTGAGTACTTCTACCCTTTACAACCCTTCCTTAATTTGTCACTGACAATTTGCTAATGAGCTTTCTATCTGTGATGTGCAGGTTGAGTGGACCCCCTACACTGGGGAGGAAGACGCTGACCAGCCGTGGGTGGAGCAGGGCCGCCCCTACTTCGGTAAAGGGATCTGGCTCCACACCTTCAACACGG
The DNA here is from genome assembly GCA_014218235.1 of Colocasia esculenta. NCBI lineage: Eukaryota > Viridiplantae > Streptophyta > Magnoliopsida > Alismatales > Araceae > Colocasia > Colocasia esculenta. The sequence continues at coordinate 24,742,829 of CM024754.1, read as the reverse complement.
TGGTGCCACTCCACCTGCGGCTGGTGGCGAGGACTTTGGGGCTCCACCAAGCGGTAGTGGAGTTCCCGACCCAGCAGAGGTTGTGGGAGAGGCCGGGTCGCAGCTTTCGGGACATCCATTAGGTCACTGACTGGAGGGAGCGATCCCAGGAGCAGCTTGAGGACTGGCGACAGTAGGGCCGAGTGGTGACCTCCGAGGCCACCAACGACGAGGACTACTTCCGTGCCTACGCACGGTACGGGGCCCAGGTGTACAGGGAGACCCGACGACCGGTGAGTGTTACTAGCTTAGCCCCTTCTAAATATTTGCAATTGTTAATCCTTTGGCTAATCTGACTTGTGTTTGCAGCTTGACCCGGAGGGTCGAATTGCCTCTCTCAAGGGTGTCCTCCACTCCACGATCCAGCAGAGGGATGACCTCCAGCGGACCGTGACCGAGCTGGTGAGTGCTCTACTTCTTGCCCCCTTTTACCCTTAGCTTCAGCTGACTGACTCCTATGTTTTTCCTTGCAGCGTGCCGAGCTGGAGCGGGCGCAGCAGATGGTGGGAGGTGCTTCGACTTCCCAGGATGAGCCTGGCCGCTCTGTACTGGAGGGTCAGTTGGTAGCAGTAGTGACCCAGGCAGAGGATGCCATGGCCCAGCTACATGAGCAGGTGAGTTATTGATTACTTGCCCATTGTTCTTTATTTCCCTTATTGACAAATGTTTGACTTATAGGAGGAGGAGTTAAGGGATGCCTTAGCGCGGATGACCGCACTAGAGGCAGAGATGGTGGAGTTGCCCCTATGCCCTTAGGCGGATGAGGCAACAGGACTGCACCGAGAGGTGGTCGAGCTCCACTCGCAGCTAGGGAGCGAGTGACATACCATCCTGGTGCTGAGGTCAGAGATGAGGGGGCTGGAGAGAGCCTTGTCCCTGGTTGGGCACATTCACTCATTAGCCAGCAGGAGCGGCATCCCCAGCAGATCGGCAGGGCACTACTTGACAGGTTCCTCCGGACGGCGGAGGAACGAGGAGGAGGGACGACGGCGCGAGGGAGCGGCCGAGGGGAGCACGACCGGACCGAGGGAGATGGCCCCTCCACCTTCCCGCCCGCCTGAGGGTACAGGGGAGAGTGGTTGAGGGCTTGTACTTTGCCCCTTTTTGTTCATGATGTATCATGATGATGATGTAGATATGGAATAGAATAGAATGGAATCTTTTGTCTATGGGATGTGATTGTCTGACAGTGACGAGTGAGATATGAGTGCCGCTTTCTTTCTTCTTCTACGACCTGCACACTTAGGACAACCATGAAGACAAGTTAGATCCGTTCTTCAACTTAGCCCCTTGCCTTAAGCATGACAAATGACCAATCTTGATAAATGGTCAAGGGACTAAGCCTTATTAAAATAGGCGAAGAGACATAAATAAAAAATGACAAGTATGAATGAATGAGTAAAGTGTACATTGAGATTTTGAAAACATTTTTGGGAGTATTGAGATATTTGAATTTTTTGAGTTTTAAAATATTTGATTTGTTTTGGAGCTTTTGGAATATTTAATTTTTTGGAGTTTTGAAATATTTGATTTGTTTTGAAGTTTTGAAATATTTGATTTTTTTTGGAGTTTTTAAATATTTGATTTTTTTGGAGTTTTGAGGTATTTGATTTTTGGAGTTTTAAGATATTTGATTTTTTGGAGTTTTGAGATATTTGATTTTTTTGAGTTTTGAAAGATTGATTTTTTGGAGTTTTGAGATATTTGATTATTTTTGGAGTTTTGAAATATTTGATTTTTTTAGAGTTTTGAAATATTTGATTTTTTTTTAGTTTGAGGTATTTGATTTTTTGGAGTTTTGAGGTATTTGATTTTTGGAGTTTTGAAAGACGCCTAAAGCCGATGTTCACCCTTCCTAAAATAAGATGCACGAGACGGAAGGTACTCGCCCTTTTGGGCCACAACACATAGACCAGTTCAAACCACTGGTTTAGGAGTCTTGGTCGCTTCCCCTTTTCACCGAAGGCTTTACTAAGATAGGATGTGCAATTAGGGGTGACATGCCATAGGCGGCTGCTCTTAGTTGATAGTGCAGCTACTTAGGCCATACCAAAGAGATGACCCGATCTTATAGAGGGAAATGGAAGACTATTTAAGGAAAGTCTAATGTAGGTTTAAGGACGTTGGGTCCGGCTTCTTCCCGCAACATACCCTTCAAAGATTAGGTCTGTTGTGTAGGGACTTTGTGGTCTTTCTTATGTATTTGCACTGTCTAGGGCATGCGTACGACCGGACTCATGAGCGTCCCGCATGGACTTTGCCACTCTTTGCCATGCCCCTATTCTATCATGTATTTTTCTATCCTTTCTTTTGCTTCTTTGTTCCTTTGCCATTGCTATTTGGCCGTCCCTGTTTGAGACTTCCTCTCATCAGGGTATGCCTAAGGTGGACAACCTCGCCCTCACGACCCTTGCCCCTACACCCCGACCGATTTGGGTGAGAATGACCATCGCATCGCTAAAGTAGGGCCTTTATAGCTACGATACCTACTAAGTGCAGTTGCCCGGGCGTGCCATGTGCGTGTGTTGGTCCTAACTTAGGTCCATCCTTGATGATTGGGGAGGAGACTTCGGGCTCTTAACACGGGATTATCCCTAATCTATGTGTTGTGGCCTCACACCTAAAGACCTAGGGATAGAATCTTTTGAGGTACAACCCATTCCACAGATGTGACAACTCTATGCCCTCGGCGTTAACTAGGTGGTAGGCATTCCCTGGATACACTTCTTTCACAACATACGGACCCTCCCAATTTGGTTGCAATTTAGACCTTGGACCTCCAGGTTTCATAAAAATGTGTTTCAAGACCATATCACCCTCTTGGAATTTTCTCTCAATTACCTTTTTTTCAAAAGACCTTGAGATTCGCCTTTGGTATGAGAGTATATGATTGGCCGCCATGAGTCGCCTTTCGTCTAACAGTTCCAACTGAACTAGCAACGCCTCTCGATGTTCGTCAAGGTTAAGTTCCTTATCAAGTTGAACTCTTAGTGAAGGGATCAAGATCTCGTATGGAAGTACCGCCTCCATCCCATAAGTGAGAGCATACGGTGTTTGCCCCGTGGGGGTACGGATAGAGGTACGATAGGCCCATAGAGCCTCTATTAGCTTTTCTGGCCAATCGGCGAATTTATGTGATTCACAAGTTTTCTTCAAGATTTTAAGAAGGGTTTTATTAGTTGCTTCAGCTTGGCCATTGCCATGTGGGTAATATGGAGATGAATGATGCAGAGTGATGTTGTATTTCTTACAGAGGTCCTGAAGTTCTTGTGAGATGAATTGCGGCCCATTATCTGTGACGTTGCTGCTTGGCACTCCGAACCGCAAAATGATATTCTTCATGATAAAGTGGCACAATGTGGATGCTTTGATTTCTGCGAATGCTTCTGCTTCTGCCCACTTGGTGTAATACTTAGTTGCTGTTAGGATGAAGGATTTTTGTTTGGTTTGAGCATTAGGATCACCAAGGGGGCCAACAATATCAAACGCCCACATGGAGAATGGCCAAGGCGTGGAGAGTGGATGAAGTGAGGATGAAGGAGCATGGATTTTATCAGTGTGGAGTTGGCATTTTATACACCTACGGACGTAGATGGCATAGTCTTCTTCTAGGGTTGGCCAGTAGTAGCCCTGCCTAATGATCTTCTTAGCAAGCATCTGACTGTTGACATGCCCCTGCATTCACTCGCATGTGCTCCTTCTACCACTTTCCAAGCTTCGTCATCATTAAGACATCTCAGGAGAACCCCATTAAGAGCCCGCCTGTACAAAATTTCTCTGACGACTGTGTACCTTAAGGCGGCTCTTCTTATGGCCTTGCGATCCTCTGCATTTGCTCCTTCAGGATATGACCCATCCTTGCAGTACTGCTCAATCTCAAAATACCATGGCAATTCCTCTTTATCTAAAATTTCCTCAAGCTCAGCTAGCATGACTTGTTGCCCTTCTCTCTTCCTAGCCCTTTCTTCTAAGGTTGTCCTAAGGTTGTTGAACCAAGGATTCTGGATAGATGGAATGTCGAGCCGTTGGACGACAATTGTCTCACTCCAGCGACTCAGAGGGTAGGATAGAGATGAAGCTAGTGATGCCAAGACGTCAGCCAGGATATTCTATGAGCAAGGAGTGTGGACATAGATAAGGTTTCGGAACTGCCTTGCCAACAACGTGACCAGATCTTGATATGGTTTAAGCTTTGTGTCGCGAGTGCGGTAAGTTGAGAGCACCTGCCGCAGAACGAGCTGAGAGTCTCCTATGATTCTGAGGTGGGATGTACCTAAGATATAAGCGTGCTTAAGACCAACTAAGAGAGCCTCATACTCAAATATTTGTTAGTGGCGGAGAAGGTGAGTTGAAAAGCGATGGGGATGGTAATGCCCTCCGGGTGAGCAGCACAGCTCCAATGCCCCGTCCCTGAGAGTTGAGCGCACCATCAAAATGGAGGGACCAGAAGGGATCTTTGGAGATGACCGAGAGCTCTTCATCAGGGAATTCCTCTCGAAGGGAATCGCTATGAGGGAGTGGCAAATGGGCAAGGTGCTCGGCGATGGCATACCCTTTGATGGCCTTTTGGACCATGAAAGAGATGTCAAATTGTGAGAGGAAGCTCTGCCAGCATGCAAGCCGATCAGAGAGGACAGGTTTTTCTAGAAGATGTCAAAGTGGATCCATCCTCGAGATCAGGTTGACCTCATGGGCAAGAAAGTAGTGCTTGAGCTTTTGGACTACCCACACGAGCACGACACAGGTTTTGTCTGCGGTGGTGTATTTGGATTCTGCGGTGTTGAAAAGCCTAGAAAGACATTATGCTGCCCTTTCTTTTCCAGATTCATCATGTTGCGCAAGGACAACACCTAGGGAGTCCTCAATGACTGAGAGATATAGGATTAATGTCTTCCTGGGTACAGGGGATAGCAAAACTGGGGGATTCATGAGATACCTCTTCAAATCGTCAAAGGGTTCTCGGCACTTGTCATTCCATTCGATCTTTGCCCCTCCTTTCAAGAGATCATAGAATGGGCGGCATATTTACGAATGCTGTGATATGAATCTTCTAATGAATTGCAGACGCCCAATCAAGCCTCTTAGTTGTGAGATGTTCTTTGGAGGTGGCATTTCCGCTATAGCCCTGGCCTTGTTTGGATCAATCTCAATCCCCCACTTACTAACGATAAAGCCTAGCAACTTGCCTGATGATACCCCAAACACACACTTCTTCAGATTCATTCTCAGCTTATACTCCATTGACCTTTACAACACCTTGGCGAGGATCTCGGGGTGTTCTCTCCTGGTTCTTGACTTCACCAAGATGTCATCCACGTACACTTCTACATAGACATGCATCATATCGTGGAATATGGCCATCATCGTCCTTTGATAGGTAGCCTCAACATTCTTTAGCCCAAATGGCATGACTACGTAACAGTACGTTCCCCAGGGCGTGGTGAAGGATGTGTTCTCTTGATCTTCAGGAGTTAGATGGATTTAGTTATAACCTAAATAACCATCCATGAATGAGAGGGTCTCATACCCAGCAGTGTTATCAATTAGCACATCAATGAGGAAGCGGGAAGTCATCTTTTGGACATGCCTTATTTAAGTCTTGGAAGTCAATACAGATTCTGACTTTTTCGTCCTTCTTCATGACTGGGACTATATTCGTCACCCAATTCAGATAAAGCACTACCCTGATGAATCTAGCCTTATGGAGTTTATCTACCTCGTCCTTCATCTTCAGGGCCATAGGTGGGTGGAACCTTCTGAGTTTCTGCTTTATGGCCTTTTCCGCTTCTTTCAATACAAGTCAATGCTCCACTAATGAGGGGTCTAGGCCTGGCATGTCCTCATACGACCAGGCAAAGGTATCCTTGTACTCCCTCAAACTTTGCACCAGTTCCTCTTCTTCATCAGGAGGGAGGTTCGCTAAAATAATCACTATCCTTGGATCTTCGTCTGTTCCAAGATTGACTTCCTTAGTAGGTTCATCCACTGCCGTTGTAGGTTCATCAAATCTTCTTACGCCACTCGCGTACATCTCGTCAGTGTTATCTACTTCGCCATCCTCTTCATCGATCGGGTCCTCATCATTCATGATTTCATAGACACCAAATCTGTCGTCTACGAACACCCCATCCTGCTTAGTCTCTTCTTCTAACACCAATGCGTCCTTTGTAAACTCCTCTATTAGCAATAGCGCCTGGCATCGCCGAGCTAACTCTTGAAGGTATATTCGGGGAATAGCCTTGCCCCGTTGCTTCCTAGGGCGACGTTTGGACTTGGCGGGCGCTGGGTTGACCTGACTCTCTACCCTAGACTCTCCTAGACTAAGATTAGACTCTTCTAACCTAGACGATCCTAACTGGCTAGACGACTCCACAGGACTAGGGGAGGACATGGTGTCCTCAAAGAGGATGGCTCCTAATGAAGGAGCGAGAGGGGAGTGTGACGGACCGGGGTATTTATGCCCAATAAGGCTCCATATCCAGATCCGCCTCCCGCGAACGGACTGAAGTCTCGCAAGGGATATTTCACACACGTGTCCAGTAAGAATATAAAAGACAAACCACTACAGTATAAGACACAAGAAAGAACCTGTGCTCATACCTGCATATATCAATTTACAAATGTCCCATTACATTATTACATGTCCAAATAAAAAGTACAACTACTTGGGGCATACCTCGAGGGAGCACAAGCTCACACAACACTAACTACAACACAACTGCTGGTGGTACAAGTCTGACACAATGTCTCCACAAACCGAACACTCGGCAAACCCTGAAAAGAATTGTAGGGGAGTGAGCCTCAACAAGTCACAGGCTCAGTAGGGAGGCCCCCAAAGAACCACCACAACTAAAAAAAGAAGCCTCAACCTCAAAGCGGTCTCACTGGCCACACATATAGCCAAACCATTTCATTCTCACAACATTCACAGTAGATATTAGCTGAACTTAAATATAACAATAAACACAAGTCCTCGGAAGGAATGTGAAACCACAGAACTAGTACAACCCTACTAGTCCACCCAACAACTGAAGTGCCTAAGCTATAAGCCACAGAGGCAAACCACTGCCCAAGCTACAAGCTTCACAGGCGAACCGATATATTAAAAGCTACACACACCAGGCAATATGATCGGCTACAGCGGGCCAATCCATCACATACTAAAATCATAAACGAAAGCTTACTTAAAGAAAAGTAAAACACAACAAGTGGAAGGTCCCATTATATGACCTCCACGAAGCACAATTCTACCAAACCATAGTTTGCCTAGGCCACAAGCCTCATCGGCAACTTAGCCACAAAGTGTAACAAGAATGGCATCCATAAGTCAATCCATTCCACAATAAACTATAAATGAAGATTTACCTAAATGAATAGCATACAGCAAGTGGCAGGTCAAACCACAAGACCTCCACAACACACGAGTACCTAAAAAGGTTGGTACACAATGTAACATCACAAAACTGCAAGGCAACCCGCTAAGGGTATAGGTACCTGCTACCTCAAGGTACCAGCATAGAAACCGCAAGTAAACTGGTGCCGTAACAGGGCACAGCATAGAAAACTAAGCCACAGTTGTGGTGAGTCAACACTCACCTTCCATAATCAAAACTGTGCCAACACTCGGGCACACCACAAACGACAACTGTAGTCACAACTGTGCCAACACCAGGGCACACCTCGAACGAGTCAAACCTCGACTATGAGTCACAAACTCATGAACCACAGCCAGTGGCAAAGCACGAGTCAGAAAGGAGCGACGCCACCACACGGGAACGGACTACTGGCTGATCAGGCCTGTATCCAACCCAGACAACGCAACACAAGAACAACCTCTTAGCCTCGCAGTCAAGGACGAAAGGTCCAACTGCCGCTCCACGAGAACAAGTCAAACAACTATGGAGACCAACCAACACCACACCTGCAGACACACAACTACAGGCCCATGCCTGGCACCTCTAAGGTCTCTGGCCGGAGCACCCTAAAGTGAGGCACTGGAAAACAGGACTAGCTGGGGACCAGTGTTGACTACTGGTGTCCGTACCCCCAACTACGAGCACACTACAAGCGACTGAAAACAAACTATGGGAAGTCGCTGTCCCACTACCGTCTTTCCCTTAGCCGGACGTACAACTCAAACTCAGGAGTGAGGGAGTCCAGGAATATGACACAGACCTCAACGGTACCACACTGTACCGGGACAAACCCAACCACAACAACAGGTGCCTGGCTCACAGAGAACCAGGGGTACCCAACTAGAGTCGCATTCCAGAATAGGCACCGGACCACCAAACTCGGCAAGCTCAAACCACGGAATATACACAAACACTTTCTATTACCAATTACGGTACATATGTTAGGAATAGCTTGTTCCAGTCACCTTGTGACTTACAAGCTAACCTACACAATCACGCATATAAACCATATTAATGATAACACCATGGCCTGTCATTGGTCACAAAGTGACCTACAAGCTAATTCACACAAACACACATATAAACCATGATAGCCAATCATACTTGGCCTATCATTGATCATCTTGTGACAGTAGAGGTCACATTAAACACTGACCACAATATTTACATAATAATCATACTTACACTTTACTAATTATCCATCCAGAATAATCTATAAAAGATCCTAAAGGATCAAGGCTAGGTTCAGACGCGAACCTCATCGCCACAACACTGCGAACTAATCATAATAATTAAGATACAATAAGCACAATAACGTACGATATGCCATGCACTCACAAACCACATACACGGCATCAAACCACGTAATATTCCACATAAATCTTGTGCGTTAGGATGTAGTGAATCCACACACACACATAAAGAACTAGTAAACTACATAGCCGGTAAGCTGACCTCAAAAGCCCTGTGCTCTAGGAGCACCACAGGTGTTAATACACCACTCAGTATCAATAAATACATCGCACCGCAAAAATGCTGTGAAACACACTGTGCTGATACATGCACAGGTTGGCGGCAACATCGATTGCCATCCATAGGATATAGACGACAGTATCTCTTGCCGTCATTACTAAGTAAGCGGCCACCACCTGGTCGTTTACTCAAAATCAACGGCTAGAAACATAGCCGTTAATCTCCCAATGAAGAACTTAGCGTCAACCGATGTTGACATCAAGATCTTCAGCTCTCAGTGTACAAAACGCATAGACCGGCCCAAGGCCAATCATACAGGAAACTTAGCCCTATAAACAAGGGAAAACACTTTCCCTTACATCTGAATACTATAATTAAACCGAAGAAACAAGATCCAACGCTTGGATCATCAAACCACCCAATTTCCTGGCATGGAGAACCCTTTTCCCAAAAACACAATTAACATACAATCTATGCAACAAAGCATGGCAAATCAACCAAAAGATGTCAAAGGGTCCAGTCCCTACCTCTGAAACGCAATTAAACTCCTAAAGAACCTCAAATCGCACCGAAACCCCAGGAGCTTCCCCCGAACACCGCCCTCCAATCCGTCATTCCCTGCCTGATCTGCCGTTGCTGCGTGCATCATGGCCTTCCCACGTGCTCCTGTCAACTGCCGGATGTAGTAAAGAAGCACAAGGGTACAGGTGGGGGAAGAGGAGGGGAAAAGGAGGGGAAAGAAGAAGGCTCGGGTTGCTCCTAAAAACATAGGCGCCTCAGGTTAACGTCAACCTCTGCGCCGCTAACCAAACCGCCCCAACTAGGCGTCCACATTGCTCGCCGCCAAGTTCAACAATAGACGTCCACATTGATGGATGCCAAGAACATGTTAATGGCCACACCATTGCCGCCAACACACAGTAGACTCACTCCTGGACGCCAATCCACTGTTGATGTCCAGTGCACTGAACACCAACACAGATCCATAACCAACCCTGGTAACGATCCAATAAGAAACACACAACACAAGTCGCACTGGTCAAGACGTGACCACCCCAAACGCTAAGCCGAGGATCCACGAAGATCCGAAAAATGCGCGACGTTACATTACTATCACCTAAAAAGAAATGTTGTCCTCGACATTCAACATAAACCACGGCACACCGGACTAAGATCTAAAAAGACAAAACCGTGTACAGAACAAGAAGGATACTCATTCTCTGCATTGGCCTTTCAATTCATTTCACAATTACTTTGTTCTGTCGATTCCATTGCCTTTTCTTACTTTCAATTGTAGGTGATTCTACCTTGCCAGTGGCGCTTTATCTCCTTGGATTGAACCTGTTTCCACAATTTTCCGGCTATGTTTGCAACATTTCTTTCGAGACCGCTTTACCTTTTTCAAATATCTTACACTGTGATACTCTTTCATACCATAATCCTTCCAAATTCTTGAATTTTCCAGTGCCATTTTCTTTCTCTATTTATCACTGTCAACTGTTATTCTGCCTCATCTGTATTTACATTCACAACTGATATCTCTTCAAAGAAAACTAATCACCATCTTTGAATTTTTCTGCCTTTTCATATTATTCTACTCATATCACTTTAAGTCATCTCTAGTTAAAACCATAATAAACTATGTTCCTTTATTCCGCTGCGCAAAACTTTACACTTTCTCTTTATTCAAGCAAATCTTGAACAATCTGTGAATATTAAATCTTTCTTGCTTCCGCTTCCGCTGCGCTACTCTGATCACACTAAACACTTTTGCAAAATATTTCACAATTTCTGTTCTCATTATTGCTTTCAATCATTTTCTTCTGACTTTAACTGCTTCTCAAATTATCTTATTCAATTAATTCATGCTGAAAATATTACTGCAATTTCCGATCTGCTAAACCGCTATGACATATTGTGCTCTTCATATATCTTTCCTGCTTTGCTGACATTCTCTGGCTAATCTCATAATTTTATTGCATAACCTTTCCAAATATTCTTTAATCGGTCCATTCCTGCTCCTACATGAAACTCTGGAATATCTTAATAACAATCTATTTCCGCTTCATTGAATCATTTATTTGCACTAATATGCAAACTCCGGCTGACATTTCCTGACTTATATGACCTTATTCACTTCATCATTTGCTAAATTCTTCCTTTCTCTGATCCATATCTTTTCTTTATATAGACTGTCAGTCATTTTGATCATATCGCAAAATACTTCTCTTATTCCATTAAATACTCTTTCTAAAAAAAATTCCTCATAATCTACCATTCATCAACTAAATATTCCTCTTGTGCAATTCTTAGAAAATCTCATTGCACACAAATTCTTCTTTTCTCTCTTTCTTATTCAACTGATCCTTTCCATGCATATTTATACAAATCCTCATATCACATTTTCTGTCACCATCATCATTCAAAACAACACTTTTCTCAAATTTTTAATCTCAGGTATACTTAATCTATCTGCCATAAATCACTGCTCTTCTTTGTACCAGTACCTCTTTTAAAACTAATCTGCCTTACTTAGTCATGTCACAACTTTTTATAATACTAATCACATTCTTATTCACACTGTTTCTTGATATCATCTGACTCAGATCTCTGATGCCACAATACTATTGCTAAGGTTCTCAACTATATTCTGCACATTTAATCATTTCTAACACACACACTGACCTGCTCCTCATTACCTTGTTACCATATACCTGTCTCTACTAACTCTGCATTCTTACTTGCTGGATTCCATATCCAAGCTTATTAATCTCTTCAATTTCTTTAACTGCAAATCTTCAATAACTAATCTATTCTATCACAAACCAACACGCTGGCATAATCACACAGATTATACCACCTTTAATCACATCAACTTTCAACAACTGCTAACAACTGCCACTTTAACAAACAGAAACAAATGATTTACGTGCCAAAAACTCACATAAAAACTACTTTATATCACATAAAACCACAGACTTACTACCAGCAGTGGACATTAATTCATGTATTGGGACATTGTAACTTCAATGTCTTTTCATATTCTAACTGGACCATGCTCTGAAACCAACTGTGACGGACCGAGGTATTTATGCCCAATAAGGCTCCATATCCAGATCCGCCTCCCGCGAACGGACAGAAGTATCGTAAGGGATATTTCACACACGTGTCCAGTAAGAATATAAAAGACAAACCACTACAGTATAAGACACAAGAAAGAACATGTGCTCATACCTGCATATATCAATTACAAATGTCTCATTACATTATTACATGTCCAAATAAAAAGTACAACTACCTGGGGCATACCCGAGGGAGCACAAGCTCACACAACACTAACTACAACACAACTGCTGGTGGTACAAGTCTGACACAATGTCTCCACAAACTGAACACTCAGCAAACCCTGAAAAGAACTGTAGGGGAGTGAGCCTCAACAAGTCACAGGCTCAGTAGGGAGGCCCCCAAAGAACCACCACAACTAAACAAAAGAGACCTCAACCTCAAAGGGGTCTCACTATCCACACATATAGCCAAACCATTTCATGCTCACAACATTCACAGTAGATATTAGCTGAATTTAAATATAACAATAAACAACAAGTCCTCGGAAGGAATGTGAAACCACAGAACTAGTACAACCCTACTAGTCCACCCAACAACTGAAGTGCCTAAGCTATAAGCCACACAGGCAAACCACTACCCAGGCTACAAGCTTCACAGGCAAACCGATATATTAAAAGCTACACACACCAGGTAACATCATCGGCTACAGCAGGCCAATCCATCACATACTAAAATCATAATCGAAAGATTACATAAATAAAAGTAAAACACAACAAGTGGAAGGTCCCATTATACGACGTCCACGAAGCACAACTCTACCAAACAACAGTTTGCCTAGGCCACAAGCCTCATCGGCAACTTAGCCACAAAGGGTAACAAGAATGACATTCATAAGTCAATCCATTCCACAATAAACTATAAACGAATAGGATACAGCAAGTGGCAGGTCAAACCACAAGACCTCCATAACACACGAGTACCTGAAAAGGTTGGTACACAATGTAACATCACAAAACTGCAAGGCAACCCGCTAAGGGTATAGGTACCTGCTACCTCATGGTACCAACACAGAAACCGCAAGTAAGCTGGTGCCGTAATAGGGCACACCATAGCAAACTAAGCCACATTTGTGGTGAGTCAACACTCACCTTCCATAATCAAAACTCTGCCAACACTCGGGCACACCACAAACGACAACTGTAGTCACAACTGTGCCAACACCAGGGCACACCTCGAACGAGTCAAACCTCGACTACGAGTCACAAACTCACGAACCACAGCCAGTGGCAAAGCACAAGTCAGAAAGGAGCGACGCCACAACACGAGAACGGACTATTGCTGATCAGGCCTATATTCAACCTGGACAACGCAACACAAGAACGACCTCTCAGGCTCGTAGTCAAGGACGAAAGGTCCAACTGCCGCTCCACGAGAACAAGTCAAACAACTGTGGAGACCAACCAACACCACACCTGCAGACACACAACTGCAGGCCCATGCGTGGCACCTCTAAGGTCTCTGGCCGGAGCACCCTAAAGTGAGGCACTGGAAAACAGGACTAGCTGGGGACCAGTGTCGACTACTGGTGTCCGTACCCCCAACTACGAACGCGCTACAAGCGATTGAAAACAAACTCTGGGAATTCGTTGTCCCACTGCCGTCTTTCCCTCAGCCGAACGTACAACTCAAACTCAGGAGTGAGGGTGTCCAGGAAGATGACACATACCTCAACGGTACCACACTGTACCGGGACAAACCCCGAGCACAACAAACACATGCCTAGCTCACAGAGAATCTGGGTACCCAACTAGAGAGGCATTCTGGAATAGGTGCCAGACCACCAAACTCGGCAAGCTCAAACCACGGAATATACACAAACACTTTCTATTACCAATCACGGTACATATGTTAGGAATAGCTTGTTCCAGTCACCTTGTGACTTACAAGCTAACCTACACAATCACGCATATAAACCATATTAATGATAACACCATGGCCTGTCATTGGTCACAAAGTGACCTACAAGCTAATTCACACAAACACACATATAAACCATGATAGCCAATCATACTTGGCATATCATTGATCATCTTGTGACAGTAGAGGTCACTTTAAACCCTGACCACAATATTTACATAATAATCATACTTACACTTTACTAATTATCCATCCAGAATAATCTATAAAAGATCCTAAAGGATCAAGGCTAGGTTCAGACATGAACCTCATCGCCACAACACTGCGAACTAATCATAATAATTAAGATACAATAAGCACAATAACGTATGATATGCCATGCACTCACAAACCACATGCACGACATCAATCCACGTAATATTCCACATGAATCTTGTGCGTTAGGATGTAGTGAATCCACGCACACACATAAAGAACTAGTAAACTACATAGCCGGTAAGATGACCTCAAAAGCCCTGTGCTCTAGGAGCACCACAGGTGTTAATACACCATTCAGTATCAATAAATACATCGCACCGCAAAAATGCTGTGAAACACACTGTGCTGATACATGCACAGGTTGGCGGCAACATCGATTGCCGTCCATAGCATATAGACGACAGTATCTCTTTCCGTCAATACTAAGTAAGCGGCCACCACCTGGTCGTTTACTCAAAATCAACGGCTAGAAACATAGCCGTTAATCTCCCAATGAAGAACTTAGCGTCAACCGATGTTCACGTCAAGATCTTCAGCTCTCAGTGTACAAAATGCACAGACCGGCCCAAGGCCAATCATATAGGAAACTTAGCCCTATAAACAAGGTAAAACACTTCCCCTTACATCTGAATACTATAATTAAACTAAAGAAACAAGATCCAATGCTTGGATCAATCAAACCACCCAATTTCTCGGATGGAGAACCCTTTTCCCAAAAACACAATTAACATACAATCTATGCAACAAAGCATGTCAAATCAACCAAAAGAGATCAAAGGGTCTAGTCCCTACCTCTGAAACGCAATTAAACTCCTAAAGAACCTCAAATCACACTGAAACCCCAGGAGCTTCCCGCGAACACCGCCCTCCAATCCGTCATTCCCTGCCTGATCTGCCACTGCTGCGCGTATCACGGCCTTCCCACGTGCTCCCGTCAACTGCCGGAAGTAGTAAAGAAGCACAAGGGTATAGGTGGGGAAGAGGAGGGGAAAAGGAGGGGAAAGAAGAAGGCTCGGATTGCTCCTAAAAACACAGGCGCCTCAGGTTAACGTCAACCTCTGCGCCGCTAACCAAACCGCCCCAACTAGGCGTCCACATTGCTCGCCGCCAAGTTCAACAATAGACGCCCACATCGATGGATGCCAAGAACATGTTAACGGCCACACCATTGCCGCCAACACACAGTAGATGTCACACTCCTGGACGCCAACCCACTGTTGATGTCCAGCGCACTTAACACCAACACAGATCCATAACCAACCCTGGTAATGATCCAATAAGAAACACACAACACAAGTCGCACTGGTCAAGACGTGACCACCCCAAACGCTAAGTCGAGGATCCACGAAGATCCAAAAAATACGCGACGTTACAGGAAGCCCTAGCTGAGGGGTGCCCCTGATCAGGAGGGTGAAGGAGGTATGTCGGCTCTTTGACCTCAATGTGCATTTGATGATTGGCATTTTTTTTTGGAGATCGGAGGAGTGCATGCAGCACGTGAGAGTGATCTCGTGATCGCTCGGATCTGATTGCAAAGCGGAGAGGACTGCAGGTGGGAGATCAGGAGTGAGGATGCTGCGCGCAGCTGTCAGGAGCTGGGGAGACAACCGAATGAGTAAGGGAGGGGATGAAGGAATGAGGCTGGGGAGGAGAGAATGCAGGAGTGATGGATGGATGGCCAAGCACGTACCCCTCCAGAGCTCGTCTACAGTCTTCCCTTCCTCGTAGGGGATGTCTGGCTCTCCCACGTCAGTGGCGTCGCTCATCAAATGCCTCTTGGATGTGATGGATCTGGGAGGATCTACCTGTTTGGCTGCAGCTGGCGGCCATGTTCTTTCTTCCTCCCAGAACAGACGGCTGAAGGCCATAGTGATGTCTTCTATATCAAACCAGCGGTACCACTCAGCCTCTGGGTCCCCTGTCTTCCTTCTCTTTCCGGGGTGGAGTGTTTCTAGTGCCCTGTATGTGAGCATAAGGGCCATGTGCCTAGCAAAATGTCTGCCATGCACCTCATGTTGTGACAGCTCTGCTTCGACCACCACAGTGTTGTATCCTGGTTGGGTTAGACCTCTGACAAAATGACACCAGAGTGTCCATTTGAGCAGTTGGCGGTCGGCCTTGAGAGTGGATGTGCTAGTTGACCATGACTTGGACTTCTCCCTATAGCCAAGTCCCCATTAGCTTTTCATCCCGATGTTTGGAATAGGCTTGGTGATGCCCTGCAGTTCTGCCTTTGCCTTCTTCATAGCCCAGCTTCATCATGATCTGCCACCCCTTAGTGTTTAGTGGCTCCTTCCTCTTGACTGCATTGACCTGTGTGGGACCGGCCTCTTGTTTGGAATGGAATGAATAAGCCCAAGGGTAGTCGATGTCCAGCACCGAGACAACGGGCTTGTTGGCGGGCCACACAGCTGGGAGATGGGTGTCGTTGATGGCATCGACCGTGTGAGCAGTGGCTTTGCTTTTGACCTTGGTGATCCGTCCTTGGAAGGGGAACTTTAGACATTGATGTGCAGTGGAAGGAACAGCTCCCAATATTTTTAACCATGAGTACCCCAGGATGGCCTTGAATGTGGGATCGATGTCAAGTACATAGAAATCAACAGTGATGGCTAACGGCCCCAGTTTAGATTGTACAGTCACCATGATGTGGCAAGATCTTCTAGAGTTGTCATACGTGGCTATGGTGGTTGACGTCAGCTTTAACAGCCCCTCCGACACATCACATGCTCTCAAAGTGCTCAATGGGCAAACATTTATTGATGCCCGAGTGTCGACCAGTGCTGCCCCTACTGCCACATGATTGATGACTAGGGTAACATAGAGCAGGAGCCTCCTGGCTTCTGGGGTGCTAGTTCGTTCTCGGAAAATGTGATAGTTGGCCCATGAGTCACCATGGCTAGTGCACTCGGCAGTTTGTTGGCAAGCATGTCCTCATTTACCACTACCCTTTGTAGAAAGTTCCTCAATGCCTCCTGGTGCTCCTTGGATCTCTTTATCAATTCCAGTATGGAAATCTTGGCTGGCACATGATCGAGATGCTTGAGGATATCATAGTGTGTACCGGGTAACGGCTCAATCATCCCCTCATCTTGTGGTTGCTGCTGAGGTTGTTTCTGAGGTGGTTGCAGGACCTGTTGGGGAATGCCTTGGCTGGTGGAGGTAGTGGAGATGGGTGGATACGGGCGAACGGAAGACTCCTCCACTCCGTAGGGTGGTTGGTTGGGTGGTGGTTTGTCTGGTGGAGGATAACGTGGCGGCGGAGTGTTGATTCAGCCCAGGTGGTGGCAATATGATGGATGTGGGAGTGGTTATGACGAGTGGTGGTAGCACGGAGACAAGTGGAGCAAGGGATGTGATAGGTGGTAGGATAATGGAGGGCATAGCGACTGGCACAGGTGTTGAACCGATGGGTAGTATGATGGTGTTGGCCTGGGAAACTAAAGGAGGGATTGACTGGGGAGCCGTGTTGGCTGGTTGTATTGTTTGGGATTGTTGAGGATATTGGTGGTTAATGGCCATCATCTGCTGAACATCGGGTTCATCATCATACGTCCAGTTCACTTGAGGAGGAGGGTGGTGGACGATAGGGTTCACCTGGGCTGGCGGTTGTGGTGGATTAGGAGCTGGCGGATGGTTTGGCAAGGGGTTATGAACAATCCCCAGGTCCAGCAATGGTTGTTGTTGCTGCTACTATTGAGGGGGTGGTTGGCATTGATGCCTCTGCTATTGCTGTTGCCTCTGCCTTTCTTTGATGTCTCTGATCACTTGTCTGAGAGTTGTCCAATCCAGTCTGTTCTATTCATGCAGATCATATACCAGGTCCTTGAATGTGAAGCACTGCTCAATGGTATGACCCGGCTGCCGATGGAACATGCAGTACCTTGTCTGGTCCACACTCGGGTTCAATGGCCTTTCTGGAGGGAGCTTGATGGCATCTGTGGAGACTAAGGTCAAAAAGATGTCGGAGAGTGTCTCAGGGAGTGGTGGGTACTGAGTTCTCCTTGGGCCTAGGGGACGCCTTTGCTGGGAGCCTTCAGGAGGTGGTACTTGGTTGTACTGGGGCTGCTAGCCTTGTGGGGGATTGGTGCAGTTTTGACCCTGGGCGGTGTAAGGTTGACGGTTGTTGTTCTGGCCGACAGGGTTGAATGCGCTCACTTGCTCGTTGACTTGGATACCCTCGGTCACCGGCCCCTGAGGTTTTCTTTGGAAGCGGGACTTTTGAGGTTCGAACATGGAGTGTATGGGAGAGTCTTTGAGTTTGGTCTGGATGAACCGGGCCCGACTATACAGTTGGTGCATGGTGGTGATATCATTCATTGCTAGGATGTTTTTATAGGCAGGGGTTGCATTAGCAATGATGATCTTAACCTTCTCTCCCCCGTAAGGTACCCAGGGACTCGTGTGTGATGATCAGTCTATCTCCATGTAATTTAAATAAATTACACATCTATTTTGGTGATTAACAAAACTATGATAAAGGTTACTAACACATTTTCTATGAAGTCTAAGCACAGGAAATAAACCAAGGGAAAAACAAGCCGATCAAGTAAGTATTCATCTCACTACAACAAAGCATCAATATTTGTCTAAGTACACATCGATTTTCTCAGTATCATAACGATTTCATCCTCACAACGATTCATTAAGTGATCGCAACGACTTGCCCTCACAACGATTCGTTAAGTGATCGCCACGACTTGCCCTCACAACGATTCGTTAAGTGATCGCAACGATTTGCCCTCACAACGATTCGTTAAGTGATCGCAATGACTTTCCCTCACAACGATTCATTGAAGTGATCACAACGATTTGTCCTCACAACGATTCTTTAAGTGATCGCAACGACTTGCCCTCACAACGATTTGGTCTCACTTCGATTTCTTAAGCAAAACGATTTGGTCTTACATCGATTTGTTCATGACATCTTAACTATTTGAACATCGTTTTGTTCATAAAATCTTAACGATTTGTACATCGATTTGTTCATAACATCTTAACGATTTGTACATCAATTTGTTCATAACATCTTAATGATTTGTACATCGATTTGTTCATAACATCTTAACGATTTGAACATCGGTTTGTTCATAAAATCTTAACGATTTGTATATTGATTTGTTCATAACATATTAACGATTTGTACATCGATTTGTTCATAACATCTTAACGATTTGTACATCGATTTACTCATAGCATCATAACAATTTGTACATCGACTTGTTCATGACATCTTAACGATTTGTACAACGATTTGCTCATAACATCATAACGATTTGTACATTGATTTGTTCATGACATCATAACAATTTGTACTTCGATTTGTTCATAACATCATAACGATTTGTACATCGACTTGCTTATAACTTCACAACGATTTTATAAGTCATATATATAACAATTTCATGGAAAGCATCGATTCGATTTTCGATCTAATCTTTGAATACGTTGAAAAGTCAAATTCTTCACGTATATCCTTTTGACAACCATGCATTTATTGTGATAATCTTTTGACAGCCATGCATGCAGGCAATATCTTCCATTATCGTATCTTCTCTGTAAACATTTTTTATAACAACAAAATGGCATTACTATTTTGATGAACATTCATTCTGACGTTGACTGACAACAAGAAACAGCTTAGCTATCTACTGTTCAAGCTTTAAATACGTGCAAGCCTCTGATAGCATCTGTCATACAACGTTGGACAAAATAGAAGCGAAAGAAAACTACAGAAGATCCTCTCTCTCTTTGCGTGCATGAAAAGATTGTTGGGAGACAACAACGGACAGCACTCAGACCAGAAACAACTCTCTCTCACTACCCACTCGAAGATACCAGAGAGAGATAGAAGGAGGTATGAAGAAAAACACAGGAACACCAGATTTTACGTTGTTCGGAGGCAAGAAGCCTTCCTACGTCCATGGCCACAGCAGCTTTCAATACTTCTTCTGCAAGAAACACACACACACATACAAAGAGGACAAAACCCCCTTTATATACTAGGAGGAAAGGGCGCCACAATCGAGACACACAACGGCAAAAGGGTCCTGTCTCTGAATCGCCTCAGAACTGCAAAGTCCTGTCCTGGCAAGAGGGAATCGAATGCTTCATATTTGACATTCGACTGCATGAGTCGAATCCTTCATGCTGACATTCGACTGCATGAGTCGAATCATTCAATCTGACATTCGACTGCATGAGTCGAATCATTCAATCTGACATTCGACTGCTTCATTTCTGACTTCGGCTGTGGCAGTCGAATGCTGAGTCTGCCTGCAACACTTAGTCAAAATTTAGCTTCCGGGGGCGCTGCCCACGGAGACCCCCGCAAGGGGCGCTGCCCCCTTGACCCCCGCGACCTGACCGCGCAGGTCGAACCACGACCTGACCCCTTATGGAGATCTGCTTCAGAGTTTGGGCTCCACATTCTAACAAAGATAAAGAACTGTTGACTGGAAGCTTCCAAATGTCAAACAGTCTAACGTACACTTATGAATAGAGACAACGAGCACTTCAAAAGATGATATATATATATAGAAGATGCAGAATAGTTAGAACAAGAAGTTTTTTGAAGACCTTCAATCTTCTGCAAGCTTTTAATAGAGCCATGCAAAAACTCCCATTAGTCTTAGCCCTTGCTCTCTGTGCTAAGTTCAGTTCTGTAAGAGAGCTTTTTGTCCTGAGAAGAGTCCTTGATTGTAGATCTCTTTCTTCTCAGTTCTTGATTCAGATCAAGCAGTGTTCTATAAGCTTGATCTAGGGGCATCATCTTATTGAATACATTCTCTTGAGTTTGTTCCCTTCGACTGTGAAGGAAGACCTGGTGTGGTATCCAGGGTGTTGTTCCCTTCAGGTGAAGGAAGACCAGCTAGGGTGCTGGGTGTTGTAGTGTCCTTAAGGGGACTGTACCCTTGTTAGTGAAATCCTGAGATATTGCTCAGAGACTGGACGTAAGACTCCTAAGGAGAGGAGATCCAAACCAGGATAATTCTCTGTGTCGTGTGATTGCTTTTGTGTGTTTGAGTTTTCCCTTTACTAACACTAACTATCTACGAAGTGTGTTTTTGTGTGATCGTTTTGTGAACAGGTTTAAAGTTCTTAGGTACTCAATATTTTTAAGAATCTCATTCACCCCCCCTCTGGCTTGCTAGCTGGGAAACAATGTGGCCATCTGTCTCCACCTGTCGGCATATGTGGCAAAATCTTCATCCGACTTCATCTTTTCTGCCATGAAGTCCATAAGAGAATACTCTGGCCCAACCCTGTCTTGGAACTGTTCAAGGAATTTCCCCTTCACCGTGGCGAAGTTCTCTGCATCCTCGGGTAGCAAGGAATAGAACCAATCTAGTGCAGGCCCGTCCAGTAACCGACGGAATAGATACGCCATCAAGCGGCGGTCATGCTGATAGGGTGCGGACTCATAGATGAAATCCTTGATGTGAATGTATGGGTTGCCAGAACCATTGTACTTACGGTACTTTGGGAGCTTAGATGGAGATGGGACCCACAGGCCATTGAAGTTAGGCATGTGGACATCATGGTGCTGCCTAGGGTCGACCTACCTTCATAGCTCTTGGAGTTTCTTCTCGATGGATGCCTACTTGGACATCATGTCGAGAGTGGCAGAAGGTTGAGCATACAAGGAGGAGGCACGGGATGCTGGCCTAGCGCGCGGCTTAATTTGTGGCGGATGGCAAGGGAGATAAGGGGGAGATCGGGGCCTCGACTCACGTGGATGATAGTGCTCAGACTCGAAGGAGTGAATCGAATGGCCCGCAGCCGGATGGGAGTGTTGTCGTGTGGTCCCGTGATGATGCGGGGGCCGGAGGTAGATGCCATAGGGCAAGAGGCACCCGCTCTAGGTAAGGGCGACGAGGCGGCCTTTCCTTTGAGGGCCGTCATGAGATCCTGTATTTGGGATTGATTAAGCTGAGGAATTAGGCGCATGAATTGAGCAGCTTGATCGTCTGCGTGAGGGGAATGAATAGTTTGTGATGGGCCACCATCGCCTGGATGATGACTCTCACTGGTGTGGACTGTGGCGACCCAGGTCTGGGTCGACTCCTCAAGGAGGTCATGAGGAAGAGATTTCTCATAATCATGGGAGGTGTAGAAAGCAGCGTTCTGATTCTCATTACCATAGATTGGGTTCAAGTAAGACTCCATATTTGGAAAGTATGTGCGCCAAGATAAGGAAAGCCTATCCAGACCTAAGAGACACCCTAACCTAAACAGACACTTAGTTTCCTAAACAAGCAATCCTATGCAAACAAAAGAAAGAGAAGAAGTCTCACCCAAAGAAAGCAAGTGGCAATGATGATGGTTTCTTTTATTTGGTTCCAATTTGACTTTTAATGGTTTGATCTTTTTAGTATATTCCCTCAAAGGAAAGGTTTCCTAAAGGGAGAAAGCTTCCAACTACGGGTTTGACTAGGATTCTCACAAACTTACCAATGCATGGACCCTATTTCTAGGTGGCAATAGGTACAACCAGCCCGGCGGCCGTGTGGAATCCACGGTCAGTGGGGACTTACAGAGGCCCTCAAGCGAGTGCTCTAGTCGGACACAAGGAATATGTGGCCGAGAGAGCGGGCGTCGCCGAGGAGGACAACCTAAAATAAAATATGGAAATATGTATGCACGCCCTATGTGCACCGGAGTGCATGCGAAATCTAGCCTAACACTAAGAAAATAGAAATTAGGCCGACCTGCTCTCAGAAGCAGAAGGCGACACACAACTTGTCGCGACCTGGATCGCGACAGGAAGGGCGTCGCGTTCTTCTTCGTAGTGGACAGAGATCAGATAGGACCTAATTATGCACAAAAAAAACAAACAACCCTATAGCTTGGAGGACTTAAAGACTCTTAAAAACATGAATCAGGCACAAATCAACTCAGATCATGGATGGAGTACTTGAAATAAACCCAAAACACGGAGAGAGATGGAATCAGGAGCACTGACCTGATCGCGACGACCTCCCTGTCGCCTTCCAGATCGCGATGTTTCGACGTTGCCTTCTCACCCAGAATAGCAGAACTCAAAACAGTAGTAAAATAAATGGGAAAACACGGAATCTAAAGAAAGACCACACAAATGAAAGACTAAAAATGATAGGGAAAGACAGCAACAAGTACGATAGGCACTAGTTGTCCCACCATGATCGCCAAAAGGTATAATCATTGGATTTGCTCCCCAAAGATGATGATTAAAAATAAAGAAAAAGGACCGTGATCGCCACCAAAGTAATTGCAAAGAGATGTATGACGAAGGCAGTCCGGCTGGTTAGTGTTGTCCAGCAGCGGTACTCGGGTAGTATGTCGACCTGATAACGGGAGGATGTGATGTGCGTGTAGTTTTTGTACCTCTACGTTGCTTTTGGCTTCCCCTTGCATTGCGTGAATTTCGAGGGCGAAATTCCTTAAGGGGGAGGGCTGTAACGTCTCGGGTTTTTACCTGATCCTTATCGGGTCTTCTTCCGGGTCTGTGTATGTTGGCGTCCAGAGGTGCTGACGTCGACAGTGGGTTGACATCCAGGTGGCTGGCGTCGACTGTGTGATGGCGTCCATCGATGTTGTCGTCGACTTATGTCGCCAGGTTTTTCTGGAGATAGAACGTGGTGGCAATCGATCTGGATGTCAGATTGTTGGCGGTTCAGTTGGCGGCAAACCAGGTTGACATCAACTGATCCGGCCTGTGTTTTTAGGGGTAACCCAAGGGCCATTCTTCCTCTCTCTTCTCCCTCTCTTTCCCTCCACTTTCACCCTTGTTCTTCTCTACTACTTCCAGCGGCCGACGGGAGCACGTGGGGAGATCGTGGTGCACGTGACGGTGACGGGACGGACGGGAATTGACGGATCGGGTGGCGATTCTCGCGGGAAGCTCCTGGGGTTTCGACGGAAATCGAGGTTTATGTGGAGTTTTTAAGCATTTCTGAGGTGGGGACGTAAACCCTTAGTTCCCTTGTGTGCTATTCCATGCTTGTGTGCATGCGATTTGCGTGGAATCGAGCTTTGGGGAGGGTTTCTCTTCATGCCGGGTTTTAGGGTGTTTTGCCCGATCCATGTGTTGGATCGTGTTTTACCGGCATTGTGGTAGTATAGTGTGATGTAGGGAGTGTTTCCCTACATCAGATTGTTGTTTGTGGGCGGATTTGCCCTGTGTGGGAATCAGCTGGAGGCTGGTTCAGCTGCTGGAAGCCGAAGAAGTCAACGTCAAGGGATGTGACGTTGATCTCTTCAGGGAAGAGGTAAACAGCGTGATCTCTTGCCATTAAGCTCTTCAGGGGAGAACTAGACGACGGGATCTATGCCGTCAGGTTCTTCAGGTAGGATATAAACGGCATGATCCTTTGCCACTGAGTTTGGGTAAACGGCCAACCTGTGACCGTCTTCTTTTTCTAGACGTCTGGAGTGTTGCCGTCTACCTTTTGTTAGCTGCAGTCGATGCTGCCGTCTACTGTTTGCTTGGCGACATGTGATGCTGTCGTTTATTTCCAGGTTGGCGGCGGTCGATGCTACTGTCTACCTACAGATGTGTTCCCAGTATGCTGTGTGTTTCCCTTTTCGTGGTTTGAGGTGTTGACATGCGGTGTCCGCCTGTTGGCACAGTCTGCCAGGTGTAGAGAGTGTCTCTGCCTGTGCTCGCGATGTGTTTGGCTATGTTGTGACGTTGAGACGTGGTGTCCGTCCATTGCGTAGTACTTCATACGTTGAGAGTGTTTCTATCTGTACTTGTGTAGGGGGTTACCGTGCTCCTGTTTCTGTTGTGTTTCCTGGATGTAGAGCTACGCTCTGTCTAGATGACTGGCGTGTGGGGGGTCCTCAGCCAGTGAGCCGGGACGTTGAGTGTGACTCCATTCTGTGCGTACTCCTTGTGGTGGTTTTGAGCTGGTTACCGTGGAGCCCCTTCTCCACCGTCTGAGCCTGGCGTAGGGGAAAACCGGTCATGGACCAGACGTGAGGGAGAGCGTCTGAGTGTGCACACGTGGTTAGGGTTGAGAGACTCTGTGGTGTCGGGACGCCGAGCACACAGACCCTACTAGTCCTACTTTGTGAGTGCTATGTGAGCTCTTGCTTGTGAGCTTGTGTGTGTGCAGTGCTTGTGTGCTGTTGAGCCTGCGAGGTTTCAGTTTTTCTCAATACGCTCCTGAGGGAGTTGCGTACTACGTCACCGGTTCCTGTGTGTTGACAGAGTGTGCGTGTTTACTTACAGTCGCTTTTTGTTTAGCACTGTTTAGTAGCTCTGTTACTAGTGGGGGTTAGTTGCCCTACTGGGTCTCTTTTCTGTGAGACTCACTCCCTTCCCTTCAGGTGGGTCCGTGAGCAGCTTGTGTGTGTCGTGGAGCTTCGTTATTCCGTGCTGGCTCTGCTTGGTTGCTGTGAGTAGTACTCTACTCTTGTACTCACTGTACTCTTACTTCTCTTTTGTCTCTGAGTTATATGTGTTATTTGTATTAGTAGTGGCATGTACATTTGCTTATATGGTCTCCTCAAACACTTTTCTTCTACCCTTCCGAGATTCGTCTCGTAGGTTAGCGGGTCAGGATTCGGGTTACTGGTTGGGTACCGGTAATGCAGATCTTCGGTCGTTACAACTGTAACGACCCAAAATCCGCATTACCGGTAACCGACCAGTAACCCGAATTCTGACCCGCTAATCCACGAGACAAGCTCGGAAGGGTAGAAAAGGAATGTCTGAGGAGATTATATAAGAAGATACACACCATGCAAAGCTATAAATTTCACTAGATATGGAACAAAACATGTACAACTCAGAGTCCAAACCAAGTACAGAGTACAGAAGTACGACAAAAGTACTACTCACAGCAGCTAGGGCACACCAGCACCAGAGTGGCTAGACTCGCCTGAAATGGGAGTCGACGAAGACCAACCTAAAAGGGAGGGCAGTGAGTCTAAAAAAAAGACCCAGTGGGGAAAAGTAACCCCTACCGGCAATAGTAAACCCCTACCGGCAATAGTACTACGCCTGACCCTAGCGGTAGAGAAGGGGCTCCACGGAGACCGGCTCGAAACCACCACAAGGAGTACGCACAGAACGGAGACGCTCTCAACGCCCTCGCTCACCGGCGGAGGACCCCCACACATCGGTCATCTAGACAGAGCGTCGCTTTATGTCCAGGTGACAGACAAAAACAGAAGCACGGTAACTCAACGCGAATACGGACGGTAACATTCTCAATGTCCGAAACACCGCACAATAGACGGACACCTCGTGTCACGTCTCTAGACATAACACATGATTGATGGTCAACTGGGTCGTCGAATAAACGACAACATCGATTGCCGCCAATAAAGATATAAACGGCACACCCATTGCCGCCAACACCTGATTAACGGCTATAGATCTGGCCGTTAATATCCATACTGAGGATCCTAACGTCAACCGATATGGACGTTAATATCCTCAGCCTCCAGAACCCAGAATGGCACCAGATCAGTTCAACTGGGCAAAATCGCCCAACAACTACATATTGATGGAGGAAAACACCTCCTCTCATCTTCTAATACTACCAGAACTCCGGAAAACCACGATCCAACACTTGGACCGCTGAAAACACCCAAAATCCCGGCATGGTATAACCCACTCTAAAGCTTAATTAACACACTAATCAACACAAAATAAGCATGCCAATTTGCTAAGGGGGGTTTAAAGGGTTAAGTCCCTACCTCAGAACGCCCCAAAAACTCCTAAACAGCCACCAATTGCGCCGGAACCCCTCAAAGTCTCCGCGCGAATCACACAAAATCTTCACGTTTCCCGCCCGATCTAACACCGCCACACGTACCAGGGTCTTCCCACAAACTCTCATCAACCAACAGAAGTGGTGGGAACAGACAAAGGTAAAAGTGGAGGGAAGAGGAGGAAAAAGGGAAGAAAGGCTGCTGCTCTCGGGCTGCCCTATTTCTACAGAAGCTACAAATAGACATCCACATACCTTACTGCCTATATGAACCGCCAATGGGTCGACGTCCAGACCTATTGTCGTTAAGTTCAACGATAAACGTCCACATCGCTGGACGCTAAAATCAAGTCAACGGCTAGCCCCTGGCCGTCAACACCAAGTCAACGGCAATACCCATTGTCGTCAACTACATCTAAACCTCTACAAGACCCAATAAGGATCCGAGACCTTACAGCCCTCCCCCCATAAGGAATTTTGCCCCCGAAATTCAAACAACATGAAGGAAGAAGACTCACCAAAGAGGTACGGAAATTGCTCGCGCATCTCTTCCTCTCGCTCCCATGTCGACTCACCTCCTGAGTGTCGTTGCCACACAATACGAACTAACGGATTGCCTTGTTCCTCAACCTCTGAACTCGGTGATCCTCAATGTGCAACGGAAACTCTGGTACTGTCAACACTGGAGTCACCTCAGACCACTCTATACTCGGGTGAACATGAGACTCGTCAAAAAGGTACTTCCACAGCATGGACACGTGGAACACGTCGTGGACTGCTGCCAACTCTGACGGAAGCTGGTTTGTGGTGACACCGGCATGTGTGGGTTCTCGACCTATTGCCGTTGACTTGGTGTTGACGGCCAGGGGCTAGCCGTTGACTTTATTTTAGCGTCCAGCGATGTGGACGTTTATCGTTGAACTTAACGGCAATAGGTCTGGACGTCGACCCATTGGCGGTTCATATAGGCGGCAAAGTATGTGGAGTTTTTAAGCGTTTCTGAGGTAGGGACGTAAACCCTTAGTTCCCTTGTGTGCTATTCCATGCTTGTGTGCGTGCGATTTGTGTGGAATCGAGCTTTGTGGACGGTTTCTCTTCATATCGGGTTTAGGGTGTTTTGCCTGATCCATGTGTTGGATCGTGTTTTACCGGCATTGTGGTAGTATAGTGTGATGTAGGGGAGTGTTTCCTTACATTAGATTGTTGTTTGTGGGGCGGCTTTTCCTTGTGTGGGAATCAGCTGGAGGCTGGTTCAGCTGCTGGAAGCCGAAGAAGTCAACGTCAAGGGATGTTGACGTTGATCTCTTCAGGAAGAGGTAAACGGCGTGATCTCTTGCCGTTAAGCTCTTCAGTGGAGAACTAGATGACGAGATCTGTGCCGTCAGGTTCTTCAGGTAGGATATGAACGGCATGATCCTTTGCCCGCCGAGTTTGGGTAAACGGCCAACCTGTGACCGTCTTCTTTTTCTAGACGTCTGGAGTGTTGCCATCTACCTTTTGTTAGCTGCAGTCAATGATGCCGTCTACTGTTTTCTCGGCGACATATGATGCTGTCGTTTATTTCCTGGTTGGCGGCGGTCGATGCTGTTGTCTACCTGCAGATGTGTTCCCAGTATGTTGTGTGTTTCCCTTTCCTTGGTTTGAGATGTTGACATGCAGTGTCTGCCTGTTAGCACAGTCTGCCAGGTGTAGAGAGTGTCTCTGCCTGTGCTCGTGATGTGTTTGGCTATGTTGTGACGTTGAGACGTGGTGTCCGTCCATTGCGCAGTACTTCAGACATTGAGAGTGTTTCCGTCTGTACTTGTGTTGGGGGTTACCGTGCTCCTGTTTCTGTTGTGTTTCCTGGATGTAGAGCTACGCTCCGTCTGGATGACTGGCGTGTGGGGGGTCCTCAGCCAGTGCGCCGAGACGTTGAGTGCGACTCCATTCTGTGCGTACTCCTTGTGGTGGTTTTGAGCCGGCTACCGTGGAGCCCCTTCTCCACTGTCTGAGCCTGGCGTAGGGGAAAACCGGTCATGGACCAGACGCGAGGGAGAGCATCTGAGTGTGCACACGTGGTTAGGGTTGAGAGACTCTGTGGGGTCCTGTGAACGTGACAGGCCTGCCGTCGCCTTAACGTGAACGCGACGATGGAGGTGCCACCTTCTGGTTCTCTAAACGCGACATGCGGACTGTCACCTTCCTCAGATCGCAACCAGATTGTTGTCGCCTTCTGCAACTGGAGATGAAGACTGTGGGCTTCTTTCTTCCTACCCCTCAGTCAACCAAGGGGCAGGAGCCTCGTGCTGCTACTGTCTTCTAACACCTGCCAAGAACATCAAAACAGAAACACCCATTAAAACTCGTTTTGTGTAGAATCTATCCCAAAACAAAGAGTAAACATGAACTAATTGGGAGGAACTCACGTGGGGTGGGGTTTTAACCCCTTTGGGTGATTAAAAACGGTGTGCGTGTAGTGTTCTAATGCAAATCTATGAAAAGAAATCGATCTAACAATGCATGTATGAAGAGAAAAAGGATGAAGAATTAGAGAGAGAAAGCATAGATGGACAGAAAACACCCTGGGGGGCACTTCCTGGTCATCTAGAGGCTGAGAGGTCTTCTGAGAACTCGTAGCTCTCTGGGAGAGGAAAAAGCAGATGTCGGCCTTGCCCTAAACGATGCTCTATGAAGAGTTTTATACCCCCATTATTCCTGAACGGACTGAGAGGAGAATAATAGGCAAGAGTCCGAATTTGGGTAAGTAAGCTCGGGCAAGGGGAATCAGAACTCGGAAGGACCTTCTAAAGAGGGTCTCCTCCAAATTTGGAAGGATTTGGACACCTCTAGACACTAAAAGTCACATTATTCATCAATAGCAAGGGTCCAAGTCGGGTTAGGAAAGGGTACATTGCATGGAAACCAGAACGCGACGAGCTCCTTGTCGCTACCAGGTTGTGACGCCTCGATACATCGCCTTCCATAGAAGGAAACCTTTTAAGTATTTTTCTAGTAATTTTTCATGGAATTAAAATGCCAAATGAGAACACGACGTATCGAGGCGTCGCCTTCTGAAGGAAATTGATTCAGGGCTGAAGGCAAATCAATGTAAGGAGGAACGTGATAGGAAGGACATCGTCTTCTGAAGTAGAACGTGACAGGGTCATTGTCGCCTTCCAGAACTTTCTGCATATAGCCCAATCAAAATGTCTGATCTCCTTGCATGGGTGTCGGATTGACGTGCAGTTTGAAGCGTTGGACTTCCGACTCAAAGAGCTACGAGATAATGATGAAAACTGATTGATGTGACCAAGAAGAACCCACCAGGGCGATGAACTAATGAAAGTACCATGATCGAATAAAGCCAGCTTGACGATGAAGAGCCAACGTGGGGCATCAATGATATGACAAGAAACTTAGCTCGACTTATGGGCCAAAAATGGGTGTCTACAGAGATCAAGCATAGACAAGGATTTGGGTTGAACATGATGAGTCGGTTACATGTTCTTAGTAGAACTTCAAACATGAAATTGATGGAAATAGAACGTAAAAATTAGGGAAAAGAGAGGGCTTGTGTTCCTGAGATCAAGAACAATCTACATACGAGTTTAATTGAGTTTTGCTTGTGAGATTGCCTACCTTTGGACGAGTTGAACTTCTAGATTTTAAGGAACATGAAGAACATTTGAAGATCTCATTCCAAGCCTTCTCCTCTACGAATTCCTCCTCCTTTGGCCTCCTTCCCACATCCAAGAGATGTCAAATGAACATTAGAGACAGCCATGAGAGGTTTGGGGGTTTATTTAAAGGTCTTGTATTGTTATTTCCTAATACAGCTCTAACTTTTCTCCAACTCCGAATTTCTATATTTATCTAGCTTTCCTAGCATAAATCCTCATATTTGGGTTAGGATGAGACTCCAATTTCGTGGCTAGCAAGTTAGGGTAGAGTTAGGAGTCCATTATAGATATATATGAGTCATATTAGTAATTTTCTTGCCCTTTTCAATTACGGAATAATGGAGTTCCTAAGTTTGTAATATTTTATGTTATTATATCTTTTAAAACTCCTATTTTGGCTCAATAACTCAATATGAACCATTTATTAAAGCCCATAACTTATTTTTGCTTAATGAGTTTTAATTAATTCATATTTCTTTAAATTATATATATATATATTTTTTAAATAGCGGGTTGCTACATCCCATGTTACTCACACCACCCTAGTTGTGTTGGACTAATCGGCACGCCGATCAGACCGATATTTCATATTTTAGAACCCCAATTTAATATTTAGTTTGTTTACACTAAAGTAGCATTTGGGTGCACGGTGTTAGAGATTTTGAGTGCAAAATCTCTAACAAAATCACCCCCATTTCCAAACATTGTTGGCTGCCCTTGGTTTACACATGACAGTGATTTTTCAAGGAAGAGAGAGATAGAGAGAGGTGTTTTTCTCTCTCCTCCATGCCAAAAAAAGGTATGAGCTCACTTTTGCAGATTCAGCGAATTGGAGACACTTTGGACATTTTTATGCATTTAAAATGCCTTTTGCCCATTTTTCACATGCAATGAGGCCTCGTCGCCTGCGCTGCATAGGGCACGTGCAACGAGGCCAAAATAGCACATGTGTAGGGTTTTTGCAGAAAAAGTTAATTTTTTTAAAAATCAATTTTTCTCCATTGATCCCAACGCTACCTAAGCTATTTTTGTTGAATGGTAATTTAAATGACAAACTCAAATTGGATATCCGATTTGAATTCTGTTGGTGATCTCCCATGTCACTCTCACCACCTAAGTCATGTTGGACCAGTCAGCACACCGATCATAGTAGAATATCATATTTCAGACTCCCGACTTGATATTTGGTCGTTAATGTGCACTCGTAGCTAGGGGTGTCTTGTAAGGCCCACGAATTGTTTGTCATTTTATTGTGTGTTAAGTCATGTTGTATATATATGTATATCATGTATGCGTATGTAGATACTTATGTACGAAGTTATCTTGTATACTTTATGGCATGTGTATATTAGTTGTAAATATTGGATGAATGCATGGTGTAGTAGTGTGTTACTATACTACACATATATTGCATTTTAATATTTTGGTGTAAGCATGGTTTTCTGCATGTTTTAAGTTTTGGCCGAGGGCCAATTGGCGTTAACATGGATGGACGCCCATGAGGAGTCAGCATCCCCCGATGGACGCCAACTCTTAAGTAGGCGCCATAGATGTGGACATCCAGCTCTCTGAAACTCAGTGCGCTGCAGACCCCAAAATTCCGGGGGCAAGCAAGCTCACCGATTGGGAGATGTCCTCAACGGCTCTCAGCCCTCCCATCAGACCCTACGGGATCTCCAAGCCTTTTTCCTATAAACCCTCCTCCCCTTGCAACCTGAAGGACTCTCTCTTGGTCCTTTGCAAGAAGGAAAACCCTAGCTGAGAGAGAGAGGTGAAAGGCTGAACTTTGGAGGCTTGGATTCGGCGAACTGGAGCATCTCCGGCGATCTACATCGACTGGGAGATAGCGTGGACGTAGGGGAAGGTTTCCCCAACATCAGACTGGTGGCTACTTCGACCTAGAACCCGAGGGAAGGCTGTGGAGGGGACTTCTTGGGACTGCCAAGGAGAGCTTCATCGCCCATTTTCACCCCTTTAGAGATTTTACAAGAGGCAAGTAACCCACCCACTTCGTCCATGTATGTGTCTAGGAGGTTTCTATCATTTTTATGAGATTTTATCGTGTCCTGGATCCCCCCATTCTTCTTGTATTTCGAGCTCGGTCTATCTTTTTGCACAGACCGGAACTTGACGGCAAGATCCCTTGCCGTCAAGCTCTTCGATTAGCGGCCAACGATATTGCCGTTAATCTCCTATAACGGTCAGACTATGCCGTTAAGTTCCTCAGGACAGAACAATGAGTTTGTTCTCCCTTTTATATGATAAATTTCCGATGTGTTTTCGCAAGGGGATATATTGTAACACTATATTTATGTAATATGGTTATGGAATGTGTTTGTGAGATCTTTATACTTTTCTGTGATTTATCTAAGTTGGTAGAGTTATGTGAAATGCATGTGAAATAAAGATCATGGGTATGGTAGCTTACTATTTGCATGATCCATGTGTAATTAGACTCCCATAAAATTTCAGATGATGTAAATGCATGACAGTCCATGTCCGAAAAATTTGGGAATTTTCCCATGATATGAAACTTGTTATAATTTCTGTATTAGAAAATAGACAGCATGCCTAAATTGTTTTTAAGACTTCGGAAAATTCATGTTGTGCAAACATTTCGGGCAAAAATTCTGTGACATTATGAGTGATAGGTATAGACCTGTGAACGGTCAAATCAAATATTTAGGTTATGTTCCATGATAAATTAAATTATAAATGACATGAGATGGAATGTTTTAATTTCTGTAAATGTAATATGACTTAGAAAAATATGAAAATTTGCATGTGTGATCATAAACTTGAAATTAGTCTGTGGTTAAATTCTCATGTTATTTGGATAACTGCAGTGTGTTCTATGAAATTTCCATGTGAAGACATGTGTATATCATGTGTAATATGTGTGTAAAAAAAAATCGGAATGTGTAATGTGTAAGGATGTGCCATGTGTGACACTACTTCCATAGAGGGCCGTGGAACCGTACCATGGAAAAGTCCCCATGGGAAGGTTCAATGTGTTAAGATCCTATGAGCATTAGGATGAAATCATGGAGGTGGACAAGTACCACTGGTTAGGGTGGAAAGTTCTTCTCCCAGTCTGTGCAGTCCAAGAGTCGTCACTGTGTTGCCTAGGTGGTGTCTATGTGTTATGTGTATGTGATGTGTCCTTCTAATGGTGGTTTGGACTATGTGTCACGGCACTAAATTGTGAAATGTGAATATGGATATGTGTAAATTATGTAGTGTGAATGTGTAAACGTGCAATGTGTAAAAAGAGAACTATGTGAACGAGTAATTGTGCAAACATGTGAAACCAATGTGTTAGATTGTGAAATTGTGATCCATGATATGTTAATGTGAAATAATGTTATAACAGCAACCTTAAAGTGTATGAAATGATAGTGTGCATGTGCAAGAATGTGTAGAAATCATGATAGGGATGTTTCCTTTTATGCATGCGAGAACCCCATGTTAATTGCTATCATGTTGTAGCTTAATGTGGTTGAATGTGCAGTAGCATGTGATAGGGTATTTATTTTGGAATGTCTTAAATCATGTACTATATGTTTTAAATTTTGTAGAAATACCATGTTAGGTTGTCTCTTATCAATGTTCAAGCATGCTATATGTTTTGCTTCGTGAATTGGAATGTAGAACCTATTGTGATGTATGCATGAATGATGTGTATGGAGTTATTTGCTGAGTCTTTTAGACTCACTCCTTGCTTCGGCGTACAAGTTTAGTTGGTGACCCGACACCCTTGGAGGAGACAGTGGAGAGTGACTCCGAGCGTGGCGAGTAGCTTGGTGGAGTCGACGTTGTGACTTTTGCTTTCATAGTATGTAATGAGGCATTGTAGTAGGACTATTATGTAATTGTGGACAAGCTATGTATTCTGATTTTAGTATTTTATTTATGTGGACTTTAGCTCTTTAATTGCTATATTGATCATGTATGGTTAAATGTGGATGATGAAATGAAATGATAAGTAGTCCTTTTACTTCCCCTACTCTGAATTTTGCATTTATGAACATCTCAATCATGTGTCTTAGCGCTTGGGTCAATGTCCCACACTGTGATGACGTTCGTTATACCGACATGGATTGGTATAATCATACCGTTATAAAGAGGGTCGTCGCAGAGATTGGTATCAGAGTGACTTGGCTGAGATTGTACATAAATACCTAAGTCATCATCTTCATTACTTGCTAAATCTTTATAGAATGTCCACATGTGTAGAATTGATTAATAATGAATGGAAATTAGGTAATAAAATGGTTAGGAGTAAATTAACCTTGCTCTAATAGTGACTGAAATTTATTGCAGCCATGGCTTCGCATGGTAGATGTGGCGGTGCTCCTGCTCATGAGGACGAGCAGAGACGTGAGGAGCAGGCTGAGCAGCAGGCCCCGGCACCTCAGGGTCCTGTACTTCCCCCATCGCCACCAGTGATTATGGAGTGTTCATGCAAGTTTTGGTGCATGCCATGCAGACGTAGGCCCGCACCCAGGCTGCACTCCAGGCTCAGTTGAAGGATCAGGTTAGCATAATGAAACAAAGAGTAGTCTGTTTTAATTAATGACATGATGTTGTGTTGAATATGCGTTACTTGTTGTTTGTTGTAGTAGGCTCAAATTCCAGCTCAGGATCATAGTGGACCTTCCATCATGGAAAGATTCAAGAGGATGTTTCCACCCTCTTTTAAGGGGGAGAGCGACCCGGTCCTAGCTGAGAGCTGGATGAGGGAGATCGAGAAAATCTTCCGGGCTATTAGGTGTGCGGACGATGATAAGGTTGCTTTAGCCACCTATATGCTATAGGTATGTGTTAGTTTATATGATGTATATCCTGTTAAGCTAGAATTGTTTAGTGTGGTGCTTATGAAGATTATATTACAGGAGAGAGCTGATGTATGGTGGGCTTCCTTACTGCGTATACGATTCGAGGACGGAGCTATTGACGTGGCTTGAGACGAGTTCGTGAGGCTCTTTCAGGCCAAATTCATCCCCAAGTATATCCAGGACAGGATGGAGCAGGAGTTTCTCTCCTTGACCCAGGGCTCCAAGACTGTACTCGAGTACGAGGCCAGGTTTGCTGAATTATCTAAGTATGCACCTCACATAGTAGCTGATGAGTGCAGGAAAGCAATGAAGTTCGTGATGGGCCTTAAGCCATCACTAAGGACGAGGCTAGTGGCGTTCGACCATCGCACCTTGGACGAGGCCCTCAGCGCTGCTTGTAGGTAGGAGGGTGAGATGGAGCAATATCTAGAAGAGAAGAAGGCTTCACAGAAGAGGCCCGCAGCTACGTTCCAGCGGCAGGACAAGAAAAAGTAGTGTACCAGGAACCGTAGCGTCCAGTAACAACCAGCAGTGCACAGGTACCTTCTCAACATTCCCTTGGTGTGAAGAAGGAGTGTCCCCATTGCGGGAAGACACATGGTGGTTCAGAGTGTTGGATGGTAGCAGGAAAATGCTTGAAGTGCAGAAGCAGTGACCACAAGATCAAGGATTGTTCGAGACTTCAGCAGGGAGTCCAGCGCGGAGCGCCAGCCCCAGCAGCGGTAGCAGCAGCAGCACCAGCTACAGGAAGACCAGGAAGGCCTCGAGTCCCAGCTTGAGTGTTTGCTCTAGCACGAGAGGACACCGAGCAGGCGGAGTATGTCACCGAAGGTACGGTTTTACTTTTAGGTGTGCACGCTCGGGTTTTGTTTGATACGGGTGCCACTCACTCGTTCATTTCCGAACGGTTTGCTAGGCAGTTAGCTCTAGAGTCAGCTATAGAGTCTGAGGAGTTAGAGGTCCCTTTGTCTGTGCACACACCAGCGGGTATGATATCGACTTGGAAGTGCATTCCGTCGTTACCTGTGTGCATTAAAGATAGGGTTTTAGATGGGTGTTTCTTCTTGCAAAAGATGAAGGACTATGATGCTATTCTTGTTCTGGATTGGCTAGAGGAGCACTATGCGTTAATGGATTGTTGTGGAAAGAAGATTGTTTTTCACATTCCTAGTGAGGACGAGTTCTCTCATCCCTTGCCAAGGAATGTGGTGGGAAAGTTGGTCATCTTTGCCATGAAGGCGATGCGCATGGTAAACAAGGGTTGTGACGCTTTTCTTGCCAGTGTGGTATTAGTACCAGAGGCTAATGTGTCACCTACTCTTGCAGAGATTGAGGTAGTGCAGGATTTTCCAGACATCTTTCCCGATGATTTGTCTGGATTGCCACCGGATAGAGAGATGGAGTTCACCATAGAGTTGCTTCCAGGCACCTCTCCTATCTCGAAGGCTCCATATCGGATGGCACCTGCAGAGTTAGCTGAGTTGAGGAGGCAGTTGCAGGAATTGCTAGATAAGGGATTCATTCGCCCTAGTGTTTCCCCTTGGGGCGCACCTGTCTTATTCGTGAAGAAGAAGGATGGATCACTTAGGTTATGCATCGAGTATAGGAAGCTAAATCAAGTGACGGTGAAGAACAGGTATCCCTTACCTCGTATTGATGATTTGTTTGACCAGTTGCAGGATGCATCAGTCTTTTCTAAGATTGATTTACGATCTGGTTATCATCAATTGAGGATTAGGAGTGAGGATGTGTCCAAGACGGCATTCAGAACCCGTTATGGACATTATGAGTTTTTGGTTCTTCTGTTTAATCTGACCAACGTCCCTGCAACATTCATGGATCTCATGAACAAGGTGTTTAGGCCTTATTTAGATAGCTTTGTTGTAGTGTTCATTGATGATGTGTTGGTCTACTCTCCGGATGAGGCTACACATCGTCACATTTGAGGGTAGTGTTAGAGGTTCTTCGTGAGCATAAGCTATATGCTAAATTCAGCAAGTGCGATTTCTGGTTGCGCGAGGTTCATTTCCTCAGGCATGTTATCTCCGGTGCTGGTGTAGCAGTTGATCCAACGAAGGTCTAGGCTGTTATGGATTGGGAGATTCCCAGGACCCCTTCGGAGATTCGGAGTTTCCTTGGTTTGGCGGGTTATTACCGGCGATTTATTGAGGGATTTTCATCCATCGCCGCCCTATTGACACAGCTGATCAGAAAGGGAGTGAAGTTTGTCTGGTCCGAGAAGTGTGAGAGTAGTTTTCAATTGTTGAAGACTAAGCTCATGTCAGTTCCGGTGTTAGTCTTACCAAGCGGTGTAGAGGGCTTTGCTATCTACACAGATGCGTCTTGGATTGGCCTTGGTTGCGTTTTGATGCAACAAGGAAGGGTAGTAGCATATGCTTCTCGTCAGTTGAAGGAGCATGAGAAGAACTATCCGACCCATGATTTAGAGCTTGCAGTAGTGGTTCATGCACTAAAGATCTGGAGGCACTATCTTTATGGTGTCGGATTTGAGGTGTTTACCGACCATAAGAGCTTGAAGTATCTCTTCTACCAAAGGAATTAAACCTGAGGCAGAGAAGATGGATTGAGTTCATGAAGGACTATGACTTCGACCTTCAGTATCACCCTGGGAAGGCAAATGTCGTAGATGATGCCCTGAGTAGGAAGAGACCATCTCTCCAGCAGGACTGGAAGATGTTGGAGGATGCGGCTTACGCGTTGACTGAGTTAGAGCCATCGATATGCCAGGCTTTTGTAGCTCAGCTATCTCTTAGGTCCTCGGTTTTGATGAGGTGATCGAGCAACAGAAAGCCGACACTAGACTCCTGGAGTTAGTGGGCAAGGCAGGCATTTCTCGTGATGAGGATGGCATGATTAGATTCCATCATCGAGTGTGTGTCCCTGATTTGGTAGATGTCCGTAAGCATGTGTTAGCGGAGGCTCATAGATCGTGATTCTCTATTCATCTAGGTAACACCAAGATGTACCAGGATTTGAAGAGATCTTTTTGGTGGTCTGGCATGAAAAGGGATGTAGCGGATTATGTATCCCGATGTCTAGTGTGTCAGCAAGTGAAGGCCGAGCGACAACGACCATCCGACCTTATGCAAAGGATGGAAATCCCCGTATGGAAGTGGGAAGTTGTCACTATGGATTTTGTTTCGGGTTTGCCTCGATCTAGATGGGGCAATGACTCGATTTGGGTAGTTGTGGATAGGTTCTCAAAGACTGCGCATTTCTTACCTATGAAGAACAAGCAGTCGGTTGAGAGCTTGGCTGGATTGTATGTCAGTAGCATTATTAGGTTGCATGGTGTGCCAAAGTCGATCATTTCGGATCGAGATCCGAGATTTACTTCGAGGTTGTGGAAGGGTCTTCAGGATGCTTTAGGTTCGGAGCTGAAGCTCAGTTGGCCGTTTCATCCCCAGACAGATGGACAGTCCGAGAGGACTATCCAGACGCTTGACGACATGTTGAGAGCGTGTGTGCTGGATTGGAAAGATGATTGGGAGTGTCATCTACCTCTTTTGGAGTTCGCATATAACAACAGCTTTCATGCGAGCATTGGTATGGCTCCATTTGAGGCGTTGTATGGAAGGCCTTGCAGATCTCCTTTATGTTGGGAGGAGACCGGCGATAGGCAGCTGATCGGTCCAGAGTTAGTTCAGGAGACTTCGGATAAGATCCAGCTTATCAGGAAGAGGCTTGTTGCGGCCCAGGATAGGCAGAAGAGCTACGCCGACAACAGGAGGAAGGATCTAGAGTTCGAGGTAGGTGAGCATGTCTTTTGAAGATATCGCCTACGCGCGGTGTGGTTAGATTTGGTAGGCATAGTAAGTTGAGCCCTAGATTCATTGGCCCGTATGAGATTCTCAGACGTTGGGCAATGTGGCATATGAGCTAGCTTTACCCCCAGCTTTGGCTAGTGTTCATCCTGTTTTCCACATTTCTATGCTCAGGAAGTATGTCCGAGATCCATCCCATGTGCTTAGTCATGAGCCAGTGGAATTTCAGCCAGATCTGTCGTATGTAGAGTAACCAGTAGCTATGCTTGACCGGAAGGTTCAGCATCTCCAGAACAAGAGGATTGCATCGGTAAAGGTTTTATGGTGGAACTTCTCGCGAGAGGAGGCTACTTGGGAGCTTGAGGATGCGATGAAGAAGAAGTATCCTCATTTGTTCGAGTAGTGTGGTCTAAACTTCGAGGACGAAGTTTCCTTAAGGGGGAGAGGGTGTAAGGCCCTCGAATTATTTGTCATTTTATTGTGTGTTAAGTCATGTTGTATATATATGTATATCATGTATGCGTATGTAGATACTTATGTACGAAGTTATCTTGGTATACTTATGTATGCATGTGTATATTAGTTGTAAATATTGGATGAATGCATGGTGTAGTAGTGTGTATACTATATTGCATTTAAATATTTGGTGTAAGCATGGTTTTCTGCATGTTTTAAGTTCTGGCCGAGGGGCCAATTGGCGTCAACATGGATGGACGCCCATGAGGAGTCAGCATCCACCCCGATGGACGCCAACTCTTAAGTAGGCGGCCATGGATGTGGACGTCCAGCTCTCTGAAACTCAGTGCGCTGCAGACCCCAAAATTCTGGGGGCAAGCAAGCTCACCGATTGGGGAGATGTCCTCACGGCTCTCAGCCCTCCCATCAGACCCTACGGGATCTCCAAAGCCTTTTTCCTATAAACCCTCCTCCCCTTGCAACCTGAAGGACTCTCTCTTGGTCCTTTGCAAGAAAGAAAACCCTAGCTGAGAGAGAGAGAGGTGAAAGGCTAAACTTTGGAGGCTTGGATTCGGCGAACTGGAGCATCTCCAGCGATCTACATTGACTGGGAGATAGCGTGGACGTAGGGGAAGGCTTCCCCAACTTCAGACTGGTGGCTACTTCGACCTAGAACCCGAGGGAAGGCTGTGGAGGGGACTTCTTGGGACTGCCAAGGAGAGCTTCATCGCCCATTTTCACCCCTTTGGAGGTTTTACAAGAGGCAAGTAACCCACCCACTTCGTCCGTGTATGTGTCTAGGAGGTTTCTATCATTTTTATGAGATTTTATCGTGTCCTGGATCCCCTCATTCTTCTTGTATTTGGAGATCAGTCTATCATTTTGCATAGACCGAAACTTGACGGCAAGATCCCTTGCCATCAAGCTCTTCGATTAGCGGCCAACGATATTGCCGTTAATCTCCTATAACGGTCAGACTATGTCGTTAAGTTCCTCAGGACAGAACAGTGAGCTGTTCTCTCCTTCTATATGATAAATTTCCGATGTGTTTTCGCATGAGGATATATTGTAAACACTATATGTTACGTAATATGGTTAATGGAATGTGTTTGTGAGATCTTTATACTTTTCTATGATTTATCTAAGTTGGTAGAGTTATGTGAAATGCATGTGAAATAAAGATCATGGGTATGGTAGCTTACTGTTTGCATGATCCATATGTAATTAGACTCCCATAAAATTTCCAGATGATGTAAATGCATGACAGTCCATGTCCCAAAAATTTGGAATTTTTCCATGATTATGAAACTTGTTATAATTTCTGTATTAGAAAATAGACAGCATGCCTAAATTGTTTTTAAAACTTCGTAAAATTTCATGTTGTGCAAAATTTCGGGGCAAAAATTTCTGTGACATTATGAGTGATAGGTACAGACCTGTGAACGGTCAAATCGAACATTTAGGTTATGTTCCATGATAAATTGAATTATAATGGCATGAGATGGAATGTTTTAATTTCTGTAAATGTAATATGACTTAGAAAAATATGAAAATTTGCATGTGTGATCATAACCTGAAATTAGTATGTGTTAAATTCTCATGTTATTTGGATAACTGCAGTGTGTTCTATGAAATTTCCATGTGAAGACATGTGTATATCATGTGTAATATGTGTGTAAAAAAAAAAAACGGAATGTGTAATGTGTAAGAATGTGCCATGTGTGACACTACTTCCATAGAGGGCCGTGGAACCGTACCATGGAAAAGTCCCCATGGGAAGGTTAAATGTGTTAAGATCCTATAGATATTAGGATGAAATCTTGGAGGTGGACAAGTACCACTGGTTAGGGTGGAGAGTTCTTCTCCCGGTCTGCGTAGTCCAAGAGTCGTCACTGTGTTGCCTAGGTGGCGTCTATGTGTTATGTGTATGTGATGTGTCCTTCTAATGGTGGTTTGGACTATGTGTCACGGCACTAAATTGTGAAATGTGAATATGGATATGTGTAAATTGTGTAGTGTGAATGTGTAAACGTGCAATGTGTAAAAAGAGAACTATGTGAACGAGTAATTGTGCAAACATGTGAAACCAATGTGTTAGATTGTGAAATTGTGATCCATGATATGTTAATGTGAAATAATGTTATAACAGCAACCTTAAAGTGTATGAAATGATAGTGTGTATGTGCAAGAATGTGTAGAAATCATGATAGGGATGTTTCCTTTTATGCATGCGAGAACCCCATGTTAATTGCTATCATGTTGTAGCTTAATGTGGTTGAATGAGTAGTAGCATGTGATAGGGTATTTATTTTGGAATGTCTTAAATCATGTACTATATGTTTTAAATTTTGTAGAATACCATGATAGGTTGTTTCTTATCAATGTTCAAGCATGCTATATGTTTTGCTTCGTGAATTGGAATGTAGAACCTATTGTGATGTATGCATGAATGATGTGCATGAAGTTATTTGCTGAGTCTTTTAGACTCACTCCTTGCTTCGGTGTACAGGTTTAGTTGGTGACCCGACACCTTTGGTGGAGACAGTGGAGAGTGACTCCGAGCGTGGCGAGTAGCTTGGTGGAGTCGACGTTGTGACTTTTGCTTTCATAGTATGTAATGAGGCATTGTAGTAGGACTATTATGTAATTGTGGACAAGCTATGTAATCTGATTTTAGTATTTTATTTATGTGGACTTTAGCTCTTTAATTGCTATATTGATCATGTATGGTTAAATGTGGATGATGAAATGAAATGACAAATAGTCCTCTTACTTCCACTACTCTGAATTTGCATTTACGAACATCTCAATCATGTGCGTTAGCGCTTGGGTCAATGTCCCATTGTGATGACGTTCGTTATACCGACGTGGATTGGTATAATCGTACCGGTATAAAGAGGGTCGTCGCATGTCTGGCCATTGTGTAGATGTGTACGGACTGCCCAGTGAGTCCCTTCTTATGGCTTCGCATGCCTTACATCCAGTGTACAAGAGAGGTCAGGCGCAAGATGGCTTCTCATGCTTTATACACACTCGATGTACTAAGGAGGTCAAGCATGGAGTGGTAGTTAGACGTGGTGTCATTAATAGGTGCTCTAACTACGAGACTAGTGATTGGTTTCTGTGGTGCTTTCACGGATTTCTTGTGTGGAGTTCCAAGGTTGATGGGCGCCAGTTGACTTAGTGGGAGCCGTATGTTTTAACCGTAGGCCCTTATCATTGGGTTTCAAGTTGCTGTTGTGTCATTGTGCTGACACCTTCCTGCCTTTTGTGAGCGTGGTGTGGTACCGTGTTGCTTGTGGCCATGGTGTAGTGGTCGCCTCTTGTTCACCATGATTGTGGGGCAGGGTTTTCTGCTAGGAAAATGGTTTAGTAACATCATTTGGTAACATCACCAATCAAAGTGCACCACAACATCATCATTTATGAGGTGTTTTTAACTTTTTTACTTCAGTTACTGATGTGGCATAGTTTTAAGGGTGATGTTACCAAATGATGTTACCAAATGGTGTTACAAAACTATTTCTCTTTCTGCTACGTGAAGTGGTCAACTGTGCTAGGCCTAGTTGGCAATCAAGTGGTGCCACCTTGTTTTAACCATAGGCCCAGTTGACTTGGTGGGAGTCGTATGTTTTAACCATAGGCCCTTATCATTGGGTTGCGGGTTGTTGTTGTGTCATTGTGCTGACACCTTCCTACTTGTTGTGAGTGTGGTGTGGTACCATGTTACTTTTGGCCATAGAGTAGTGGTGGCCTCTTGTTCACCATGGTCGTGGCAGGGTTTTACGTTGCATGGAGTAGTCAACTGTGCTTGGCCTAGTTGGTAGCTTGGTGGTGCCACCTTGTTTCCATGTTCATGGTGGCTTGCTCATATTTCCATTGTAGTGGTGGATGTAGATGCCACTTGCGTGTTGGGAGCACAACGACATTTTACCTTCATGTGCATTTGCCCATTTTGGTAGTAGTTACTTTGCTCTTAATTTATTTATCTATATTTATCTACTATAATGTTATTTGGCTAAGTGTGGATCGGAGGATCTCTACTGAACTTGTTATTTTATAAGATTCATCTCATATTTTTTTCAAGTGTGAACTTACAAATGCACATCTACCTCAAACTAGATAAGGAGCATAGAGATTTTTCTTTGTACTAGTAGTTTGCCTTGTTGTACCTCCTCTCTCTCTATGGGTAATGGGAATAACCTTGGGCTTAGTCTGCTCTTACCGCGTGAAGGTGGCAACGTTGCCAGCTATATTGCTGGCATTGTGGGGTATGGAGGCGATCGTCACTTATGGCATGGCGGCGGGCGGCAGTGACCCCGAGGCCCACAATGGGGAGCTGTCGGATGAGGCGGGGCATAAGGAGACTAGATCAAAAATGATGGTACTACTGTGATATCCTTGTTTCATGTTTCTATAGTTTTGCATCTGTATAGTGCAGCTCAACGGCTGCCTCTTGAGGCCAGATAGAATGAACTGAGCTGAGCCAAGTAGTGCTCTGCTCACATTTGACTTGTTCATCTAAAAATGAACTCGAACTC
The DNA here is from genome assembly GCA_014218235.1 of Colocasia esculenta. NCBI lineage: Eukaryota > Viridiplantae > Streptophyta > Magnoliopsida > Alismatales > Araceae > Colocasia > Colocasia esculenta. The sequence continues at coordinate 24,698,678 of CM024754.1, read as the reverse complement.
GGCTCGTTACTTGTCGAATCTTTAAATCATGTTCGAACTTAACTTGTTTAATTTTTTATGTACTCGAACTTGACTCATGGAACAGTTTGTTTAACATAAATGAGCTCGAGTTCGAGCTCAAAACTCGACTCGGTTTAAAAGCCACTACATTTAAACAAACTCAAACTCAACTCATTTACATCTAAACAACGAGTGAACACTCGACTCAGTTGAAATGAGTAGAAAAAACATTATTTTGAAACTTAAATTATTATAAAATTTTGAGATTTCAAAATCGAGCCCAACTAGAGCCCAATCTCAACCCATCAGGCAAATGCATGTGGGAGACATGAGGGGCTCGGGGATCTATCATATAGAGACTTAAAACATCCAAGAACTTAAAACAATCGATATGGGATTATGGGATGAATGCAAAATGGGGGTGGCCGATGGGGTCGTAGCGGGTGGGCGACGGGGGCCGCCTGGGCTGGTGGTTGGGCGAAGGCGGTACCAGTATTGGGTGGGCAACGAGGTCTCATGGGGTGGGCGACGGGGCCACCTATGTCGGAACCACCACAAGCATCCTTACCATGGCAATAGTTACTGCAGTACGACCGCCCTGCCGTCGTCTCTGGGAGCTCATACCGGCATTGGCTGGGGTTCCGTAGTGGTCATTGGAGACTCCAGTGACAAACCACGGCCCCCCTCAGCCTCACCGGGCTAGGGGTGACACACCCTGCACAAATTGTCGTGGGACAGAGGGCAGTGGGAGGAAGAAGATGAAGCACATGCCCAAGAACCATGTCCATATAGATTTTGTGTATATATCCTATTTGTTTAATTTAATTAAAACAAGATTTTATATAAATGCCCCTATTTATATGATTTGTGTATATGTACCCTAATTTTAATCTTTTACATCTACATCTTCATAAATGTTTATACTTTAATAATAATTATATATATATATTCTCATATTTATTATTAGAAATTTGAATACATTAACGAGCATTAATTCGAGTATGTTAACGAGTATTTTAACGAGGATATTATCAAGTATTTTAACGAACTGTTTGCGAACATATTCGAGTCGAGTATATATTTGTTCAAATTCAGCTCGTTTATAACTCGAGTTTGTTTTTTTGTTCAAGTTCGATGCGTTAACTTAATAAACGAGTCGAATCAAATTTTTATCGAGCTAAGTTTCAAATTGTTTGTTGAACTTATTGACTCATTTACACCCTTAAGATCAGATCTAAAGGAAGTTCTTTTGACCAATGTTTATGGGTGAATAAATGACTTCTCTTGAAAAATCACTAAATATTTAATGTCATATTGTTGAACAAAGTTTAGGTCCAATACCTGACCCGTTCATTAATTAATCGCTCAATAATTTTTTCTAAAGCTGATACGGATACGCATTTACACATTCCAAAAATGGACCTACTCGGCCGGATTCAACTCACCACGGGTGGACAAGATTGCGTGCAGAACCCACCTAGCATTTGGATGAAAGGGAAACCCCACCGAAGGCCGCGCTCCCTTCTCGCACAAGTGTCGAATACCGTCATGCTCAAGCGCGAGCCGCCCTCGTACTCGAAGACCAAAAATTCCCCATTGTGTAGAGAGTGGTCTCGTTCGGACTTTTCCCAGCCGTTCTGGAAGAGCACTCCTCGTGTCTCATTTTTTATCATGTCTATGCGTCTCGATCACCCATGGCCACCGGCATGTAGGTGGTCGTCGTCTCTAATTTCTGACAATTGAATTCAAACACCACCTTGTCATTGTCTACTTCAGCAACTGTTCGCGTGGTGGAAGAGACGTACGATAGCAAGCTGCGTCCATGTCTATCCACGATAGCTCCCTTCCCAACCCACGTCATATGGCGTCGCCCCACAGACAGGCCTCTTCGCGGAAGAAGTCCGGATAAAGACTCCCATGTAATAGTCTATGTATACACATGTATGTGCCTGGGGATATATATCATGCATCTCTCCCGCCAGAAAATTAATAATATACATCTTCGGCGACCGAAAGGTGATGGCAACGGAAACCTCGCTGCCTGCCTACCATGCAGCCTCTGGAGTGGTGAATCCCGAATGTGCACAGAGGGTGCAACACAGCAACGGCGGGAGCGGCTCTTGGCCTTGTGCTGGTTCTGCTCCTTCGCGCTGTGTCCTGTGCAACGCGGTGGAGGTCATCATTTATCGAGTGCGGGATCCCTGTGGGAGGTCTGCTTCACGGCGATGGGGTCCATAAACATGCTCTTCCTTCTCGGCGCCCTGGCTGCATACGGCGGGGTGCTACCGGAGGTGGCGAGACGAGAAAGGCAAGGGATCAGGTCGGCCACATGGCGGGCCATGCTGCTCATCTCTGACTTCTCCTTTCTCGTGGTGGCGGTCGAGCCAACGTCCGTGATGGGGAGCCTGCACGCGTTCATTACGTTGGCCTGACTCTCACTGCTAATTTATGATGGATGCGACGATCCCACCGAGGTATCCAAGCAGAGACTACTCTCGCTTGAAGATGAAAGCTAAGCGAGAAGGACAACTCTGAGGAGGAAACTGGCTTCCACACTTGCGTGGATGAGCCTGTGAATATATATATAACAGAGTTTACAGTTACAATTACAATAGAACTCTACATTGGCTGACGTTTTATCCATGTATAAGATATGCATGGATTCACGTAACTGCAGTCTGGGATTTATCCAGATACGTGGAGTCCTTCGTAGAAGAGTCCTTCTCAGATTGTGCTGTAGAGTCCTTCCCAGGCTGTGCAGAAGAGTCCCTAATACGCCCCCTCAAGCCAACATGTGGAATAATGTTGAGCTTGTCCCGTAACAAAGAAAACGTCCTTGGGTAGTGCTTTAGTGAGAATATCTGCCAGCTGGTCTTTAGTGGAGACAAACGCACGAAGCATCTAGCTAGCAACCTGTTCCCAGACAAAATGAAAATCTATCTCAATATGTTTTGTTCGTGCATGAAAGACCGGGTTTGCAGCAAGATAAGTAGCCCCAATGTATCACACCAAAGGATTGGTGGGCTAGGTAGGGAGAAGCCCAATTCGTTCAGAAGAGAACACAACCATATTAGTTCTGCAGTAGCATTTGCTAAAGATTTATATTCGGCTTCATTGCTTGAACGAGCAACCGTAGCTTGCTTCTTAGAACTCCAGGAAATAAGATTGGTCCCAAGATAAATAAGGAAACCACCAGTAGAGCGACGATCAACTGAGGAGCCTGCCCAGTCGGCATCGCAGAAGGCACTGAGCTGAAAATTGGAAGATCACCGAAGGAGAAGGCCATACTCAATAGAACCTTTAAGATAACGGAGAAGTCGCTTAACAGCAGCCCAATGCGCTGGCCGGGGCTCATGCATCACTTGACAGGCCTGATTAACAGCGAAGGAGATATCAGGACGGGTGATTGTGAGATACTGAAGGGCTCCCACAATACTTCGATAATGAGTTGGATCAACATGTGCAGAGGAATCAGATGTGGATGTGGGAGCGGCCACTGGAGTTGATAAGGGCTTAGCACCATCCATGTTCGCCCAGCGAAGGAGATCAGCTATGTATTTTGATTGAGAAAGCACATAGCCAAGTGGATGGGGACATAATTCAATACCGAGGAAGAAGGTAGCAGTCCCAAGATCTCTAATAGCAAAATCAGTACTCAAAGAGTTAATGAGTGCAGCAACGCTCCCTGGATCGGAGCCAAGCACAAGAATGTCATCCACATAGACCAAGATAAACATGACGGCGCTTGTAGAGCGACGGAAGAAGAGAGACGGATCAGTTTTCGATCCTGAGAACCCGAGCTGCTGAAGCCGACTGCTAAGGCGATGGAACCACGCACGAGGTGCCTACCGAAGACCATAGAGAGATTTATGTAGGTGACAAATATGATCAGGAAAAAGAGGGTGAGAGAACCCTGGTGGCTGCTCCATAAAAATTGTTTCTTCAAGATTGCCATGTAGGAAAGCATTAGAGACATCTAGTTGATGTATGGTCCACCCGGAACGATAGCATGGAGAGAAGGAGGCGAACTGTTGTAATCTTAACAACTGGGCTGAAGGTCTCATGAAATCCACACCAGTTGTGTGGCGAAACCCTTTAGCTACTAGCCGCGCCTTGTGTCTGTCAATGGAACCATCTGCCTTCCTCTTGATTCGAATACCCATTACAACTTACCACATTCATGTGAGGTCGACGTGGTACAAGGGACCAAGTCCCATTGCGGAGTAAAGCGTCGAACTCAGAAGCCATAGCCGCACGCCACGCAGGTTCTTGGAAGCTTGAGTATAGCAGGTTGGTTCCTCTTCAGCGGCAACAGCCATGAGACACTCTGGAAGTGGATGGCGGCTGGCTGCCATGGTTGATGACCAAACTGTCCCCATAATAATATTTCATTTATTTATATATTAATTTTGATGATTACAAAATAGCACTAATGGATTACTTGAGCCTTGAGAACAGGAACAAAGAAAATGAAAGTTCAAGACAATCAGGTAAGTCTCATCACATTTCTGTCATAAGTCTTTGTATCGACTTCTTTGATAAGCAGAACGATTTCCTCTTTGACCGAAAATTCAAACAAATCGATATCGCAACGACTCTCTAGTCGTAACGATTTCTTTAGACCTCGTAACGATTTCTTTAGAACTCACAACGACTCTCTAGTCGTAACGATTTCTTTAGACCTCGTAACGATTTCTTTAGAACTCGCAACGACTCTCTGTCGTAACGATTTCTTCAGACCTCGCAACGATTTCTTTAGAGTTCATAACGATTTCTTTAGACCTCGTAACGATTTCTTTAGAACTCGCAACGACTCTCGTTCATAACGATTTCTTTACAGTTCATAACGTTTTGCTTTGTGCAACGATTTGTTAAGATTTCTTGTAACGATTTCTTTGAAACTCGTAACGACTTGATAGTCATAACGATTTCTTTTACAGATCATAACGACTTGATAAGCGTTCATAACGACTTGCTATAACTCATAACGATTTCATCATTATAATTTGATAATGCTCTGTCATAACGATTTGTCTGTTATCGCATAACGATTTCATAAGTTATGAAGTCATCGAGATTGTTTTTATCGAATTTCTTGTTGTATCAGTATAATGCTTTTTAATAGCGTTGAAAAGTCAAAGTCATATCTTGTCTGTTGACTGCTACGCATTAAATGCTCTCTGATCGTATTCCCCATGCATGCAGACAATATCTTCCATTTCTATGCTACTCTGTCTACGTACTTTTTTAGACAGAAGAAGCTTTGCTATATATTGCAATATCTGTTCCATCTACACTAACAATCGACGGCAGTCTTAGCTGTCCTCTATTTATTGATGATATGCTTACAGATATCTGACAAGACTCATCTGTACAACGTTGGACACAAGATACAAAGTTCTATGACATTTCTTTGGCGTGTACAAAAGGATAAAAGACTGACGATCAGAAGCTTCCTTAGTGACCAGTCTAACGTACACCAGGATAAGAGACAACGGACACTTCAACGTTCGAATTTGAATCAGTAGTTTAAATAGAAGACTCAAGACGGAGAAGAGCATCGACAAAAAGAAAGCAACAACGCTTGCAATTTGAAAAAGGAAGAAATCCATCTCTTCGAGTCTTCAGAGATTGCAACAAGAGCGAAGCTTCCACTCCAACCTTGTTCTTAGCTCTTAGCTCTCTGTGATCAAAAGAGTTTTTTATTTGTGAGAGCTTGTGTAGTCCTTGGAGAGAAAATCTTGTTAAATCTCTTTCTCTCTCGGGGCCTTGGTAGCTTCAGTGTGTAGCTAGTCAAGCTAGAGTCTGAAGCCTGTTCCCACACCTTTTCTTCTTTGGTTGTGTTCCCTTCTGGACGAAGGAAGACCTGGTGGTATCCAGGGTGGTTGTTTTTTCCCTTCAGGTTGAAGGAAGACTAGTTGAGGCTGGGTGTAAGGATCCTTAAGGGGGATTGTACCCTTGGTAGTGAAATCCTGAGATATTGCTCAGGGACTGGACGTAGGTCTCCTGTGGAGAGGAGTTCCGAACCAGGATAAAATCCTTGTGTCTTGTGGATGTGTTTTTGTGTGATTGTTGTCTTATTTGCTCTAACTCTAACCTTGTTATTAAGTTGTGCAATCCTTTCAGTAAACAGGTTTTAATCAGAGACCGAAGTTTTTATAACCCATTCACCCCCCCCCCTCTGGGCTAGCTAGCTGGGCAACAAGTGGTATCAGAGCCCGTCTCTTCGACAAAGAAGAAGATCCAACGATCTGAAGAGCAAAGATCAATGGCAGCCCAAAGCAACTTCGAAGGTCAGTCAGTCAACAGGCCTCCCTTGTTCGATGGAGAAGACTACACCTACTGGAAGACTAGAATGGAATATTTTCTACAAGATCATGATTACACAATCTGGTCCATTGTAGAAGAAGGTGATCTTTTGGTCACAAACGCTAAGGCTCAGTGGACAGATGATGATAGGAAAAGAATATCCTTAAACTGCAAAGCCAAGAGCATATTATGCTGTGCCCTAAGCAAGAAAGAATTCAATAGAGTCTCAGCCTGCAAATCCGCAATGGAGATGTGGGAAAAGCTCAGAATTACCTATGAAGGGATAGACAAGGTAAAGAGACAAGAATAGATATTCTAGTAGCTCAATATGAAAGATTCCAGATGCAGACAGGTGAATCAATAACTCAGATGTTCAGCAGATTCACAGACATTACAAATGGATTAGCTGGTTTGGGAAAGGTTTATGATGTACCAGATATGGTTAGAAAAGTCCTCAGATCTCTACCATCTTCATGGACTCCAAAGGTAACAGCCATTGAAGAAGCCAATGATTTAAAATTAATGTCATTGGAAAAGCTAATAGGATCTCTCATGGCTCACGAGATAAACATGGAGAGATTAGGAGAATCCTCCAGCAGAAGGAAACAATCAAATGCTCTCAAAGCAAGTGAAGACAACTCAGAAGAATCTTTGGATAATAGTGAGAGTAGTAAAGACAGTGATGATGAAGAAGCCATGCTGTCTCGAAGACTTCAAAGGATTCTAGCAAAGAAAAAGAAGTATCAGTCCGGAAGAAATTTTTTAAGAAAAAAAAGACTTCAGAAAACCAGAAGTAAAGGATCAAAGAAAGGAGAAGTGATCTGTTATGAATGCAAGAAGCCTGGACACATCAAGGCAGATTGTCCCATGATCAAAAAGAATGATCACAAGAAGAAGGACAACTTCAGAAGATTTAAGAAGTACAAAAAGAAAGCATGGCAGCTGCTTGGGAAAACAGCAGTGACTCAGATAGTGAGTCAAGCTCGAGCAGTGAAGGAGAAGAAGCAAACTTGGCCCTCATGGCCAACACCGAAGATAAGGTAACTTCTGACTCTTCCTTTGATTCATGCAATGAGTCAGATTCCGATAACCTAGAAAGTGCTTTTAATGAACTCTATGAAAAATAAAAGAAGTATCTAAATTACTTAAAATAGTAAGAAAAATTTAGTCTGTTTAGAAAATACAAACTCAGACCTAAAAACAGAAAATGAAGAACTTGAAAACATAACTGAACAAAAAGGAGAAATGAATTATTGTGTAAAGATTTAAAAGAGAAAAACAGAAAAATACTAACCTAGAAAAACAAGAAGACTTAAGTGAACTCAAAACAGAAATAGAAAGACTAAATAAAGAAAATGAACACCTGACAAATACTATAAATAAGTTCACAAATAATAAACCACTCCTAATGATAAATGGAGCTAAAGATCAACTAAAAAGAAATATGGTTTTGGATATACTCCCTCAGAAAATGAAGAAACAAAAGTCTTTTCGAAAACTTATCCAACTCCTAAATTTATATCTGAAAAGAATAAAGAACATAAAAAATTTAAACACACCCCAGTTGAAACAGTAACTAGAATAACCTGCTGTACTCACTGTAATAGACTTGGACATAACAAAGAAACCTGTCCTAACAAGAACAAAAATGGATAATTAAAGGAAAAGACAATGATACTAACCCATCAGGACCCAAAAGAACTTGGGTACCTAAAATTTAGTGTTTTAATTTCAGGAAAGTCAAGAGCATCCAAATGGTATTTGGACAGTGGATGCTCAGGCACATGTCAGGCAACAAGAAGTTTTTCGTTGATCTCCAAGCTGAAGAAGGTACAGTCACATATGGAGATAATGGAAAAGGAGTTGTAATAGGAAGTGGATCCGTGAACATCAAAGGAAAATCAGTGATTGAAGATGTTATGCTGGTCAAAGGGTTAAAGCACAATCTCATCAGCATCAGCCAGTTGTGTGACAAAGGCCATCAAATTCAGTTTCAAGAATCAAAATGCAGTATCTTAAAGGATGGTGCAGTAATATTTGAAGCCTACAGAGAAAGAAATTTGTATGTTCTATATCTCGAGGAACTCAAGGATCAAGATGTGTGTTTGGCAGCTAGTAAAGATCAATCAACTGAGTTGTGGCACAGAAGATTGGGCCACTGTAGCTTGGACGGGTTGAACAAGCTCAGAAAGAGAAAGCTAGTGGAAGGACTGCCAAAGGTAAATTTCAGATTGGACAACATTTGCAGACCTTGTGCAAGAGGAAAGCACACCAAGAGCTCCTTCAAATCAAAGACTGTAGTAACCACCTCAAAGCCCTTAGAACTACTTCACATGGATCTATTTGGGCCAATGAGGACTACCAGTTTGGGAGGAAAGAATTTTGGATTTGTAATAGTTGATGATTATTCAAGATTCACTTGGGTATCCTTTCTAGAGCACAAAGATGACACTTTGAAAATTTTGTCAGCTTCAGTAAGAAAGTTCAGAAAGATCAGAAATTCACAATTGTCTCTATTCGATCAGATCATGGTGGTGAGTTTCAGAATGAAAAGTTTACAAAGTTCTGTGATGATCAAGGAATTGAGCACAACTTCTCAGCTCCAAGGACACCTCAACAGAATGGAATTGCTGAGAGGAAAAACAGAACTCTTTTGGATATGGCAAGAACCATGTTATCAGAATATGATTTGCCAAGATACTTCTGGGCCGAAGCTATCAACACTGCATGTTATATCATTAATAGAGTGATGATCAGGCCAATTCTGAAGAAGACTGCTTATGAACTCTACAAAGAAAAGAAGCCAAAGATCAGCCATTTCAGAATATTTGGATGTCCTTGCTTCATCCATAACAATGGAAAAAGGGACATTGGTAAGTTGGATGCCAAATCAGATGAAGGCATCTTTATGGGGTACACTTCTAAACCCAAAGGTTATAGAGTTTTTAATAAACGTTCCTTATTAATTGAACAATCTGTACATGTTATTTTTGATGAATCTAACCTTCCTTGAAAAAGGAAGAAATTAGTGACATTGATGATGCAGAAGACTTGTCCGAAAATTAAAGAATACCTCAATTAAGGACAAGGAAGATCCAACTCTGGAAGAACTGCAGCAAACAAAATCCAACATGAAGATCTTCCAAAGGAATGGAGACATCAGAAAGATCACCCTCCTGAAACATTATTGGTGATCCATCTGTAGGGGTAAGAACTAGAGGTAATGTAATTCCATGTGATTATTTAGCATTTGTTTCTCAAATAGAGCCTAAGACAGTCAATGAAGCTTTATCTGATGAATCTTGGATATTAGCCATGCAAGATGAACTAAATCAGTTCAAGAGAAACCAAGTATGGTCACTTGTTCCTAGACCATCCAATCATTCAGTTATTGGCACCAAGTGGGTGTTCAGAAATAAACGGATGAGTCTGGAATAATTTTAAGAAACAAGGCCAGATTGGTAGCTCAAGGCTACTCCCAAGAGGAAGGCATAGACTTCGATGAAACCTATGCACCTGTAGCTAGACTTGAGGCTATTAGGATTCTACTTGCTTATGCATCTGCATTTGATTTAAAACTTTTCAAATGGATGTCAAATCAGCCTTTTTAATGGTTTTATCAAGGAGGAAGTTTATGTTGAACAACCTCCAGGTTTTGATGATACCAATTTCCGAATCATGTATTTAAATTGCATAAGGCATTATATGGCTTAAAGCAAGCACCTAGAGCCTGGTATGAAAGGCTCAGTACTTTCTTATTAGAACATGGTTTCACTAGAGGTAAAGTAGATAGTACATTATTTATAAAATCTAAGGTTAAACATATACTTCTTGTACAAATATATGTAGATGATATTATTTTTGGATCTACTGATGAATCTCTTTGCAAGTACTTTGAAAAGCTAATGCAGGGAGAATTCGAAATGAGCTTGATGGGGAGCTAAGCTACTTCCTTGGATTGCAAATCAAGCAAGGGAAGGATGGCACTCATATCTGTCAAGCCAAGTACACCAAAGAGCTGTTAAAGAAATTTGGATTTGAAGATGCAAAGCCATTATCAACCCCAATGAGCGCATCAACCAGAATGGACAGTGATCAAAAAGGTAAAAAGGTAGATCAAAAGAATTATCGAGGTATGATAGGATCATTACTTTACTTAACTGCAAGTAGACCAGACATTTTATTCAGTGTATGCATGTGTGCTAGGTATCAGGCAGACCCTAGAGAGTCTCACTTAATTTCTGTAAAAAGAATATTTAGATATTAGCTAGAACTCATGACTTAGGTCTCTGGTATCCTAGATCATGTGAAATAAACTAATAGGATATTCAGATGCTGATTATGCTGGTTGCAAAGTAGATAGAAAGAGCACCAGTGGATGTTGTCAGTTTCTTGCAGATGCTTAATATCATGGACATCCAAGAAACAAAATTCAGTAGCTCTATCAACAGCTGAGGCAGAATATGTTGCTGCTGGAAGTTGTTGTACACAACTTCTTTGGATAAAGCAACAACTTGAAGATTTCGGCATTCACATCAAATCAATTCCTCTTTGTGTGATAATACAAGTGCCATCAACCTCACCAAAAATCCAGTTCAACACTCAAGGACGAAGCACATTGAGGTAAGATATCATTTTATTCGAGATCATGTAGCTAGTGGTAACTTAGAAATTTCGTTTATAGATACAAATGGTCAATTGGCAGATATCTTCACAAAAGCCCTACCTGAAGAGAGATTTACATCTCTTAGAAGGGAATTAGGGATGTGCAATTTGTGAAAGAATTTCTATGATTTTATTGACATATAAATTTTTCAGATTAAATGAAATTTCTCTCTCCGTTAAATTTAAGCAAAACTCAGTTATCTATATGCTTTGACCGCTTCTGTGTAGAAAGTTGTTTGACTTGTCAAACCTTTTTGTCGCTTTCTATCTTTACCGCCTTTGGCACTCCTCCTTTCAGTAAAGTAATATTATTTTATTCAAATCGTTCTGGGAACGACTTGTCTTCTACCTTTACCCTTTTCTTTATCCTTTATCTGTTCACCCAAAGCCGATGCCCTAACGACTCCACCATCGACTCTCTGCATCTTTCGAAGCTTTCCCCTCTTCCCGCGAGAATCCCTTCGAGAGCTTCCATCCTTCTCTCTCAGAACCTTTTCTTCTCTGCACCTATGGCCGCTCCGTTGATCTCCGGAAGCGTAGGGGGCTACAGTGCTGAGTATTTGTCCCCAAAGGAGCAAGAGAGGTTTACGTTTGTGAAGACGAAGATTTGCGGAGATAAGGCAGTGGATGTTCAGAATCTTGAGAAGAGTGGCATGGCCAGGCTAGTCGACGCCCTGAGAAGATTGCAGTGGATGGATGTAGTTACTTTCAATGAGGTAAGCTACCCAGACTTGGTGAAAGCCTTCTACATTTGTCTGAAATCGGAAGCAGATGGGTCCCTTGTTTCCTCTGTCAAGGGCATCCAAATCAGAATAACCCATGAGCTTTTGCGTGATTTGTTTGGAGTGAAGACCTCTGGATTTAGTGGCATCCACTCTGTGAATGATGAGGTCAAAGGTCTCGGGATTATTGGTCCAGGGTTTAAGCTGAAGGACGGGAAGCTTGATATTAATCAGATGTCCGCATTCAATAGATTGCTTCACTTTATAGTCTGCCAAATCATAGTACCTCGTAGTGCTACCTTTTCTTCATGCACTAGGGCAGATTCGGACATAATGTTCTGGGCAATCCAGAACAAAGAGATAAACCTGGCAGCAGTGATGATTGAGCGAATGATGTTTGCACATGCTCAGTTATGGGAAACAAAGAGCAAATTGAATGTTTCCCTACCGTATGCTCATCTACTGACCAAGATTTTCAAGCACTATGGAGTAGACATGTCAGGTGCAATAGCTGAAAAGATGGGCCAGTCAATAAGGTCCAGAAATCTGAAGAAAAGCGGTTTTTCAGTGCAAGATGGAGTGTGGTCAAAGTCCTCCGTGGCTGAAGGAGAAGCAGTTATTGGGGATATTCCAGAAGAGCAAGAAGCAGCAGCAGAAGAAGAAGCGGCAGCAGCAGAGCAAGCAGCAGCAGCAGAAGAAGAAGCAGAAGCAGCAGATCAAGCAGCAGCAGAGCAAGAACCAGTAGAGTCAGCTGCAGTAGAAGTACCAGTTGTGGAAAGCCAATCCGAAGCTCAATTGGAAGTAGGTGCAGCTGGTGTGGCAGACTCCTTGCCCACCACCTTAGTCGCCTCAATCTTAAAAGAGGTATTGGATTCCATTCCCTCCACCTTAGCTTCTTCTAAAGAAGGTGGATGTGTTGAGGAAGAAGTTATGGCACCTGGTCATACGAAAGTTCAGTCTGAACAAATTGCTGATGTTGAGATACAAGCAGGTACTCAACAAGATGTGGTCTTGGAAGAAGCTCCTAGCCAAGGGGAGCAAAGTAGAGTTGAACCTGAAGTGTCTGAATCTGTGGCAGAAGGCCACTTGGAGAAGTTGTCTTGGAAGAAGCTCCTGCTCAGGGGGAGCATTTAAGTGTTGAAGTCCCTGCTCCCATTCAGGGGGAGCAAGCTGAGATTGAGAAGCCAGAAAATGAAGCTATTCCTGAGAAAGCTGCACCTACTCAGGAAATTCTAGCTCCAGCCAAGGTTGATGTTAGTGAAGGCCCAAGTGCAAGCAATATAAATCTAGAGGAGCCTGTCACTCAACAAGGTAAGCAGAAGAGAGTTGTCCACAGGAGGTCAAGGAAGGGCCATAGAAAAGCGAAATTGAAGCATGTTATGGCTATGTTAAAGGCCCAAGGAGAGATCTTGGCATCAGTTCAGTCTAGCATTCAAGGCATTGTTACCAATCAAGCTTCAACTTCCTCAGACGTATCTTCAATAAGGAATGCAATGAGGTATTTCAATAAAGAGTTATCTGACATGAAGACTATGCTGGGTGTTTTGTCAAAGTCCAGTGGGATGTCTCCGGGCAGACCAGCTGCTCCTCGGCCACCAGGGCCAGCAGGGCCTTCTACTCAAGGGTCAGGGCCATCAGTTGTGAGGTCACCCGGACCAGTGGCAGCCTCAGGGTCTTCAGGACCTTCTCCTGCAGTCAGAAGAGTCAGGCCAAAGGGAAAGAGCCAGTGTCAGTTTCCAAGGCCCCTGATACTTCATCTCTTGCCACTCCAACCCTCTCCACACCTTCATCTCCTTCTACTGCACCTCCTGCTCCACCAACCATAAAACATCCCATGCCTCGCACCCAACCATCCTCATCCTCTATTTCATCTCAACCTTCTTTCTCTCCTACTCCATCTCACATCTCAGCTCCATCCTCATTAACTCCCAAACCTTCTCCTCCTAAAATTCAAACACCTCCACTTCAACCAACTTCCTTCTTTAATCCTAAACATCTTTTCTATCCTCCTACTCCTCCTAATTCTGTTATCTTTCCTCCAGATAAACCTCTGCCTCTTGGTGTCTTTGACACCAATGTACCAGACAATTTTGAAAGGGACACACTCCTCACCATTCTCTCCACAGCCTCTCACATTCACAGGACTGACCCTCCCAGTCCTGCCAAGAAAAAGAGGAAAACATCCTCATCTCTAAGCACTCCTTCTGTTCCTCTATACCCTCCTTTATGGTATTCTCTTACCCTTGATCCTAAGAGAAGACCTATCTACAAAGAATACCTCCAAAAATGCATTCTCTCTACCATTTATGGTATTCCTTTTCACAACCTATCCGAACACCTGGACATTGTTCTTCCTTTTACTCAGATATCCCAAGCTTTCAAATCCAAAATCTTTGAGGGCACTGAGTTCAAGACTGAAGATCAGTGGGCAGCTATCAAAGGAAATAAGGCTCAGTATGAAAAATTCTTGACTGCCAGGGCCGAATCTCTCACTCACAGAGCTCACCCACTCACCTTCTCTGAGTGGTTTATCATCCAGCATAAGAACTCTTGGGGATCCTTCATTTTGAAGGAAATTCGTATTGCCAGATCTTTTCAGCTGTACAGTGACTTCTGCTACTTGAACAAGTTACCAGAAGTTCAGTTTTGCCAGTTCCATTCGAAGATCACTGTGCTGAAATCAGAACTCCCTCTCAACCTTCCTCTTAAGGTAGACTTTGTCACCTTCAAGGTTAATTTTCCAGTTCTTCTGCCGAAGCTGCACTCTTTAGTATTTGATTCAGATGCTGGGTCTCATGCTCTAGATATGTTTGCAAGACAGATGGGCAGGATGTCAGCCAAGCAGGGCAGATCACCTTCCTTTTTGCGGTTCATCTTCAGAGAATACCACTCTGGCCGCATTTCTTCTCAGACCTTAGCTCCACTCATTTCTGAGTGTGAAAGACTCACTTCATCAGAATGGGAGCTTCTCTATCAGGCCTCTCATCAGCAATTGGAAGCTATCAATAAAGATTTAGTTAGTCAGAGGAAGCCTACTCTTTCTGCAGAAGCCTTTATGGATCTCAACTCCATCACCCCCATACAAGAGATTTATGTTGTATGGGCATCTAGATATTCTGCTTTCTATGCTATGAAGCAGGATCTTCTAGATCAAAAGATTCACTATCCCATTTCCTTGGTCAGATTTCTCCTTAGGGCCAGTTTTGGCAAGAGTACATACTACAGATTCATATTGGACAAAACTCAGTATGGAGAATTCTTAGAGCAGCAAAGGCAACTCTACATTCAGAGGAACATTCCCTCCATGGGACCCTCCTTCTCAGTTGCTTCTGGAGTTTTTCTGCAAATTTTTGAGGATCTTGAGATCAAGGCATGGGTGTTATCTCACAGCATGCCTCCTTGTTATCTCATCTGTACTATCTTTCTCCAACTTGATATAAAACTTTCTCTTTTCCTTGTCTCACAGCTTATCTTTTTGCTTATTGACAAAATGGGGGAGAAAACTAAAGTAAATCTGAAAAACATATTTAATTTTTTGTATGATGTTTAGTATATTTTGTCATCATCAAAAAGGAGGAGATTGATGACCAAACTGTCCCCATAATAAATATTTCATTTATTTATATATTAATTTTGATGATTAACAAAATAGCACTAATGGATTACTTGAGCCTTGAGAACAGGAAACAAAAGAAAAATGAAAGTTCAAGACAATCAGGTAAGTCTCATCACATTTCTGTCATAAGTCTTTGTATCGACTTCTTTGATAAGCAGAACGATTTCCTCTTTGACCGAAAAATTCAAAACAAATCGATATCGCAACGACTCTCTAGTCGTAACGATTTCTTTAGACCTCATAACGATTTCTTTAGACCTCGTAACGATTTCTTTAGAACTCACAACGACTCTATAGTCGTAACGATTTCTTTAGACCTCGTAACGATTTCTTTAGAACTCGCAACGACTCTCTGTCGTAACGATTTCTTCAGACCTCGCAACGATTTCTTTAGAGTTCATAACGATTTCTTTAGACCTCGTAACGATTTCTTTAGAACTCGCAACGACTCTCGTTCATAACGATTTCTTTACAGTTCATAACGCTTTGCTTTGTGCAACGATTTGTTAAGATTTCTTGTAACGATTTCTTTGAAACTCGTAACGACTTGATAGTCATAACGATTTTTTTACAGATCATAACGACTTGATAAGCGTTCATAACGACTTGCTATAACTCATAACGATTTCATCATTATAATTTGATAATGCTCTATCAAAACGATTTGTCTGTTATCGCATAACGATTTCATAAGTTATGAAGTCATCGAGATTGTTTTTATCGAATTTCTTGCTGTATCAGTATAATGCTTTTTAATAGTGTTGAAAAGTCAAAGTCATATCTTGTCTGTTGACTGCTACGCATTAAATGCTCTCTGATCGTATTTCCCATGCATGCAGACAATATCTTCCATTTCTATGCTACTCTGTCTACGTACTTTTTAGACAGAAAGGAGCTTTGCTATATATTGCAATATCTGTTCCATCTACACTAACAATCGACGACAGTCTTAGCTGTCCTCTATTTATTGATGATATGCTTACAGATATCTGACAAGACTCATCTGTACAACGTTGGACACAAGATACAAAGTTCTATGACATTTCTTTGGCGTGTACAAAAGGATAAAAGACTGACGATCAGAAGCTTCCTAGTGACCAGTCTAACGTACACCAGGATAAGAGACAACGGACACTTCAACGTTCGAATTTGAATCAGTAGTTTAAATAGAAGACTCAAGACGGAGAAGAGCATCGACAAAAAGAAAGCAACAACACTTGCAATTTGAAAAAGGAAGAAATCCATCTCTTCGAGTCTTCAGGAGATTGCAACAAGAGCGAAGCTTCCACTCCACCTTGTTCTTAGCTCTTAGCTCTCTGTGATCAAAAGAGTTTTCTTATTTGTGAGAGCTTGTGTAGTCCTTGGAGAGAAAAATCTTGTTAAATCTCTTTCTCTCTCGGGCCTTGGTAGCTTCAGTGTGTAGCTGGTCAAGCTAGAGTCTGAAGTTCTTCTTTGGTTGTGTTCCCTTCTGGACGAAGGAAGACCTGGTGGTATCCAAGGTGGTTGTTTTTCCCTTCAGGTTGAAGGAAGACCAGTTGAGGCTGGGTGTAAGGATCCTTAAGGGGGATTGTACCCTTGGTAGTGAAATCCTGAGATATTGCTCAGGGACTGGACGTAGGTCTCCTGTGGAGAGGAGTTCCGAACCAGGATAAAAATCCTTGTGTCTTGTGGATGTGTTTTTGTGTGATTGTTGTCTTATTTGCTCTAACTCTAACCTTGTTATTAAGTTGTGCAATCCTTTCAGTAAATAGGTTTAATCAGAGACCGAAGTTTTTATAACCCATTCACCCCCCCCCCCCCCCTCTGGGCTAGCTAGCTGGGCAACAATGGTCAGTGGAGGAAGGGCAGGAGTAGCTGCATAAATATCTGCCAGAGACTTAGTACGTGGCAGTGGCAAACTTGGAGGAGAGGAGACGGCATCGTGCATGGGAGATGCAGGCGCTGATTCCAGCGGACAGGTAGCTGGCATGTTCGCAGCTGGGCATGCAGCGACTGCAGGTGTCCGAGCGGCAGGTGAAATGGTCGCAGGGACTGGTGCATCAACGTGGATGCATGGAGAACTGTCAGGCACGGTAGCTGGTGGCGGGGAAGCTGGTCGCCGTAATGGGAGCACAAGGGGTGAGCCAGATGGCCCAGATGGCCAAATAGGAACCGCTGGTGAAGAGATGTCCGGAGCTGGGGAAGCTGCAAAGGGAAACAGTGTTTCATCGAACACAACATCACGTGACACATAAACCCTGCCACTGTCAGGATGAAGGCAGCGATAACCCAGGTGTTGCGAACTATAACCCAAGAACACGCATCGTAAGGAATGAGGGCTAAGCTTGTTCGAAGCGTAGGGCCGAAGCCAGGATAACATGCACAACCAAACACACGGAGAAGTGAATAATCCGGCTGTTTGTTAAAAAGAGTAAAATAAGGTGAGGACATGTGAAGGGATGGAGTGGGAAGACGGTTAATGAGATAAACTGTAGTAGTAACAGCATCATCCCAATACCGTTGGGGAACAGAGGCATGAAGTAACATGGCGATGGCAGTCTCAATAATGTGGCGATGCTTACGTTCAGCAGCGCCATTCTGCTGAGGTGTATGAGGACAAGACATCCGATGATATATGCCAGCAGAGTCCAGAAGTGGGCGAAGTGCCATAAACTCGCCCCCGCCATCGGACTGGAATTCCTTTATTTTGCGGTTGAATAAACGCTCAACATGACGCTGGAAACATGCAAAGATGGTAGAGACATCGGATTTGAGATGCAATGGAAATAACCATGTGAATCTACTATACTCATCAATAAAGATTACATAGTAGCGATATCCATTATGCAAAAGTAACGGGGCAGGACCCCAAACATCTGAATGAATGAGATCTAATGGCCCAGAGGAGCGAGGGGCAGAAGAAGTAAAAGGAAGCCTGTGAGATTTTGCTTGCATACAGGCCGAACATAAATGTGGAAGGCGAGGGGGGGAGGTACACCAAGGGCAGAAATGACGCACGACACCGTTTGAAGTGCGGGATGACCAAGGCGAGCATGCCAGGCAGGCGAAGGTGGAAGCACTCCAGAGAACGCAGCAGGTGAAGGAGGCTGGAGATTATAGGGGCGGCCCATAGGAAGTGGTAACCGATAGAGACCACCATCAAGGCATCCGCGCATCAGAACCTTCCCCGACTGAAGATCCTTCATAAGACAAAATGTAGGATGGAATTCGAAAGAGACATTATTATCTTGGGCAAATTGTCGAACAGAGAAAGATTACGGCACATGGTAGGAACGTGAAGGATGTTTTTAAGGAGAAGGGGACGAGATGAAGAAGGCAAGGATGCATGTCCAAGGTTAGAGATACGCAAACCTGAGCCGTTGCCGATGTGAAGTACGTCAGAGCCAGTGTATGTTGTTGGTGCCAAAAGTTGACTGTAATCCGGAGTAACATGATGTGTTGCGCCTGAATCCTGATACCAAGCAGAGGAAGAAGGGCGTGGTAGAAGACCAGCATCAGCAGAGAATGACGCAGGAGGTGCCCCCATCGGAAAGAGAGAAGCATATGTAGGCGGCTGCTGCACCTGAGGGTGCTAACGTGGCCCGCCAGTAAAGCGTGGGTTATAGCGCTCCAGGCATTCATGTGCATAGTGGTGACCGGAGACAAAACATATTTGGCAGAAGGGACCTCGGCCGCATCCACGACCACGACCGCGCCCACGAGCAGGTCTGCCACCACCGCGACCGCGTCGAGAAGCATCATCTGGCGTTGAGGACGGGCTGCTCATAGCACTGCTTGCCGAAGGGGAAACCGAGTCATCCGAGGAGCACTCACAGTGCTGTAAGAAGCTTTCATGTGCAAGAAGCATTGCGTGCAGATCCTCAAGAGAGATCTCACGTATACGTGTGGTGATAGAAGGTATAAAAGAATTATATGTTGGCCCAAGCCCAGCCAGAACGTGCATGACAAGGTCCTGTGACCGTATAGGTTCATTGATGATAGCTAAAGAGTCGGCGATCTGTTTAATGGTCTGTAAACAGTCGATGATGGAAGAGGAACCTCTCCGAATACCATGGAGCTGGGTACGAAGCTGTAGAACACGTGCACCAGAGTGGGAGGCCAAGGCGTGGGCGATGGCAGTCCAGGCAGCAGATGATGTGGTGCACTCGGGGACGATGGTAGCAACAGAGTCGGACATGGAGGCAAGCATCCAAGACATGACAAGAGCATCACGTCGTTGCCAAGTATCGTGTGCAGGATTGGGATGGGAGACGCCAACATCATTTAGAACTGTAGCAGAGGGGCAAGCTTCAGATCCATCAAGAAGGCCCAAGTAGCCGGTGGCACGAAGAGCGGCCATAAACTGCCGGCGCCATCGAACATAATTGTCATGGGAAAGTTTTATGGTGAGGAGAGACATAGTGCTTGTTGGAGGGGATAGAACAGAAGGGATGTGCATGGCGGTGACTACAGGCGAAGCAGCAACATTCAAAAGGTTTGAGGGGACTGCGGTGGGTGGAGATGAATCAGCAGCGGTTTCATGCGGTGAAGAGGAGGTCGTGATGGAGGGAGAAGAAGCTTGTGGGTCCATGATGCCAACAAGAAGTAAAGGTGTAATATGAAAAGGGAAAAAAAAAAAAGGAAACCAGGATCACAGGGCTGTAAGCAAACAGCTCTGATACCATGAAAGCTAAGCGAGAAGGACAACTCTGAGGAGGAAAACTGGCTTCCACACTTGCATGGATGAGCCTGTGAATATATATAACAGAGTTTACAGTTACAATTACAATAGAACTCTACATAGGCTGATGTTTATCCATGTATAAGATATGCATGGATTCACGTAACTGCAGTATGGGATTTATCCAGATACGTGGAGTCCTTCGTAGAAGAGTCCTTCTCAGATTGTACTGTAGAGTCCTTAGGCTGTGCAGAAGAGTCCCTAATAGAAGAGGTCGCCTAGTTTGAGAATGATTTAATGTACTTTCATATTACATTTTAAGTATAATATGATTAAGTAATAGTCTATGTGGCACTTCTCACATGGGGAGTGATAAAGTGTGTTGGATAAAAGTGTACTAAATCTTTCTCCTTCTAGTTTTGGGGGCAGCAAAAGTACTATATAAAGTTACTGTGGCTGTAGAACTGTTCATTTTTCAGTCCAATTCTAGAAATCGAATCGAATCTAATGGAATTGATCAATTCGATTTGGTTCAAATCATAAAATTTTGTATAAATGAACCCAGTCAAATCGGCTAAGTGGTGACTGATTCGGCTCAATTTTTTCTTGCTAGAAACTGAACCAAACTGGTTGAACTAAAATAACCATAAAATGCCTAATCGCGTCGCGCAACCCTTTCACCTTTGGCCCTTCCCTTTCTCCTACTCTGCTTTTCTCTAGAAGTCTTGCTTTCTCTTTTACGAATCCCAAGCGTAGCAGCCAGCAAGAGCAGAGCAGGTGGGTGATCCTTTTCTTTTCTCCTCTCCCCTTCAAAACCGAGCAAGAGCAGGCGAGCGATCCTTCCTGTTGAAATAACTCCGGTGGACAATAACAAAATACACAAAGAGTTAAGTGCATACTTCAAAGCAGAAACGAAGTGACGAAGATCTCGCAGAGGTAGGTAGATGGCTACTATAGTCATCTAAACTACTCCACACCTTAAATGCTGAGCTTCGACGATGACGAACCCCCGTCTTTTGAACCCCAGTAGAGAGCCTTCTTCCTCTCTCTTTGGGGTGCTAAACCCCTTTTCTCTCTCCTCTTTCTTTGTAGTAGCACATCCCCTTCTTTGATTTTTCAACCAACCTTCCTCAAGAACACTTAAGTTATATATAAGGAGTTTAAGAGAGAGGCGTCAGGGGCCATGCACCCCTGCGAGCTTCTGCGTGTGGTCATCAACCATACGTGGGCGGCAGCCTCGCGTGGCCGCCCACACACCCCCCGCAGAGGCACGCCCTGCACCCCTGTTGGGCATGGGCATGGGGTCCAACCTGAATGGACATAAATCCCAACAAGCTCCCACTTGCCCATTTAGGACTAACAGGCCACTCGCCCACTCAAAGCTAACGATGCATTATTATTCTCTATGGCATCTGACATCAACGATATACAGAAAATAAGGTGTGCGACCTCTATGAGATTTTTTGAGTCATTAACACGTGTTTCGTTAAGTCATCATCTTACTAACGGATCACTTAATCTCAATATGTATCTCAGGCTCTTAATATTCACCTAATTTTAATACTTTGGATCTCTCAGTAGGTAATATCGAATCCAAAAGTGTAACACTCATGACTCTATCACCACTTACGCAATCCCAAGATATGAGTAATTAAGCATGGTGAAATAACATGATACATTTCCTATGCTACACATTCCAATTCAATTTGTCTTAACCGCTTTCCTGGACATGTTCTGCTGGACGGTATCAATAACCATTGCCCTAAGTAACATGCTAAAGTACTGACATCAAGCTTTCTCTTCATGGCATAGTGCTGCAGGTAGCTAGGGGTACATCGGAAATCACACACAAACATGATTCATCAGCTCACACAATGATGAAGAGAGAACCATTCATCATTCTCATGCACAGTCGAATATTACACATGTGGTATGATTCACATGCTACAATATTCTTCCATTCATATGGGCGCATCACAAATAAGATATTATCATAACACCACATGGATACAAGTCCAATTGTAACAAATGCAACCGACCAGAGCCTCGCAAACCAATCATTCTCATTTAGCACCTTTTGTGACTCACACATCTAGATATAACAGACTTCATCGGATTACAGCCAAAATCCACATGATCAATCTGAACCAATTCAGATTTTATCTCAACCTCAGCCAAGGCAGCACACTAACATGACTTGGGATATTGTATTCATCTTCTAGACATCTAGAGTTCCACAATATCAAGTGCCCCATCTTTACTCGCTTTCTATAAGCGCCAAAGGCAGATAACCCGTGTGAAAAGGCTGATCCTAGTCTGGTGACACTCTTGACAATGTATAAGGCAACCATTCATTCACATAGATACCATTATATGATGAACAAACTTAATGATGTCAAAATATTTTAAAATACTATAAGTTAAAAAAACCCATAGATCCACAATGGGTCATAAAACTCTCTCTGGCTAATGATTTCTTTAGTGGATCTACTATCATTCGAACAGAACTAATCTAAAGAGCACCACCAACCCTTTTGCTAGTAATTTCGACCCTAATGTAGTGGTAACAGATATCAATGTGCTTTGTTCTTCTATGAAACTTAGGATCTTTGGTGAAGGCCAATGCCAAAGTACTGTCTATATATAGTAGTAATCCCTCATTCCTATGAGATGCAATCGCCAAACGTTGCAACAAACTTTACAACCACACTGCCTCTTGGCTAGCGGCAGAACAAGCAACATATTCGGCCTCCATTGTGAATAGGGCAATGCAAGACTATTTCTTGCTACACCATGAGATAGCTCCACCAGCTAACAGGAATACAAAGCCTGAAGTGGAGTTCCGCTCATCTCTATCACCATCCCAATATGCATCACTATAGCCGATGAGTTTCAAACTGCCCCCTTTGTATCATAGAGCATAATCTGACGTCTCTCGCAAATACCATAATATCCTCTTAACGGCTTTCCAATGCACGAGACCATGGTTACTTTTATAACGGCTAACTAGGCCTACTGCGAAGCTAATGTCCAACCGTGTACACAACATAACATACATTAGACTTCCAATATCGCAGCGACATATGTTACTTTAGACATACTTTCTTTTTCTTCTTTGTTCTTAGGGCATTGACAAATACTAAGGACACATTCTGTATCAAGTGGAGTATCAATGGGCTTTGAATTGTGCATTCAGAAACTCTTCAGGATCTTATTAATGTATGTCTCCTAAGACAAACTCAGTGTTCTTTCTGAGCAATTTCGCACAATCTTCACACCGATCACATAGCTCGCTTAACCCATGTCTTTCATTTCAAAAATAGAAGACAACCACTTCTTAGTGGCAATGATTAACTTCATATCATTTCCAGCCAATAAAATATCATCAACATATAATGATAACATGAGAATGTTTCTCCCACTCGCTTGACATACACACAGTGGTCTTCTTCAATCATCTCAAAATCATATGAGATAATTGTCTTATGAAATATTAGATACCACTGTCTAGACAATTGCTTCAATCTATATATGAAGCGTTTAAGGCCGCAAACCTTTCGCTCTTCACCTTTAGTTTCAAAAACCTCTGGTTGAGCCATATAAATTTCTTCGTCTAGTTCTCCATTGAGAAATGTGTAGACCAGGATGCATGCCCAAAGGGGGGATGATGGGTTGCTTCAAGAGTATCTTAAATTTTCCTGCTTAAAACAACTTCAGATAGAACACACTAAGTGCACGTGTTAGAGTTAGTGAGCAGTGGAAGTAAGATAAAAACAATCACACAAAATGCACAAGAATTTTATCTTGGTTCTAACCTCCTATCACCAAGTAGTCCTACGTCCAGTCCCCAAGAAACTACTTGGGATTTCACTAAATAAGGGTACAGTCCCCCTCAAGGACACTTACACATCAGCACCCGCTGGCCTTCTCTTCAACCCACGAAGAGGCAATACAACCACCTGTAGCAGTAGGTCTTCCCTTCAGCAAGGGGAACAAAACCACCTACTCACAGCAGGTCTTCTCTTCTCATAGGAAGAGGAACACTCTTAAAGAAGAGTTGAAGGGATGGCCCCTAGATCAAGCTTATACAACAAGATTTGCTTGATTTGAGGCACGAACTGAGAGAGGAAAAAGTAGACAGTGATGCTATCCTCTCAGAACAACTGGCTCTTAAAGAAAAGAAGTGAGGGCCTCAGGAGACCTTGGAGCAAACGGACTTGGAGTGAAGGTGCACTGCTCTCAATGGTGGTTGTGAAGGCTTGTATGAATCCACGTGTATTTCTTGCGTATCCTTCTGTGTATCCTTTTCTTCACAGCTATCATCTTCTTATATGCACTTCAGCTTTATTCATATGTATCTATTGAAGTATCCGTTGAAGTGTTTGTTGTCTCTTATTCCTTGGTGCTCGTTTCCATGCAGTCACAGCAGTCTTCGTTGTAGAAGTATGTGACTGTCGGAAACCTGCAGGCATTAAATGCTACGAGAGAGATCTTCAACCAACGAAAAGGTGTTATACAGAAATAGAAATGTTCATTATGTCACCATATAAATCATAAGGAGACTTGTTATAAGAATGGCAAACCGTAAAGTGCTTTCTCCCCAAGAGAACTGTGACCCGTGACTAAGTAAGCCATAGACAGACTTCTGTTCACACGTAAAGTGTTAGAAACTTACCATGAAATAGTATAAGTCAAAAAGTCATTCTGTAAGAAGATATCCTTGAAATATTTAAGAAGGATATGCAATAGTTAGCGGGAAATTTGAAATGAGTATCTTTAAAGATGATTTAAAAATACTGTGCGCCAGGTTATGTTCATAACAAGGATTTATCATAAGGGCAATCATTATAATTTCAACCACAATCAGTACGGTTATGCTCAGATAATTATCAAGGTATTTGAAACCAATATATCTAAAATAACAATGGATAATATAATGTCAATGCTGTTAAGACACAGTCGATGTTCAAAGAGTAATCGATGTCCAGGAGCAATCTATGTTCAAGAACAATCCATGAAGGCAATCGATGCTTGAACATAATAGATGTGGACTTAGATGAGTAATTGATGTCATTTTATACAGTAATCAATGTTTATGAGAAAGGTAATCGATATGTCAAGGAAACAACATAAACGATCAACGTGAAAGGTTCGACTAGCCAGAATACAATGTTATCGGTCGAAGTGTAACTTCAGATATGACGAAGTAAACTTTGGATATGACGAAGTGGGGCTTCGTATAAAACAAATTATAACGTTGTCGGTCGAAGTGAAACTTTGGATATGATGAAGTGTAACTTCGGATGAACGAAAAATAATTTTGTCAGTCGAAGCTGAAATCTGCAGTCAGTCAAGTGAGCTTCATATATCGCTTCGGATATGGCGAAGTGAACTTCGGATATGACGAAGTGTAACTTCGGATGAACGGAAAACAATGTTTTCAGGGGAAGCTGAAACCCACAGTCGGTCGAAGTGAGCTTTGTATATCACTTTAGATATGACGAAGTTAACTTTGGATATGACGCAGTCAACTTTGGATATGACAAAGTAGGACTTCGACTGATCACAACCAAAAACATGCATGATGAAGTCCGAACTTCGGATATGACGAAGTGGACTTCGGATATGATGAAGTGTAGCTTCGACTGATGACAACCAAAAACGTGTATGACAAAGTGCTAGGTTCGGATATGACGAAGTGGACATCGGATATGGCGAAGCTAGCTTTGTATATGACGAAATAGAGCTTCGACTGATCATGACCAAAAACATGCATGACTTCGGATGAAGAAGTTTATCAGTGAAACTTGACTTCGATTGAAACTTTGAAAAGATTATCAGTGATGAACACATGAACTTATGAATGACAACAAGGACTTACAAGCATTGAACACCATCTAGAGAACTTGGAAATACTTGGAATACTTACAATGGTGATTATTTCCTTTGAGTCTCTTGTTGACAGACTTAACCAAAATGATATTAAGGAAAATACACATGGTTTATAAAGATATTTTGATAAATTTTGTTATCACCAAAATATATAATCGTAGAGATAAAGGAGTCAACATTCTCCCCCTTTTTGGTGATGACAAAACTAATTGAAATCATAATGCTCCAAAAGATATGATGAGATATATCAGAGTATGTATGTATTTCAGAGTATTTCTCCCCCTTTTTGTCAATGACCAAAAAGGGGAATGAAATAATAAAGATGAAGCTAGAAGGAAGGATGTGGAGAAGGATGTATGAAGTCTCCCCCTTAGTCCAAGGCTCCTTCTTAGAGCAAGGCTCCCCCTCAGTTCAAATCCAGTAAATAGATAAAGGAGTTAAATATAGAGAACTTGGTGAGAAGGAGTAGACCATGAAAGTGACCCAAAAAATGAGGGTGAGTAGATGTGGCAATAAGATGATGACATAGGTCAACCTGTATGAAGAATGAGTCAACCTGATGTAAAGAATGTGTCAATACAGTCATGAAGTACAAGAGGTTTTCAACAATGATAAGGAGTTATGCATTTCCAGGTACTTTGAAAAATCAATGTCTTTAGTTATTGCATAAATACATCCTTTACAAATTACATATGCCCAACTCTCTTCGGAGAGAAGTGAATCTCTCTTCAAGTAGGGCTTTTGTAAGATGTCTCCCCACTGATTTTCAGTTGCTACGAATGAAATGCTATATTACCATTTGCAACATGATTTCTATATATCATTGTTCCTCTTCAGTTTTGATTGATGAGAATAGCTTCTAGTTGCCTGTCATATGCCTTGAGCACCCGCTATCCAGGTACCACTTAGATGCTCTAAGACTCTCCTGCAAATAGCTCAATGAGATTTAGGTACCCAAGTTCTTTTGGGTCCTGTGGGGTAGTTTCGAAAGACTGACTTTTTAGTATCCATTTAAATGTTTTGTTGGACAGGTATTCTTTGTATGACCAAGTTTATTACAGTGTGTACAACATGTAATATTATTTGAATATTTGCTTACTTTACTATATTTTTCCCAAAGCTGGCCCTTTATACCCAAACCACAATATGTAGACCTCAAGCTGAGGAGAGAGAAGCTCTGGGATCTTGGTCTTTCGCCAGCGTAGGTCCCTGGCCGCTGGCCCTTGTGGTTGGCGGCGTTGGCTCTCCGACGGATTCATCATGGAAGAAGCAGCAGAGCATGTCATTCCTGTGAGGCGTTCTTATGCTCAGATTATAGCTGCAACCAAGCCTCCTCCAACGATTAATATTGGAGTTAAAACGCCTTCCTTCACAGATTCTGGGGAACCGACTGTCTTCTTCTTACAGGAGGAGGTAGGAAAATTGAGAAACACTTTAAAGCTTGCCCTGATAGTTAGGTGTTCTTATGGCCGTTGCTCCATACTGGATTTCAAGTCTTTCTGTCCCAGCATTAAATCTAAAAGGATGATTACATTGTTAGCATGTTAAATAAAGGCATCTGCTTCTTAGATTTGATGCTGAAGATGACTTCTTGACGGTTATCATGAGGAGAAGTTTGTACATCAAAGGTCTTCTTTACAGATTTTTTTAGATGGGAGGCAAACTTTGATTTCGAAGCTGATCCCACCATCATGCTGATATGGATAGGTCTACCCATGTTACTTGTTAACTTTTATTATGAGGATTTTCTTAAATCCATTGTTGGGAATATAGGTCAAGTGCTTCGCATTCATGAGCCTACGTTGGCTTTAACTCAAACCAGTGAAGCTTTTATTTGTGTCGAGTTGGATATCAGTAAGGATCTTCCGGAGAGACTTTGGATTGGATGTGGTTCGACTGGTTTCTGGCAGAGGATCGTATACTACAAGGTCCCAGCTGTTTGCAGTTTCTGTCATAAGCTAGGCCATAATCAAGCTGATTGCACCAGGCGTGTTAAGAAGGTGGACATGGAAACCAAAGGTCTCAACTATCCCATTGAAACTAATCACAAAGAACAGAAAAACCAGGATAATGGAGTGACTGCCAAAAAAGTTTGGCGCCAGAAGATTAACAATGTTTCTTCTGATGATGTGGGACTCAGGAATACTTTTTTTATCCTTCAGGAGGAGGATATCTCTGATTGAGGGTTCAGGAGGGGTCCTCTACTAAGGAAGACATACTCCTCAAGTTTTCTTTGAGCACGTTAATCAACGGATACTTATGTCCCCTAACCAGAGTGGAGGTGATGATGAGAAAGGGTTATTCAGGATAGGAGAGAAGCTTCACATCCTGTTACTACCATAGTTTCTGATGCTTCTATACAGGACCAGCTGTCCCAGGGTAAAGTGATCTCTCTTACGTTGCATGGGATGCATGCAACGCATGCAACACCTACGCTGGACTTTGCTGAACCGGATGCGACGGTGGCCGGTGGCGAGGAAAGGTGTGAACCGATGATGATCCTTGCCGGAGAAGAGAGAACATTACCTAATTACTCCTTTCCTAAAACTGATATCCAACAGCCTTAAGAATCTTCCGCCATGACGGTATCCGAGCTAGCCCAGAAATAAAATATTTTCATGCCAAATATTGTGATATCCACTAGGGGCCAAATTCAACAGAAACAAGGAATGTGGTACTCGATCTAGAGCTAAGGTGGTGCGGTCTGCTTCTGGTTATTCTTCTTCATGACTAGCCCTATTCTGTATTGGAATATCCGAGGCATTTCCAATAGTGCCTCTAGATGTCACCTTCGCCAAATCTCTCAGAAGCATGGTTTTGATATCATAGTTATTCTTGAGCCGTGGTTTCTTTACACAGAGCCGATGGAATCTGTAGGTTCTAAAGATGGATATTGCACTGGCAATCAGGGGGATGATTCCAATTATGGGTTTTCTGGCGCCACCTGTCCATATCCACGATCAATTCTAGTGATCAACATATTACCATATCTATTCATAACACGGATGGTGTTCAGTACATGGTCACTACTGTGTATGGTTCATGCAACTATAGTCACAGATGGCTTCTTTATGATGAAATTATTAACCTGTCCACTAATGTTTCAGTTCCTTGGTTAGTGGGAGGTGATTTTAACTGTGTTACATCTCCTGCAGAGAAGAAGGGTTGTCGCTCTCCTAGTCTTAAAGCTATCATGGAATTCAATGCCTGCATTTCGGCCTCTTCCTCACTGATATGGTTTTATTGGTCCCCAATTCCATGGTCCAAACAACATAGCTGGGTTAGCGTCTGTAAAGCCAAGTTACAGGTTTTTTATTAACAGCTACTGGGACTCTTCCTTTCCGGGATTTCAGGTAAAGCACCTTGTTAGGGGGCCGTCAGACCATGCTAATATCATGGCGTCCTGTGTCACTTATGGTAGAGGTCCTGCCAGATTCATCTATCAGTCTATGTGATCTTCTCATGCTTCATTCTTGAAATGGTTCAACTGCTTGGGAGGGGCTTAGAAGTGAGCACTATAATCAATTTCAAATTTTCAACTCAAGTTAAAGGCCGTCAGATTGGCACTTCGCAGCTGGAACAAATCTGAATTTGGTGATATCAACATTAATGTTATCAGACTGGAGAGTGAGGTGAAGGAGAAGCAAGAAGATTTTGATAACAATCCAATAGAGGCTAATCGATCATCTCTGGAGCTGCCAATGCCAATCTTAAAAAGCTATAACCTGTGTGCAAACTTTCTGGGCCCAAAAATCAAGGCTGGATTGGCTGGATGATGGGGAAAAAAACACTGCGTTTTACCATGTAGTTGTCCAAGGTAATAGGAGAAGAAATCAAATTCTCAGACTTCAGGTGGATGGTCAATGGTCCGAAGATCAGGATCTGTTGTCCAAAACGGTTGTTAAATACTTTGAAACTCTCTTTCTCTCTTCAGGTAATTCTATTGATGATTCTCTTATCAACGTTATTCCAGAGCTTGTGTCTCCTGACCAGAATTCTGCTCTGTGTAAGATTCCAGATATGGATGAAGTAAAAAGGTTGTTTGGGATTTGAACGGTAACAATGCTCCTGGGCCGGATGGATTCACTGGCTCATTTTATACTACTTGCTGGGATATTGTGGGAACTGATGTCTTCAATGCAGTTAAAGGTTTTTTTCAGTGGTTTCTCCTTTCCTAGAAGTGTCACTGCTATGCATATTGCTTTGATTCCTAAAAATAGATGTCCCACCTCTTTCAACGATTACAGACCTATCAGCTTATGTAATTTCTCGTATAAAATTGTGTCAAGGATCCTTTGTGATAGATTGACCGATATCCTTCCTGTGATTATTTCCCAAGAGCAGGGTGCTTTTGACAAGGGCAGATACATCCTGGACAATGTAACCATGGCGAGGTAGTTGGTCCGTGATATTGGCAGGAAAATAAGAGGAAACAATCTGATCTTCAAATTGGATATTAAAAAGGCTTATGACAGTGTGGAGTGGAATTTCTCTTTGCAGTTCTCAAAAAATTGGGTTCTCCTCCAGATTTATCTCCTATATTGGAATGATGATCTCTAACTGCTAGTTTTCGGTATTGTTTAATGGTTCTCCAGCTGGCTACTTCAAATCCTCGAGAGGTCTGCGCCAAGGTGATCCTATCGCCCCTGCTTTGTTCATTATTATGGAAGAAGCCTTAGTAGAGGTCTAAAGAACATTGTGGAGACTGGTTACACCCTCCCATTTGCTGGCCCCAGGGGATGCCCGCCCCCCTCCCATCTTATTTATGCCGATGACACTTTGGTTTTTGCGAATGGGCATGTGAGAACTATCCGCAAGTTGATGGATTTTCTTAACACTATGCTATGTCCTCTGGTCAGCAAGTTAATCCAAATAAGAGCTATTTTATGGTTTCCTCTAAAGCTTCTGCTCGCACAGTCCATAACATCAAGAGATCACATGTTTCTCTAGGAAGTCGGTACTATCAGTATCTTGGGTCCCTCTGAAGCCTGGTAGAATGAAGACTGAAGATTATGGCTCCTTAATTGATAAATTTAATGGTAAGTTTCACTCCTGGAAGTCTAAATTGTTGTCTCAAGCTGGGAAATAACTTTGATAAACTCAGTTATTTCCTCTTTACCAATCTATCTGGCTGCTGCCTCTTACATCCCTAAATCTATTATTGCTTATATTGAAAGAGCTTCAACAGCTTTCTTCTGGAATGGTGTTGATGGTGCTCATCACCGCCACTGGGTCGCCTGGGTCCTCTATTCAAAGACCCATTAAGGAAGGAGGGTTGGGTGTTCGTAGTCTTTGGCATATACAGGTCGCTTTGGCTGTGAAACAACTTTGGAATATTAACATAGTTCCTCTGTATGGGCTGCCTATGCTAGAAGACGGTACTCATTTGACAACTTAACTAGCATCCCTGGGATTCCTAAAATTGTGTACATGGAAGCTGTTAAAGTTCTGAGTGAGAATACCAGATGGGTCCATGGCGATGGAAGGAAGATTCAGATTTTGCAAGATGTCTGGGTTGGTGACTCTCCCCTTAGCAAAGTTATTCAGGTGAGCCCTATGAATGCTGACGCCTCCCTGAATGAGGTGGCCTTGAACACCTCACATCCCCTCAGGTCTTTCATTCCTCTATCTCTCATGGATGGGCTGGTCCTTTCTACTGAAGAAGACAGGTGTTTCTGGGCGGCGTCTGACAATGGGTCTTTTGTTACTAAATCTGTGTATGATTTGATCAGACCGAAGGGTATCCAAAAGCCGGCCTTGGCAATATCTGGCACCATTCCTTTTACCGTAGAGCATCTCTTTTCTCATGGAAAATTATGAACTGGGCGGTTCCTGTTGATGGCCGGATCACTGAAACTGGTATCTCCCTGGCTTCCCGCTGCTCCTGTTGTATCCATCCAAGTTCAGAAGACCTTGACCACCTCTTTATTCACAGTGATATTGCTTCAAATCTCTGGCACTGGTTTAGTCTGCTAATATCCCCTAGGGTCACTCTTTATAATCATATCACTGGCCGTCTTTGGAGCTTTATGCAGCACTATAATGTTCGGTCTCCTATAGGATTCGTTGCTCTTTACTCTCTAACTCTTATGCTCTGGTAATATGGAAAGAAAGATGCATTAGAAGGTTTGAGAGTATCTCCAACACTTCAGGGGCTATCATCAACAATATTAAAGCTACGGTGGTCCATGCCTTAACCAACGTCAGCTTTAAGGTGGAACCGACTTTCTCTGATATGCAGGTGCTTCATGAGTTCGGTTATGCTCCCAAGTGTTCTGCTAAATTGATTAAATTGGTTCGATGGATTCCTCTCATAAAGTATTTTAGTCTCAATGTTGATGGTGCTTGCAAAGGTAACCCCGGGGACTGTGGTGGTGGTGGATGTATTCGGGACTCCCATGGTAATCTTCATATGGCTTTCTCACATTTTTATGGGTTTGGCACTAGTATGATCGCTGAAGTCCGTGCTCTCTGTGATGGCCTGAAGCTGGCTGCTTCAAGGAGCTACCAGTTATCTGTCGTGTATTCTGATTCCCAAACTCTGGTAAACTCCATTCGTGATCAAAAGATGCTTTCGTGGCGTTCATATAGATGGTGGCGTGAAGCGTTTTCTGTTCTCACTCAGCATAATATTTCTCTAACTCATGTTTACCGTGAAGCTAATCAGTTTGCTGATGCCCTTGCCAACCATTCTGTTAAGGTTAGGCGCAATGATGTATATGGGTGGGCGAACACTGTTCCACATTCCTATAAAGAGCCTATGGTCATTGATAAATTTGGGCTCATGCATTTAGATTGGTTTAATGGAGTATGTCCCATAGGTGTATGTAATATCATTACCTTTTATAATAATCTAGGCCCAGGTTGCTTTCGTTGGTGGAGTGAGAACATTCTCCCCCTCTAGGGGAGGGTGCACTCTCCTAGTTTGAGGCCTTGAGGACCTCTTGCATAAAAAAAACTATATTTTTTCCCTTTTATTTTGTAACATGTTCTTGTTCAGCTATAAATTTTGGTAATGGGTATTTTTCAGGATATATAATTGTTTCTTCATTTTTGGTGGTTTATAACCAATTCCATATTTCTTCTTACCTGATCTTCTAGTCTTGCTCTCTGACATTCTTGGAAACTGCTTGCTTGAAAGAAAGGAGGGATTACGTTTATAACCCATTGACACCCCTAGCAGCGATTAGTCTCCATAGTCCATATTGCTATACAGTATGTTCAATTTTGTTCACATGCATGCTCCTATAAATTGTTGTATTTACATATATACTCTATACTTCATACAATGTCAAAATTACCCTTAATATATCCAAATAATTATATTTATGCAATTTCAGCCTTTAGGTCATATATTCAAGAATATAAAAAACTATAAATGCCCCAGAGCATGTGATCTTATCATCTCTTATGAAATAAACTTGAGAACAGATTCTTTAATTTCACCATGAAATGAGTCAAAGTGCAATCATTTACATATGTCAAGAATTGTTTGGCACATTAGATAAGTGATATATGTATTTGTATTACTAAAACAGAGTTCCTTATTTCCCGTCAAATCTAATTTCTAACCACGTGGCAAGCAGAGAAGTCTCCTATTTCGAATGTTTAGCAGATTTACTGACATAACTAATGGTCTTGCAGGACTTGGATAGATATACAACACTAGGGATATGGTAAGAAAAATTCTCAGATCCCTACTAACCAGTCGACACCCAAAGTGACAGCCATCGAAGAAGCTAATGACCTTACAACTATGTCATTAGAAAAGCTTATCGAATCAATGATGGCACATGCATGAAATCAACATGGAGCAACCATCTGAAGGAACATCCAAGAAAAATGTCACAGCTACTCCTTCCTCTTCTTCCTCTAGTTCAAAAAGTGTAGGTTCTGAAAATAGTGATGTTGATGATGTACTATCAAAACTTCAGAAGATCCTTAAGAAGACGAAGAATGGGTCAAAAAGGATCCAGAAGAAAGACAAAAAGAAAAAGGAACCAGTCTGTTATGAATGTAGGAAGCCTGTACATCTAAGGCCAGATTGTCCAAGGTTCAAGAAAGCTGGTCAACAAGATAAATCCAAGAAGAAGTAAAGAAGTGATTGTAGACATGCGAATTTGACTCCACCGCGGGCAAATTTCATATTGCGCCATAATGCCACAAATGGCCCTCATTTTGCCTTGCAAAAGTAGTTTTCCAATATTTCTAGATCTCACTTGTTCTTCCCCGGTGCTTCCCCTTCACTTCCAAGGCTGGCCGGAGGTCGTGGTCTTTCATTTCTTGTCACGACGGGTCTTCGAGGCACGATCATCATGTCGCGATGGGCCTTCTGGATGCGTTAATGAAGATAGTTGAAATGCGTTCGGAAAGGCGGATGCGATTCCAGGTTGCGACGGGCATCTTGGGCGCGAGTAGGTTGAGAGGACCTTATCGCGGCGGCCGTAAGCGACGCGACAAGGAGTTTGTTTATTTTATTTATGGACAATGCCCAATACGATTTTATGAACGCGTCGGCCATGGGCGATGCGATTCTAATGTTGGTTTTGGAAAGTTTTTATAAATAAAATATAGAAATTCCTCAATGCGTCCTGTTGTTCGGATGCGTTTCAAATCAGAGACGCGTCGGACCTAGTCGACGCGATTAGGCCCTAGGCCCAAAAGTCGTCGCACTCGAGCAGCCGGGCCTCGGAATCACGCGAAATCTCTGAATCGCGTCCGACCAGGTCGACGCGATTAGGTCCTAGGCCTGACACGCCAGACCCCAGAAGTCCTCGCATTTATGGCCCACGTGCTCAAAACGAAGTCACGACAGGGTAGGTCGACGCGTTTCAATAACGCGGCGGTCATCCCTGACGCGATTCTGAAGGCACTGGCAGGCCAGATCATCGCGCTTTACATAAAAATCAAGGCCTTCTGAATCGCAGCATGCCGCTCAGAAGCAACTCAACTCATAGTCGCGTCCCCTGTAGCCGAGTCGATTCAAGCATCTAATGCCTATAAATAGACCCCCGAGGTCATTTGTAAGGGGGGTCCACTCACTGCCGCGAAGCCCTGCTGGATTCCCGTCTCGACCACGGCCCAGGGGGACCTTCTACGCCAAGCTACGTCCCATTCCTCGGAGTTCAGAGTCGACATCCCCGTTGTCTTCCTCCACGTGCACCGGAGTGGAGCGAGGCGGAAGCGTCTTCCCCTTCATCCTCCGTCCAACCAGCAACGCCGCCATGCCATTCACTTTTGGGGAAGCACCCCCTCCCCTTTCTCCCTTTTGTTTACATTTCAACTCTTCCGGGCCCCACGTGCCCCCCCCCCCATATTCCTTTTTTACACAGACACATGCATGCATACACATACATACCCCCCAATTTTTAGGGGTTTAAAAGCCCCACACGGTAAGTCGTTCCCCATGCCCTTCATTTCATTTATTCCTTATTTTTTAGAATGTATACTACACACGCATGTAGACGCAAGATTTGGCCCATCCCCGCGTGGTTCTATGGCCCAATAAAGCCCATTTGACCATTTGTTGACTTGCCTCTGATGCCATTTAGACGCCAGCATCGATTGCCGCTGACTACATGTTGACAGCAAGCCTCCTGGACGTTTACTTATGTCAGCGTCCACATCGGTGGACGTCTGCATGGGATTGGCGGCAGGATCTGTTGACGTCAACATGGTTTACCAGGTCTGTGCAACTACCCCGAGAATCTAGCCCACTTGCGCCATTCTCTCGCCCATGCAGTGCATGGGACCGTTCCCAACGGGCAAATGGGCCACCTTGGCATCCCTTGACCCAGTAAAAATCCTACTTGGCCTCTCCCCATTGGTTGGAGCCTTAATACTTGGATTGCCAAGTGTGCAAGTGTGCTTCTTCACACTTGGGCATTCAAAGCCTCTGAACTCCGACCCCACTGCCTATTTACTCCCCCTTTGGCCTTCTAAGTGAGGGGGGGAGAGGTTGGACGTCCACACTTTGCCACTTAGAGAGAAGAGAGAGAAAATTGCACCCTACCTTCCACCACTCTTCTTCTTCTTTCTCTCATCACTTGGGACGTCTAGGAGGCTTCGTCCCGAGCTGAAGGAGCCCCACAAGGAGTCAGCAACGCCACAGCAATGAGGATCATTTCCCTCCTCTTCCTCTCTTTCTCTTCCTTTCCCTTTAGCTTTTTCATGTTACACACACATTCCACACACTCTAGGCACGTAGGGCACCTTCCTACACACCTAGAAAGGGGTTTCCCAACCAAAAACGGAGGGAAGAAGGGTGGTCATAACATTTGGCCACCCCTCTTCTCAAGTCCGCAATCGGTACGGGACTCGCCTTTTGGGCTTTGCTTTTCGTTCGGGATAGTTACTACACTGCATTTGAGTCTAATAGAGCTTCTTTTGTGGAATGAATACTCTGAACAAGACCGCGGAGCTCACTTTCTTTGGTCGGCCAAAGGGTGAGAAGTTGGAATCCCACACTCATCCGCTGCGTGAGGCTACTGCACCAACGTGATCATAACCTCTCCTTGGGCACAGGTAAGGCCCTGGCGATCACAAACATCTCCCTCCATTTCTGGTTTTCTTTGTTTCCTCCTCAGTCAACTCAGTCAACCGGAGAGTAAACGAGGTCAACCATCAACCCATCATCGCCAACGAGAGCCTAGCGACATTCGTGAACCAACGGAGGATTCCACAGTCCGACGGGGGTGCGGGAAACGGATCATCCACAGCCTCATTTCTGGCGATCACGGTGGGACCAGCACTGCTGCTACAGTCTGTCTTCACCCAGGTAAACGGCAAGCGATCTTACCGTCTACCCAAGTAAACGTCCACTCTTCCTGCCATTGATTTCTCATAAACGTCCATATCGGTTGTTGTTTGGTCTGTGTTAGCGTCAGTCGATCTTGTCGTCAGTCTACTTCTGATGAAATGTGCATCCATGTCCTTGTCGTTTAGTTCATAGAACTCTATTTTTTGTCTATTTTGATTTGATTTGCTTTCTGTTTGCTTCATGTTTGTTTCTAACAGTCCTCAGTCACTGGGGGGTCATTGTTCTCATCTGTTCTAGCCTCCCCTCACATTTTAGGACAACCCTTCTTTGGTTTACAACCTTTTACTCGAGGTTTCCCTCTCGGGTAAATCAGGTTGGTTCCAAGGAAAACTATGTAAGTACCTAAATTCCGTGGATTCCCTCATGGTACGGGGCAGGAGGACCTTTATCTTCCTATTTTAGACTGCCTATTCACTGGGATTTGAGAGAGGAGCAAGAGAATTGGCCTTTTCCACAAGCTTAATTAACACACAATTCTAACATTTAAAATTTTCGAGACGTTGTTTGACAACATTGTTTGGTAGAAACCCAAATTTCTTCTAAAAAAACAGTGAAGTTAATCAACTTAACCATTCTAAAATCAGTAGGTTGTTGCTAATGGATGCTTGGTTGAACTCTTTGAATATGACTGACAACCCGGCGTTTGAATATGAGGACAATGTCCATGATGAGTTTGTTGGTATGGTTGACACTAATCTTCAGCCTGAAGAGTCTAATCAGTCCTCCTCTCAAGCCGATAATGAGGGGAGTGTGAGTCTAAGGGTCAACCCCACGTATGCTCAAGATACTCAGGAAGACTGCGAATTTTCCAAGCTTCTCTTCCACCATTCGCCCGAGGACATCATATCGATGCTTTCTAAGCATACTGTCCGGGCAGCGGCCTCTCCTTCCCCTCCCTCCCTTCTCCTTTCTATGCTTCTTCATCTAGACCCACTCCTTGGCCTGTCACCCCTTCCTGGGCTCCTATCTCCCCCATTCCCATCTCCACTCCTTTAGCCACTCATGTTCCTCCTCTTACTCCTCTTACTCCTTTACCTCCTTCTACCCTAACTCCTCCTCCTATCTATCCGTCTTATGTTCAGCCCTCACCTCCCGCTCAATCTGAGTCCACTTCCTGGTTGGAGATGGAGGGTCTTGTTAGGAGACTCTTGGCTGAGTCTCTATCCCTCTCCAAGCCTCATTCTCTCCAGAACTACTGCAAGCTCCCTAATGCTTACTTCCCTTCGGGTTTTAAGGCCCCAAATATCGCAAGTATGACGGGACCACCGACCCTTAATTCCACCGTGCCGGCTTTACCATGGATTCCTATCGGTGGTTATACGATCGGGTTCTTTTAGTTCACCTCTTCCAACAATCGTTAGAAGGGAAGCTTTGAGGTGGTTCACCTCCTTACCCGCATCGGACCTTATCAATTTGACATTGTCTCTGAGCGATTCATCTCAGATTTCTCATACATGGCCACCCAAGTCCCTACACTTCCCGACTTGGTGGCAGAAAAGATGAAGCCGGACAAAGACTTTGTCACCTTTGCAAACCGATGGAGATCCATGGCTTCAAGAGCCGACATACCCATCCTGGAGTCCCAAGCCATAACCATGCTAGTCACCAATACCACCCCTTTGCTTCGATCCATCCTCATGCTAAGTGAGTTCCCCTCCTTTTCACATCTTTATAATCGAGCGAGGGTGGTTCAGAACCAAATCCAGGACTCCTCCCTTCCACATTTCTTTGAGGGGAAACCCAAGGGACGTAAAGCTCCCGCGGTACCTACCACCGAGGGGGTGACCATCAATGAATCTGTCAATGCTTGCAGTCAGCCTTTGAGGCCTCCTAACAAGTCCTCCAATCCTCCTTCCAATCCTTCCAATCCTCACCAGTTCCCATCACACCCCTCCAAACCTTATTCCGTTGT
Source organism: Colocasia esculenta (assembly GCA_014218235.1). NCBI lineage: Eukaryota > Viridiplantae > Streptophyta > Magnoliopsida > Alismatales > Araceae > Colocasia > Colocasia esculenta. The sequence continues at coordinate 24,660,083 of CM024754.1, read as the reverse complement.
TCCTCCTCCTTCGGGCTACACCCGGCCTGGTCCCAAAAGGTCTCACTACCCTCCTCTCCCTGAGACCCTAGAGGACATATTCTTCGCCCTCATGTCATGTGATGCTATCCAGCTCCCCCCACAAAGGGAAAGCGTTAATCCGATGGTGGATACCTCAAAATATTGTCCTTACCATAGGGCTCCCGGTCATGATATCAACAATTGCTTCACTTTCTGTGACTGGGTATATGACATGAACAACCAGGGTAGGATTAACTGGGAGGACGTCAAGGTGGCCATAGCCAAGTCTAGGTACACCAAAAAGGATTTGGGTATTGTCCAAAACCCTCTCCCCAACTACCAAAGCAACAATCCCGCCTCCTCCAAGTCCCAGGAAAGTGTCCACACCATGACGCATTCGGAACCTCGGGTCATGAGGAGAGAACAAAAGTGGGGGGTAGAAGGTTTTGAAGAATGGTACCCATGTCCCTCTGTAGAATCCGAGGAACCCTCCACCACTATAGATGCCATCATAGAGGAACGGCCCTTAGTTCTCATTCGACCCACCCAACAAGAGGCCTACCCTCCTATTCCCTCTGTCTATGAGTCGTCTATCCCTAGAACCCGACCTCTCCAGCTCATTCTCCCTAAGTCTCAGGAAGATGTTCATGTCACGCTCAGGAATCGGATTGTTCCTCCTCTCCCACGGCCATCTCAAGATGAGGAGGATAGTGGACCTCCACCACCTGCTGGCACCGAATATGACATTCTACAACACTTGGATAAGACCCCCGCAAGGGTGTCTATTTTGGAGTTGATTCGGAGATCGCCATCTCATCAGTCCACTCTCCTCCAATTCCTCCAGAAGATCATGGTCAACAATGACCTTCCTCCCAGTGGGGTCACTAATTCTATCCTCTCCCTCACCCAAGGACCGTCAATCTTCTTCTCGGACAAAGATCTTGCTGCTCCCGAGTGTCGTTCACTTCCTCTCTGTCTTACCAATAACCTCAATGGGGTTTCGGTAGACTCCACCCTCATTGACATCGGGGCATCCATCAACGCATGTCCGATGAAGACCCTCAAGCAATTGGGTTTGGGGGAAGACAATCTGGAGAAAATCTACTCCAAAATAGTGGCCTACGACAACTCCAAAAGGGTTGCCAAAGGTAAGATCGCTCTTCCGCTCGAGATCGGACCCGTCACCATGTCCTCCGAGTTTCTAGTCCTTGACGTCGATCCGGCCTATAAGGCCATCCTTGGTCGTCCATGGCTAGAACAGACTTTAGGGGTCCCTTCCACCGCCCACCAATGATTCAAATTTCCTTTCAAAGGGCGGGTCATCAAAATTAAGAGCATTCCTAACTTGGAAACTCTCAACTCCATCACTTCGGAGCAGATGCCTCATCTATTTATTCTGGACAAGGGGAAGAAGCCAGTCATGTCTATCTTTGACTTCCCCTTGCCCTGTGATCTAAGCCAATCTCCCCAGTCAAGTGAAGAGTTTAAGCATGTCCCATGTCCCCAAGGAAAAGGTTGGAAGGTCATGGCTAAGATCAGCTACATACATGGTCGAGGTTTGGGTAGGAATGAGCAGGGTCCTGTCCGGAGCATACAGACAAGAAGGTTGTTAGATAGGGCTGGTTTAGGATTTCATCAAAACCCCATTCATCTGGATCCTTTCATCCCCTATCAGCCTATTACTTGGACCCTGAGTGACCACTTCATTCAGGGGCCCCTCCAACCGGGTACTCGGGAACCGATGATAGAGGAGCTGTCCGACTCCGAAAGCGAAGCAGAAGAAGATGCCAGGTTTGAAGAAATCTCTGAAGATTTCGGCCTTCTCTCGCTCTTTGGTTTGGATCTCCCCTCCTCATCTCCTTCACCTCCTTCACAATCTCCCACCACTGAGGTGTGCCCGGCACCTGACTCTTTTCCTCCAATCATTTCCTCTTCTCTTCTTTCTCCCCCTATCCTTTCCCCATCCCTCACCTGGCCAGTCGAGGCTACCTTGAGTCAGCAACTCATGGTTCTGGGCCTTGACTCCCTAAAAAAAATGCCGATTTTGAAAGGTGGGAATGTGAGGTCTCCGTCGAGCACCCTTCCTCTCTAGAGTCTCTTCCGCTCGGCCAGGGGCCGACGCTTTCCACCTAGATTTTCCTTTTCACCCCTCTGAGGGCATTTCTCCTATACATAGTTTTGTACATAGCAATCCTGTACATAGTGGTCTAGATTCTAGTTTAGAGTTGGGTTTAGAGTCTAGTCTAAAGTCAAGTTTAAGTTTTGAAGAGTCTAGTTCCTCTCAGCCATGTGTTTGCAAAGCAAAGGGTAGGCAAGTTCCTGCCCATTATGTCATGGCCTTGGCTGAGAGGTGTGCCCAGTTAAGTCAGTCCCAGAATTTCTTGAGGAGCCTGCCCTTGTAGAGGCTGATTTTGAAGAAGGTGACTCTTTAGACGATGGTTTAGGAGTTTATCTGCTAGATTTTGATGAGAAGGGTGAGCCGGGAGATCTTGTGTCAGAAGAAGAGGACCCAGTGAGCTCCTATGTGGATGGTACAAAGAGGTTCGACGAGCCAAAAATGGCTGCGGACGAACCCACCAAAAAGGTCAATCTTGGCACTGAAGAATTCTCGAAGGTAGTCTTGGTTAGTGCCAACTTGAGTGTACAAGAAGAAGAAGCCCTTGTAGCTATTCTCAAAGAATTCTCTGACGGTTTTGCTTGGTCCTACGAGGACATGCCGAGACTTGACACCTCTTTGGTAGAACACCGGTTAGTCCTAAAAGCTGACGCAAAGGCCGTCAAATAAAAGTTGAGGAGGCTACATCCTAAGCTCGCACTCAAGATCAAAGAGGAGATTGACAAATTGCACAAAGCCAATTCATTAGGGTTGTGCTTTATCCATAATGGGTAGCTACTATCGTCCTATGATGAAGAAGGACAGTAAGGTTAGGATCTGTATAGATTTCGCGACCTTAATCGTGCTTGCCCAAAGGACGATTTCCCTCTTCCACACATAGATGTCTAGTGCACAACACTACCGCCTTTGAGATTTTATCTTTCATGGATGGTTTCTCTGGGTATAACCAGATCCGTCTGGCGGAGGAAGACCAGGGGAAAACCTCTTTCACAACGCGTTGGGGGACCTATTATTATGTTGTGATGCCCTTCAGATTAAAGAATGCGGGAGCAACCTATCAAAGGGCTATGATGGCAATTTTTCACGACATGATGCATGTGCACATGGAGGTCTATGTGGACGATGTCTTGGTTAAATCAAAGACTCGACATGGCCATACTGAGGTCCTCCGGGCAGTTCTCCAACGGTCTAGAGAACATAAGCTCAAAATGAACCCCAAGAAGTGTGTTTTTGGTGTCTCTTTAGGAAAGTTGCTTGGGTTCATAGTCAGCAAGCGGGAATTGAGATTGATCCCAATAAGGCCAAAGCAATAATCGGCATGCCTCCACCTAAGAATATCAGAGAAGTTAGAGGGCTAATTGGCAGACTGCAGTTCATTAGGAGGTTCATCTCCCAGCATTCAATTCGCTGCAAGCCCTTCTATGAGATGCTTAAAGGAGAGGCAAAATTGATTGGAACGATAAATGTCAAAAGGCCTTTGATGAATTGAAGAGTTATCTGTTCAATCCCCCTGTTCTCGCTCCTCCGGTCCCGGGTTGGCCTTTACTACTCTATGTGTCAACCACTAAAGATTCAACTGGAGCAGTCTTGGCCCAATATGACGACGAGAAGAAGGAGAGAGCGGTGTACTATCTATCAAAGTTGTTCAATGAGGCTGAGAAAAAGTACACTGCCATGGAAAGAACATGTGCGGTCGTCGTCTAGGTTGCCCAGAAGTTAAAACACTATTTCCTAGCTCATGAGGTGAAACTTCTGGCACGTATTGACCCAATTCGGTACTTACTTGAGAAGCCATCCTAACTGAGCGGTTGATGAGGTGGCAAAGTTTCCTCAATCAATTTGATATCACCTATGTCAACCAAAAGTCAATCAAGGGGCATGCTATCGCTGACCATTTGGCCCACCACCCCTTACCTTCGTACTCTCCTATCGACGAAAGCTTTCCGGAGGAAGAGTTAGGAGCCATTATCGATGGTGAACCTTCATGGATACTTTACTTCAACGGAGCCCTCAACTCCAAAGGGTGTGGAATAGGGGCAGTCCTCTTCTCACCGGAAGGGGTAGTCATTCTGCACGCCTACCAATTAACCTTCCGTGCCACGAACAATGTGGCCGAGTATGAGGCGCTCTTAATCGGGCTGAAAATGGCTTTGTTGCTCGGAGTAAAGGAGTTAAGGATTATTGGTGACTCGCAGTTGATACTCCGACAGTCTCTTAGCAAGTACCAAACCTGGGATCCCAAGTTGAAGCCATACCAAGAATTGGTAGGAAAGGTAGTCCGACAGTTTAGGAAGCTCACTCTAGTCCACACTCCTAGAGCTCAAAACATTCTAGCAGATTCACTCACCTCCCTGGCTTCTTCCATTCCTATTCCTTTGGGAAGATCGTCCGAAACCGTCTCTATTCAAAGGATAAGAGTCCCTTCCATGTCGATCCTTGTTCTCTCAACTCAAGTCTCCCTCCCTTCGGGTCCATGCACTCTCAAAAGAGCCCAAAATTGACCTCGAAGATGGCCATCCTTGGTACTTTGACATTGAGAACTATCTCAAGAATGGATCCTTCCCGATTATGCCACCTCTTCCGATAGACAGGCTATTCGCCAGGTCTTGGAACGTTACAAAATCATAGGTGGCGTTCTTTACAAGAAATCCCTCAGTGGGATCTACCTCCATTGTCTTGATGAAATTGAATCCCAAATTGTCGTTGAAGCCGCTCACTCTAGTGAATGTGGTGGCCATGTCAATGGTAGAGCAATCGCTCAGAAATTGCTAAGACACTATTACTGGCCTACCATGGAAGAAGACTGTGTCATTTTGTTCATCACTGTGCTAAATGCCAATTTCACGGTGATAAAATCCATGCTCCTTCCTCTTCTCTTCACCCTCTCATTGCTCCGTGCCCTTTCGCCATGTGGGCATTGACGTGGTCGGTCCACTCGCGGACAGAACTGGAGAAATCCGTAAGAAGTCCTTCATTTTGACCGCCACAGAGTACTTCACAAAGTGGGCTGAAGCAGAAGCATTCATAGAGGTCAAAGCTTCAACAGTGGTCAAGTTCATCAAGCGCAACATTATTGCAAGGTTTGGCGTGCCTCGAGACATCGTCACCAACAATGGACCACAATTCACTTCACAGGAGCTCCGCGACATGTGTGGTAAATATGGCATTAATTTGCATCATTCATCCCCATATTATCCACAAGGTAATGGACAAGTGGAAGCCACTAATAAAACTCTCAACAAAATTATAAAGAAAACTTGCAAATCTCATAACAATGCTGACTGGCCAGACCGCTTGGTTGAGGCTCTTTAGGCTTATCACACCTCGGTCCAAACTCCTACTGGGAAACCCCCTATGCTTTAACATACGGGTCAGATGCGATACTCCCATATGAGATCTTCGTCCCTTCACTTAGAGTTCAATTAGATTCCGAACTTGACCCGGTCAACGACGGGAGGCCTTGTTGGCACAACTTGAACTCTTAGATGAAAGGCGAATGATAGCGGCTGACCACGCTCAAGTCTATCGCCAAAGAATTGCACATTTTTATGCTAAAAGAGTGCTTGAGAGAAATTTTGAAGTGGGCGAAATGGTCCTAAAGCATAAAATCATAAAGGCACCAGGTCCCAGGAGCAAATTGCAAGAAAATTGGGAAGGTCCGTTCGTTGTCAAAGAGGTGTACTCGGGGAATGCTTATAGGTTAGTGGACTCCGAAGGAGTTGAGTTGTCACATCCTTGGAATGTAGTCTACCTCAAAAATTCTACTCTTAGTCCGTCAGTCAGTCAAGTCTGTCATTCATCACTTGTCAATGGTGTGGGTTTAAGTCTCTACTTTTCCACTTGGTCATTAGTGAGGTAGGATTTATTCACACCCCACACGATGTTGAAATACTATCCTTTAGCTGGAAAATCACAAGTACACTCGGGCAGTCTAATCTGGTCAATGTGCTTCCCCTATTCTCTTCCCACTCGGTCGCGTCTGGAAGCGGAGCAAACTACAAGTAGGGGACCACCCACTCTCACTTAAACGACAAGGTCACCATAAACAGGGGCAATCAAGGAAAAAGCAAGGGGCAGAATGCTAAATCAAGCCTAAAGGGGAAAAAGAAAAGCCAAAAATGTTAAAAAGGGTAGCAAAAGTACGTGCCCAGAAAAAGGCTGACCAAATCAAGGAGGTAGCAAAAAGTACGTACCTCCACCCGAGAAATCAAATAAAATGAAAAATTCCCCTAGAAATAATTGTTGACCAAGTCCTTTAGTGTGAGATGTTGGTTTGAAATAGAAAATGGTTTAAACCAAATCCTTGCATGACTTCCTACTTATTTCTTCCAACTCCTCCCTCTAGGGGCAAATTTGACCTTGTAAGACCTTCCATAGTGGAAAATATCAAGAAGGCTAGGGGCAGTTTCCGACGTCAAAGATTTCATGCACGATCCTTCTTATTCATGACCTCCGTGGTTAAGTAGATCATATGGACCCTATGCTTTGACGTGTGATGAGTATGTGTCTTAGAGTCCAAAAACAAAAAATCAGAAAATCAAAATCTAAAAAAAATTAGTGGTACCATGTACATATACTAACATTTACTTATGTTCCTATTCAAAACAACAACAAAATCAAAAAGAAACAAAAGACAAAAAAAGTGCATATTTCCCTTCAGTTATTTCATTTATGTTTCTATCTTTAATTAGACATTAGCCCCTTCACCAGATCTCAAGAAAGGTACATCATTTAGGCAAGGGGCTAAAGACAGATCTACACTAACTTTTTCCCTTAAGTGTTGTGGATGCAGGAACCAAAGTACAAAGGCAAACTATTCAAGCATACAAACGGCCAAGTCCACAAAAATTCACTATAAAGGATGAAGTTCTGTACATGTCATGGCAGGGGCATACCCCTGATGGTACAACTAAGAGTCTCACTCCTCTCTCCTCTCCCCCTCGCTAGGCCCTGCCTACACGAGCTGCTCACCTCCTCCTCCTCTCTCTCCCAATGCTGGTCCGGGAGAGGGGTCTCGTCGCTGTAGAGGCCTCTGGTCAAGCTCCTCCTCGCCCTACGGACGGATCTCCTAGTGACACGATGTCATCGAGAGATCCAAACACCGACCCACTCCGACCTGCTGCCTCCTGCTGGGCCTGTCGCTGTTGCTCCCGGCGCTTCTTCAGCACCTGGTCCTTCAAGAACTCTAAATCTGCGACAGCCCGCGCCCAGTCGGCCTCCGCTTGGCTCTGTCTCTCTCTCGCCTCGAGCAGGCGACCCTCTATCCTCACCAACTCCAGCCGCAGACCATCCATCTGCGCCTGAAGGATCACCACTCCTCCTCCATGCCGCTGCATACAAAGGGGCAAACATGTCATGTCAAGTCAATCAAATCAAATCATGTGCAGAAAGGTTTTGGTTCAGTGTCTTACCTCAGCCTCCAGATCTCGGGTCCTCGCCTCGAGCTCCTGGACCCGCGCCTGTGCCCGGTCCAGCGCCTCCTGTAGGTGGACCGCCAGGTCCCCTCTGGCCGGCTGTGCGGATGAGCTCGCCCCTGCATCGCGGCTCGCCCGCACTCTCGCTAGCTCCTCCATCTACATCCATCAAACCTTGGTCAGTAATCAAATCAAGTTCAAGATATGGTCAAGGGTGAGATGTTACTTACCATTGTCCGGATCTTAGCGCGGAGCCTCTCCAGCTCCACCTCCTGCTCCACCAGTTGCCCCTCCAGGAGGCGTACCGCTTGCGACTCTGGCAGCTGTCATTCACACTTCAAGGTTAAAATCAGATCAAGCAATTTAAATGACAAAGGCTTAGAGTCAGAAATTCACTTACCACTCGCCGGTCAAGCCGGAGTCGCCCGGCGTAGCGTGCTCGGTAACCCTCTAGGTATGCAGAGCTGTCCTGGAGGGCTGTCTGCCGGAGTACTTGCTCCCCTCTGGCTCGCCAATAAGTAATGGTGCTCCCGTGCTCCTCACCCCAGTCCCGGTCCTCGGCGAAGAACCGGCGACGCGAGTGCCCCTCCCTACATAGAGAGGGTACCTCTATGGCCAGCTGATGCCAGCCCAGAGTCTGTACCACCAACTCCAGGTAGAGGACCTCGCACGTCCCCAAACACAGCAGGAGCAGGTGGCGGTCGAAGAGGGGGCGACCCGTCGCCACCGCTGGGTGGGAAGCATCTGCCTCCCCCTGATATAGGGTCCACACCACCTGCAAGGAAGAGAGCATTGTCAGTCACATCGAAAGGAACAATTAAAAACAACAGAAAGAAGGAGTGCTAGTTGAGTTTTATACCTGGTCGTGGTGGTAGTGGTCTAGTGCAGTGCGCAGGTCCTCTGCGCGCCGGTCCATCACCCGCGGATCCGGCGCCACCTCCCACCAGGCCATGAGGGGCACCATGGCCTGGCTCCCCTCTCTCAGTGTCCCGCGTCCCATGGGGAAGCGGGTGTACCCCCAAATCTGCAAGGTGACAAGAACAAGAATGTCAGTCTAGCAATTCAAGCAGTTTAATTCAATGACAACCATTAAAAGAAAGAAAGTGGCGTACCTGTAGAAAGGGGGTGAAGCCCCCGGTGCTCTGAGAGCGCCGCGAGCTACTGGGAAGGAGTGAGAAGAGATGCCCCAGCATCGCAGCGCCCCAAGCGTACCGTCCTGCCTGCTCCAAGTCTCGGAGGAGCAGCACGAACTTGCAGTTCATCTGGTATGACTGTGTAGCGAAGAGGAGCCGTCCAAAGAAGTAGGAGACGAAGATCCGCACAGACTGCTCCTCGCTCCTATCTCCTAGATCGAGTGCCCCCGCACTCCGGTATAGAACTCCTCCAACGTCTCTAGGGTCCTCTCCTCCTACCCCTCAGCCCCACGGCCTCTGATAGCGATCCGAGCAGGATGCTCCAGATCGGCCTCCTCCTCCCTGCAACAAACTCTGGCCCCAAAAGCTCTACTATGTCATCATAGTAGTCACTCCGCTCCTGTCCGACTACCGGCTCTCCCTGAACCGGCAGTCCCGTCAAATACGCCACGTCCTCCAACGTGGGTATCATATGACCCCAAGGCATGATGAATGCCTTGCAGTCCTCCTCCCACCTCTCCCTTAGTGCCTCCAGGTACGGTACGTCCACATGGAATGGACGCACCGACAGGAGGTGCCCGAACCCCATCCGGGCAACCCGAGTCTGCTGAACCTCCGGCAGCGCCCGGTACCAAGCCCAGCACAAATCCCAGGTCACTCTGCTCCTCATTCGACCTTTGCCCTACAGAAAACCGGAAAGTAAACATCAACATCGATTGCCGTTAAAGAAATATTGACAGCATGGGGGTTGCCGTTTACAAAGAATCAACGTCAATGGTATTGCCGTCTAGTTCCCCAGTCGGCGTCCAACCCTGACCGTCAAGTTCAAATGAACGGCATAGGGGTGGATGTTGACAGAAACCCGACATCCACCGATGTGGACGTCAAGTTCCTGTCAAAACCAACAAAGTCTCCTCTGTTTCCCCCCTCTTTTCACAATGTACAAACACACTCCAATGGGTTCTTTAGGTTTTTGAGGCCTACCTTGGGTCGTCGGGGCGCCTCCGCCTCCATTTCATCTCCCCTCCATCGTCTCCGGTGATTTCCTCCTCCTCCGGTGCACTGTCACCGTCGGCGCTGGCCGCCGTGGTCCCCTCTTCCTCCACCATCATCTCTCTCTCCTCTCCTCCTCCTCCTCCTCTCCCGGTTGGCGACGGGACCGGAGGACTGATCATTTCCCTCTCGTCCTCATCGGAAGGGTTTAATGTCTCAAGAAAGGTGAAGCAAGAAAAAGCAAAGATTAGAAGGTGTGTGGAAAGATTAGAGAGTTGTGAGAGCAAGAGGGTGTGGAGAGAAGAGAAGAAGCTCGCCGGCGGTTTGCAAACAAATGGCGCCGGAATGAAGCGTCGGTTCAAAGAAGCTATTTTTTTTTAAGTGACGTCAAGGGCTGCCGTTAAGTTTTTGTGATGTCAATAGTCTGGTCGTTGATGTACTGTAAACTGACCACAGGGTGACGCCAATGTCTCATCTGTGTCAGACCTCGAGAGTCGGTCGATAGCCGGTGGTGGACGTCTAGTTTGACTTGGACGTCATATTCATTGACGGCTACCTTCTCTCTGGATGTTGATGACCATTCTCTGGACGCTACCTGCTATCGGCGGCCATCGATTGTGGATGCCAACCGCCACGCACTCAAGTCCTCACAAAACACTCCAATGAACAAATTTGAAAGCCATTTACACATTCAATGCTCAATTCACACAATTAAAGCCATGAACACAATGCAAATCTCCTTATTCATCTAAGTATGTGTTGCACTTATTGGGAATTGAGAAAGTACATCACTTTGCCCTACGAGCATGTAAAATCACAAGAAACAGGGAGGAATAGTGTCATTAAACTATTCGTACTTCCAGATGTCTTCCCGGTTCTCCTGCACTACCAGTCCCACCTTCTTGCTCATAGTGTATTTCGCCCAAGTCTTCCTTGCCTTCTTCATCAGCTTCTCATTCCACCCGGTAACAATCATGTCAGTGCAATTGGATGAAGGTGGAATTCCCCTTGGAATTTCGAGCTAACAATGACACTGATGTGGCTAGTATACCACCATCCGATCAGCCCCAATCAACCACAAGTCTCTGTCCTCCCTGGTTCGAACTCTATTCATAGTCCTCATGAATAGTGGCCTCATATGAAATCCTCTATTACCATGTAGGCTAAGTGATCTCTCCAAGCATCTCTGCTCTTCAAGTGTGCTGTCACACACTTGATTTCATCCTCTGGCTCGTACCATGCCTTACTGCAATGCACTGAACTCCGAAGGAGATTCTGGAGGGGGTAGGGGTGTTTTCAGCAAAATCAAACTTCAAATGGCCTCCATCCATACCTGAAGCAGGAACAAGCTCCGCATGTGCGTCCGCCTAGGATCATTGTGGTCAAAGAGCTGTAGAGGTGCCAGCACTGTAGGGGCAAGTGATTGCCCGCGCCATAGCAGAGATAGGATTCCCACGTGCTCGTAAAGGAGGAAGTCGCCACTGGTGGGGAACAAGAAAACTCCAGAGGCCAATGCCAGTCCTCGGGTTGGCTCACTCTCCTCCAATCTCGTTCGCATGCTGGATCAACCACCAGGCTAGTCGGTCTAGGAAGATCCCATGCTTGTTCATCATCTCAGCACCTCCTCTTGTCCCGTACGATGTCCGAGAGAATCTCTTCCCACAGAAGGAGAGGAGTCATCACATCGTACTCTAAGCATCGCCTCCACCCCAAGAACAGTTCCACCTCCTCTAGCAGCACACTTGCTTCGTAGGCCTGGAACATGAACGTGTGCGTGTGAGGATGGCATGTTCCACCAACGCTTCCAGGGCGTCGAAGCCCCCACACATACCTTCATATTCTTGGCCAGCACCACCATGAAGCTCAATTCCACATCCCGATGAAGCCCTCATGTCCAAGGTAATGGTGTTCAAAGTTCACAAGCTAGGAGAAGGCCCGTACTTGGCCTGGCTCGGGAAAGCAGGCACCTCCTGCATGAAGGAGTGCTATGAGAAGGGAGCTTGGGGCGTTTTCAGCTTTTGATGAAGCAGAAAAGAGCACGGTACTTACCTCCCGTTAGCTAGTCTGGTGCTCAGATGTCTCAGAACCTCGCTCAGGATCCCGGGTTCATGCCGTGGACTTTCCGGTCGATGAAAAGGCCATGTTTTCTGTTATAATTCATCCCCAAACTCTCTGGTTCGCAGGGAACAGGGAGGGACGGAGGAAGAAGAAGGAAGATCCTCATGGACTCCCATCACCTATATTTTTGGCCTGATCCACTGGCCAGCAGACGTCCAGATCGGTTGACGCCAGTGTCCAGTCAACGGCATCACAGGTTGACGTTAATTCCATATTGGCGGCCATCGGGGTGGACGTTTACTACCGGAAATTTCAAAGTTTGATTATTTATGTGGCCATTATATTTTATCTTGTGCTTTGAGTTGTTTTGCAGATATCTAAGACCAAGTTGCGCTTCAGATTGGAACACTCATGCGACCTTGAGTGTTACAGGTATGTCTAACGTAGGACCTCACCAGAGGCGAATAACTGGCGACCGTGAACCCGAGTTCCCTTTACCCAAAACCATGATGGGTTTGCGATCTCTCAGTTATTTGTGGCCTTTAGAATTTTCCTCTGGCTCTAACTTGCATTTTAGATAGGCAACCCACACCAGCATGCATTTGGCCTTCACTGCTAACTTTCTCTCACTGACTCAAAAAGAAATGATGATTTTCCTCAATCATTCTGTGGCTCCCCAGTTCAGGTGGCCTACCGGGTCAACACCCTCTTTATATTTAAGCCAATTTCGGGCCTTTGTTGTCCCCCCTTCGAGAACTTGTCCCACCGTGCTTATCACAAATAATCAAGCTACTCTTATTGAGTTCATTTGAACCTTCGCCAGTCACGAGTTTAATTCTGGACTTCAGGCTTTCCGAACATGGATTCCAGTTAGAATCTTTTGATAATCCTTTGAGAGATCAACCAACTCTTGTCTCCACGACCCCCTAAATTTGGGACATACGTCCTAATTAGGCCAGCAAGCCGACCACGAGCTCCGGTTAGAGACTCTCTTGATTCAACCGTCATATTAAACTCCTTTGACTCAGGAACACCAGAAACTAGTCAAGTCCAATCATGGCAATGCCAGGGACCCTAACGTTGGGTCTAGTTGTAGTTACATAGGTAGATCACCCTCCCTCTTATCCTCATTTGTCTCTCAGACAATTCGTTATTTGTTTCTAGCCTAAATCTTTCGTTTGGCTTGCTAGAACTTATCCTCGGAATGGCCTTTGATTAAATCTTCGCGTCCTTTGTTTACCGAGACACCAACCTTTCAATCTGCTTGCTCCCTTGCAAGATCGGATGTCTCGGAGGGGCTTTGTAGACGTGAGATTTGGCCCATTCCCGCGTGGTCTATGGCCCAATAAAGGACCGTTTGACCATTTGTTGACTTGCCTCGGATGCCATGTAGATGGCAGCATCGATTTCCGCTGATACATGTTCACGGCAAGCCTCCTGGACGTTTACTTATGTCAGCGTCCACATCGGTGGATGTCTGCATGGGATTGGCGGCAAGATCTGTTGACGTCAACATGGTTACTAGGTCTGCGCAACTAACCGAGAATCTAGCCCACTTGCGCCATTCTCTCGCCCATGCAGCGCATGGACATTCCCAACGGGTAAATGGGCCACTTGGCATCCCTTGACCCAGTAAAAATCCTACTTGGCCTCTCCCCATTGGTTGGAGCCTTATACTTGGATTGCCAGTGTGAAATTATGCTTCTTCACAATTGGGCATCCAAAGCCTCTGAACTCTGACCCCACTGCCTATTTAACTCCCCCTTTGGCCTTCTAAGTGCGGGGGGGAGAGGCTGGACGTCCACACTTTACCACTTAGAGAGAAGAGAGATAAAATTGCACCCTACCTTCCACCACCCTTCTTCTTCTTTCTCTCATCACTTGGGACGTCTAGGAGGGTTCATCTCGAGCTGGAGAAGCCTCCACAAGGAGTCAGCAACGCCACAGCAACGAGGATCATCTCCCTCCTCATCCTCTCTTTCTATTCCTTTCCCTTTAGCTTTTGCATTATTACACACACATTCCCACACACTATAGGCACGTAGGGAACCTTCTACACACCTAGAAAAGGGTTTCCCAACCAAAACGGAGGGAAGAAGGGTGGTCATAACATTTGGCCACCCTCTTCTCAAGTCCGCAACCGGTACGGGTAGGGGTGAACACGGGTCGGTTCAGTCGGTTTGGCTCATTTTTTAGCCAAACCGAACTGAACCGATCCTAAGGCCAAACCAACCGAACCGAATGGTTCGGTTCGGTTTTCAAAACAAAGTTACCATTTTTATATCGTAAACAAACATTTGCTGGAATGGCTAAGGCGCTGCTTCACTTCCCGCGGGTGCCGGGTTCGAATCCTGGCTTCCCATTTCTTCTTAAAGAAAAATGGCCACTTGGCATCTATTTTTACAAAAACTTATGTCCAAACATGAGTTCGAACCCGCGCCGCCCGAAAAGGAAAACCGCCCGGGCGCATCTGCAGTCAATTGCGCTACATTTATTTTTTGTTTAAATACATATAATATATTATATTCGGTTTACTCGGTTTCATAAACTGAAATCGAACTGAATTGTAGGGGCCCAAACCGAACCGAACTGGTCGGTTCAGTTCAGTTTTTCGGGTTGAACCAAATTTGAACAGCCCTAGGTACGGGACTCGCCTTTTGGATTTGCTTTTCATTCGGGACAGTTACTACAGTGCATTTGAGTCTAATAGAGCTTCATTTGTGGCAGGAATACTCTGAAGAAGACTGCAGAGCTCTCTTTCTTTGGCCAAGCCGAAGAGAGAGAGAAGTTGGATCCCCACACTCATCCGCTGCACGAGGCTACTGCACCAACGTGATCATAACCTCTCCTTGGGACACAGGTCAAGGCCATGGCGATCACAAACATCTCCTCCATTTCTGGATTTCTTTGTTTCCTCCTCAGTCAACTCAGTCAACCGGGGAGTCAACGAGGTCAAACAGCGACCCATCATCGCCAACGAGAGCCCAGCGACGTTCGTGAACCAACGGAGGCTTCCACAGTCCGACGGGGGGCGGGAAACAGATCGTCCACAACGTGGCTAATCCCCTTTTCTTTCTTTGTCTTTTCCTATTTCAGGTAATCAACAAAGGAAACGCCCTCTACCCGGCCGGCCATGCTCGTAGAGGAAGAGGGAACCCACATCCCGTGCAATCTCCCCACGCTCCAACAAGTAACATCCGCGATCACTTCTTCCCCCGCCCCCTCGCCGTGCATCTCTCCATTCGGCACCTCGCGTGCCTGGCGATCACGATCTTTTTCCCACCCAATCATCGTATCATATCCTCTTGTGGCCACTCGTTCTTCGGTAACCCCTCTAAAAAAGGGGAACGGAAAGTGTATCCACATATTGACGATCACGGTGGGACCTCTTTCCGCGTGTTCTTTTTGATTACCCCCCTCCTTCGTGCCCTACGTGGCACTCTTTTTTGTGCCCCTGCGTGTCTCTCCGTCTTCCTTTCTCTTTTGTTATAATACAAAGCATGTTGTTGTTTACTGTTTTTTCTTTATATTTTATTGTGCATATCTACCGTTTCTGCCCTTTTTCTGTTCCCCCCTCCTCGGTGGCCTGCTGGAATCGCATCCAAATAGAGGACGTGTTATAACGCATCACTAGACCGGCGCATTCATTTTGGTGTCGCGGCGGCTAAGGCCGACGCGTTCCGCTTCTCTGTCGCGGCGGTTAGCTCGACGCGTCCCTGTATACCTTAGTTTTTATTTCTTGTATATCTTTCCTACTTACTGCCTGTTTACTACTTTGTTGTTGTTTTTTTTTTGTTCTCGGGTGCCTGTTTGGAATCACGGCAAATGCCGAGGATTGCGTTTATAACGCGTTTCCCCTGAACCGGACGCGTTTCAGTTTACTGTCGCGGCTGCACAGGCCAACGCGTTATTGTCGCGATGGCACAAGGCCGACGCGTTCTTATCAGCAGTCCGTCCACAGGGACTAGGCACGGCCCTGACAGCCTTCTAGGGCTCTCAGTTCCACATCCATGTGACTGGATGCGATCTTGAAGACGTGGCGTCTATACCCCCCGTGATTCAACCTACTGACAGAACGCTCCCCCTTTGCCATTTTTGCTATAAACTGTTGCCTACAAGGCATTTTGTATTGGTCGGGGGACCTCCTTCCCTCATATTATAGGCTCTACACACCCTTCCGGTGAAGGCAAGCTCTCCATTGGGCATTCTATCCCTTTGGACTAGCGAACCTTCTCCTGGAACGCCATAAGTCTCCGTACCCCGTGGATTCCCTCACGGCAGACTGAGCTGGTTGTACCCCTTCGTTGACCCGGCTTAGATATCCATTGCGTGGTGAGAGGTGATTCTAGTTGTACCCGAAGCTCCATATTTACCCAACTAGGATCTCACCTGGAGTGACACAACATTTTCAATCCATTAATAATTGTGAAACTCCTAAAACAGGCACTAAGCATCACAATTTGTTTGAACCATCTTGATTGACTAATCTTTGTTCAACCTGTTTATTTGCTTGCTTGTTAAAAATGGACCCATACTATCATGCCAATTTTAATAACATGGACTATGAGGATAACTCAAGCGTTCAGTCTTTTCAGTCCCATGTCTGTTCATCTCACCACCGTGAGGACAACCTTCTACTTCCTATGGTTACGTGCACACACCGCGCACCAACCAATTTGATGTCCCTCACATATACCTCCATCAAAACCGGCGAGAGCCTCCCCCCCGCCAGGATTCTACAGTCCAAACTGTCTTGCATGCACTCGATCAACTCACCCCTCAACAATTAAATTTGATTCAATCTTTGGTTGAGGGTGCGACTCCCCCTCCTCCTCCTTCTCCCAGGCACCCGCCTTTGTATATTCTGGCGACTTCGCCACATACCCCTGTACATTCTTCATCACCTCGCCCCCCTAGCCATTTGCACTCCCATGCTCCGGTCCGAACGGACCAACCCTTGGGAAGGCCCACTAATTCAAGGCCGCCCCCATGTACTCCCTCATATGCCCAGCAGCAACCTACGCCACTCCAGAATTCTCTTCTCTAAAAATTGAACCATCTGGAGAGTCAAATCAATAAGCTGTCCAATCCCATGGGTGACCCCGTCGCCGCCATACCGACTCTCCCACAAATTTATATACATCTTTCGGGGATGCCAACGTACCAATTGTACAAGGGCACGGGTATACCTACCCTCATGTCAAGGAATTCCTCAAGAGTCTTCTCGTGGCAGCGAAACCCCATTACCTTGGCAATTTAATTTAGAAAATCTCTTGACGGCCCTGCGCTCGACTGGTTATACTCTCTAGAGCCAAGTGAGGCAGGAGACTTCCGCCTATTGCACAAAAAATTCCTTCAAAGTTACAAAGATCACGTCAGCCCCTATCTATCTATCGTGGATCTAGCATCCGATAAGATCAGGGTCGACGAGGCATTTGTACAATTTGCTGACCATTGGAGGTCAATGGCCACAAGAATGCAGCATGATCTCTCGAAGTCAGAGCAAGTTAAAATCAGCATTTCCAACTCTACTCCGAGGTTCAGGCACTCCTGGCCATGAACCAAATTGATATGGATGGAAGAGCTCTACGAGAGGGGATGCTACGTCCGACTCATTTAACGGACTCCCTGATCATAGATCTTTTTAATCAAATTAATCCGAGAAAGAAACGGATCAGTGGATGCCATCCAACATCCACCTCACCACATACAAACTCCCATCATATGCCCTGCACATACGCTACCCATCTACTGACATGCCTCCCCCAGGCGTCCACTGATTCGTCCTCCTCGGACTGAACGGACCTCCAACTGGGCCCTACGATGCCCCATATATGAAGAAGTTGTGTGCCCTACGTTGCACCCGCTCGGCTCCAACGCCAGCTCCATACAACCACCACAGCCTCCACCTCCTCCACAGCTTGTTGCTCAAGCTGAGGTTGCCAATGCCTAACCCATCTGCGAAACCACTTGTGTTACGACGATGAGCCTTCTGAGGTCATGTTCGTACGCCATTTACCTACACCTCCACATTACCGTCCATTATCATTAAACCTTCAATTAATAAGCCTCCACCCATCATTACACCAATCATTACAACTCCCACTATGCCAACACCATTGGCAACCGAACCGAGCAAATCATCCCCTTTAAACCCATCATGCCTCCACTGGCCATACAGCCTTCCATTCCATCCACATCCATCCCCATCCAATGGAGCGGGTGCAGGTTTTTGAGCAGTGAGCGAGAGTCAGCAGAAGAAGGAAGCTCTGGGAAGGGCATGCTTTTTAAAATCCAGGACTATATTCCTCGCATGCCGGTCATTGTCAAAATACTGGGTACATTTACCAAGCGGAAGTCTTCCCCTCCAATCATGGTCATCAAGAGGCCTTCTAAATATAGCGCTCATACTCGTTGCCAACTGGGTTCATTTTAAAATACTCATAGGGAATCTCCCTCTCCAAGCTCTCAGGGACCCCTCACCCATTGTTGTGAACCTTCCCACTCCAGTGAAGGGGTCAACCATTTAGATTGTGCTTACACATTCTAAAGCCAAATCATTGGCACAATCCATTACTCAAGGGGTCGTGCCCCCCCCATATCAAATGTTCTAAAATCTTTGGCACGGTCCCCTCATTATTGCTTCCAACTCCGCCAGTGGAACTCCCCACCCTTCTATTCCACTACATTCCAAGGGAGTTGCCACTATCGCTCGAAACTCTGACGGAAGTCAACAATCCCCCAATCATTGAGAGCCATTCAATCCCTGTGAGAAGAGCAAGGCCATCTGCCCACTGGGAAAAATTTATGAGGAAGTACCTGAGGGTCAAAAGCCAACCCCAAGCGGAACATCAAACGTCGGGCAAGCAAACAGACCAAGGGGCCTCCATCTTTTTCCTTTTCTTTTCAAACATCTTTTGTGCTCCTCAACACCTTCCCCATGGTTCTCCACATTCCTCCCCACGGGAGGTACTTTATTTTCATCTTTTTATGATTCATTTCTTATACTGAGCATCGCGCCCTTTTTATAATCCTTACTCTCCCTTCCGTGCCCCACGTGGCGCATCTCCCTCCGTGCCCCACGTGGCACATCTCCCTCCAGTGCCCCACGTGGCACATCTTCTTCGGTGCCCCACGCGGCACAACTCCTTCCTGTGCCCCACGAGGCACATCTCCACTCTGTGCCCCAGAGGCACATCTCCATCCTGTGCCCCACGTGGCACATCTCCTTCTTGTGCCCCACGCAGAACCTCTCCATCTTGCGCCCCACACTGCGCACCCTCCTCTTTGGCCCCTCGCGGCCCACTTTTTCTCTTCTCTCCTCGGCCCTGCCAGATTCTTTTCCTCTCACAAGGCATCGCCCCGCCCTCCTTCTTCATCAATCCCTTTGACCCCGCCGGAGTCTCCAAAGTCTTTTCACAATCCCCCTCCTCTCCATCTTCAATCAGGTCATTCGACCTTTCTCCCACTGTTTTCGGGGTTTAGCCCCCACTTGTCCTTTTAATTTTTGAATAAATTTGGTACATTCTTCTAGGTTTTTGAGTTCGCCCCGACACAGGGCATTCGCTCTCTTTACCCTCTTTCGGGGCTTTAGTCCCATGTGTTTTTTTAATTTTCAAATAAAATTGTAATTACTGTAGGCCTCTGAGTCTCGCCCCGACGCGGGGCATTCGTCCTCTTTACCCTCTTTCGGGGCTTTAGCCCCACTTGTCTTTTTAATTTCCAATAAAAATTTTATTTCGTAGACCCTTGAGTCTCGCCCCAACGAAGGGCATTTCATCATTCTCTTAACTTCCAAACTCTTCTATATTTATCATGTCAAAAATCATAAAAAGATGAATATCCAACATTGCTATACTATCGCAGCATCCCTGTTATGAAAACTCCACGCCAGGAGTCTAACCTTCCCTCCCGAGTCATTAAGGTTTGCCCTTCGCATGGGCAATTTGCACACACTTCACAGCGTCCAAAGCCGATTGCTCTCGGTAGACACCGTACCATCACAGCCACGCCTAAAGGCAGGCAGGAAAGTCTATTCTCTCCTCTTTCAGACGAAATATGGGTAATAGAGGTAGTTTGGGCAAAGAAACCAAACTGAAGCACTCCCTGATGAGGCGACGTCTCTAAAATGGGCAAAAAATCAAATGACCAATCTACATAAAGTATAATGCATGTCAAGAGTGGCAAAGTCCCCGCGGAGATCCAAATGGACCCGGCCGTACGCATGCAAAAAAAAAAAAATCAATGATAATAGGGCATGGCAAAGAGTAGCAAAGTCTCTGCGGAGATCCAAATGGACCCAAGTCATACGCATTTCCCTACAAGCAAATGGTCATCACTCAAGATTCCAAAATTCAGAAAAAAAGACCCAATGCTAAGGTGTCCGTGTGTTTTCCTGTAAAATTTCCCACCAGAAAAGATTTCAAGAAAATCTTATGAAATTGGTCATTTGGTTGCGTTGAAAAGTTGATCCATGAAATTGTTTTCCTTTAAAATCCTCAGATTTTGGCATCGAGAAAAATATCGCACGCCGTTTTCGATTTACCACCGGTCGAATACTGCAAAATCCCCCACCAGCTCCCTGTAAAACGG
>CM024754.1:24561169-24639677 GCA_014218235.1 Colocasia esculenta | reverse complement strand
GTAAGTTCATCAGTGTTGTTTTTCTGCAGATCTGATTATTGTTTAAATCGTGATTATGCATGTGTAGGGTTTCGGTTAGGCTCTGTTCTGTGTGAATCAGTGCTGTTATGCAGCAGGAGTTCATGGAAATGTTGTTATGGATGCATAGTTATTTTAAAGAATTTCTTTGATTAAGTAGAAAGTGAAATAGTTATAAGTTTTAATCCATGTTATGATGTAGGGATTGAGAGATTGTAATGTTGTTAGACGAAATTACAGAATCATCATGCTCAGTTTTCATACAGTAATTGTATGATTCATTTACACTTTATGCCATGTTAATTGTCCAAGTATATGAAAAATAATAATAAGAAATGGTACTAAATTCATAAAAACGTCAAAATTTATATGTGTGATGCATGACTAAGAATAGAATTACTATCAAAATTTCAAATTTTCTGAACACTGTACTTGCTGTTAAATTTTCCAAATGATAAAAGTGTATATGAAAATCTATAGATAGGAGAAAGGGGATATGAATGTTGAATTTGATGGAATCAGTAAATGTAGTATCATGATAGGTTACTGTTGTATAGTGAATGATGATTTCAGAATGAGAAAATGTGTTGTGAAATCTTGCATTGTTGTCTGATAAGTATGCATGATTTTATGTAACGCATGATAGAATTTTATGTAGATATAATTGCATGAAACATGTTATAGATTTCTGTAATGATTTGGCCAATAAGACATGCTATTATTATAAAGATGCTACATGGAACTGCACCATAGAGTGCTCTATGGTTATGTTTCACTACATGAAATTGACTACATGAATCCGTGGGCAACGGATTGAAATCCTGAAGGTAGACATGTTCTACTGGTAAGGTGGGAAGGATTTTTCCCAGTATTGCGCAAAACCAAAACTTCATCACTATTTTGCCTAGGTGATAAGTGAATGTTACACTCTACATGATCTATTAATAGTGGGGCTATGTCTTGGCAACTATACCTACATGCTGCATGACAATTGACTACATGCTACAGATAATGACTACATGCTACATGATATTGACCACATGCTACATGACATTGACTACATTTTGTCTATATGCCTTGCCACATGATATTGTTAAGGGCTTTGTCTTATTACATGATGAAATCCACATGTTGTATGAATTGTTTTCTTCTACATGATAAGTAACTAGCCTATATAAAGAATGATTGACAAATGATTAGAGTATGTGGGTAGGTAAGAGCCATATTGTATCAAGGATAAGTAATTGGATATGTTATCATGTTTTA
Organism: Colocasia esculenta; assembly: GCA_014218235.1. Lineage (NCBI taxonomy): Eukaryota > Viridiplantae > Streptophyta > Magnoliopsida > Alismatales > Araceae > Colocasia > Colocasia esculenta. Next base: position 24,638,393 of record CM024754.1, on the reverse strand, counting down.
AAAGTAATTATATGATAAATCTTGAACTGTCTTTCCTTGTTGCTTGCTGGGTCTAGTAGACTCACACTTGATTAACATTTCAGGAGAGGCTGAGGACACCGAGGAGTTGGTCCATTCTGACTCTGAGCATGATGATGTGGAGGCTTAGTTCTTGATATTAGGAGTGTGTTGAGTGACTATGTATGTGAGAATAAATTGTAATTTGAATATTGTGTTATTTCTGGACTTATGAACTGTTATTACTTGGACTACTGTAGTTCTTCTTTTATGCTTTAGACTTAGTATTCGAATACAATGTTGATGAAAAAAACAAATTTCATTTTCCGGTGCAAACTTGTTGGAATTTAATTGTCATTTGTGTATATCTCAATCTGAACTGATAAATGTTGGATGTTTCATTGTAACATCACCATTGGATCCGATGTGAGTTGGTACAACTGTACCGGGTCTAAGAGGGGCATATCTCTAACTCATGTATGGACTCCCAAAGTAATACATAGAAGAAGCTCATGATCTCAAATAACTTTCTATAGATAAACTAATAGGTTCTTTGATGGCTCATGAAATTAATAGGGAAGATTTTTTGAAAGTTCTTTGAAAAAGAAAATATCAAATGCTTTGAAGGTTGCAACCTCTTCTTCTCATCTTTTGAAGATTCCAAGGAAAACTCTAAGGACATCAATGATGAAGTCATATGTCAAGAAGGCTTTAAAGTATCCTTGCGAAGAAGAAGAAGTTCGGTTCAAAAAGACACTTCAAGAGAGAAAGAAGAAGGAACCAACATGCTACGAATGCAACCAGCTAGGGCACTTCAAATTAGACTATCCTAAACTCAAAAAGAAAGATCCAGCAGAAACATATGAGAAAAAGAAGGTAATGAAAAGGAATACAAAAAATTCAAGAAGGAAGCAATGGAAGGCACATGAGATAATGAAGAAGTAACAAGTTCAGACACTTCAAACTCAGAATCAGAACAAGAAGATGCAAATCTAGCCCTATGGTAGGACTCAATAGGTAACCTCTGAAACTTCCTTTACTTCATGTTCAGAATTGATTCTGATAACTTAGAAGATGCATTTTGTAATACCCTCAAATTTCAAATATCATTATTACTTATAAATTCATGTTTATGCAACCATTAGACTTGAATTGAGATATTTAGGACTTAGGGTGTGTTTAAGACTTTTTATCATACCTGGGTATCACTTTCGGTCGTGCGCCGAAAGGGCGACACCGAAAAACTGTAACAAAAATGAAATCTGAGAACACCATAATTCTTAGAAAATTATGGTGATATCAAATATGTAATTATCCGGAATTTTTGACGACCATATTTTGTGATTAAGTCGACGTAACTATTTTCCGGGTGATTTTTCACCTAGTGGAAAATAAAATATAAAAATTAAACTAAAATCACCATAATTTGTAAAACTTTCCTATTAATCTATGGTTGAAATTTCAATGAAAACGGACTTTTTTTGGACATGTTACATCAAGACTAAGGGGCCAGTTGAATTATGGGTCAATTATGGTGATCAAATTCTGGGTTTATTGGGTGCTTACGTGTGAGGCCTTGAGGAGGCCAGCACACATTAGGATAAGAATAAAACATGAGTTAAACTCTTACACGTTAGTTACATAGGTGTAAGTGTTAGATGGGGTGCATGAGACATGTGTCACCGTAAAAACCAAATGGTTTTTACTGTTACACCTAGATACGGGAGGTGGCGCCATGCATGTGATGGTCTTGGGCTATAAAACCTCTCCTCACCCTTCGTACGCACCCTTTCCACCCTTTGTACCTGCTCACCCTTGCACACCACAGCTCTTGCTTCCATTTTCATCTGTTCTTACTGCTGAAGTGGCCTTTCTGAAGTTATCCCTGCATCCTCGCGTGGATAGCTGCAATTGGAGCTGGTTGTTGTGTGTTCTTACAGCTTCATTGCTAAGAATTACATCTCTTAGGTTGCATCTGTCAAAGTGGTCAACTGTGCAAGCTTCTCATTCCTTCTTCTTGTTTCTGTGAAGCTTTACATCAAGGAGAAACTTACTCTAATCAGTAAGGTAGGATCCATCTCCCACTGATTTTGTTCTGTCCTCCACATATGATAAGGAATTCTTGATGAACGGATAAGTTGTTACCTGTGGTTCTTCCATTTTTCTTCCAGACATGATAAAATTATTCTTGTTGGGAAAGGAAAAAACCTTGTTCTATTTTAGAAATTGACTCCTATCTCTTCCTCTACTCTTGATCCATATTCATGATATAGAGTTCTAGTAGAAGTCTAAATATCTTTAGAACAGTGTGAGGATTTCGGTTTAGATGGTTGATACTTCAAGCTTGATTTAGATCCATGAAACACTTGAGTTTTTAATGTTTATCTGTAGGAATCTTCCAATAAACCATTGCTATCAAGACCATGCTTCCAGTATTACCCTATGTTGGTTTCTAGCTAGACAAGGTTTGAATTGCAAAACTCTTGTTCCATCTCGCTTGTTTAGCTTGTAAACCATTGTGAGAATTACAATTAGATTCTTCCATTTGATATAAATCATGCCTTGATTCATAGGTTCCATGGTTAATGTGTTTAGGGTGAATACAAAGTCATTTATGAGAGAAGAACTGGCGGCTATCGATAGGCAGCCTATAGCTGTCAACAGGCCAGTCCTCCTTAACTTCAAAATAACTGGGACTGTGGCTAGCTGTCGACAGCCATCTTATAGCCATCGACAGGTAGACACAGAGCCAGCAAAACTGAGCTCTGGCTATTGTTATCTGTCGACAGCCCCTTCCTGGCTATTGACAGCTATTGTCCTGCCTTGTATTTCAGCAACTTTGCATGGTAGAACTCTTGCTAAACTTCATCCTAAAAGCCTAGCAGTTACCTCCTATTTACATTGATATTTACTGCCATACAACAGTAAAGTTTAGCCACATTGTGTACCTTAACCTCCCTGGGTTATTCTTAAAGTTGACAATTACGAGTAGTACTCCAATTGAGTCTATTCTCCAGTGTCGGTAACTGAGTCTATAAAACCTGATCACCTGAGAGTTCATATGCTTGAACACCTTATGAGATGTGAATAATTTCTGATGACAAATGTGGATCTTCATCTTCTTGGGTTCTTATATGATTTCACTCTTCCGAAGTTATTGGCTTTGAGTCATAACCCTGTCTCAACCAATTGTCTTTCTTATATTATTGAACTCCGAGCAACTTTGTCACCAAGATATCTGTATTAATTCTTAATCTAAACTACCTTGGATTTTCAATTTCTGTTATGCTCATGAGAAGAAATTTATGATATGAAGACAGTGCTCTCTCCAAAAGAGGGTTTAGGATCACTTGTGGTAGCACCAGCCACTTGTGATCAGCTGAGGGAGATAGTTTGTAGGTAAATCCAAGTCAATGGACTGACGATGGTGGATAATAAACCCCGTTCCTGCGCAATGAACAAGATCCAAGGTGCTGGAATCGCCTAGGCACTGAGGATATATTTACGTCTATTTAGTAACCTCTTGAGAGCAGTGATGCCTATCGAATTCGTTTCAAATCAAGTTATGGTCTGAAATTTGAAAGACAAATATGACTCTTATTCTGTAATTGTTTGAGCTCATTATGAATTCAATTTGAGCTATATGTTTCTGTTAAGTATGAAATTCATGAGCAAATGTGTTTTGATCTATATGTGCTTACTTTCACCTACTGAGTCCTTCCGACTCATGCCTGTTTCCTCCAACCCTTTCAGATTGAACGTGTGTATAATCTCAGCTACAGATGAATCTCAATTCTGCTGCAGACGATGAATAGATGAAGAAGAATAGCATGGTTTTAGTTTTAGTAGGTTTTCTTTTATTTGAGTTGTTGTTGCATTAAATTAGAGAGAGAAACTTGGCTCTTGTAAATATGGGTATTAGTACTTTGTTACCTTGAGATGTAAATATGTTCAAAGACCTCTTTGTGAAATGGTTTGCCAGTTTTATGCATTTCACAGATTTGTCTGCCCTTAACGAAAATTGTCAGCGTAACCCCTCTTCCGATCAAAGGTTTATGTATGGTATATGTATGTGTGTGTGTGAAGACGGAGGAGGGTGTTTCACATTTAATGAATTATATGATAAATATAAAACTATTGTTAAACAAATGAATGTTCTTAAATTAAATTCGATAAATAAAGAAAAATCCAACATCTTTGTAAAATCTAAATAAGAAGAAGATCAGGACAACAGTTAGTTGAAACTAAAGAACAAATGAATTATTGTGTGAAGACTTAAAAACAGTAAAATTATGGAACTTGAAAATAATCTAAATGAATTAAAGAATGAATAAAAGTCAAGAGAAGAAAACGATTATTTAAGAGCTTCCATAGACAAAATAAAAAACTCCAAAACATCCTTACTAGTAAAACTAAAGGTGCTAGAACAGGTAAAAAGAAGTATGGAGTAGGATACAAACCACCAATAAATGAAGTGAAAATTATTTTTCTAGAACAGTATCCAACTCCCAACTTTGTAAAAGAAAGCTTAACTGGAAAATACAGGAAAGTAAATTAACATCACCATAAACAGAAAATGAACAATGTGAGAACACAACTAAAGAATGCATATAATTTATGCTGCTCTCATTGTAACCAATTAGGACACACCATTAGCACTTGTTTTACTAGACATCTGCACTGGTGGAGTGGCCATGCTTCCTAGAGATATTCCAGGAAAAATACTTTTCTGAGAGGGTTAAAGAAAATAAGGCTGCGGAGTTTGCCACACTTAGATAGAATGGAATGTCCTTGGCGGAGTACGAGGCTCAGTTCTCTCATCTAGCTGTGTATGCCCCACACCTGGTGGGCACTGAAAGATTGAAGGCGAATAGGTTCATGGATGGGCTTAGGCCCATGTTTATTGAAAAGCTCGAACCACATAACATCGGCACTTACACAGTGATGGTCCAGAGAGCCCAACTAGTGGAGGATACTATAACCAACGTGGAAGGCCTGAGAGGGAAAGAGACTGCAAAGCCGGTCTTCGTTAAAAGAGGAGCGGTCGATACAACTGACACTTTCCACAATAACAACAACAACAACAAAAGGCCAACCACTGGGAAAGACCGTGGCATGGAGAAAAAGATCAAAGTAGAAGAAACAACGATTGTGGAGTATTGCAAATTTTGTAATAAGCTTGGAGACCAAGAGAACAAGTGTTGGAAGAAGGCTGGCACTTGCCTGCGATGTGGAAGTCATGATCATCCATACCTAATTGCCCCATGTTAAAAGATCAGGTTGGACGGAACCAAGGCATGGCTGGTAAAACGTCATGGGCGCATGAATGCATTGACTCGTGCAGAACTCCCGGAAGAAGGTAGGTGAATGATGTTAGTTTTCTAATCTTTAGACATGTCTTATAATATCTAGTTTATTCCTAAGTGGGGGAGACAATTAAATAACAATTGAAAATAAAACCTGTCAGTTTTACAATTGCAACGACCCACTTCCACCTGGTACGGTTATCAACCCTCATCGGATGAGAGCAAGCCGCTACAGGGGAGAATACCCCAACAAGTAACAAGTGAGCTGAGATATACACAATTAGAATTGAATAATGCAACAAAATTAAATGAATCTTATTCCGTCAACTTTTAAATCCACATACCACAGTCTGTATAGTTCAACAAGAGATAACATAAGTGCAATATTTTCCAAATACATAGCCGACTCCAAGTACATTTGATCAAAATTCAAATTTCAATTGTAGCATTACATACTATGAAAGGTAAATTACAAATCTTCAATCACTTAGTCCAACTCCACTTCAAATCTTGCTAGCTCCTCCGCTGCTAATTTCCTGAAATGTTTAGCAAGAGTGAGTCTACACAATAGACTCAGCAAGTAACTTAAGATTCAATACATACATGCTTTTTATCAATTAACACAATAGAATTTCAGCAGTTAAAATCATACATGATCACGCTCTAACCTAAATAATTTCACATGGAATTTCATTAAACTATTATCCTAACACATGTAAAACTAAAATCTAACAAGATCACTAACATCATGGTGTCATTAACACGAGTAAAATATACACTCACACGTTTTTATACTTTACCCTAGTCATTGTAAAATTTGCACAACTAAACCATGGAAACATATACAAGATAGGTAGCACTCCTAGCATGATTTCTAACTCACTTTGCATGCAATCATAACAATTTACTTCACATTTAGCTTGCTGATTTTATACCAATTTTATCACATTCATATTACCTTTGCATAGGGATCACTTTTAACTACGCAACATAATACTAAACACATGTACATCCAATAATTCAAATTTCATGAATATGAAAGCATATACTTACATTTTGGTACTAACAGTAACATCACTTTTTTTTGCATTTGACAATTAATACATCAACACATACACACCGAGGAATAATCTAATTCATGAGGATAATACACACATTTATACACATCAATAAACAAAATATCAATTAACACTATTGCCATTTACACTTATACTATTTTCTCGTTACATACAACCATATGATAACCTTGGCTTTCACATACACTCACTTTTGTTCTATCACACAATACTTATACACATTTCCCATTATTTCCTCTTTCACATTCACATACTTCTTATCATTTCACTTTTGCACATAACATGTGCCACATTTACACATATCTCGCACATACCTTGTGCCATGAACACATATCACTTTTCACATCCCACTTATGCTCATTTTCACATAATGCCAAGACACAGCCCAAACAACCACTAGACGATCATATAACACACACATTCACATTCACGTACTAATCACCGGCACAGTGATAAAGTCTTAGTTCCTGCAGAAACTGGGGAAAGCCCTTCCCACCATTACCAGTGGAACTTGTCCACCTCCAGGATTTCACAAGACCCTTTGCCAGGGTATAACAATTATCAAGACCCTTCTCTAGGGTATCACATATCATATTGAGCTTTCCGTAGGGGCACTACTACACTACAGCTCCAAGCATCTAGGGTGGCAGTGTCTTATGGGCACCATTGTTTATCTTGTCACATTTAACCATTTTACACGCATATATCACTTGTTCTCTCACTTCTCATGCATGCACACCTTCCTACATAATTCATACACATTTAAACACTCAGAAAATTATCCCGATCATATTGAGATCAATCAGCAAGTAATTTATCTCGATGGACACACTTAAATTTCTATTTTCATGTGAAATTGACATGATATTACTTTCTATTTCCCAAATAACATGAGAATTTAACCACAGACTTAGTGCAGGTTTCAGATCTTACATGAAAATTTACATATTTTTATGAGATATATTAAATTTATAGAAAATAAAACATTCAGTTTCATGCCATTCATAATTCAATTTATCAGGGAACATAACATGAATATCCAGTTTGATAGTTCACAGCCATGAACCTAACATATACATCATCACAGGAATTTTCCCCAGATTTATTGCACAACACCCAAATTTTCGGTGAACTTTACAAATCCTACGCATGTCTTTATTTCCAAAACAGAAATTACAGTAAATCCCACAATCATGGAAAATTCTCTAAATTTCAGGGCATGGACTGATACGTATACATGATTTAGAAAAATCTAGGGTATTCCATTCCTCTGGGATCATGTAGACAGTAGGTGAACATGTATAATCCATTTTCCCCAACATGTATTTCAGTAAATCAAATAATTTATGCCATCCACAGAAAACCACAGAACTTTTCACACACATCACATTATCTATTTTACATAACATATAAATATTACACTATATCCTCATGCGTCAAAGTCGGAAAATAATTACTTAGGCAAAACAGTTTACTGTTCTGCACTGAAGAACTTGACGGCAGTGTCTGGCCGTTCAAGGAGTTGGACGGCAATATCGCTGGACGCCTACTGGAGATCTCGGCGTCAAGGGCCTTGATGCCAAGTTCCTGTCTGTGCAAGAACACAGACCGAGCTCCAAATAAAGGGGAATGGAGGATCCAGGACACGAGGAAAAATCCAGAAAAATGCTGAGACCTAGGGCACATATATAGGATTGAGATCTATAGGTTACTTGCCTTTCTAAAAACCTCCAAAGGGACGAAAATAGGTGATGAAGCTCTCCTTGGGCAGTCCCATGAAGCCTCCAAAACACCACTCCTCCGGGTTCTTGGTTGATCTCCACAACAGGTTGGAGTCGGGGAAGTCTCCCTCTATGCTTCAGCTAGCTCTTGGTTGCTGTAGATGGCCGGATGAAGCTCCAATCCGCCGGATCAAGGCATGCAAAGCCAGGTTTTTCTCCCAGAAGCTAGGGTTTTCTCTCCTCTTTGCAAAGACAAAGAGAGCTCTTGGGGGTTGCAAGGAGTGGTTGGTTTATAGGAGAGAGACCTCTCATCCCACGCAGATGGTGATGTGAGGGCTTGATAGCCGTGGGGACATCTCCCCAATGGTTGGGCTTGCTTGCCCCCGGAATTCTGGGTCTGCTGCGCGTGCAGGTCAGAGAAGTAAACGTCCACCTATATAGACGGCTACTTAAGGATGGCGTCCATCGATATGGACGCCGACACCTCATGGGCGTCCACCCATGTTGACGCCAATTGGCCCTTCTTCCAGAACTTAAAATCATGCAGAACCATGCTTAATCCATACATATATGTACATGAAACTATGTAGTATAACATATACACCACTATACCATGCAATCAAAACATTTATACCTAGGCATACACATGCATACATAAGTACACTAAGATAAGATGTACGTAGATATCCACCCATGCGTACATGATGTTTACATAAGCGTGACTCAACACACGGCAAAATAAAATGACAAGAATTGCGAGGGTTTAAAAATCATTAGGAGGCAATATGAATTAAGTTAGCTAGGAATAATCTATTCAACAAAATAGTTCTTATTTGCGCACACTGATTTGACATACATATAGTATACACACACGGATGTAACATACTTAGGTACATTATGCATGAAACAGATAGGTCCAACATGCTCACCGGTAACTAGATTAAACTTGCACAACATTACTTAAGTACTATATGCATGGGATTCCTTAATATGCACAATATGCACAATTTAGCTAATTGCCTATTCTCACCTAAATATCGTAAAATACATGCATGTTATTCATGAGGAGTATAGAATTACAATATACATACTAAATACACCTACCATACTTGAACTCTATATGTACATGCAATGTAAGAAGTACAATGTACACATTAACTACACCATGCAAATGAACAATGTTTACAACTAAACATACACATGCATACATAAGTATACCAAGGTGTTATATATGTAGAATTAGGTATACAATTATCACACGCATAAGATAATCTACATACGTACATACACATATGCACTTCATATATGCGCACACAATATCCATGAAATGGGTAATATAAGATATACTTCAATATTTAGATAGTACATGTATAATATTTAAATAGATACCTTATACACAAAATTGGCCAATTACTTATATTCACGATAATAATATACATCCAGGCATATACACATGCGAAATTTATAATTATATCATGCACAATTTTCATGCACGCCATTTATGCAAGAACGAGAAAACATCATATACATAAAATATAAGTGGGAAAAAGAAAATTCGGGGCCTTACACCCTCTCCCCTTAAAAGAGATCTTTGTCCTCGAAGATCGGATCACGTACCCTTGATGACATCTCGTTGCCGCTTGTAGTCCACTTAGACCGGTGCCTAAATTCCTACCGGTGGCTTCCTTACTACTGGAACATCTCAGGGAATAAACCTCTTCTTTTGATTCGGACAGTCTTTAATCCGATGATTCTTGCTACCACACTTGAGACATCTTCCCTACCTCGTCCAACATACGTCTCCGCCGTGGCGCTTGCCACAATGCACACATACGGGCTTCTCGTTGCCGGCCGAAACTACTGACTGAAAGGTTGATTCTATTGGTACCATAGTTGGTTGCTGTCCTTTCATGAGCTTCTTCATCTTCCTCTTTTGCCGTTGAAATGGTTCTGGTAACATTTCTAATCGGGCTTTCTTCTCTGCCAAGTACAACTCCATTTCACTCTCTTGTCTGCCCGCCGCGCTAAGAGCCACATCCATAGTTCTAAGGTCAAACGCCGCCAGTCTGGCTCTCAATGACGGTCTAAGCCCCATTACAAACTTCCTTGCCTTGCGCCTCTCATCAACAAGTATGTGTGGTGCATATCTAGACAACTCTCCAAATCTAGCCTCATACTCCAAAACTGTCATCGATCCCTGAGTCAATGCTAAGAATTCCTGCTCCATTTTGTCCTGTATATGTTTAGGAACATACTTGGCCCGAAACATCTTACGAAATCTTCCCAAGTAACTTCTAGCTCCACTCCCTCAAACCGCGTGCGAAGAACGGAAGACCACCACACATCCGCTCACTCCTGAAGCATGTATGCCGCCAGACTGATCTTGTCATCCTCTGCACACCTGATAGTCTGAATATCTTTTCGATTTCCCTGAGCCAACTTTCTGCAACTAACGGCTCACTCTCCCCTTAAAAGAGGGTGGAGCCATCCTCTTGAACCTCACCATGACTGATACACCTAAAACCACGGTCCTGCTGAGCGGTGCTGCAACCTGAGCATGAAGATGAGTTTGAAGAGCCACTTGTGTTTGCGCTTGAGTCTGTATTGCTTGTACAATCCCTTGCATGACCGTACCATAATCAACCAACAGTGGTGGGGGTGGCGTAGGCGATCCTTGAGGTGCTGGTACTTCATGCTGCTCTCCGTCAGTCCTACTTAACTCTTCATCCCGAATAGGTAAGCTCAAACGCCGAACCCCTCTAGCCATTGCTACAAAATAAACATCAAGTTAAACTCCATTTATCCCTATACCTAACAGGTTATCATGTATTTATCTTACTACTTTTTAGTACTATCTTAATTATTCCTTGGATCGGGCTATCCACTACCAAGACTTAGAGATGTGATTTAGTTGATGGCTATTTATGTATAATCTCAACCCAAGGGCTCTGAAACCATCTCTGCAACGACCCACTTCCACCCGGTACGGTATACCAACCCTCATCGGATGAGAGCAAGCCGCTACAGGGGAGAATACCCCAACAAGTAACAAGTGAGCTGAGATATACACAAATAGATTGAATAATGCAACGGAATTTAAATGAATCTTATTCCATCAACTTTTAAATCCACATACCACAGTCTGTATAGTTCAACAAGAGATAACATAAGCGCAATATTTTCCAAATACATAGTCGACTCCAAGTACATTTGATCAAAATTCAAATTTCAATTGTAGCATTACATACTATGAAAGGTAAATTACAAATCTTCAATCACTTAGTCCAACTCCACTTCAAATCTTGCTAGCTCCTCCGCTGCTAATTTCCTGAAATGTTTAGCAAGAGTGAGTCTACACAATAGACTCAGCAAGTAACTTAAGATTCAATACATACATGCTTTTTATCAATTAACACAATAGAATTTCAGCAGTTAAAATCATACATGATCACGCTCTAACCTAAATAATTTCACATGGAATTTCATTAAACTATTATCCTAACACATGTAAAACTAAAATCTAACAAGATCACTACATCATGGTGTCATTAACACGAGTAAATATACACTCACACGTTTTTATACTTTACCCTAGTCATTGTAAAGTTTGCACAACTAAACCATGGAAAATATACAAGATAGGTAGCACTCCTAGTATGATTTCTAACTCACTTTGCATGCAATCATAACAATTTACTTCACATTTAGCTTGCTGATTTTATACCAATTTTATCACATTCATATTACCTTTGCATAGGGATCACTTTTAACTACACAACATAATACTAAACACATGTACATCCAATAATTCAAATTTCATGAATATGAAAGCATATACTTACATTTATGTACTAACAGTAACATCACTTTTTTTTTGCATTTGACAATTAATACATCAACACATACACACCGAGGAATAGTCTAATTCATGAGGATAATTACACACATTTATACACATCAATAAACAAAATATCAATTAACACTATTGCCATTTACACTTATACTATTTTCGTTACATACAACCATATGATTAACCTTGGCTTTCACATACACTCCCTTTTGTTTTATCACACAATACTTATACACATTTCCCATTAATTCCTTTTTCACATTCACATACTTCTTATCATTTCACTTTGCACATAACATGTGCCACATTTACACATATCTCACACTTTCCTTGTGCCATGAACACATATCACTTTTCACATCACACTTATGCTCATTTTCACATAATGACAAGACACAGCCCAAACCACCACTAGACGATCATATAACACACACATTCACATTCACGTATTTAATCACCGGCACAGTGATAAGTCTTAGTTCCTGCAGAAACCGGGGAAAGCCCTTCCCACCATTACCAGTGGAACTTGTCCACCTCCAGGATTTCACAAGACCCTTTGCCAGGGTAACAATTTATCAAGACCCTTCTCTAGGATATCACATATCATATTGAGCTTTCCCGTAGGGGCACTACTACACTACAACTCCAAGCATCTAGGGTGGCAGTGTCTTATGGGCACCATTGTTTATCTTGTCACATTTAACCATTTTACACGCATATATCACTTGTTGTAAGGCCCTCGAATTTCCTTCGCATTATTTGTATTTGTGTGTGTATGTTTGTGCTTGTGTATGTATATACATATTACGTACGCATTAATTAGTACAATTATGTGTGCATGTGTTTATACTAGATGTAAATAATGCATGTATTGAATGCTGATAGTATGAATACACTACCATATACATATTGCATGTATATATGCATGGCATGCATAGTTTTCTGAATGTTTTAGACTTCTGGCCGAAGGCCATATTGGCGTCAATAGCAGGACGTCGATGAGGTGTCAGCGTCCACCCATGGACGCCAACACTAATCCCGGCGTCTAACGATGTGGACGCCAACATCTCTGGCCTGCATGCACAGCAGAGCAGGAAATTCCGGAAGCAAGGCAGCTCACCCATTGGGGAGATGTCCCCCAACGGTCTGAAACACATCTTGTCACCCCCCTACGTGGGAGAGAAGCCTCTCCCATATGTCTAAACCCGAATCTGCTTCCCAAACCCTCTCTTCACCCTTTTGCAAGAGAGAAAGAAGAGAAGAAACCCTAGTTTCTGAACTGAGGAAAACCCCCACTTTGGAACCCAAAATCCCTCAACCTGAAGATTGTTCCGGGGATCTGCTGCTTCAAGGAGGTTGCTGGATCGACGAGGAAGGCCTCCCCGACCTCGGAAGGCACTGGAGCTCGCTCAGGAACCGGAGTCAAGCATTTCTAAGAGCTTCTTGGGACAGCCCAAGGAGAGCTTCACCGAGCCCTAGATTCATTGGTGCAATTTTTAAAGGCAAGTACCCCATTCATAACGTCCCCGTATATGTCTAGGTTGGTTTTACTATTTTTGTACATTTTCCCTCGTGTCCTAGACCCTCAGATTCACCCTATCTTGAGAGCTCGAGTCTGTGTTCTGCACAGACCTGCATTGACGGCAAAGTCCCTGGTCGCTAAGATCATGCTTAGCGTCCATCGACTATGACGTTGACCTTGAATCAGCGGCCAGAGACCGCCGCCAAGTTCATCTGGACAGAACAGTGACCTGTTCTGCCCTTCCTATACAACTATTTTCGGTATGTTTCACGATGAGGATATAGGGTAGCCCTATACACTATGTGTACTAGTAATGTGGTGTGTGGATGGATGAGTGTGCATGGTGGTGAATGATAGAAGTTATTTGTTCCATGAATTTACAAGCATGATTAGTTGTTAATCTTGTCAATCTACTGTTGCATGATTTAGGACTAGCCTGTATGCCCAAGTTTGTGAGGATCATGCATGTATGGATCAGCCCTATTCTGAAATTTGAGATTTTGCCATGCTTGTGTAAATTATTGAAAGTGTTGTTTGGGAAATAGGAATTGTGCATAAGTTATGATAAATCCTTGGTAAACCAGGCATCGCCCCATAAATTGAGGAATAAATTCTGTAGCTCTATACATGTAGGGTTCAGACAGTAGCTTGCTAAAATTGTGACTTGTGTATAATTCCATATCGACTTGAATTACGAATAGCATGAAAAATGGATGTTTGATTTTCTGTAAATTCATTTTAACTTAAAAAATTTGAAAAATTGCATGAAGGGTCCTAAACCCGAAATTAGTTTGTGATTAAAATTTCAGGTCATTTGGACCAGAGCACAATGCCTTATGAAATTTTCCATGAAAAATGTGAAATTGAAGCATGTCATTGTAAAATGAGTTGATTCTTGTTTAATCCAACTTGATTAATGGAATTACCTGCTTATTAATGTCTGAAATCTATAGTGTCATGATAGGAAAACAGAGAATGTGAATGTGAGTGAGAAAGTGAAGGAAGTGAGAGTGACATGTGTCAAACCATGTGTAAAATCGGTAAAAATGTGTAAATGTGAAACTGTGCCAAATGTGACACTGCTTCCGTAGAGGGCAGTGGAACCGTATCAGGGAAAAGTCCCCCTGAGAAGGTTCAATGTGTAAGTGACCCTAAGGGCATTAGGGGGAAATCCTGGAGGTGGACAAGTACCACTGGTTAGGGTGGAGACTTGTTCTCCCGGTCTGCGCAGTCTAAGAGTCGCCATTGTATTGCCTAGATGGTGTCTATGTGATGTGATGTGTTGTGTCCTTCTTTGGTGGTTTGGACTATGTGTCACGGCACCTAAATTGTGAATGTGTAAATGTGTATGTGTTCATGTGTTAATGTGTAATGTGTATGTGTAAAGCGCAATTTAAGTGAATTGGAAATTTGTGTAAAGAAAATGTGAAACCAAAAATGTGAAGATATGATATTGTAAATCCATGTTGTGACAAATCTGAAACCATGATAAATCAGTAGCTTCCTTATGTTATGATCATGTTTACATGTACAAGTGTCTAGAACCCATGCTAGGGACAAATAAATGAGTATGTGTACACAATTCCGTGTTCGGTTGTTCACATGTTGTGTCTTAAATAACATTGTAGCTTTCATGTGTAGGTTATGGTTACTAAAGCATGTGAAAACAGCAAGGTTAAGCATGTGAAAATGGTTATGTATATGTATAAGAACATGTAGATTCCATGCTAGTTGTGTTCCCTCTCATGTGCGCGCGGAATTCATGTAATGGCTTTCATGTTTTGGTTAAAATGCAAAGTAGAATTTCATGAGTAGGAATGATTAGAGAGCATGTGTTAGGAAATTATTTCGTTAAGGAAATCTGAAAGCATGTATCATGTGTTTACTGATAGAACTATCATGATAGATTGTGCATTTCAAGGTTTAAGCATGCTACATGTTGAGTCTTTTGCAATTGTGTGTGTAGAGCCTACTGTGACATGTACGTGTATGGTATGAGTAGTGTTACTTGCTGAGTCTTTTAGACTCACTACTTGCTTCGGCGTATAGGTGTAGTTGGTGACGTGGCACCGTTGGAGGAGACGGTGGAGACGGACTCCGAGCGCGGAGATTAGACTATTGGAGCAGTTGTACCCTTTTGTGTTTCATAGTATGTAAAAGTGACATTGTACTAGAACTATCATGAGAAAATTGTATAAGTGTGGACATCTATGTATTTAATTTTTAGAAATTTAAATCATGTGAACTTCTAAGTTCTTTAATGTTATTGCAATTTCATGTATGTTAAATGTGGATGATGAATGAATGAAGACAGTAGTTCTTTTTACTTCCGCTACTCTGTTCATATATTCGCGTGTATCTCAGCTGTTGTATCGTTTGGGTAAATGTCCCACTGTGATGACGCTTGCTATTCGATGTGGGTTGGTATAACCGTACCGGTATAATGAGGGCTGTCACAGAGATTGGTATCAGAGCGACCGGTTGAGATTGCACATGAATATACATAAGTCATCATCTTCATTGCATGCTAAGTATGTCCACATGTGTAGAATTGATTAATAAGGAATGAAAGATAGAGAAGAAATGGTTAGAAAACTTAGTAACCTAGCTCTAATGGTGGCTGAAATTTTATTACAGCCATGGCTTCGAGAGGTAGGCGTGGCGGAGCGCCGGCCCGTGAGGACGAGCCGCGACGTGACGAGCGGGCGGAGCAACAGCCCCGGCACCGCAAGGCCTGTACTTCCCCCACCGCCGCTGTGGATTACGGAGTATTCATGCAAGGTCTGGTGCAAGCCATGCAGACGTAGGCTCATACCCAGGCAGCACTCCAGGCACAGTTGGAGGCTCAAATTAGACTAATAAAATGATTAATAGTCTGTTTTAAATTGCTTATGTGATATTATGTTGATTGTATATTGCTTGATGTGTGATGTAGCAGGCTCAAGGACCAG
Source organism: Colocasia esculenta (assembly GCA_014218235.1). Taxonomy (NCBI): domain Eukaryota; kingdom Viridiplantae; phylum Streptophyta; class Magnoliopsida; order Alismatales; family Araceae; genus Colocasia; species Colocasia esculenta. The sequence goes on along the minus strand of CM024754.1, from coordinate 24,621,970 downwards.
CTCAGGACCATGGTGGACCTTCTACCATGGAGAGATTCAAGAGGATGACCCCACCCTCTTTTAAGGGGGAGAGTGATCCATTAATGGCAGAAAGTTGGTTAAGGGAGACAGAGAAAATCTTCCGAGCCATCAGGTGCCCTGATGAGGATAAGGTGACATTAGCCACCTACATGCTATAGGTAGGCTTTTAATTTTGTATGTTTGTATGTTCTGCTTAAGTTAGAATTTGTTAGTTGGTGCTTATGAAGGTGTATTGCAGGAGAGAGCGGATGTATGGTGGTCCTCCCTACTACGTACACGCTTTGAGGACGGAGCAGTAGACGTGACGTGGGACGCGTTCGTGAGGCTCTTTCGAGCCAAGTTCGTCCCAGAGCATATCCAGGACAAGATGGAGCAGGAATTTCTCTCCCTGACGCAAGGCTCCATGACTGTGCTGGAATACGAGGCAAGGTTTTCTGAACTTTCTAAGTATGCACCGCATATCGTAGAGGATGAGCGCAGGAAGACGAAGAATTCGTGATGGGACTCAAGCCATCACTGCGGACGAGACTCATGGCGTTTGACCACCGCACGTTGGACGAGGCCCTCAGCGCTGCCTGCAGGCAGGAGGGAGAGATGGAGCAATATCTGGAGGAAAAGAAAGCTTCGCAGAAGAGGCCAGCAGCGACATTCCAGCGGCAAGACAAGAAGAAAATGGTGTACCAGACACCGCAGCGAACCGTGGCAGTCGGCAGTTCACAGGTACCTTCTGTACGTTCCCCTGGATGAAGAAAGAGTGTCCCCATTGCGGGAAGACACACGGTGGTTCCGAGTGTTGGTTGGTAGCGGGTAGATGCTTGAAGTGCGGGAGCAGCAACCACAAGATCAAAGATTGCCCAAGACTTCAACAAGGAGCTCAGCGTGGAGCGCCAGCCCCAGCAGTAGCGGCAGCCGCGCCAGCTAGAGGAAGACCAGGAAGGCCTCGAGCCCCAGCTCGAGTGTTTGCTTTAGCTCATGAGGACGGAGCAGGCGGAGCATGTCACCGAAGGTACGGTTTTGCTTTAGGTGTGCACGCTCGGGTTTTGTTTTTATACGGGTGCTACTCACTCGTTCATTTCCGAGCGGTTCGCTAGGCAGTTAGTCCTAGAGTCAGGCGTAGAGTCTGAGGAGTTAGAGGTCCCTTTGTCTGTGCACACCCTGCGGGTACGGTATCGACTAGGAAGTGCATTCCGTCGTTACCTGTGTGCATTGAGGATAGAATCCTAGATGGGTGTTTCTTCTTGCTAAAGATGAAGGACTATGATGCTATTCTTGGTCTGGATTGGCTAGAGGAGCACTATGCATTAGTGGATTGTCGTCGGAAGAGGATTGTTTTCCGCATTCCTGGTGAGGATGAGTTCTCTCACCCCTTGCCAAACTGGGTAGGAAAGATGGTCATCTCTGCCATGAAGGCGATGCGCATGGTGAACAAGGTTTGTGACGCTTTTCTTGCCAGCGTGGGTTAGTGTCAGATGCTGATGAGTCACTTACTCTTGCGGAGATTGAGGTAGTGCATGATTTTCAGATGTCTTTTCTGATGATTTGTCTGGATTGCCACCGGATAGAGAGATAGAGTTTACCATAGAGTTGCTTCCAGGCACCTCTCCTATCTCGAAGGCTCCATATCGGATGGCACCTGCGGAGTTAGCCGAGTTGAGGAGGCAGTTGCAAGAGCTGCTTGATAAGGGATTTATTCGCCCTAGTGTTTCCCCTTGGGCGCACCTGTATTGTTCGTCAAGAAGAAAGACGGGTCACTTAGGTTGTGCATTGACTACAGAAAGCTAAACCAAGTGACTGTGAAGAACAGGTATCCCTTACCTCGTATTGATGACGTTTGACCAGTTGCGAGATGCATCAGTCTTTTCTAAGATTGACTTGCGATTTGGTTATCATCAGTTGAGGATTCAGAGTGAGGATGTGTCCAAGACGGCATTTAGAACCCGTTATGGACATTATGAGTCTTGGTCCTTCCTTTCGGATTGACCAATGCCCCTGCAGCGTTCATGGATCTCATGAACCGGGTGTTTAGGCCTTATTTAGATAGCTTGTCTAGTGTTTATTGACGATGTGTTGGTCTACTCTCCGGATGAGGCCACGCACCGTCAGCATCTGAGGTTAGTGTTAGAGGTTCTTCGTGAGCACAAGCTGTATGCAAAATTCAGCAAGTGCGATTTTTGGTTGCGCGAGGTTCATTTCCTCGGGCATGTTATCTCCGGCGCTGGTGTTGCAGTTGATCCAGCGAAGGTCCAGGCAGTTATGGATTGGGAGGTTCCCAAGACCCCTTCGGAGATTCGTAGTTTATGGGTTAGCTGGTTACTATCGGCGATTCATGAGGGTTTCTCATCCATCGCCCCCCTTGACAAAGCTAACCAGGAAGGGTGAGAAGTCGTATGGTCTGAGACATGTGAGCGTAGCTTCCAACTATTGAAGGCTAAGCTTACTTCTGCTCCGGTATGGTATTGCCTAGTGGTCTAGAGGGCTTTGCCATTTATACAGATGCGTCTCAGATTGGTTTGGGCTGTGTGCTCATGCAGCAAGAAAGGGTAGTGGCTTATGCTTCTCGTCAGTTAAAGAAGCATGAGAAGGAACTATCCGACTCATGACTTGGAGCTCGCAGCAGTGGTTCATGCACTAAAGATCTAGAGGCACTATCTTTATGGTGTCAGATTTGAGGGTTTACCGACCACAAGAGCTAAAGTATCTTTTCTCCCAAAAGGAATTAAACCTGAGGCAGAGAAGATGGATTGAGTTCGTGAGGACTATGACTTCGACCTTCAGTATCACCCTGGAAAGGCGAATGTCGTAGCGGATGCTCTTAGTAGAAAGAGGTCTTCGCTCCAACAGGATTGGAAGATATTGGAGGATGCGGCGTACTCTATGACCGAGTTAGAGCCATCGCTGTGTCAGGCTTTTGTAGCTCAGCTATCTCTTAGGTCCTCTATTTGGATGAGGTGATCGAGCGACAGGGAGCCGACCCTAGACTCTAGAGTTAGTGGGTAAGGCGGGCATCGCTCGTGATGAGGACGGTGTGATTAGATTTCAGCATCGTGTTTGTGTCCCTGATTTAGTAGATGTCTGTGAGCATGTGTTAGCGGAGGCTCATAGATCGCGATTCTCTATTCATCGGGTAACACTAAGATGTATCAAGACTGAAGAGATCATTTGGTGGTCCGGCATGAAGAAGATGTTGTGGATTATGTGTCTAGATGTCTAGTATGTCAGCAAGTGAAGGCCGAGCGACAGCGACCATCTGGCCTTGCAGAGGATGGATATCCCAGTGTGGAAGTGGGAAGCTGTCACTATGGACTTCGTTTCGGGTTTGCCTCGATCTAGAAGGGGCAATGACTCGATTTGGGTAGTGGTAGATAGATTCTCGAAGACTGCTCATTTCTTGCCTATGAAGAAGAAGCAGTCAGTAGAGAGTTTAGCTAGATTGTATGTTAGTGTATCATTAGATTGCATGGTGTACCGAAGTCGATCATTTCGGACCGAGATCCGAGATTTACTTCGAGATTGTGGAAGGGTCTTCAGGATGCTTTAGGTTCGGAGCTGAAGCTCAGTTCGGCGTTTCATCCCCAGACCGATGGACAGTCCGAGAGGACTATCCAGACGCTCGAGGATATGTTGAGAGCGTGTGTTCTGGATTGAAGGATGATTGGGAGCGTCATTTACCTCTTGTGGAGTTCGCATACAACAACAGCTTTCAGGAGTATTGGTATGGCTCCATTCGAGGCGTTGTATGGGCATGCAGATCTCCGTTGTGTTGGGAGGAGACTGGTGATAGGCAATTGATCGGACCGGAGTTAGTTCAGGAAACTTCGGATAAGATCCAGCTTATCAGGAAGAGGCTTGTTGCGGCAAGATAGCAGAAGAGCTATGCCGACAACAGGAGGAAGGATTTGGAGTTCGGGGTTGGCGATCATGTCTTCTGAAGATATCGCCTACTCGAGGTGTTGTCAGATTTGGCAGCATAGTAAGTTGAGCCCTAGGTTCATTGGCCCATATGAGATTCTCAGACGTTTGGCAGCGTGGCATATGAGCTAGCATTACCCAGCTTTGGCTAGCGTTCACCCTGTATTCCACGTATCTATGCTCAGGAAGTATGTCCGAGATCCGTCTCATGTGATTAGTCATGAGCCAGTGGAGATCCAGCCAGATCTTCGTATGTCGAGAAACCAGTAGCTATTCTTGACCGGAAGGTTTAGCATCTCCGGAACAAGAGTATGCGTCGGTGAAGGTCCTATGGCGGAACTTCGCAGAGGAGGAGGAGGCTTGGGAGCTTGAGATGCGATGAAGAAGAAATATCCCCTTTGTTGAGTAGTGTCGTTCTAACTTCGAGGACGAAGTTTCTTATAAGGGGGAGAGGGTGTAAGGCCCTCGAATTTCCATCGCATTATTTGTATTTGTGTGTGTATGTTTGTGCTTGTGTATGTATATACATATTTACGTACGCATTAATTAGTACAATTACGTGTGCATGTGTTTATACTAGATGTAAATAATGCATGTATTGAATGCTGATAGTATGAATACACTACCATTACATATTGCATGTATATATGCATGGCATGCATAGTTTTCTGCATGTTTTAGACTTCTGGCCGAAGGCCATATTGGCGTCAATAGCAGGACGTCGATGAGGTGTCAGCGTCCACCCATGGATGCCAACACTAATCCCGGCGTCTAACGATGTGGACGCCAACATCTCTGGCCTGCATGCGCAGCAGAGCCGGAAATTCCGGAAGGCAAGGCAGCTCACCCATTGGGGAGATGTCCCCAACAGGTGAAACACATCTTGTCACCCCCTGCGTGGGAGAGAAGCCTCTCCCATATGTCTAAACCCGAATCTGCTTCCCCAACCTCTCTTCACCCTTTGCAAGGAGAAAGAAGAGAAGAAACCCTAGTTCTGAACTGAGGAAAACCCCCATTGGGAACCCAAATCCCTCAACCTGAAGATTGTCCGGGGATCTGCTGCTTCAAGGAGGTTGCTGGATCGACGAGGAGGCCTCCCGACCTCGGAAGCACTGGAGCTCGTCAGAACCCGGAGTCAGCATTTCTAAGAGCTTCTTGGGACAGCCCAAGGAGAGCTTCACCGAGCCCTAGATCCGTGTGTAGTTTTCTAAAGGCAAGTACCCCATTCATAACGTCCCCATATGTGTCTAGGTTGGTTTTACTATTTTTGTACATTTTCCCTCGTGTCCTAGACCTCAGATTCACCCATCTTGAGAGCTCGGGTCTGTGTTCTGCACAGACCTGCATTGACGGCAAAGTCCCTGGTCGCTAAGATCATGCTTAGCGTCCATCGACTATGACGTTGACCTTGAATCAGCGGCCAGAGACTGCCGCCAAGTTCATCTGGACAGAACAGTGACCTGTTCTGCCCTTCTATATAACTATTTTCGTATGTTTCATGATGAGGATATATGGTAGCCCTATATACTATGTATACTAGTAAATGTGGTGTGTGGATGGATGAGTGTGCATGGTGGTGAATGATAGAAGTTATTTGTTCCATGAATTTACAAGCATGATTAGTTGTTATCTTGTCAATCTACTGTTGCATGATTTAGAACTAGCCTGTATGCCCAAGTTTGTGAGGATCATGCATGTATGGATCAGCCCTATTCTGAATTTGAGATTTTGCCATGCTTGTGTAAATTATTGAAAGTGTTGTTTGGGAAATAGGATTGTGCATAAGTTATGATAAATCCTTGGTAAACCAGGCATCGCCCCATAAATTGAGGAATAAATTCTGTAGCTCTATACATGTAGGGTTCAGACAGTAGCTTGCTAAAATTGTGACTTGTGTATAATTCATATCGACTTGAATTACGAATGGCATGAAAAATGATGTTTGATTTTGTAAATTCATTTTAACTTAGAAAAATCTGAAAAATTGCATGAAGGGTCCTAAACCCGAAATTAGTTTGTGATTAAAATTTCAGGTCATTTGGACCAGAGCACGATGCCTTATGAAATTTTCCATGAAAAATGTGAAATTGAAGCATGTCATTGTAAAATGAGTTGATTCTTGTTTATCCACTTGATTAATGGAATTACCTGCTTGTTAATGTCTGAAATCTGTAGTGTCATGTTAGGAAAACAGAGAATGTGCATGTGAGTGAGAAAGTGAATGAAGTGAGAGTGACATGTGTCAAACCATGTGTAAAATCGGTAAAATGTGTAATGTGTAACTGTGCCAAATGGACACTGCTTCCGTAGAGGGCAGTGGAACCGTATAGGGAAAAGTCCCCCTGAGAAGGTTCAATGTGTAAGTGACCCTAAGGGCATTAGGGGGAAATCCTGGAGGTGGACAAGTACCACTGGTTAGGGTGGAGACTTGTTCTCCCGGTCTGCGCAGTCCAAGAGTCGCCATTGTATTGCCTAGATGGCGTCTATGTGATGTGATGTGTTGTGTCCTTCTTTGGTGGTTTGGACTATGTGTCACGGCACCTAAATTGTGAATGTGTAATGTGTATGTGTTCATGTGTTAATGTGTAATGTGTATGTGTAAAGCGCAATTTAAGTGAATTGGAATTGTGTAAAGAAAATGTGAAACCAAAAATGTGAAGATATGATATTGTAAATCCATGTTGTGACAAATCTGAAACCATGATAAATCAGTAGCTTCCTTATGTTATCATGTTTACATGTACAAGTGTCTAGAACCCATGCTAGGGACAAATAAATGAGTATGTGTACACAATTCCGTGTTCGGTTGTTCACATGTTGTGTCTTAAATAACATTGTAGCTTCATGTGTAGGTTATGGTTACTAAAGCATGTGAAAACCAGCAAGTTAAGCATGTGAAAATGGTTATGTATATGTATAAGAACATGTAGATTCCATGCTAGTTGTGTTCCCTCTCATGTGCGCGCGGAATTCATGTTAATGGCTTTCATGTTTTGGTTAAAATGCAAAGTAGAATTTCATGAGTAGGAATGATTAGAGAGCATGTGTTAGGAAATTTATTTCGTTAAGGAAATCTGAAGCATGTATCATGTGTTTACTGATAGAACTATCATGATAGATTGTCATTTCAAGGTTTAAGCATGCTACATGTTGAGTCTTTTGCAATTGTGTTGTAGAGCCTACTGTGACATGTACTGTATGGTATGAGTAGTGTTACTTGCTGAGTCTTTTAGACTCACTACTTGCTTCGGCGTATGGTGTAGTTGGTGACGTGCACCGTTGGAGGAGACTGGAGACGGACTCCGAGCGCGGAGATTAGACTGTTGGAGCAGTTGTACCTTTTGTGTTTTCATAGTATGTAAAAGTGACATTGTACTAGAACTATCATGAGAAAATTGTATAAGTGTGGACATCTATGTATTTAATTTTCAGCAATTTAAATCATGTGAACTTCTAAGTTCTTTAATGTTATTGCAATTTCATGTATGTTAAATGTGGATGATGAATGAATGAAGACAGTAGTTCTTTTTACTTCCGCTACTCTGTTCGTATATTCGCGTGTATCTCAGCTGTTAGTATCGTTTGGTAAATGTCCCACTGTGATGACGCTTGCTATACCGACGTGGGTTGGTATAACTGTACCGGTATAATGAGGCCGTCACACTTGTTCTCTCACTTCTCATGCATGCACACCTTCCTACATAAGTCCACACATTTTAAACACTCAGAAAAATTTATCTGATCATATTGAGATCATCAGCAAGTAATTTATCTCGATGGACACACTTAAATTTCTATTTTCATGTGAAATTGACATGAATATTACTTCTATTTCAAATAACATGAGAATTTAACCACAGACTTAGTGCAGGTTTCAGATCATACATGCAAATTTACATATTTTTCTGACCCACTTCCACCCGGTACGGTTATACCAACCCTCATCAGATGAGAGCAAGCCACTACAGGGGAGAATAGCCCAACAAGTAACAAGTGAGCTGAGATATACACAAATAGAATTGAATAATGCAACAAAATTTAAATGAATCTTATTCCATCACTTTTAACTCCACATACCACAGTCTGTATAGTTCAACAAGAGATAACATAAGCGCAATATTTTCCAAATACATAGCCGACTCCAAGTACATTTGATCAAAATTCAAATTTCAATTGTAGCATTACATACTATGAAAGGTAAATTACAAATCTTCAATCACTTAGTCCAACTCCACTTCAAATCTTGCTAGCTCCTCTGCTGCTAATTTCCTAAAATGTTTAGCAAGAGTGAGTCTACAATAGATTCAGCAAGTAACTTAAGATTCAATACATACATGCTTTTTATCAATTAACACAATAGAATTTCAGCAGTTAAATCATACATGATCACGCTCTAACCTAAATAATTTCACATGGAATTTCATTAAACTATTATCCTAACACATGTAAAACTAAAATCTAACAAGATCACTAACATCATGGTGTCATTAACACGAGTAAAATATACACTCACACGTTTTTATACTTTACCCTAGTCATTGTAAAGTTTGCACAACTAAACCATGGAAACATATACAAGATAGGTAGCACTCCTAACATGATTTCTTACTCACTTTGCATGCAATCATAACAACTTACTTCACATTTAGCTTGCTGATTTTATACCAATTTTATCACATTCATATTACCTTTGCATAGGGATCACTTTTAACTACACAACATAATACTAACACATGTACATCCAATAATTCAAATTTCATGAATATGAAAGCATATACTTACATTTTGGTACTAACAGTAACATCACTTTTTTTTTTTGCATTTGACAATTAATACATCAACACATACACACCGAGGAATAATCTAATTCATGAGGATAATTACACATATTTATACACATCAATAAACAAAATATCATTTAACACTATTGCCATTTACACTTATACTATTTTCTCGTTACATACACCATATGATTAACCTTGGCTTTCACATACACTCACTTTTGTTCTATCACACAATACTTATACACATTTCCTATTAATTTCCTCTTTCACATTCACATACTTCTTATCATTTCACTTTTGCACATAACATGTGCCACATTTACACATATCTCGCACATACCTTGTGCCATGAACACATATCACTTTTCACATCACACTTATGCTCATTTTCACATAATTCCCAGACACAGCCCAAACCACCACTAGATGATCATATAACACCACATTCACATTCACATTCACGTACTTAATCACCGCACAGTGATAAAGTCTTAGTTCCTGCAGAAACCGGGGAAGCCCTTCCCACCATTACCAGTGGAACTTGTCCACCTCCAGGATTTCACAAGACCCTTTGCCAGGTATAACAATTTATCAAGACCCTTCTCTAGGGTATCACATATCATATTGAGCTTTCCCGTAGGGGCACTACTACACTACAGCTCCAAGCATCTAGGGTGGCAGTGTCTTATGGGCACCATTGTTTATCTTGTCACATTTAACCATTTTACACGCATATATCACTTGTTCTCTCACTTCTCATGCATGCACACCTTCCTACATAATTCATACACATTTAAACACTCAGAAAATTATCCCGATCATACTGAGATCAATCAGCAAGTAATTTATCTCGATGAACACACTTAAATTTCTATTTTCATGTGAAATTAACATGAATATTACTTTCAGTTTTTCCAAATAACAGGAGAATTTAACCACAAACTTAGTGCATGTTTCAGATCATACATGCAAATTTACATATTTTTCTGAGCTATATTAAATTTACAGAAAATAAAACATTCAGTTTCATGCCATTCATAATTCATTTATCGTGGATCATAACATGAATATCCAGTTAGACAGTTCACAGCCCTGAACCTAACATACATCATCACAGGAATTTTCCCCGGATTTATTGCACAACACCCAATTTTTGGTGAACTTTACAAATCCTACGCATGTCCTTTATTTCCAAAATAGAAATTACAGTAAATCCCACAATCATGAAAAATTCTCTAAATTTCAGGGCATGGACTGATACGTATACACATGATTTAGAAAAATCTAGGGTATTCCATTCCTCTGGGATCATGTAGACAGTAGGTGAACATGTATAATTCATTTTCTCCAACATGTATTTCAATAAATCAAATAATTTATGCCATCCACAGAAAACCACAAAACTTTGCACACACATCACATTATCTATTTTACATAACATATAAAAATTACACTATATCCTCATGCGTCAAAGTCCGAAAATAATTACTTAAGGCAAAACAGTTTACTGTTCTGCACCGAAGAACTTGACGGCAGTGTCTGGCCGTTCAAGGAGTTGGACGGCAATATCGCTGGACGTCTACTGGAGATCTCGGAGTCAAGGGCCTTGACGCCAAGTTCCTGTCTGTGCAAGAACACAGACCGAGCTCCAAATAACAGGGGAATGGGAGGATCCAGGACACGAGGAAAAATCCAGAAAAATGCTGAGACCTAGGGCACATGTATAAGATTGAGATCTATAGGTTACTTGCCTTTCTAAAAACCTCCAAAGGGACGAAAATAGGTGATGAAGCTCTTCTTGGGCAGTCACAAGAAGTCTCCAAAACACCACTCCTCCGGGTTCTTGGTTGATCTCCACAGCAGGTTGGAGTCGGGGAAGCCTCCCTCTATGCTTCAGCTAGCTCCTGGTTGCTGTAGATGGCCGGATGAAGCTCCAATCCGCCGGATCAAGGCATGCAAAGCCAGGTTTTTCTCCCAGAAGCTAGGGTTTTTCTCTCCTCTTTGCAAAGAGCCAAAGAGAGCTCTTGGGGTTGCAAGGAGTGGTTGGTTTGTAGGAGAGAGACCTCTCATCCCACGCAGATGGTGATGTGAGGGCTTGATAGCCGTTGGGGACATCTCCCCAATGGCTGGGCTTGCTTGCCCCCGAAATTCTGGGTCTGCTGTGCGTGCAGGTCAGAGAAGTAAACGTCCATCTATTTGGACGGCTACTTAAGGATTGGCGTCCATCGATATGGACGCCGACACCTCATGGGCATCCACCCATGTTGACGCCAATTGGCCCTTCTGCCAGAACTTAAAATCATGCAGAACCATGCTTAATCCATACATATATGTACATGAAACCTATGTAGTATAACGTATACACCACTATACCATGCAATCAATAACATTTATACCTAGGCATACACATGCATACATAAGTACACTACGATAAGATGTACGTAGGTAACTACCCATGCGTACATGATGTTTTACATAAGCGTGACTCAACACACGGCAAAATAAAATGACAAGAATTGCGAGGGTTTCAAAATCATTAGGAGGCAATATGAACTAAGTTAGTTAGGAATAATCTATTCAACAAAATAGTTCTTATACGCACACACTTGATTTGACATACATATATTACCACACGGATGTAACATACTTAGGTACATTATGCATGAAACAGATAGGTACAACATGCTCACCGGTAACTAGATTAAACTTGCACAACATTACTTAAGTACTATATGCATGGGATTCCTTAATATGCACAATTTAGCTAATTGCCTATTCTCACCTAAATATCATAAAATACATGCATGTTATTCATGAGGAGTATAGAATTACAATATACACTACTAAATACACCTACCATACTTAAACTCTATATGTACATGCAATGTAAGAAGTACAATGTACACATTAACTACACCATGCAAATGAACAACGTTTACAACTAAACATACACATGCATACATAAGTATACCAAGGTGTTATGTATGTAGAATTAGGTATACAATTATCACACACATAAGATAACCTACATACGTACATACAATATGCACTTCATAGATGCGCACACAATATCCATGAAATGGGTAATATAAGATATACTTCAATATTTAGATAGTACATGCATAATATTTAAATAGATACCTTATACACAAAATTGGCCAATTACTTATATTCACGATAATAATATACATCCACGCATATACACATGCGAAATTTATAATTATATCATGCACATTTTCATGCACGCCATTTATGCAAGAACAAGCAAACATCATATACATAAAATAAGTGGAAAAAAGAAAATTCGGGGCCTTACAACTATAGCTCAACATTTCAATGATGGTAGAGTTCGAATAACCACATGAGAGGAGAAGAAAAGAGTTGGGAGAAATTATATTAATAAACTTTAAGGTGGATACCAGTTGGAGTTTATAAAAAGTCGGATCTAGAACCAATTCAGGAACCCAGGTGCTAAGTTACTCGATTACCTGTGTGAATTTGGGGACAAATTTCTTTTTAGTGGGGGAGGATGTGGCACCCAGAATTTTCTATAATTTAAAATTTATGATAAAATTTGAAATTTGACATTTTATAATCTATAAATAGTAATAGCGTAGCACCATTATCATATACATGAAAATACACGGGAAATTCTGTAAAAGTCATAGTTCAACTTTAAATAATATTTTTAAATGACTCATGAAGAGATTCGGGTGAGAAAAATCCAATTAGCCAAATTTAAATCGTTTTGTGACTTGTTATCGTAATTAATAAATAAGTCAAAAAATCATTATCACACATACTTAGATGAGTCAGGAAATTAAATAAAAATCATAGATGGTCTTCAAATAATATCCTCTAATGACCCATCAAGATATTTGGGTCAATAAAGATCGTTTGGGTTAGGTTTAAGAATTATTATGACTTATTATCATAATTAAGAAATAAGTCAGAAAATCCATTATCATGTGTAGAAAGTGAATAATAAATTAAAATAAACGTATGGGTGGACTCTAAACAAGTGTGTTAACATCCCATCATAGGTTTTGGACCATTGGACAACTTGTGGCCAATGAATAAATTAAAGTAAGAAAATACCTCAAAATTCGTAGCTCCAATTGGGCATAAATTAGAAACGGTAATTAGGGCAAAATCAAAGACAATTAGACTTCCATACTAACCAAAATTCATGCCTAACCATACTAGGAGGTTTCCTAATAGCTCACACACTCTAATTGGGATGGGAATTCCTTAAAAGAGGAATGGATCAAGCTAAAACCGCAACCCTTATTTCCTAGTTGCAATAGGACTACTAAACAACCCTAAACACTTAAATACTCTTCCAACTTTGAGGATGAGTTTACCATTAGTTGGGGTCGTGAGGAGGACTGCTAGAGCAGCATAGAAGGAGGAGATCGCCCCCAACCGAGTCATCTTCCCCTACTATCATTCTGCATCGACTTGCAGAAGACCTTGCTTAGCATCGATCAAAGATAGGTGATCTCGGGCTCAAACTTAACATGGGATATACCATCTGAAATCTCTTCAAGTCTACTTTCATTTTTCCTTCGTGGTGTGCTTGTGAACGCCGTTAAAAAGCAAGCTCCATACCGGAAACCATGCAAGAGACGTGGTTTTTTTTTTTCCTTTCATTAGTGCCACACTACTAAATCTTAAACCTGTTCTTTTAGGAAGCCACATCATTTCTTGCCTGTGCAAGAAGGGAGATGGGAAAGGGTGGCACTGCAAGAAGAAGAAGAAGAAGAAGAAGAAGAAGAGATGATGATGATGATGATGAAACCCAAGTCGGCTGCTTTACCAGAGAAATCCACTGCTGCAGGAGTAGCCCACCGTCAAGGAGCATCCCAACGGAAGCAGAAGAAGAGCAGCAGCAGGCCAGTGGAGGACCAACACGTTGCCCTGAGCATGAGGCCGTGTGTCTCAGACTCCTTCTACTACTACTCGGGCTTTGGGCCTCGGTGGGGAAAGAGGAAGAGATGCCGGTCCAAAGATGCCGGCGCCAAGACGCACGATTGCGGTGCTCCACAGGCGGCTCAGCCTTCCCCGCACACGCCACCCGCCGCTGCTCCTGCTGCTGAGAGGAAGAAAGAGAAGAGGAGGAAGGTGAGTTCGAGTGCGACAGCAGAGGCAGAGATGGACGACCATGGAAGTCGCGGGCGCTGTCGTCTCTGCTCTAGCTAGGAGAACAAAATAAAAAAAAGCTTCCATTTTTCTGAACACCATAACAATGGTGCTGCTGTGTTTGTCGGTAAAGATGGATTTAGAAGATGTGATAAGATTTCTATATGGGATCTTCTCCTCTGTTCCAGCATATTCCTTGTAACAAACCTGTAACAGAACACTCCTATATATAATATCAATTCAAGGTTGGAGGACGATGTGCTCGAAGCCATTTTTCTGCTCCTTTGCATCTTCTTCCATGCTTCACCTTTCAGGATGTGGATGTAGCCATATCGGCTCCGGTGGGGAAGCTGCATCCACATATGGAGGGAGAAGGTGAAAACACTGCCTCCTAATATATGTATAAGTATCTCTAGTATGCAAGCAAATAGGAAAAACCTTGTGAAGAGACTTTCTTATAGCCCATGCCACCGTCATGCCAAGTTTGCCAACCACGTCTTCCATGGTATCCGACCATGCATAAGTATCTCTAGATGGCAGATCCCCAGAGCCACATCAACGTCGCTGATGCCCCGACCTCGTGGATGGGCGCGGTTTCCTCATTTGCCGTCGGCAAGGGACATATGGCAATAGTCCAGCATGACCCCACTGGTCATCCACACAATCGCGTCGCCCACGCTGCAGTAGTTCCAGCACTGCGTCGGGAGGCCCCTCTGGGTAGTCAACACTTACATCGCCGAGGAAGGAGACGAAGGGGAGGCAGGTCTGGCTGGTGGTGGAGGAGGCGCCTGGGGGGTGAACAGGCTGCTGCAGGGGCGTGGGGATGCGTCTGTTGAATATAGGACGGGGAGGGTGGCCTCGCCACTTTTGCTGGAGGGAGGGCAAGCAGCACGGCGGACAGCGCGCAGGTGAGCAGCATGGCGGGGCGAGATCCACGTGAAGAGCGGAGACATCCAGGTGAGTGAGCAGGAGCGCCTCCAACTCCGCCGGAGCCACCTGCACAACAGAGAGGCCCCCCGCGAGGGCGCAAGAGAGGATGCGGAGAGGAGGAAGAAGAGCGACTATGCACAGAGAAAAAGATGGAGGATGTAGAGAGGACGAAAAGTGTTGATCAGTTTTTAAAAAAAAATTGAACAACCGCATGCATAAATGGATTAGTTTTTAAGAGCGAAACAATTGTCAGCATAACTGTTGTGAAATGGGAGTTTTATATGGCGCAAAACAGAAACGTGACGGTAGTGCGGTTTACGAAGGTGAAGAATAGAATAGTTTTTAAAGAAATCATTTTAGGAACTTTTGATGTGGTACTGCCACGGAGCTGCTCCAAACTGTATTATATATATATACTAGTTCTTGGCCCGTGCGATGCACGGAAAGTTATTAAATTTATATATTTTAATAAATATTAATATTTAAAATAGTTAACATAGTTAGTTGTTTCAATACATAAATATCTTTTATATTAAATTTGAATTGAATTACATGTTTAGTCTGAATAATTTTTTTACGATGATGAAAAAAAATTTTGTCCAGATTCTAAATGAATATAAATTTTCAAATTAGATGTCAACAAAATATAACTTTCCCAACATGTTTATGTATGTAAAAAAGAAACAACATATCTAACAACATAATAAGAAACATAAGAGATATATAGTGATAAATCTAAAATGTCAGTAAATAAAAAATGTTCACAAAAATTTCCCTTGTGTCATGTAAGTTTAATTCACAAATATTCATAACAACAGATCTCATCTCAACTTCAAACATCTTCTTTTTCAATTTTAATTTTTTTCATCTTGCTGCATGAATGTTGTGCGGGAACATTCTCAACAGATAAATCTTCTGCACGATCATTGTCTGGAATACTTCTCTTCAATGGAGTAATGCTACTGAAGAACATGTAATTGAAAAGGTATCCTGAATCACAGATAGAAATTTTAATTAATGTCACTTTATAATTAATATGACACTTTCTATAATTGAATACTTTTGACAGGTGCACTTACAGTATCCACATCAGTAATTTGTTCACCTTGTTTGATGCTCTCATCCAGTTCAAGATTTTCATTTGATTCCTGAAAATAATAAGATGATAGTATTACTTTGAATATTAAAAAAATGCAATAGTGTATGTACTTTGTTAATAATTACAATTGAGGAAGACAAATATTCTTCAATTAACTGTTATCATCTCACACGAACAACTGTATAAATAGGCCACTTTTGCTGAAGGTTGAACTCCGTAATTTGGATCTTGAAAATAAATTTTTTTTGAAGAAAATTATCTAACTCTTCTGGGAATGACTCGGTATCTCCATCCTGTCAAGAAAGTAAGAAGTTCATATTTAATATAATGAAATATGTTGTAGATCCAAAGTTCTTATGAGAATGTACCTTTATCAATTGTCACGTAAATTTATGGCAGTTTTATTTAGGATTTGATTGGCCTCTCGATCAAACAACAAAATGATGCACTTCCAGTATGATCAATAACTCTAAGCTGAACTTTATACCTTAAAAAAATTATACATTCTTTAGCATATGCATATATAATTAATCAAAAATTTAAAAAAGATTTGAAAGTTTGAAATAATACCTTGGAACAACAAAGTTTACAAAGAAGGAGCATTTGTCACACCAGAATTTGCCACCATCTGGCTTAACTTTCCTTCTACATTTGTTACATGAGTTGTAAAACCAGTTGTATTCTGTCTCAATTTTCATGACTTTCGCCAATGTTACACATTGGCCAATCTGTATTGCAAGAACTTGTCAAATCAGTTTAATTTTACTAATGAATAATAAATTGTCAGTTTCTATGAACAAAATGGAATATATCTTGCTATTCTATTTTTTACCTGACGTGTCTCCCGAATTTCATCCAAAAATTTTCTTTCTGTTAACTGAAGCAAATCTTCTTTCAAAGAATATGATGATTGAGTTGATATTTGTGAAATTTTAGAAGATAATTCTTGTCCACCAAAAGTCTGTGAGTATATAAAGAAAGAATAAATTAATATGTAAGATATATACATTTTATTTTGCATTGATAAAACTATACCTGCTTTTGAATTCCAATATGTCAGGCAAACTTTGATCACATAATATTCTGGTCGTGTGCAAAGAGTTTGACAAAGTGCCATGCCTGGTAAAAAATTTATATAAATACTTTATAAAATAAACTTTTTAAAAATAATTTAAGAAATAAAATCATCATATGGGTTTAGTGAAATACCTTTCCACATCTTGATTCTTGCTAGATGTAAAATTAAGACAAATGGAGCAGTAACATCATGTAAACATCTTTTGCAACTTGTTCAGCAAAATTGCCCCACTGTGCAAGTTAATTTTTTCTTTCTAGAAATTTACAAAAAATGTTAATCTTCAACATACTCAGAAAAAATTTATCATAATGTAATGAAGAGTACTTACTGCTCATCTTCTAATTCAAATGTCAATCTTTTAGTTTTATTTCCATTGTTCTCCCATTCTTCAATATTTCCAATACCTGTCAGCTCCCCAATTACATCTGTGAACAATTTAATAAGAAAATGTATTATATGTTTTAGATCTAAAAAATTTGAACACATCATTAATAAGATAACCTACTTACCAACCAAGTATGTGACATCAATACGATTTGAAGTGATGTCTTCAAATGCGATGAAATCAAATGATTTGGTAGGCATTAACATGTCATAACATTCTCGAACAGACGTTGAATAAAGGAAGTTGATTCTGAAGGCATGTTGAGTAGGTTTATAGCTTCCAATATTCTCTCCAACTCCAAAGTTTGTAATTACATAAGAACTGCCTTCTTTCAATTGACAACTGATTTTATTGAAGAGACTTTTCTTCATCGTGGCTTGGATCTTTCCACCCTGTTAATAAATAATATTAATACATTTAATGACTACCAAAATAAAAAAATATATTTGAATGGTAAATAAATTACCTTTTCATCTATTAAAATAAAATCAATACTAAACACTTCTTCAGGATTGTTGAACTTGCTTGTATTCCATAGAGTTGTTACTTTCACCTTGATTTTCCATGTCTCCTTAAATGGATTAATCTCATCGATGAAATCAATTTTGGGAGCCATAATATGCATGACAAAAAATGACTCACTTATTTGATATTAAATAATGTCACAACATATGAAAAAAAAATGTAACACTGCAACAATATTTATATTGAAGATGAATTAAAAACAAATCTGGGATGGGAAGATAAATAAATAAAAAGGCTAGTAGAGTATAATACTGACCTATGCCAAATTTTGAAATATTTCTTTAAACACAACATTAGTTGTAGTATTTGTTATTTCTTCCTGCTTATCTGTCACCAAAATTTTCAATCCCTTTTTACTCTTAACTCTCGAAACAGCAACATATAATTGTCCATGACTGAAAACTGGCCTTGGAAGATACAAACCAACATGTGAAAGTGATTGGCCTTGACTCTTATTTATAGTCATTGCAAAGCAAACTGACAATGGAATTGTCGTCTCTGTAGTTTGAAAGGCCATTTTGTTTGCGAAGGTGTCAGTATGATCCGAGGAATGAAAACTCTTTCTGTCCAATTTTATTTCCAGAGATGACCTGTGCTTCTACAACATGGTTTCCCAAATTAGTGATTTTCAATCGCGTCCCGTTACACAACCCGGCACTTTGATCAATGTTTCTAAGCAACATGACAGGTATACCAATCTTCAACTTCAACATATGATTTGGGATTCCTGAAATTTTAAGACTATTGAGAAAGTCTGAAGTATAGAGATCCTCATGAGTTTCACTATCATTGTCAGCCTTGCAAATGGTGTCTGAACTTAGATATATCTTTTCTTCTCCTGGGACTAAAGAAAGTATATATTCATTAATACTCTCAACATGATCATGTGTAGGAGCAAGAATAGCTCTCTCTTGCAGATAAAGTGTGTCGTGTAAATTATCCAGTAATGATGGATATGTACTGTCAACTATTGCTGCAAGTGGATTGCATGAATCTTTAATAAGCAATTCATCTGGAATTTCTATATCTACTTCTCCATCATTAGGCTGACCTAAACGACCATCTCCAATTTTCAAAATCCAGTCTGCAAATTCTTTAATCTCTGTTATATCAGATGCAGAAGAACCACTCAACAGTCTCATATTTTTGCTTAGTTTAAGCAGTTGACATGAACTCCACAGGTATGAAGAATTAATTGTGCAAACACAATGTCCTCTCTACTACCTTTAGGAATGACTGGTAAGATTTGTCTGAAATCACCTCCTAAAACAACCACTTTACCACCGAAGGGTTCATCTGCACTTGTTGGATTAACAAATCTGAGTATATCTCTTAAAGTTCTATCAAGAGCTTCGAAACAAAATCTATGCATCATTGGTGCTTCATCCCAATAATTAACTTTGTCTTAACCAACAGCTCGGCCAATGGACTTCCTTGTTTAATGTTGCAAGTAGAATCTTCATTGACCATCAATGGTATCCCAAATCTAGAATGAGCCGTCCTACCTCCAGGAAGTAGGAGAGATGCAATTCCACTGGATGCTACAGTAAGCACAATTTCTCCTTCAGAACGCAAAGCAGAAGTAAGAGTTTGCCATAAATACGTCTTTCCAGTACCACCATATCCATAGAGGAAAAATACGCGTCCATGGTTATTTGCAATTGCACTCATGATTGTTTCATAAACATCTCTTTGTTCATCATTTAGATTGGAAAGTAATATTCTGTGCTCTCTTAACAATGTTTGTCTATCATACTGCAACTCATCTTGCATGAGTTTATTTTGTCCATCGGTTAGAACAACACCTTCTGAAAATGGTATTGATTGATAATCTCTAAGACTCTTTCCATTGCTTTGTAGAATCTTCTCAATTTCATAGAGGGCATATTTCTTTAGTTCCTCGTCACTTAGTTGTAACTCTGAAAATATAATAAATTAACAATAGATAAAATTTTACTATATTCCCTACAATTCCAAATATATTAATAAAATAAAATTGCTAACCTTGATATTGTAGAATATTTCTTTGTCTAGCCAAAATATCTTCTGCTAATAGACACCAAGTCTTCTCCCAAATATGTTCTGGCTTTGAAAAACTATTGGATAGCAATAAAGTGGCAAATAGTCTTCTCAAATAACAGCCTGACCCCCAGAATGATGCCTCCTCTATAGCATTTATGTATTCCTTATCATCATCAAGCAAACCCAATGCATAACATGCTTCTTTGAATGTAGGGTACAAAATCCCATCGACAGTCCGTATGTCTTGGAAACATTTTGGCCCTTTAACCTTATTAAGCAAAATTCTCAGATAATACAACTCTCCACTCCCAGGAGGCACATAGAAAACTCTTCCAATAGCAAATCTTTGTTTTCTTGGACTCCATTTCTTTTGAGCTTGTTTCTAGACAAATTTGTTGGGAATTCGGAGTAGGTTATGTGTTTTGCTTCATCAAATTCCGCATTAGCTTCCATCCATGCTAAAAACATACTTCTTTCGACTCCAGGTCGATTTAAACTTCCTCAAGTGGATCTGCATCTGAGAATATGACACATTGCTCTCCTGGTAAATGGAAGCTCAATCTTTCCACAGCAGGCTCTCTATGATGAATATCAAAAGAAAAATTCTCCACACTGCTTCACATGCAGATATGTATCTACAATCATAATACATCTTTATTTCATCAATTTCACAACTTTCAGAGTTCTCATAGAAGGCTGCAGTCACCCGATCATGGCCTTTGTTAATGTATTTGAATAGATATTTGATTGACCTTGACTGATTGCACCATTCCACATTAAATAGCTTGATATTTTAGCAAAAGCTGATGATTATATGGTACTACAAAGCTATTGTCCAAAAGAGCTCCATTTTTCTCAATAGTCATACCATCATTTCTTCTTCTATAGCAAGGATATCCATCTTCGTCAATAGTGGTTCTATCATTATATTTCTTTGGAAAATATTTTGCGCACCTTCCATCTCTCATGCATGGAGAATTTCTGAATGCAACCCCACACGGACCATGAATCATGAAACTTTTTACGGCCTCATATAATTTTGGGAATTTTTTCTGATCACGTATTTCTGCAGAAATTATTTTATCAATATCCACTGCTGTTGGGTACTTATCTTCAGGATGCAAAAAGACTAAGATGTGAGCATGAGGTAGTCCTCGCTTCTGGAACTCAATTGTATAGACAACTGCATAAAGTGAATGAATTAATATTAATTTTTTTATAATATTAAATTATTTGTTCAAAATAGTAATAAAAATGTACACATACCTGCTTTAAGTCTACCAAAAATGTTGTTGTGTTTCAAGTCATTGATCATCTCTTCACATTTCATTTTGAAGCATCTACATAGGATATCCGGTCTATCTTCAGGTCTAGTGCAATACTTTTCAACAAACCTGATTATTTCTGGCCACTTTGGGTTGCAGGTGAAAGTAATAAACAGATCTGGATATCCAGCCCACTTACAAATAGCCATAGCATCTTGATAGTTTTGAATCATATATCTTGCACCTCCAGTAAATGATGATGGCAATACTATACGCTTTCCTTTAGATTTAGGATCTGATTCACCCCTTAAAATAGCCTCAGTCAACCTCGATACATGTCAGCCCTCAACTCCTTTTGATGTGATCGAATATAATGTAATCTCTCTGCTTCAACCATTGTGTAAGCATCAACTATAAATTGTTGAAATAACTTTCTAGATGCTAATATGGTCATGGCTTCAGAATTTCTATTTTGAAGTCTGAATGCAAAGAACTCTCTCATACTCAATCTTGTTCTTTTTACAGCAGTTTTTTTTCCTTTATCACTGTGTTGAATATCATCTCTATAACCATCTTCTCCAAAAGAAACAATAGAGGATATTGCATTGCCAGATAAGAAGGATGGAATTCATTAATGCGCTTTAACTTACCATCTTGAGTCTCAACTATACATCTCTATCTTCATTAGAACATCCAATGTCTCCGACTATAAGTGCTGCAACTTCAGAAGCAGTCGGTAGATTATAGTCCTTCCATCGGTAGTTCTTTTTCCAATCAACCTAATCTTTAAGTTTTGAAGTTCCGAATCATTGAATCTATCTCTAGCCATTCTGAATGTTTTTGCCAAAGGATTGAATGTATCAAGCATCTCTTTTAGTTCTAACACAATTGTAGTGTCTAATCTTTGATGTTCATTTATCCTACATTGAAAAAATATACGTGATTAATAAATTTTATATTTCAAAAATATTTCATAAAATATGTCATAGGCTAGATGAAAACCAACCTGCTCGCCTTTATTCGATTTGAGATCTCATTCTCCGTATCATATATGTACAGTTGAGCAAATTTCGGACTTATACCTGGATTTGGAAGTAGACTTCCGATCCTGTGATAATTTTGACCAAGCATTCTGAAAACATATGGTCCAGTTCCATTGTTTATGGAGGAATCTATCTTCCCTCCCATTGATGTGAAGGAGAACATCATGTTGTATGATCGGATGTTGTCTAAAAAGTGTCTACTCCTTGAATCCTTGGTATACATCACTTGCGTAAAAGTTCAGGAGGCTCTTTCAATAAAGGCACTTGAATTTTTCCTTGCATACAACATAGAGAGAATTTTGGAGTTGTGCACTTCTTCTTCTTTTCCAATCTCTCTTCATACCACATCAATCCATCACATTTTTCACATGTCCATATGGGATCCCCAATATCCCAATAGTCAATTCGATCTGAATGTTGATTTTCATCAATTATCTCATCAATTTCTGTTGACAAAAATACATTTATATGTTAACTTTATTATAACTTGACAATATAAGATAAACTAAAAAATAGACATCGATATACCATTTGGGTGTAGATGCTCCTCTCCATCATGTGTATCATATAAGTATGGCTGCCCTTCAGTATTTTTGTCGGTCTCTTCATCATCTAATAATTCAGCTCCAATACGTGAAATAGATTCCAAAACGGTTTGCTTTTGAAACACATACCTTCCCCGTGTGATCATATGCAATGTTTCTCCTGATAAATTAATCGTAGGCTCAGGAAGAGTTCTCTTATTCACAATGTTTGAACTTTGCCCTTCATAATTTTGTTGCATGGTTAAGTGCATAGAATTGCATATTACCATGGGATTTAAATGTGATGTATGAGATCCAATTTGTCCACATAACCATCAGTCTGAGCTGCTAATGTCTCTGATCTTGAACTGCTTACATTGGTGAAGTTTGTAACATCACTTGAAGGAGTAGTTGTCATTGTTGGCTGTGAAATTCTTGATATCATACATGAAGCTGATCGATGATGCCTTGAATTGCTAACATAATCACCGTATGAAATAATGATTTATGAGCTTCTAAATTACTTAAAATCATGGAGTTTGTAACATCCCTTAGCGGAGTTCTATGAACCGATGATTTCCCAACATTATCACCAGTCTGAGATCCTGAATTGCTTAACCGGTGATGATTGTAGTACCACTTAAAGGAGTTCTTGAACTTCCAACACAATCACCAGTATGAAGTCTTTTTCTATGAGCTTCTGATTTCTTAATCCCATGGAGTTTGTAACATCACTTAACGGAGTTCTTGATATTGATCGTTGCAGCTCCAATGAATCCTCTTCTTGACCCGTTTGGTACCTACTAAAAAAGTTCACAACCTTTTAATTTTAATTTTTTGTAACATAAAATTAATGTATAATTTTCAAGTCAATATTTTTTACCTTGATTTTCTGATCATTTCGCTTACGTTTTCCCATTATAATATTTTTCCTCCTTAATCTTGCATATTTTGCAATGCTTCGTTTCAATCTTTCATCCATACCAAGTTTTGTCGTTGACTTGTGGGCCTTGCAAAATCTATTTAAGAATCATATAATTTAAGGTTAAGTTAATCTAAATAATTATCCATAATAAATAGAGAGTCATACATTAAACAACGACAATAAATATAATATAGTCTGAAGAACATAGTAATAATATAAAAAAGATCTAATATGTATAACAACATACATACTTCCCACCAAAAAAATTGTAATCGAATTTGATTTATACCACAAAAGATAAGGCTTACATATTGATGTTGACAAAAAATATTAAGAGAAACTATAATTTTCATGAGGCCTTCAAAGGTTCTCAATCTCATTCTGTTGTTACTCAAAATTCAAAATACTTTCTGTACTTATGAGATTCAGCTGTCACCGATGGTATGTATTTCACCTCTGATGCATAAGTTTTTATAATCTTCGACCTAATCACCTTAATTCCTAAATATAGCTTTCCATTTCTGTCTCTAGGCACATATTTTGATGACACTACCTTCAGAGTAGTATACTCATCTATACAATTTTTTCTTACAAACTTTATCCATCCCCACCACTAAACATGTACATGCGACCAGCCCAACTTGGACGAATGATTGGATAATATCTTTGTCCATTCTGATCTTGTACAGCAATGATGATTCTTTTCTTTCTTTCAACTGCTGGCGCTCGTCTGCACTTAACATCCTCATTATCTTCCTCATTTTCGATTTCACCACAATAAGTCCATCATGCAATCTTCTTATATCGAATCGCAAGATCTTTCGTTTGAAAAGAGTTGTAGTTTTATAGTCCTCATTTTGTCCTATCACCGTATCAACCTGATAGCATGTTGGTCCATTCCATCTAGTTAAATAAATTGTAATCAGTTTAACAAATAAATGAGAACATAACTTAAAAATATAGTTATCATGTATTTGCAAAATATTACAATGAATAAAAAATTGCAAGGTCCTACCAAAACATCCATTTTTGTATTTGTTTACCAAAGCAGTCAAAGAAACCAAAGCATATAAAATTTAAGGAACTAAATATTTTGCATAAGAAAATGATATAAATTGAATTCATTTATGCAATGTAATGTTGTAATAAACTTGTAAATTTATATTTTTCCTATTACATACTTTCCACCTAAGTCAAACCTAGATGCAAAGATTTAAGTTGTGTTGGTGTACTCTTGCATATTTTTTTTTATTTTAGTGGATCAAGATAGGAGATTTCCAACTATGACAACCTACTCAGATGAGGACAGTAGAGTAGTGACAGGAATAAAAAATATAGTTATCATGTAAGTTTGCAAAATATTACAATGATTAAAAATTGCAAGGTCCTACCAAAACCATCCATTTTTGTATTTGTCTACCAAAGCAGTCAAAGAAACCAAAGCATATAAAATTTAAGGGACTAAATATTTTGCATAAGAAAATGATATAAATTAAATTCATTTATGCAATGTAATCTTTGACCTAAACATTGGAAAGTTATATTTTTCCTATTACATACCTTCCATTTAGGTCACACGTAGATGCAAAGATTTAAGTTGTGTTGGTGTACTCTTGCATATTTTTTTCTTATTTTAGTGGATCAAGATATAATATTTCGAACTATGACAACCTACTCAGATGAGGACAGTAGAGTAGTGACAGGAATAAAAAATATAGTTATCATGTAAGTTTGCAAAATATTACAATGAATAAAAAATTGCAGGTCCTACCAAAACCATCCATTTTTGTATTTGTCTACCAAAGCAGTCAAAGAAACCAAAGCATATATAATTTAAGGAACTAAATATTTTGCATAAGAAAATGATAAAAATTAAATTCATTATATATATATATATTTAGATATATTTAAATTTAAAAACTATCCGTGCATCGCATCATTTTATGCATACCAACTGTAGAGCAACACAATTTGCACTGAGTTGTTCAGAGGTTAGTTCGGTCTTGATGGGACCATCAGGTGGACTCAACTTGGTGACTTGTAAATGTAGTCAAAAGCTGGTCCGACTGATGTGATATGGCACTTATTGGACTGATCAGGTAAACCATGGGATATATGGCATCCAATGAGTGGGACAGAATGGTGAAATTATTTGTCACCTTCGAAAAGAAAAAAAAAGGAAAAAATTTTTGAAATTGTTTGGTCTGCTGACGGTCACAAAGTCTAAGAGATGTCATGGATAATCAATCATATGATCAGTGTCCATGCCAAAGTGCCCATGGCTGTTACATATATTCTTGCTTGAGTTGTTTGTATGAGTTGAACAATTTAATTATAATCAATTAAACATGCAATGAAAACCATGCCAAAACTCTGACTTTTAAAATGATAGATATTACCTATCTTTTGATGTCAGTGACTATAAATATATTACAGTGTCAGAACCTCTAATCACCTTATAAGTTTGTTTTCGTATTTTGTGAACTATCTAATAAGGCTTAAAACACATTAAAAGATTAAATACAATTGGTTTTTAGGAATAGTAATTAAGTACACCAGTTTAACTATTATATTATTACATAACAGAGTCAGTTAACTGGAAACTGAACTCTTTATCTTTTGAACACAGGGCATTCCTCATCAAGTAAGAATAAGAATGCCATGGTTGTTATAATATGTTGCTCAAAATGCAGAGCCAGTTAACTGGAAACTAACATTCAATCAGATGAATAGAATTGTAGTTTAAGTTAAGACATACTATAAAAAAAAGAGCAAGCCCATTCATGATATCAAGCAAAATATGATCAGACAATGAATAAAACTGCCATCCCTAAGACATTGAGTTGGATTTCCACTGACCTGTTAACCATGGGTATATGTCACCAGTTGGAAATATAAAAGCCTGGACCAAAAATCTGAAAGCAGAATGGCAGTTTCCTAAGACATTGAGTTGGATTTCACTTACCTGTTAATTAAGTTTAAAAGGTGTTGTATGCTCCTTGATCTGCTCCAGATGCCTGGAAAAGAAAAGCACTTTAAAATTAACCTCCCAATCATCGATTAAATACAGAAAATCCATAAACACTTAAAACCTAAAAACGAACCGTGGATCTGGGAATTATATAATACATATACATTCACTTAATAATTTTTTTCTATGGTTTCATATGCTCATTAAAACAGTAAAGAAGGAGTGTGTGAGATTCTGCATCTCTATCCTAGGTGTAGCCTTATTTCTTCTGAAGTTTTACTGACAATTGCTAGGATGATTGATATGTTGAGGCAATGCATCTAATAGCTTTAAATGGCTCTTGGCAGAACATAGACCAACATTTCTAATCTATTGTTGGGTTCACATATAGGTTTTTTGGGAGATTCTGTGTCTATGCTGATTTTTTGGGAGATTCTGTATCATTATAATCTGAAAACAGATCTTATAATCTTTGGAGATTCTGTATCATTACACAGATCTGAAAACAGATCTTATAATCTGTAAAGCAGATCGTATACTCTGCTTTGAGGAGCTAAGTTCAGTTTAAATTAATCAATACACATCTGAATTCAGTTTTTTTATGCTGCTCTATTTTATATGAAGGCAACTTTTCCCTTTTGGTGCATGTGTGGGGAGTATAATGTTATAGATTTTGAACATGGGAAAGAAGAGTCTATCGGCTACAGGAAACATGAATATATCTGACAATTGTTCATAATTGTGCAAGGACTAACCATGCCTTTCATTAACCAACAATTGTTCAATATCTGTGCAGGAATTATGAGTTTCCTTAAAATTAAATGGGCAGACATCAAATTAATCACCATCAGTTGACAACTAAATGGAACTCACAAAATTTTGTGTTTTGGTGCACAGAGAGTGTGTGAGGTAGTGAAATAAAAATCAAATTGTAGTTAATAAAATGCTAGATAGAGGAGTTCATGTATCATACTCTAAGACAGAAGAAAGTGGGCTTCACTTCACGCCAAAGAAAAGAAAATATACATAAGGCCTGGTATGTTTAGTAAACTGGTGTGGTTTAGTATCATACTGGTTGCACTCAGTGAATGGATGATTAAGATATTGAAAAAGGTACTCTGGGGGAGGAATATTAGAACAAAAAAGGAACCCAGACTGGTCCTCCTGATATCTAGAAGACTCTCTGATTCGTCTTCATCTTTAATATACTGGATCTGAAGAGGGGTGGTTTCAGGAAATGTCGAGACATCATCGTTGTGATCAGCAAAATGGAAACTCCAAAATTTTTGTTTTGGTGCACAGAGAGTGTGTGAGGTAGTGAAAAAAAATCAATTTGTACTACATAATGCTAGGTAGAATTTGAATGAAGGGTAAATTCTCACTCCCAACCCTGATGTATGCTAATTGAATGAAGGTAAATTCCACTCCCAACCCTGATGTATGCTAATTGAATGTATACCTTACCACATTCCCCATTCTCACTTAGAATGAATCTCTCCTTCATTCATCGATTCAGTTCAGATAAATAAAATCCTGCTCATCAGTTTGTGAATCAATTCTCAGGCAAAAGCCAACACAATCTCACTTAACTCATTATTCCATAAAGTCATTCCCGAAGAAACTTGCATAAAATCCAGCAATGTACTTTCACCAATGGGAATATGATTCTTAGGTGCAAATCGACTTATCTATTTCACTAACCCTTTGAATATTTATTGCTATTTTATTTTAATTTTGATTTATCATGCATACAATGCACACAGTGTTCAGTATTTATTTATTTTTGTTTTTAGATGAGTAGTGACCAGTGATTTAAAAGTTGGCTGATTCTTCATATTTCTGCAGTTCTTTTGCCATATTTTATAAATGAAATGTACCTTATGCCCTTGTGTAAGTTGCATGTTTCGTTATTGTTCTTTCCCTTATTTCTTTTCTTGAGCAATTGTCAGTTGCACATGATGGCATGCCACAAAACAGAAAGTCCAACCCTGAACCATTTAACACAGGCCCTTTCCTTCATCTTTGAATACCTCAATCAATAGTCAATCCCCGTACTTTGTTGGCCTTGTTCTTATATATCTTGGTGCTTGTATAGCTAAGATTGGTTTTTTTCCCCCTGTTTCTACAAATGCCAATGTGTAGGAGGCATACATAAAAAATACAAAAAGAAAAACTGAAGAAAACAGCCTGAATTTGAGGCACCTGCCTCACTGCCTAGGCAGTGAGAGGGTTGGCTGACTCACACTGCTTGGTTGTAATAAGATATTGGTGGTTACTAATGTGCATCACCATTTTTCTCTATATATGCAAGTTGGCCCATAGACATTTTTTGAGGTTTGCCTACTCTCCATATTCTTATGTATCATAACATATTCAGTACTTTAATGTTTCTTATTTGAACTGTGGTTTTACTTGCTGCATGTTACATTTCTTTCTTGCCTCATACTTCCTAGGATGGTTCCCAAAGCACCTGATGAAGTTGTATATTGACAGTTGTAAGAAATTGTCAGAAGAACCTATTATGAAGTTGATGATAAAATTATACAACCCGGAGGTAAATCATTAGATTTCTTTTCTCTTTATCTCTATTGGCTTATGTGTGCACAAATTTGCCAGATTGTTCCCAGATCTGTATAACAGTTGGTTGGTCCCTTTGCCTTTTTAGCTCCCTTCTTATGTTTGTTCACTATTGTAGTATTCATCAAAGTGGAAAAAAAGGCACATGCTTGTTATGCAGTTCTCTCCTAAAATCAATATGATCGGGATAACATTTAATTTAATTGTTTTCCCTCCAAAGTTACCCCACTTCCTGCATTGTTTCCGTGATCGCTGAGGCATGCCCTTTCTGCCGTGGAAACTGTAATTGCAATGCTTGTTTGAGGAAAAGTAGAAAAACCAAGGTCACACTACTATAATTTCATTCACTGCATTGAAAAAATGATGCCTTCAGTTTATTTCTACCTATTTTGTTTCCTTTAAAAAAAAAGCCATGATATATCAAGTTAAAAAATATATATATATTTTAACTTTTCTTGTTTGGGCTTTTCATGTAAGAGACCAATTACTGTGCCTTCTATATGTTAAAGTTCTGAATTATGTTTCCTACAGCAGTGTTCAGAATGCATAGAAAATGCTGACATGTACATCAAAACTACATTTAGTGTTACTAAAAATCGCACGGGCGGAACATGTAACCTGTCAACATAATTTTCAGTTGACAATAAACATTAAAAACTCTCACCATTTGTGAGCTTAGGTGGCATATACCAACAGCATGAACGGGGGGAAATTTGGTGAAAAACCGTTGAGTACCTATCTGAAAATGGCGACTTTGAGGCTGCGACTGGAAGGCTGCAAGCTTGACGATGCCAGTTGGAGGCACTTTTAATTGAGACTTCAAATCTTCCAGACTGGAAGAAAATGGACAGAAAAAGATCAGGCACATCTCAAAATCAAAACATTAAAGTTTTAAAAATGTAATAGAAATTCTATATTAGAATGAAGATTGTGAAATTTTTTGGCTTGCTTTTAGCACTCAGAGTACTTATCTTTTACCTATACTATATTGGAAGGTTATGACTTATGAATGCATGTGGACAGAGAATTGAGAGGCTTATTATAGCTTATAATGTTAACTCCTATGTCTATTCTTCATTTTTTTCCTCTTTCTTTTTTTTCAGAACATGAAAAAAATTGTTGCAACAAAGATGTATATGAATGCAAATTTAGGAAACCCACAGGGCTGCGAGAATGATTCAAAGGGTGACTGGTTTTAAAATCTAAATAGGTCATATGGTGTATCTTGGAGTCCCTATGAGATCTGTTATGTGAAGGATACATAAGCCAGAGTTCTATAAGAACTGAACTACAATGCAGTTATGTCACTCATTATAGGAATGCAATGCAGTTATGTCACTCCAGAGTTCTATAAGATCTGAACTACATTTGACATTAAACTCCTGGTCTTATCAACACATTAAGCTCCCTTTAGTCCTGCTATAAGTTCATATGGTGTATCTTGGAGTCCCTATGAGATCTGGCATGTGAAGGAAACATAAGCCAGAGTTCTATAAGAACTAAACTACAATGCAGTTATGTCACTCATTATAGGAATGCAATGCAGTTATGTCACTCCAGAGTTATATGTAATCTGAAATTAAAGTCCACATATGATATTTTAAACAACAAAAAAATAAAGAAACATTAAACATATTACACCAAATGTACATATAAGGAGGAAACAAAAATGAGAATCTGATTTACTGTATAATGATCTTATGTTTTTTTTTTTTTTTTTTTTTGCAATTGGCAGGGGTGCCAGCTCTATCTCCTACTCAAGACATGGGATCCTGTACATGTGGTTATTATATAAACTTTGCAATTGGCAGGGGTGCCAGCTCTATCTCTTGCACTTACTGTTTTAATTTTATGAACATCCTCATTCACCCTGTAACTATTATTGAATCAGTGATTTCCGCTGTTCAATAAGTTTAACTATCTTCCTAAAATTTAACCTCAACAAATAGGCTGCGGCAACATCAGTTTTTATGAATATGAAATTCTAGGCCATAAGCAATATATAATGAACAGCGTGTGCTTGTGTATTGTGAAACAGCGTCGATCTCAATACACCAGCATGAACGGGGAAAAATTTGGGGAAAAACCGTTGAGTACCTCTCTGAAAATGACGAATGTGAGCCTGCGACGGGAAGGCTTCAAGATCGACGATGCGAGCGCGATGCAATTTAAATTCTGGAATAATATGGACAGAAAGAGTTCGCACTGAGAAAATTAGTGAAAAGGATACCACTGATAAATCTTTAAACAGAACCAAAGATTTGAAACAGGATTGCATACAGGATGGCAAATATATAAGCATAATCAAGTATGTGACATACAGGATGCCAATATGTGAGACAGGAAAGCAGGAACATAAACATAACTGCTTCGGAAAATTCACAGATGCTTCAGTTAAGGTTATAGATGACATATCTCATGGAAAATTTAGCAGATTATCTATATATTCTATACAATCCTAACTTTTGGTGCTTCTGAGAAATACAATCCTACTTCAATTCATATTTACCAAGGAGATGATTTACAGAATTAGATGGAGATGCACTGTGGTTTTTTAATTATTCCTGTTATGTTGCTAGGTGTAGAATGCAGGGAGAACATGTTTTAATATGCATTTATCTTGCATTATATCTTTTTTCTATGGCTAAACAGAGCATTTATAATGCAACAGAAAGAGTTCGCACTGAGAAAATTAGTGAAAAGGATACCACTGATAAATCTTTAAACAGAACCAAAGATTTGAAACAGGATTGCATACAGGATGGCAAATATATAAGCATAAATCAAGTATGTGACATACAGGATGCCAAATATGTGAGACAGGAAAGCAGGAACATAAACATAACTGCTTCGGAAAATTCACAGATGCTTCAGTTAAGGTTATAGATGACATATCTCATGGAAAATTAGCAGATTATCTATATATTCTATACAATCCTAACTTTTGGTGCTTCTGAGAAATACAATCCTACTTCAATTTCATATTTACCAAGGAGATGATTTACAGAATTAGATGGAGATGCACTGTGGTTTTTTAATTATTCCTGTTATGTTGCTAGGTGTAGAATGCAGGGAGAAATGTTTATGCATCTAAATATATGCATCTAAATATTGCATCTAAATAAGATTTACAGTATATGCATGTTTGATATGTATCTAAAATATACATAGGCCTAAAAAGAAGCTGTGGATATTTAAGTCATGGAATGTAGAACATCTTCGACAATTGTTTTGCTCAAGAATTTCCAAATTCCATAGTAGGTAAACAGCCAGAAAAGTTTAAGCATAGTCTGGAATATCTAGGTTCCTCTACAATATAATACTTATTGGCGGAAGGTCTTGGTAGATGATAAGAAAGGATTGCCGAAGAGATTTTGGATAGAACATAAGGAAGGCAAAATCCAAAAAAAGAAACAGGTTTCACCAAAAGAAAGAACCTTCGCTGGGCAAAAAAAGAAACAGGAACCTTCGCTGGGGAAAAAAAAAACAGATTTCACCGAAAGAAAGAACCTTCTCTGGGCGTAACGCGCGGTTTGAGAAAAGATTCATGTATAGTGGCTGAACTTAGAGCATTGATTCATGGCCTCCAGCTTTTCCTTTCTCATGGTCAAACTGAGCTCTTAGTAGAAATGGTTTGTCAATTTTTAGTTCTCATCTGCTCTAATCCTCCTGCAGACATTCCTTGGCAGTTGTTTCCTTGGTGGAATGATTTTCTTAAAGTCCATAAGCTTATGTCACTGAGATTTATCCATACTGTAAGATAATGCAATAAAGTGGCAGATCAGTTAGCTAATTTTGCTTGCAACTCTAAACAGAATAAAATTTTTCTGGATACTAATTCTCTCCCTTTAGCAGTCAAGGGGAGTATAGTTCTGGAGAAAGCAGGTGTCCCTCATCTTCGACCTTGACTTGGTGGTTATGTTAAAGATTGGTATGTGGGAGGTTGAAGTGGATTCCTCTTCAGTATTGGTCTGGGTGGACCTAAGCAGCTGGACTGCTTCTGAAAGATTTCTATATGGGGCAGTGCCTCCAGTGGATTGTTTCAGTTTGCTCAGGAACTTCCAGGTGGAGAATTTTGGATGTGGGTTGTATTTGAGCAGTCTGGTTGGAGGCCTTTTCAATTTGAATTTTATCTGTGGAATGGGTTGTTTAAACCTTTTTGTATGGCAGAGCTTGTTATGACAAAATTATTGTGGGGTGCCTCATGAGATCTGGTTATTATCCTATGGATTTTCTGCTCTGGGGATTTCGGATTGTGGAATGTTTCTTCAGTCTTTGGCAGATATATGGATGGAATTTGTGTGACAAAATCTCATTTGGGGAAGGACAGTGGTAGGGGAAGGGCAGAGCGAATGTTCGGATTCAAGCATGGGTGTTGTTTATATCATCTTTAAAAAAAAAATGCTATCAATGAGATTTGAATCTATAGTGTGAATAATCCTAATCTATACAGATCTGGGATCTGGGATCTGGCTACATGAGCCTGCCCCTCCATTTTGCTGTATTCCCTAAAGAAACCCAATTCCTAGTGTGAAGGCATTGACATTTTACAGGTCTAGCACATTCACAATTGATGTTGTGTATCCAGATGTGAGTGCTTTGCAGCCACCTGCAAATATAAGCTCATACACGGTAACCATATGCTACTGGTCTTTTTATGGTCCAGCACTTATGGAGAAAGACATGTAACTTTTCTTATGATTCTCCTCTTTTGGTTGTTGGCAGATTCTCTTTTTTTTTTCCAGGGCTTTGTTGATTGATTTGTTGTTTACCTCTTTTGTTTAGATGTCATGTGAAGATTAATTATCTTCTTCACATAGTGATAGAGTATTTTTATATATATATGTGATGCAGATATGAAGTGGTGAGGGAGTTTTCTCTTACATCTTGCTCTTCATTTTTTGTAGGGGATGACGATGAGGGAGATGAAGTACAGGTTCTTCCAGACATTGGCCCTTCTGTGAAAACTACAGTAAATTCACAGATGGAATCTACATAGTAGATGCCACCCAAAAAAATCGAAGAAAGCTACCTTTTGGATGAAAAATAAAAAAAGGAGGGTCAGGGAGAAAACAACAGAACATGAATAAGACCAGTTACTAACTGAAAAACATCAATAAGTAAAGCCTATTTTCCTATAGAAAAGTATTCATATGAAACCCCAGTAACAATATCAATTCCACACAATAGTAAAACAATGTCCTGTACACTATAAACTCTTTGACTTCAAAGTATACCACATTGCATTCCTATAACTGCAGTGAAAACATTTTAATATCATGCTAATAGTTGTTTATGGATCACCGGATGAATAGATCACGTGCTAATAGTTGTTTAGGGGAATATGACTATATATGACATCCTTAAATTTGATGCATGCGATCTTGAATACATCAAAATTTAAGAAACATGAACATTCTATTATAATCTGCAAAGGGGCTACATGAGGACACATAGTGGTGGAAAAAATAATGACAATCATAGAGGATGACAGAAAGGAACATTTTAGTAAAGAATAAGACATGCCCATAAGAGAGGATGACAGTGGGATTATCAATCATTAAAACACAACCAAAATGAAGTAAATTATAGCCAGTAAGAAGACAATTAAAAAATACATACTGAGGCAATTAGAAACTGGAGATAATCTAAGTAGTAATGTATTGATGCACTTATCTCTTGTTCTACCATATGCTTTCATCTAACCTGTTTAACAAAGAGAGTTTCTATTGAAGTAGTTGGGGAAACACCGTTGAGTACCTCTCTTAAAATGGCGACTGTGAGGCTGCGACGGGAAGACTGCAAGCTCGACGATGCGAACGAAGGATACCACTGAAAATAGATAGAAAAACATCAGGCACAGAGAAAAATATTGAAAAAGATACCACTGAAAAATCTTAAATAGAATTAAGATAAGCAGTAATGTAGAGTAGGAAACCCTCTAAAACAGAATAGGAAACCCTCTAACACAGAAAAAGAAAGATACATTAAAACCATCAGGTGGATTTATGATATAAATCTCCATCCTTTTAATAAGGATGCACTAATGAAGTTAGGTTGGAGGTTTCAGCCTTATTAAAATTATTATTCAAAATTTAAAAAACAGGAAAAGTAAGATACATAGATTGCCATTAAAAGCTTCCAATGATATATATGATCATGACATCAATACATCATTATTCAGGTCATTGCTACATTACAGAAGGAGTGAAATGATCTATAGGAGCTAAATTTTCATGCTTTTAGTATATATACATTATAAGAACAAAAAAATACATACTGAGGCAATTAGAAACTGGAGATAATCTAAGGAGTAATGTATTGATGCACTTATCTCTTGTTCTACCATATGCTTTCATCTAACCTGTTTAACAAAGAGAGTTTCTATTGAAGTACATATTTAAAAACCTTACAACCATAGTGACCAGAACAAAACAGAGGAAAATTTTACAGAAAATGCAGAAAATTTAACTTTGAAATAAGCTTAGCAGAAAATGGAATTACCAGGAGGCGAGAACACAGGGATGTAATAATAGGAAAAAGAATTTTCAAAGACATGGATCCCAGTGCTTAAGAAAATTCCACTAAGACCTCAGATTAAGACACCTATATTTTAACCATCCTCATATCATTCGCAAGGATTCCCCCCACAATGAAAATGGTGCCACCTGTTGCAACTGCATGCCATTGCCTGTTTTCTGTTCACATTTTGCAGGCTATTTTTTTTAACTAATCCTAGCCAACTCCCCTGCATCTGCTAAAGATGACCTCTTCTTCCAACAATACCTTGAATCTTCAAGATGATTCAAAGTTCAAAATTCCAAACTTTCCTTGACCTCAAACCATATGCTTGTATGGTTTTAAAACATTTATTTTTTAAACCTTAACATCTCAGTTATAAAAATCCAGTAAAAAGCAGTATAGAAGTGCTACTGCTTATTTAGATAAGCTCATTTAGATGTTTGATCCAGCTATGTAAACAGATAAAATGTCCAAACAGATTAAACAGATCTTGATCTGTTTTATGTTTTCAATTGTCTATATAGTAAACGGAAAATCCATCTAACATTTTTCCCAGATCTGTATAACAGTTGGTTGGTCCCTTTACCTTTTTAGCCCCCTTCTTATGTTTGTTCACTATTGTATTATTCATCAAAGTGAAAAAAAAGGCACATGCTTGTTATGCAGTTCTCTCCTAAAATCAATATGATCGGGAGAACATTAAATTTAATTGTTTTCCCTCCAAAGTTACCCCACTTCCTGCATTGTTGACTCATAAAAGCTATACCCAAAAGAAAAGCTGGTTCCCATGGAAAGAGAGAACAGGGTAGCTTCTGAGACAAAATGGTTACTTTTCCTAATTTCCTTATGGCAAATGTGCAGAGCAAACTCTAACTGCATTATTTTTTAACGTATCCAGACAGTTATGGCTACAATTCCTTGCTATGGTAAAAAAAAAGTGCAAGGCTCCAATGCAGAATACATCAGAAAACCCAAAAAAAAAAATAGTGATTTTCCAGAATCTGTGCCACCACACGCAGAGAGGTGGAGGAATCTGGGACAATGGTGGCAGTGTGGTGGGGGGAGGGGGGGGGGGGGGTGTGAAGCAGGCGGGGGAGAGGGGGGTTTGTATTTTGCAAAAAACACAGCAAAGGAGGAGGGGACATACGTGGGCGCGACGATGGGGGATCGGTGGGGGACACTGCTCCTGTTGCTGCTGGTCGCCGCCTCCTGGGCGGTGGCGGGCGCGGCGCGGTACGTGCCGGAGGAACTGCGACGGCGGCACGCCTGCGGAAGCGGGCGGAGGGGGCTCTTCCTGTTGGTGAAGACGGAGGCCGGGGAGTATGCGGGCGGAGGGGTCTCTTCCTGCTGGTGAAGATGGAGGCCGGGGAGGGGGCTTTTGCGAGGGGGAGGTTGTGAGAAAAGGGAAGGGCGAACGAAGGCATGTGAACAATAAGGAAGGGTTGGGTAGAACAGAAGGAAAGATTGGCTTGCGGAAGGTCTGCCATCGTAAGGAAGGAATGCGGAAGAGGTGGGCGCTGGGCGTGGTTTTGAGGAAAGACAGCGTGGGAGGGAGAAAGAGTTGGCATCGCGGGAGGGAGAAAGAGAACAGGAAGGCCATACAACAGTTTTGGCGGGATCTACGTGGGCTGTATTGTTGCCACGTGTACTTTTAGAACTGAGTATTATAATAATAGTATAGATAGTATAGATATAGATATAGATTATAAATTATAGATATATATATATATATTATAAATACATAGAGAGAGAGAGAGGAAGATGCATGTTGGTACGTGGTAGCCCGAGTCTCCTCTCTAGAGCGAGACAATTGACGGAAGAAAAAGACATTGTAACCACAAACTAGAAAAAGCCAAAGGCCTGACTGGAAGACTAGTCAAAGCAAACAGAAGAGAGAGAGAGAGAGAGGGGCGGGAAAGATTTTTTTGGGTTTGGGGGCGGCGCGAAGGTGAAAAGTGAAATTTAATTTTCTTTTCTCTAATTTAAAGACTTTCTATAATATTTAATGAATTGCTGGGTATAATATTTTTTTAGCATATGTTAGGAGCGTATTGAACAAAAATATATATTATATTAAATATTTAACAATTTATAAAATTTAATTATGTCAATATTCATATAAATATATTTATATCTTTAAATTTAATTATCTATATATTTTTTATGGTTGGATCTTAACATGATCAAAGTCTCATAGTTGGATTCGCTCTTGATCTACATCTGATCAAGATCTGACCGTTGAACCTACTACAAATTGGTACTCAACCGTTTGATTTCATTTTCGATCTAAAATTCTTAAATCTAATCAGTTGAGTTTGCTTTCAATGTAAAGCAATCTGATCAAGATCCATACATTAAAATTGCTTCAAATCTAAATCATAATTATTAAATTTAGGTTGAATCAAAATTTGATAGTAGGATTCACTACCGATCTACATATGATCAAGATCTGGCCATTGAATCTACAATCAATTAGAATCCGACCATTAGATATGTAGATTTAAAATCTGACTGTTGGATTTGTTGTCAATATATAACAATCCGATCAAGATGCTACTATTGAGTTTGTTGTCAACCTATAAAAATTTGATCAAGATTAGCAAGTTGGATTTGCTCCAAATATAAATTCTAAATTTTTTATTTAAGTTTGCTGAATATTTGGTGTTTTAGATTCACTGTGGATCAACATCTGATCAAGATCCAATCATTGAATCTATTATTTGATCTAAAACCTTACTGTTGATTCGTTCTCGATCTAAAATCCAATGGATCAACTACATAATATTAAATAATATATATATATATCATAATATGAAATATAAATTTTGAATATTATTAATATTAAATATTTTACAATTGATAACTTGGTAATTAAATAATTAAGTATAAATATTTTTAAATATAGTGTTATCACATATATATTCACTATAAAAATATAAATATTCACAAATGGCGAAATATAATGTATATATATGAGAAATATAATTTTTATATTCACTAAACTGAAAATGTAACTTATAAATTTATATTTTCTACATATTTCTATTTGTTTTATTTTCTTCTTTTTTTTACAATGGGTATTTAAAGTATGTATAATATACCTTATATGTATTATTGATCATACAAATAAATATGTCTATAATATAACTAAACTACTGTAATATAAATAATGAAACTAATAGTTAGGAACAATAGTTGAGTTAAGTAAAAATAAAACGTTACTTCAGAATCATTAATTATTAAGATTTATTACAAATATATTCACTAAGCAAATATAATGCGTTCACAATTACACAAATATATTGTGTAAATAAATACATATATCAAATAATATGCATTTATATTTATTCAATAAACTGAAAATGTAACTTATAATTTATATTTTTTATATAAGTTTTTTATTTTTTAGTAAATTTAAAACCTATATATAATATATTATAAATAATATAAATAACTATATTTACAATATAACTAAACTACTATAATATAAATATTGTAACTAATACTTAGCCACAATGGTATAGTTTAGGGTGTCAATTGGGCCGGACCGGCCCGAAGGCCCGATGGCCCGGCCCGGTTTTACACGGGCTTGAGTCGGACGATTTAACATTTTTTTAATTTTGAGCCCGGCCCGGTCCGGAGTAAGATTGGACCGGGCTCGGGCTTGGCTCGGTCCGGCCCGGGCGGTCGGGTATTAAAAAAAAAAAAATAAGTAACACGGTGATAATTCTATTATTCTAAAATTTTAAATTAAAATTATGTTGTGAAGCTATCTTTAATGAATTATCATTTATTTCATATTTGTAACAACTAGAAATAAGTTTATCTAGATTAGTCTAATATTTACTTTATGCTATTTTGATTCAATGAACACTAATTTTATTATAAAAATAAATAAAAAATCAAAATATCTTTAAAAAATAAAATCGGGTCGGGCCGGACTTGGGCCAGGCCTTACCTAATTTTCTCGGGCCGGGCGGGGCTTCAAAAAATCGGGCCCGTCCGGGCCGGGCTGGACTTGGGCCGAACGATTGGAGACCGGGCTGGACCCGGGCCAGCACGGGCCCGGTCCAGGCCCGACCCATTGCCACCCCTAGTATAGTTAAGTAAAAAGAAAGCATTATTTAAGAATTAATAATAATTAAGATTTATTCCATGTATATTCACTAAAAAAATATAATACATTCACAAACACATAAATATAGTTTGTACATGCTCTTTTTTTTTTTGATATAGCCGAACCAAAAGGAGATGGTGGGGGCGCCCTCACGTGTGTAAGGTGCCACTACCTTCACCAAGTGGCTAAGAGTGTATTTCATTATGTAAGAGAAAAGAAAGGTTTGTAGGAGGATTACACGGTGGGCTGGATCTCATGGATGGGGTCCGTACCTTATCAAGATGGTATGGGTCCTTAACAATGTGGGGGAGATCAGCCCAATGTTCCCAGGTGGTAAGGTGAACACAAGATATGCATGCTCTTGACTGATAATGTATTATTGATTATACATAATATAAATAATTATATCTATGTAACTAACCTACGATATTATAACTCATGTATCTAATTTACAAATAATGATTAAATTAAGTAAAAATAAAATATTATTAAGAATAGAAATAATTAAGATTTAGGATTCTCAATTGATCAACGATTGTGATGAAATTTTCCAACGCAATTTGCACTAGTGACAGATATTTCTCCATCGCAAGTCTCTTGTTGATTTGCAGCAGAACATTTCTGTCGCAAAACTGTCGCTAATTGTCAACAACAGATTCATGCCGAAAAGATATTTTGTCGCTAATTCAGCGATAGATTAGTGAGATCATCTGTTGGACGCAAAGTATTCATTGCAAATCTCCGACAAATTAGCGACGAAAATTTTCCGTTGTTGGTTAATTACAAAAAGTTGTTGTGGATGTTTACATCATTGATCTGTCGCTGATCAGGGACGAATTAGCCACAAAAGTTTTCTATCGCAAATTAGCAACAAACTAGTGACAAAAAAATTTTGTCCCAAAGATGTCGCTGATTAGCTACGGAGATTTGTTTTGAATTTTTGTAGTCGCAAATTTGTTGTTAATCAATGACGAATCTGTGACAAATTTTCCCCATCGCTGATCTATTGTGAATTTGTGATAGAAATATTTCGTCGCTAATCTCACTTTTCCTTGTAGTGAACACCCATTACGCAACTTATTAAGCGGCCTTTTTATTTCATAGAATCACAGATGTAATGATTCGTCTGCTGGAAGAAACTCTTCCAACGACATCAACAACAAGTCAAAATACTTATTACTCCATCCACCCCACACTTAATATTAATCAATCTAATTAGAAAAGAATGTTTACTTAATTTCTTGCATCCTAGATAGACTTGTTGTTCAGCATTTTGTAGTAAGTGAAAAAAAAAACTTCAAATCGTGATCAAGTTGTACTGTATATAAGTATATTCATCTCACTCTTTATGTTCACTGAAATTATGCAAACACATTTGAAATGTATCAACTAGCATTTTATACATAGGTAAACTAGAACTAACATTTTTTACCGTATCATCTTTTGCTTTTTCACCATAAAATTTTCAAAACTCTCTATCTTTTACAACACCATCCAAATACAAGTGTTTTTTAACTCTCTCTTTTTTCCACCTTTTCAAGCATGTATAATGGCGACATGGACATCTAACTTTTGCATTGGATGGTACACCCATAAATGTAAAGCTGATAAATGAATCCACACCATCATAATAAATGAAATTTCTTGACAAATTCATCCATCTCTAATCTATTTCTCTATGTTGATTGACATATTGATACAAAACGAATGATGAACTAAATTAAAACATGTAGGACATTAATAATAATACTCGGGATTTTTAGTGGTGTTGCTAGTGTGGAGAAGGGGGGGGGGGGGGGGGGGGAGGGGGAGGGAGAATGTGAATAGAATTTTTCCAGGGTGTTGCCGGCATAAGGTAAGGGGGGAAGGCAATTGATGGTAGCGCGGAGGGGGGGAGGCAACGAGATGAGAAGAAAATATCTGGTAATGTCCCCTCTGCCCCTACGGTTGGGATTTCCAAGGGTCTTGCCAGCGTGGGGGAGCCGACTGGTGGCGACAGAGAGGGGGAAGGGAGTGTAACGACCCTTCTTATACCGGTATGATTATACCAATCTATGTCGGTACAAAGAGTGTCGTCACAGTGGGACATTTACCCAACACTAAACACTAGATTGAGATGTACACAAATATCAAAAAGAACAGCGGAAATAAATAAACATTCTCATTCTTATTCCATCATCATCATCTATCCATAGTCTATATAGAAATAAAGAGGTGTCAATATCCACATTATTACAACTCCAAAATAAAATACATTGTCCATAAGAATTACACAATTTTATTAATTACATACTAATGGAAGATAAGTAACAACGTAGAAATCTCCACAAAGGTAGCTACTCCTCGCGCTCGGAGTCGCTCCTCACTATGTCTTCCTCAGAAGTGGAGACACCTGTCACACCTGTACGCAGAAGCAATGATGAGTCTTCTAAAAGGCCCAGCAAGCTATCCAAGAACAACATCCTTACACATATCACTTACACATGCTGTCTTTTTATCAATAAGGAGAAACACATGCTTCATGCTTATAACATTTGACAATATAACATAATCATCCTACACATGCTTTCTACACATAACATGTACATGCTTTATCATCAAACTATATTCATATCATTGCACAATTCTACAAATTTAGAACATAGAGTTATGTACAAGTATATACAACCTAGCATGGTATCTAAGCATTTTCACATGTAGTCACAACAGTTAATCACATGTTTAGCTTGCTTTTTTAATATAAATAAAACATATTTACACATGATATCACATGTTCACATATTAACACTTTCACATTATGTTATCACATGCTCATATTCCACATTTACATAATACATGTTCACATTCACATAATCACACTTTTACACTTAGTTGCCGTGACACATAGTCCAAACCACCATTAGAAGAACACACTTACACATACACATACCCGTCACCTAAGAAACACAGTGACGAATCTTGGTTAACTGCATAGAACCGGGAGAAGCCCTCTCCACCCTAACCAGTGGGACTTGTCTACCTCCACGATTCATCCTAATACCCATAGGATATCACACACATTGAACCTTCCCGTAGGGACTTTACTATGGTACGGCTGCACAGCCCTCTATGGTAGCAGTGTCAATGTCACGTCCCGAGAATTACGTAGTGGATATTAATAATAATTCAGAAATAATTCGAGACGATAACCTGAGACGTGAATAGTCGGCAAATAAGCCTTTAGCTAGCACGCGCTAGATGTACAACAACATACATCATCATAGGGCCCAAATATTGAACTCAACTAATCTTGTATTCAAATCTCAAGTCATTGTATTCCAATCTGGAACTTCATAGTCACCTAGATTGGGTAAAAGTAGGGGATGAGCAAACTAGCCCAGTAGGATTTATATCTCAATGTGCGGGCAATGATATAAGTGATTAACATTTTAGAACTAGGTAAGCACGATGAATGTCATGATATGCATGTACGAATAAAACTCATTAAAACACGATACATGAAACAAGCTAGAGAGAGAGTGATCATGATAGAGCAAGAATATAACGAGCAA
Source organism: Colocasia esculenta (assembly GCA_014218235.1). NCBI lineage: Eukaryota > Viridiplantae > Streptophyta > Magnoliopsida > Alismatales > Araceae > Colocasia > Colocasia esculenta. Next base: position 24,578,580 of record CM024754.1, on the reverse strand, counting down.
TATGTTGTCAAGAGTGAGGCATGCAACAAGCACGCAAGATATCATGTAAATTGCAATAAATGTAGGATGGCCATATCACGCAAGCAAGCAAGCAAGAATGTAAGAGCTCGATCAAGTAACACTATTCAGGCACGTAGACACTAATGTACACCAAGAAAAGATCCATCAAGAATGCACACTAGGACATGTGTATGTGGTATTGTATCTATCATTCAACAAGCAAGCAAGACTCACAGCGCAGATGCAACGCCAGGAATGATATACCTCATGGTTAACAGTATATTTATGACTCTCCGTCATTGGGGCTAGACTGGAGCCCTTGGACAGTCGCCGTGCCCGGTCAGCATCTCATGTAAAATTTTAAATGTAGATACCCACAGTCATTATAATGGCCAGTGAGAGTTTCAATACGTAAACAGGTGTAATGTCATGTTCATGATGATGTGAGAACAAGTAATAAGTAAATTGAACATGATTTCATGATAACAATGTTCAAGAGATAAATTTGTCAACATAGCGGTACGATTTATACTTTAGTTTAATTTTACATTAATGGCTTTAGTCTAGATTGTAAATCACACTCGAGCGAGAACAGAGAGAAAGGAAGTGCAAGCTATTTTCAGGGAACTTCAATGGTACAACCAACTCGTCGGCCATGTGGGAATCCATGGTCAGAGGATTTACGGAGGCCTTGGAGAAAAGGTCAGTAGTCTACCGATTCGGAATAACCGGTAGAGAGCTTCCAAATTCCCAAGAAGGGCTGCCTAGAAGTGCAAGTGTGTAGTGATGTACGCGTGTCAATTCACAATCCATCGGTCTCAAACTCGCGGAAAACACTTAACATGATGTAATGCAATGAACAATGCATTTAACTACACATGGGTTTGCAAGATTTTAAGATAATAATTTTTCATTTAAAACATGGTAGAATAATGGAAGGATTGAATCACAAGTTGCATGAATGGATCATAACATTTAAAGAGCAATTAGAATAACCTTCATGTAATTAAAACTTTTAATGGGGTTACGACTTTTAAGCCATTAAATAACCATCATGCAATGATCAGACCTAAGACATGTGAATTACATGCTAAAAATCATATATATTTAAACAGACCTCAGGTACAGCGGTTAGATTTGCAAGAAAATAAGTGGGTTTCATGAAAAATCCTGAGGTCACGACAGACCCTTGTAAGGGTCGCGACGGGGTCAGATTAGATCGCGACAGTGCCTTGTAAGGATTGCGACAAGCTTGTCTGATCAGGCAGGCTGTTCGCAACGGGTTCATATGAAGAAGGCGACATGGCTGTCAGACCCGGAGGTCAGGTCGCGATGGCGGTCCGGTCGCGATCAGATCATGACGAAATTCTTGTCGCGATCTGCCTGAGAATGCGGCCTATCGAGCCGTCACATTCTCAGGTCCTTGGCCTGCGTCTGCTAGAGAAAGGACAGTGCTTTGGATTGCGGACCAGACTTTCCCTATTTTGACATAGGGTGTTCTAAAATTAAGAACAAATTGTACAGTGCATGAAAAGTAACGAAACTAGTTTTAAACCAACCTAGACATGCAAGGGTGCTTCCAGTAAATCGGAATTAGAAAACCATGATGGTTTCAACAGGCTTTAATCAAGTCCAACCCAACGTAAAACCAAGTGCAACCAAAAAACGTAGTGTCATGAAAAGACCCTCTTATCATGCTTATAACTCTCTAACTAATGACATGTAGACAAAAGTTCAACACAAGACATGACGAGAACAACTAGTAGAAAAACTTTCATGTGTGGGTTTTCTCTAATTCGATCTCAAATCACATGCAACATATAAAGAATGGAAAAAGCCCTAACAGTGTGCGACTTGGGGAAAACACTTATAACTCAAAATCTACTCATTGGAATTCGATGAAACCAGTGGGTAATGAATGCTAACTTGATGCTCTACACATTGGTATAGAATATGTTAAGGTTTGGCCCGAGAAAACCTACCTTTTGGGTTGATGAAGTCTCATTTTTTCAGAAAACCTATGTTCAGACCACCGTTTGAAGAACGCTTAATACTCCATGTATGCTGCATGGAATTTGGGCATTCCACTTGGGTTAGAACGTAGACTTGACCCTCTTCCAGGGGTATAAGCCTTGTAAGGTTTGGTTTAGGTTTGGCCTACCTTTGATCGACTTCAAGTGGATGGTTTGTGCAGGTCGCAGCAGAAGAACGGGGGAAGAAGATGTCCTTCTTGTGGTCGATTCACAGCTCCCCAGCCACAAAGAGCTCCTCCACACGACCCCAGAAAGTTTTAAACTCATCCCTAGGGTTTGGGTGAAGAGTATTTAAGCAACCAAGGCATTTAGAAGTCCTATTGTAACTAGGAAAGAAGGGTTGCGGGATTGGCTTGTGTCTTTCCATATTTTAAAGATCTCTCTCTCCATTAGAGAGTCTAGGCCATCAAGCAACCTCCATGGGTGGGTAGGCACAAATTGGGTTACCATATGTGCATGATTGCATCCCAATTCAACTATAATTGCCTCTTTCTAATTTCAGCTTATTTAAGCTACGAATTTCCATGCATTTTCTTGCTTCATTTGATTTATGGTCATATGTGGTCCATTGGCCCAATTATGATAATGGGCCATCAATATATAATGTGGAAGTCTCCCCAACATTTTTAATTAATTTTATGGTTGCGTCGTATTTTCGTGTTAACAGCTTTCCGACTGTTTCCTAATTTGGATAATCGGTCACAATAACTCTTAAACCTAGCCAAATGATTTTTATTGACCAAATTTCTTGATGGGTCATTAGAGGATATTATTTAAAGTCCGTATATGATTTTATGACTTTTATGAATTACGATAATAAGTCGCGAAACACTTTAAACTTGGCTAATCTGATTTTTCTTGCGCAAATTTCTTTGTCAAAAATTTAGGAATAATGTGTGGGGTGATTTATAATTTTTATGGATTTTTCTGATGTGTTTTAGCACATACGATAATGATTCGTATGTTTTAAATACTTTGATACTATGGAAATTATTTTTTCATTTATTTGAATTTTTATATAGTTAAAATTTTCGGGGTGCTACACCCTCTCCCACTTAAGAGAATTTGGTCCTCAAATTCATGTATAGAAAGTTATTGTACCAGTGAGGTACACTTGTGAATAGCTCCGGGTATTTTGTGCATTGCTTCCTCGGTTTCCACGTGTCGTCTTCATCCATGCGTTGATTCCATCTAACCCTTACCAGTGGATGATCTTGTTCCTTAATTGGCGCAGTTCCTGGTCCACGATCTTAATTGGCTTCTCTTGATATGTTCCGTCTTTGTTGAATCCAGGAGCTCATATTCTATGACATGCCACGGATCCGTACGTACTTTTTCAACATGGATATGTTGAACACATTGTGTATTCCATCCATTGTGGTGGTAAAGCAAGACGATATGCCACCTCACCGATTCTTTCATGGATTTCGAAAGGCCCGACAAACCTTGGTGACAACTTGCCTTTAATGCCAAACGTCTGATCCCACGTCCTGGAGACACTTTAAGAATACATGTTCCCCAACCTGAAACTCCAGGTCTCTTCTTTATTATCTGCATACGTCTTTGTCTTTGCTGCGCCACTGCCATTCTTTCTTTAATAAGCTTTACCTTCTCTATGGTTTCCCTTATCATCTCTGGTCCTAGCATTGTTTTTCGCCAACTTCATACCAGCATATTGGAGATCGGCAACTCCTGCCATGGAGTGCTTCAAATGGTGCCATTTGAATGCTAGCTTGATAGCTATTATTGTAGGCGAACTCCACGAGAGGTAAGTGTTCGTGCCAGCTACCTCCAAAATCTAGGACACATGCTCTAAGCATATCTTCAATCACCTGGTGGTTCTCTCTGTCTGACCATCTGTCTGTGGATGGAAAGCCGTGCTAAAGTTTAGTTTAGATCCCAAGGAGTAGTGCAGTCCTTCCCAAAAAGTGGGATGTAAACCTAGGGTCTCTATCAGACATGATAGACACCGGTACTCCATGAAATCTGACTATTTCCTTCACATACAATGCAGCCAGAACATCTACTGACCACTTATTCTTCACTGGCAAGAAGTGAGCCGACTTAGTTAAGCGGTCGGCAATAACCAAGATACCATCGAATCCACCTCTGGATCTGGGTAGTCCAAAAATAAAGTCCATCCCTATCCCTTCCCATTTCCATTCCGGGATTTCTAGGGGTTTGAGTTTACCTGTGGGTCGCAAGTGTTCCGCCTTGACCTTTTGACATGTTAAGCATCAGGCGACATATTCCGCCCCTCTCTCTTATTAGGCCACCAAAAGCTTCTTTTCAAATCTTGATACATTTTGGTAGTTCCAAGATGAATGGTATACTTGGTCTTGTGAGCCTCATCCATAATCATTTTCTTTGTCTCCACATGGTCGGGTACACAGACTCGATCCCAGAACAATAGTCTTCCATCTTCAGTTAATGAGAAATCTGGCCTGGTCTAGATTAGCCTTAATCTCCACAAGTACGGGGTCATTGTCTTGGAGTGTTGTGATGTCCTCCAATAGTGTAGGTTGTCTCTAACACTAGGAACAAGGCATCCTTCTCTTTGATGTCAGCATCAATATTTAACTTGGCGAAGTCCTCTAATAACTTCCATTCGTCCACCATTAAACTTGACAATGTGATCATTGGCTTTCTACATAGAGCATCCGCCACAGCATTTGCTTTTATTGGATGGTATTGGATCGTGAAGTCGAAGTCTTTGAGATACTCCAACCACCTCCGCTGTCTCATATTCAAGTCCTACTGAGAAAATAGATACTTCAAGCTTTCTAGTCAGAAAACACAATGAATTTTTCACCATATAGATAATGACGCCATATCTTCAAGGCGAAGACTACAGCAGCTAGCTCCAGATCATGTACAGGATAATTATCCTCGTGCTTCTTCAATTGTCTGGACGCGTAGCATATAACTTTCCCATTTTGCATCAGCACACAGCCTAGGCCGATCCGGATGCATCGGTGTATACTTCAAATCTACCCCCAGCAACTGGCAGTGTCAATACGGGTGCCGAGGTAAGGTGCCCTTTCAATGCCTTGAAACTTTCTTCACAATCATCAGTCCATGCAAATGGATTCTCCTTCCTGGTAAGCCTGGTCAATGGTACAGCTATCCTTGAGAAATCTTTAATGAAGCGACGATAATAACCAGCTAAACCCAGAAAGCTCCTATTCTCTGACACAGTTGTCGGCCTTTCCCAGTTCTTTACCGCCTCCACCTTAGATGGATCCACAGAGATTCCCTCCTTGGATATGATGTGACCAAGGAAAGACACTTCCTCCATCCAGAATTCACACTTACTAAGTTTAGCATAGAGTTGATTATCTCTGAGCACTTGCAGAGCAACCTTCAAGTGTTCCTCATGTTCTTCTTGGATTTGGAGTAAATAAGGATGTCGTCAATGAACACCACTATAAACTGTCCAAGTATGGCCTATAAATATTGTTCATAAGTTGCATGAAAGCCGCTGGAGCATTTGTTAAACCAAACGGCATGACCACGAACTCATAGTGACCATATCTACTCCGGAATGCAGACTTATGAATATCCTCCTCCTTTATTCTTAGTTGATGGTAGCCTGATCTTAGATCTATCTTGGAAAATATTGTGCACTGGAGATCTGGTCAAACATCTCATCGATGCGGGGCAGTGGATACTTATTCTTTATTGTCAACTGGTTTAACTGATGGTAATCAATGCATAGCCTCATTGTCCCGTCCTTCTTTCTGACAAATAGCACTGGTGCTCCCCACGGGGATGTGCTAGGCCTGATAAAACCTGGTCTAGCAATTCTTGGATCTGTCTTTTCAACTCCTGCAATTCAACAGGGGACATGCGATACGGAGCCTTTGAAACAGGGGCTGTCCCAGGGAGTAACTCAATGGTGAAGTTTACCTCCCGCTCAGGTGGTATACCAGGTAATTCCTCTGGAAATACATCAGGATAGTCCCTGGCTATTGGAATGTCTTCTAGGGTTGGTTTCTTCTTTTCAGTTGCCAAGACGGAAACTAGGAAAGCATCACAACCCTGGTTGATCAGCTTAGAGGCCTTTAGGGAGGATATCAAGATAGGGTGTTTGTGATAACGGGTGCCAAGTAGTGATAGAGTTGGAAGGTTTGGTCTTTTAAAAGTGACCCTCCTATGGCGACAGTTTACATCGGCATCATATTCAATTAGCCAATCGACACCAAAATGGCATCATAACCCTTCATGTCTAAACAGATAAGGTCGGCAGGGAGATTGTGTCCTCCAATTATAGTTTCACATTTCGGAAAGTAGTGAGTGAGTTCAGATTCTGAGCCTAGTGGGGAGGCTACAGTGATCTTGGATTTCAAGGGTACAGGTTTGACAGGTAGAGTTGCAGCAAATGTGGAGGAAATAAATGAATATGCAGCTCCAGTATCAATAAGCACAAATGCAGGTTGCGAGTGTATGAAAATGGTACCTTCCACCATACCCCTTCCTCGGGTAGGTCAGCTTCTAGGACAGCATTAAGGCATCCTGACATCGTGGTACATTCGGGCTTTGCCTGGTTGGTCCTTCATCATTGGACAGTCAGGAATACGGTGGTCACGACCACACATCTCAAGCATGCCCCGAGCTTCTTCCAGCATTCTTAGCTCGTGCCCTGGTTATCACATAATTCAGCAACTGCCTAGCTCCACTTTGACTTCTTGTCTCCAGTAAGCATTCAGGGCTTGCCTGGTGGTTCATCATTGGACAGTCAGGAATACGGTGGTCACGACCAGCATTCAAGCATGCCCCGAGCTTCTTCCAGCATTCTTTAGCTCGGTGCCATGGTTTATCATAATTTACAGTTTTCAACCAACTGCCTACCCTCCACTTTGACTCTCTTGTTCCAGTAACATCAGGCTTTGCCTGGTGGTTCTCATGGACAGTCAGGAATACGGTGTCACGACCACACTCAAGCATGCCCCGAGCTTCTTCCAGCATTCTTAGTCGTTGCCCGTTTATCAAGAATTTACAGTTTTAACCAACTGCCTACCCTCCACTTGACTCTTGTCTCCAGTAACATCTCTTCGACATCGGCTTGTTGTTGTTGTGTTGACGTTGTTGTTACGAAAAGTTGGAGCAATATTAGGTGCTCCCTTCTTGATGAAGACCGGCTTAGAGTTGTCCTTGCCCCTCATGCCCTCTACTTTGGCCATGGTGTTTCTACCAGCTGAGCTCTTTGGACCATCTCAGTGTAAGTTTGAATGTTGTGTGGTCCGAGCCTTTCAATGAACATGGGCCTGAGCCCATCCATGAACCGATTTGCCTTAAGTCTTTCAGTTCCCACCAAGTGTGGGGCATACACAGCAAGATGCGCGAACTGAGCCTCATACTCAGACACGGACATTCCTTTCTATTTTAGTGTGGCAAACTCCGCTGCCTTCTTCTCCTTGACTCTCTCAGAGAAATACTTTCCCCAGAATATCTCCAGAATCCGGCCCACTCCAGTTCGCCAACATTAGGCAGGTGGGCCGATGTGGCCTTCCACCATGCTCAGGCATCCTTAGTGAATTGAAAAGTGGCCAGTACCACCTTTCCCTGTTAGTGCATTGCATGACTTGGAAGATCCTTTCTATCTTCCTGCCAATTCTCTGCTTCGTCTGGATCAGGGGATCCAGAGAGAACGAGGAGGGTTCAAACTCCTAAAATTGCGGTGCAGATCACCCGCTCCATTCTAGCAGCAGCAAGCCTGATTTCCAGCCTGAACCACATTTGTAAAGCCTGAGTCAATCCAGCACGGTTTCTTGCATAGCTTGCCATGGTTGCGAGCCATTGCAGTTGAGTGTAAGAGTTATGAGGGTCCTAAGAAAAAGGATGGAAACCAATTAATGTCTCTAGATACATTATCAGAGTCAATGGGTAGGAGTGTTTAATTCTTCTAACATATTCCCAGTCTCTACCCATTCTCACCAGGTACTATATTTAATTTCCATGACCTAGGTTCCATAGGTATCTCCTAATCTGAGACATATATCCTATTTGGTATCCTAGGCTCTGATACCACTAAACTGTCACGACCCGAGAATTACGCAGTGGATATTAATAATAATTTGGAAATAATTCAAGACGATAACCGAGACGTGAACAGTCGGCAAATAAGCCTCTAGCTAGCACGCGCTAGATGTACAACACATACATCATCATAGGGCCCAAATATTGAACTCAACTAATTTGTATTCGAATCTCAAGTCATTGTATTCTAAATGGAAACTATTGCAGGACTAAGACTCAATAAAAATGCAAAAGTACATAATACCTCACTTCCTACTACATGTTCTAACACTCAAAATAAACTAACTATAGATAGACTCATAATTGGAACGCTCATCACTCGACGCATTCCCATCCTCGACTTGCTCTTCCTCTTGAATTCATAGTCACCTAGATTGGGTAAAAGTAAGGGATGAGCAAACTAGCCCAGTAGGATTTATATCTCAATGTACGGGCAATGATATAGTGATTAACATTTAGAACTAGGTAAGCACGATGAATGTCATGATATGCATGTACGAATAAAACTCATTAAAACACGATATATGAAACAAGCTAGAGAGAGAGTGATCGTGATAGAGAATGAATAAACGAGCAATATGTTTCAAGAGTGAGGCATGTAACAAGCACGCAAGAGATTCATGTAAATTGTAATAAATGCAGGATGGTCATATCACGCAAGCAAGCAAGCAAGAAAGTGACGAGCACGATCAAGTAACACTAATCAGGCACGTAGACACTAATGTACACCAAGAAAAGATCCATCAAGAATGCATACTAGACACGTGTATGTGGTTTTGGATCTATCATTCAACAAGCAAGCAAGACTCCCAGCGCAGATGCAACGCCAGTAATCATTATACCATGGTTAACAGTATATTTATGACTCTCTGTCATTGGGGCTAGACTAGAGCGCTTGGACACTCGCCATGCCCGGTCAGCATCTCATGTAAAACTTTAAATGTAGATACCCACAGTCATTAATAATGGCCAATGAGAGTTTCAATACGTAAACAGGTGTAATGTCATGTTCATGATGATGTTGAGAACAAGTAATAAGTAAATTGAACATAATTTAATGATAACAATGGTTAAGAGATAAATTCGACAGCATAGCTGTACGATTTATACTTTAGTTTAATCTTTACATTAATGGCTTTAGTCTAGATTGTAAATCACACTCCGAGAACAAGAAGAGAAAGGAAGTGCACGCTATCTCTAGGGAATTTCAATGGTACAACCAACTCGTCAGCCATGTGGGAATCCATGGTCAGAGAAGATTTACGGAGGCCTTGGAGAAAAGGTCACTAGTCTACCGATTCGGAATAACCGGTAGAGAGCTTCCAAATTCCCAAGAAGGGCTGCCTAGAAGTGCAAGTGTGTAGTGATGTACGCGTGTCAATTCACAATCCATCGGTCTCAAACTCGCGGAAAACACTTAACATGATGTAATGCAATGAACAATGCATTTAACTACACATGGGTTTGCAAGATTTTAAGATAATAATTTTCATTTAAACATGGTAGAATAATGGAAGGATTGAATCACAAGTTGCATGAATGGATCATACATTAAAAGAGCAATTAGAATAACCCTGTAATTAAAAATTTTAATGAGTTAACCACTTTAAGCCATTAAATATCCATCATGCAATGATCAGACCTAAGACATGTGAATACATGCTAAAAATCATATATTTAAACAGACCTCAGGTACAGCGGTTAGATTTGCAAGAAAAATAAGTGGGGTTTCATGAAAAATCCTGAGGTCGCGACAGACCCTTGTAAGGGTCGCTACCGGGTCAGATCAGATCACGACAGTGCCTTCTAAGGATCGCGACAGGCTTGTCTGATCAGGCAGGCAGTTCGCGACGGGTTCATATGAACAAGGCAACATGGCTGTCAGACCCGGAGGTCAGGTCGGGACGGTGGTCCGGTCGTGATGAGATCGCGATGGAATTCTTGTCGCGATCTGCCTAAGAACGCGGCCTATCGAGCCGTCGCGTTCTCAGGTCCTTGGCCTGCGTCTGCCAGAGAAAGGACAGTGCTTGGATTGCGGACCAGACTTTCCCTATTTTGACACAGGGTTGTTCTAAAATTAAGAACAAATTGTACAGTGCATGAAAAATAACAAAATAGTTTTAAACCAACCTAGACATGCAAGGGTGCTTCCAGTAAATGGAATTAGAAAACCATGATGGTTTCAATAGGCTTAATCAAGTCCAACACAAACTAAAATCAAGTGCAACCCGAAAAGTAGTGTCATGCAGAGACCCTCTTATCATGCTTATAACTCTCTAACTAATGACATTTAGACAAAACATTCAAACACACAACATGACGATGACAACTAGTAGAAAAACGTTCATGTTGTGGGTTTGCTCTAATTCGTCTCAAATCACATGCAACATATAAAGAGCGGAAAAAGCCTTAACAGTGCGCGACTTGGGGAAAACGCATATAACTCAAAATCTACTCATTAGAATTCGATGAAACCAGTGGGAATGAATGTTAACTTGATGATCAACACATTGGTATAGGAATATGTTAAGGTTTGGCCCAAGAAAACCTACCTTTTGAGTTGATGAAGTCTCATTTTTTCAGAAAACCTGTGTTCAGACCACCGTTTGAAGAATGCTTAATACTCTGTGTATGCTGCATGGAATTTGGGCATTCCACTTGGGTTAGAATGTAGACTGACCCTATTTCCAGGGGTATAAGCCTTGTAAGGTTGGCTTAGGTTTGGCCTACCTTGATCGACTTCAAGTGGACGGTTGTGCAGGTCGCAGCAGACGAAACGGGGAGAAGATGTCCTTCTTGTGGGTTGATTCACAGCCCCCAGCCACCAAGAGCTCCTCCACACGACCCCAGCAAGTTGTAAACTCGTCCCTATGGTTTGGGTGAAGAGTATTTAAGCAACAAGGTATTTAGGAGTCCTATTGTAACTAGGAAAGAAGGGTTGCGGGATGGCTTGTGTCTTCCATAATTTGAAGATCTCTCCCTCCATTAGAGAGTCTTGGCCATCAGCAACCTTCATGGGTGGGTAGGCACGAATTGGGGTTACCCAAATGTGCATGATTGCATCCCAATTCAAACTCTAATTGCCTCTTTCTAATTTCAGCTTATTTAGCTACGAATTTCCATACATTTTCTTACTTCATTTGATTTTTGGTCATATGTGGTCCTTGGCCAATTATGATAATGGGCCATCAATTATAATGTTAGAAGTCTTCCCAACATTTTTATTAATTTATGGTTGCGTCGTAGTTTCGTGTTAACAGCTTTTCGACTTGTTTCCTAATTTAGATAATCGGTCACAATAACTCTTAAACCTAGCCCAAATGATTTTATTGACCCAAAATTCTTGGTGGGTCATTAGAGGATATTATTGAAGGCCGTATTGATTTTATTTAATTTATGAATTACGATAATAAGTTGTGAAACACTTTAACTTGGCTAATCCAATTTTTCTTGACAAAAATTTCTTTGTGGAACATTTAGGAAAAATGTGTGGGGTTGATTTATAATTTTTATGGATTTTTCGATGTGTTTTAGCACATACTATAATGATTCGTGTTTTATATACTTTGATATTATTGAAATTATTTATTTCTATTTGTTAGAATTTTTATATGTTAAAATTTTCGCGGTGCTACAGTCAATCTTGGCATAATTTTACACATTCCACTTAATCACATGTTCACATTATACACACACTATTTAGCACACTACATGCACTTTCAAGTAATTGCAGATGATTCAGTTTATCTAACATGATGCTACTGTTTCACAGGGATAAGTGGATCATAATACAGTCTAATCATGCTACTAATCATTAATTTCACATTATTAAACTTAACATACTCATCATGGCCAAACACCCTCATTAAATAATAACAGTCCTACTGTTATCAAAACAGAACGAAATTTTTACCATAGGCTGTACACATGTTATATATCACATACCCAACTTTTCATATTTTCGGAATAGTAGACTAATTTTTACAATTTAAAACATATCACATGCGTAATTAACAAGAAATTCATTAAACATGATTCACAGTAGAACAGTCGTGCCTAACAGTTCCAAAACATGAAAGCAGTCATCACATGATCATGAAAAATTTATGAACCCTAATATACAAAGATCTAATTATTCAGAATTTATCATGGTCTATTCATGCTCATTATTCAATTACAGTAATTTTAATAAATGAAACTATTTACAGAAATTCGGTATAACCTCATGAGATAACCTACTAACTGTGCTTAACCACATATATGTTTTACAGCATACACTTATACTCAGAAATCCGACAAAAACACCACAATAATCAAAACAACCCTTCTGTGAAACCTGAAGAAGTTGGCCGCACATGTGTGCCGCCAACAGGGGTTAACGACACAAGATGTTGCCGCTAACTCTGGATCTTAACGGCAGCAAGCGGGCCGTTAGTTCTTGTATGCAGAAGGGCAGATTGAATGCACATATCTTGACGAACTGGGGGTTCTAGGACACGAGGAAAAATCTAATAAAATCCTAGGACCTAGGGAACATGGGTAGGGATGAAATCCCTAGATCACTTGCCTGGAATAAAATTGCTAATGGGATCATCAGTCGAAGATGCCCTCCTCGGCCAAGCCAAGAAGGTGCTCAATCTCCCAGATCCGGTTCTGTGTCGATGTAGGTCGCACACCGAGTCAGGGAAGCTTCACCAATGTCCAGAGCTTCTTCCAGTCGATGAAGATCCCAGAAGACGCACCAAATCGCCAGATCAAAGCCATCAAAGTCTAGGTTTTCTCACAAAGCACGAGGTTTCCCAAGAGCCAAAATAAACTCTTTCAATGCAAACAGGGTATTTTATAGGTTTAAGGGGTTTGGGTATGCAATAAGAATAGGATCCTACCGTTGGAGGTGGGTTTCCTAATCCAGAACTGGAGGAAAACGTGACCGTTTCTAGATTTGAAAGCGCAACAAAAACTGAGAAGTAAACAACCATAATGCTATCGTTAATAGGATAAAACGGCCATCTATGTGGACGCGACCTGCCCTTAACGTCAATGCATGTTGACGTTAATGGCATTTCGGCTAGAACACAAAAACTCAATAAACATGCATTTACAATATAAATACATACTATATTCATCAATTATTTAAATACAATATATACAACTTAAATAAGACAATATATATACATAAATAGGCATGTATATACATATGTACATATACACAACATCATTTAAACATAATATGTACAGAGTTAAAAAACATGTTGTAATGACTGACCTCCCGGACCCCGCCAGGGACCCCGAAGTTCGCACCGCCACCCACGGATCTGAAGATCCGGAAGGGTTAGAATAAATAGTCTAGTGAGATATGCAATGAATTTGAATAACTATAACAATTATGTACAATATACAAAGGTCTGTACAACGTGTCCCAAGCAAAAGCACAGGTACAGAAGAAAGGTGCAGTCCTAAGGGGCATACCCGAGGACTTGCGAAACACAACTCTTAGCTCACTCGGCTAAAAGAGCTCACAACACTCGCTCTCACTGCTGCTGAAAAACGCGGCGCCACAGCCGCCTCCGCAAATAGTCCGACACTGAGCTCCCGCGACGACGAGCCCCTAGCAGAAGAAAGTAGGGGGGGTGAGCCTCACGAACAAGGCCTAGTAGGGATTACCAGTCCCTCATCGGCCAGAGCAGCAGGAACTCCGAAAACAGGAAAAAAACAATAGAAAGCTGTAAAGCGAGAAACACCTACAACATGTATACTAAGCAGCGGAAGAGAACAACGCAACGCCACAACACCAACCGAGGTCGGGCACACACACGACTCACGCAGACAGAAACCAACGGAGTTGGGCCACAGAGCGGAAGCAACCGTCGGCACACCCGCCGAGATCACGCTAAATTAGGTGATAACGACCTTCACCGCAAGCACGACCACCTCAGACCTCCACAGGTCGAGGGCCCACAAGCAGAACCACCCCGGACCCCAGATAAACCGCAAGGTCGGGAAGCCATACACGCCGGTGTCACTACAGACTGACAAACCAAGAACGGAGCTAGCTACGATACTGAGAGGAAACGAGGGGGAACCACCAGAAGCATGAGTTGCCCACGGCTAGACCAACGACGCCTGCGGAAGCAAGGCACAGCCAGGCTATAACGCTGTGCAAACAAAGGCTACGGATAACACTTAGAAACATCGCGGGAAACGCCGTCACAACAACAGCAAACAAGCCACCGCAGCTAGCAGCCAAGAGGGGGACCCGCACTCCACACACTCTACTCGCTAGCCTAGCTCATGCCTTCATCCCCGAAGGGCGAGACAGAGCCGCCAGAGAAACACACAACACACGCAACACCGCAGCCTGGCCAAGTTGCGGCCCTACGCCTGACCTCCCTACGCAGCTCCAGAACCAACATAGAGCGAGGCAGTGAGACGAAGGCTGTTTTGTCTACGTTAGGAAAGCACTCCGAACCCCTCGACGTCCCAGACCCAGACAAGAGAGCACTACAAACGACTCAGCGTCGCTGTCCAACCACCGTTTTCCTCTCAGCTCCAGAGTTCACTCACGTGGGCTGCCAACTTGAGCACACTCGTAGCCCGGATACCTCCCTCAATAGGCTCTCGAGGATGGGGGTCCCAGGCATTGGTAACAACCTCTCAGAACAGGACAAGCCCTCAAGTGCCTAGCACCGGGCAAATAGGCGGGGCAGCACAACAAGAACCACGCCGAACCGCTGGCTTGTAACACACGACAAGCCCAGCAAGCGAGAGGCATGCACGGACACTCAAAAAGGTCGTCGGCCAACCAAACACACACGGGAAAGCTGAAGCCTCAGAACACTACTATCAGCACGGAAAACTGTCGCTCTACTAATAATCGATCGATCGTCAGTCAATCGATTATAGACAGACGTGACCCTCTGGCACCACTGCTAGGACACGGCCACGAAGGTGTCACCTTCGATTACTGAACCCAGGGAGGCAACCAGCCGCGTTCCCTACCAGAAGGTCCTAAGAGCAAAGCCTGCCCTGGGGCACACGTCGACACACAACAGCCCATGGAAGCACCGAGGCAACATAGGTACTGTCGCGACCCCCAAGGCCGTCGCGACACCATCGCGACGGGGAAGGGCACCGCGATAGCCCTCCTGTTGCGATGGGGCAACGCGTCGTGACAGTAGACCCTGTCGCGACCCGGAAACATGTCATGACAGCAATCCTGTCGTGACCGGGAAGCGTAGCGCAACACCGAGCCGTCGCGACATCAGCTGGGAGGCAGACCAATGGGATCCTCAATCCCGGGCCACCCACAAACCATACAACATGCACACACGGGGAGGGGAGCATGGGGAAAGCTGTAAATGCTAACTACAAAGCCCCGAGAGCTCTCGATCCACCCGGATCGAGAAGGGCACAAGGAAATCCCTACCTTTCACGAAGAAGAACCGAACCCCGTAGGGCCCTTCACGTCGGTTGGCCACCTCCTCCTCGCTCCACGCAAGCTCCAAGACGCCTGAACACCGCGCACGACCCTCCTCCTCACCTGAAATGCACGAAGGGGAGAGGGGGAGGCAGAGCACCGCCGGAGGGAGAGGGAGAAGGGAAGAAGAGAAGAGAGGGGGGGGGGGGGGAAGGGGCGCCGGCCAAGGCTTTTACTCCGGTCCTCGAGACGCGACGGACCACCCCGTCGTGTTAACAACCTTAATGTGACGGGTCAATGGACCGCAACAAGAATGCACCCCCCAAGGGCGCCGTGACAACATGACAGGCCGTACTGACACGCCTGCCACCCTGACAGGCGTCAGACAACCGAAGCGACATAAATCAGTCGCGACACGAAGACACGACGGAGAGCTAGGCCGCGACTAGAACGCGACCCACAAGCTCACCGCGACACGGATGACTGTAGCATCTAGCATTCCCGACGCGACACCAACACATCACCCAGCCTGGACGCGTCAGTGGCCAGTCATCCCACGACACCGGACGGAAGCTGGGAAACCGGGTCTTACATCCTACCCCCCTTAAGACAATTTCATCCTCGAAATTAGAAAAATCTCAAATGACGAAACTAAGCACAGGGAGCAGACATAAGACCAGTGCAAAGAAGCCACTAAGTCTCAACACAACTTCCTCGTGGCAACAATCGCGCAACCAAATGCGCGGAACACATGAAACGCGGAAAGCCAACGGCTCACACAACGAGCTCCAACACACAGGGAGAACACAACCGAAAAACTGAACGTCTCACAACACGCTCCAAACACGAGTGGAGTACCATGCCGAGAAACCGAAAACTCACTCCAGCCACACGTGGGGCGCCTAAACGGAACGACAACTCCACGGTGCCGAGCAACGCCAAATCTGGCCCGAACAGCAGAAAACGCCAGCCGAAAACACTACACGGCTGCAGCTGCCAACAGACCCACTGTTGGGACCAACCGATCGACAACTACTCTATCACGGTAAAACTCGACAGAGGCACAGTTGCCGACAACAACACGAAAAATGCTTGAGAACAAACCACAAGTCTCAGAGGGACGGCCTCACGCTACTAGCAACAGCCAGCACCCGGTCAACGGCCCAACTGAGGAATCACGCGAGCGACGAGAACATGAGCAACATCGTGCTCACGGAGAATCTGCGACACACGGAACAACGTCTACTGTCACCACTAGGTCTCACCTAGACCTTCCTCGCGGTCCAACATGGACAACAAACACATGGGGAGGAAAACTCAACACGTGAAAACGGCATCCACTGTCACCACTAGGTCTCACAGACCTTCCTCGCGGTCAACAGGGATACAAATGCACGCGGAGCCATAAGAATTGGGAGACCACACGCTCCACAGCGCAACACATCACGACGAAAACACGAAAGATGTCTGAGGTTAAGCCAAAACTGGACACCTCACAATGTCGACAAACACGTGGTCAGTACTAGCAAGCCAATAGGCCTCACTGTCACCAGACAAACTGATAGGAGACTCCGCCATCAGCTTCCAGACTCACAACACCAAGCACAACGGAGAGCCAACGAAGGGTGGCAGCACACCCGCCACGCGCCACACAGGGCTCAGTGTGGGTACCAACATGCAAACCATGCAAAAAGACACATAAACATGGGAACCAAAACAAACGCAGAGGTCGAGAACAACACACCGACCTCGGGGGACCCCAACCGAAGCAGGGTACCATAACAGAACACACTCGCTCCCAAAACGAGAGGGAGAACCTGGACACAGGCTCGACCAAAGCCTGGTGTACCACTGATAGGGCTACTAGAAAAAGCAAAGCAGCCACCCCACAGCGGTAACAGTACAACCACAAGGCTCAGGCT
>CM024754.1:24383931-24561069 GCA_014218235.1 Colocasia esculenta | reverse complement strand
TCACTGACGAAGATGCAGAGAACGCTCGTTCAAGCTATCAAAAATCTTCTGCTAGAATTCTAAGAGCCAACAAGTCATTCCTTCTCGTGTTGCTCTTTGCTCTCCACTCTGTAGTGAAAATCTAGAGAGAGCTTGTGTAGTTCTGAGAGTGCACTAAGCTTAGATTCTTTTCTCTCAGTTCTAGTTGCTTCAGATCCTTTCTTGTCAAAAGCTTGATCTAGGGGCTTGAATTTCATTCAATTCTCTTTGAGTTGTTGTTCCCTTCGGGTGTGAAGGAAGACCTGGTGGTATCCAGGGTGTAGTTCCCTTCGGTTGTGAAGGAAGACCTGGTGGTATCCAGGGTGTAGTTCCCTTCGGTTGTGAAGGAAGACCTGGTGAGGTATCTAGGTGTTGTTGTTCCCTTCGGGTGTGAAGGAAGACCAGCTGAGCTGGGTGTTGTTGCGTCCTTAGGGGGACTGTACCCTAGTTAGTGAAATCCTGAGTTGTTGCTCAGGGACTGGACGTAGGACTCCTAAGGAGAGGAGGTCTGAACCAGGATAATCCTTGTGTTGTGTGATTGTCTTCTTTGTGTGTTTGATATTTAGACTAACAGTCACTAACCTCATTCGAAGAACGTTTGTGTGAATATTTTTTTAGTTACAGGTATCTGGTAGATTATTTTAAAAGACCCATTCACCCCCCCCCCCCCCCTCTGGGCTCGTCAACTGGGCAACAGGTCTTTCCTAGTCCAGCTAACCCATTTGTAATATCTGTAAATCTACTGAACATTTGGGTAATGAACTCACCTGATTGCATTTGAAATCTCTCGTACTGTGCTACAAGAATGTCTATTCTTGTTTCCTTCACCTTGTCTATGCCTTCTTAGGTGATTCTGAGCTTTTCCCACATTTCCATTGCAGATTTGCAGGCTGAGACTCTGTTGAACTCCTTTTTACTAAGGGCACAGCACAGAATACTCTTTGCTTTACAATTCTGCGAGATCTTCTTCCTATCATTGTCTGTCCACTGAGCTTTCTCATTTGTGACCAGAAGATCGCCTTCTTCTACTATGGACCATATCTGATAATCGTGGCCTTGCAGAAAGTACTCCATTCTTGTTTTCCAGTATGTGTAATCCTCTCCATCGAACAATGGTGGTCAGTTGACAGACTGACCTTCGTTGTGACCTTGGGCTACCATGGATCTTTACTCTTCAGATCGTTGGATCTTTTCTTTGTCGAAGAGACTAGCTCTGATACCACTTGTTTCCCGGTTGACTAGCCCAAAGGGGGGGTGAATGGGTCTTTTAAAAATCTATTTAGGTTACACCTGTACGTAAAGGTATACACAAAAACAATCTTCGGTGATGGTTAGTAATGGTTAGTATGAACAACAAACTCACAAAGAATCAATCACACAACGGAAAGAATTATCCTGGTTCGGACCTCCTTCCTTAGGAGTCCTACGTCCAGTCCCTGAGCAATAACTCGGGTACAGTCCCCCTATGGACACTACAACACCCAGCACAGTTGGTCTTCCTTCACACCAGAAGGGAAAAACCACACCCTGGATACCTCACCAGGTCTTCCTTCACAACAGAAGGGAAACAGCACCCTAGATCCCACCAGGTCTTCCTTCACTCACGAAGGGAAATACCATAAAGAGAATAGAATGAATTCAAGCCCCTAGATCAAGCTTTTTCAAGCCAAGATCTGAAGCAACAAGTACTGAGAGCAAAAAGATCTAAACAAGGCACACTCTCAGAACTACACGGGCTCTCTTAGAAATTCTATTACAACACAGAGAGCGAAGAGCTAAGGATGATGAGGAATGAGATTCTTGGCTCTAGACTTCTTACAGAAGAATTTGAATGTTTGAATGCAAGATACTTGATCTCCACTTGGGTTACTTCTCATTCTTCTCTTCTGTCTTGTATTTAAATCTTCTTTTGAAATACGGTCGTTGAAGTAACCGTTGTCTCTTAAGTTGATAGACGTTAGACTGCTTGACATTTGGAAGCTTCAACAATCTTTTATCCATTTGAACACGCAAAGAGATAGGGTCTTCTGGTGTCTATAAGGTCCAACGTTGTATGACAGAATGTCTTCAGGACCCTACACATAATAAATGCTAGAACAGTAGACAGCTAGGCTGTCTCTTGGTGTCAGTAAACGTTGACGTGAGTATTCACCAAAATAGCAAAGTCAAGTATCTTGTTCTATGAGATGTTGACAGAATATGCATAATAAGAAAATGATATCATCTGCAAGCATGCAAAGATACGTTCTGCCTTTATTAAATGCACAACAGATAGATAGATAAGAGAAGACTTTGACTATTCAACGCTTTAAGAGATAAGGTAAATGTCAAGTCGATATAAACCATAAAGTCGTTGTCTATATGACTTATGAAATCATTATGAATACTAACAAGTCATTATAGAGAGCAATCGTTATAGAAAGCATGTTTATGTGTTCAACAAGGAAATCGTTATGAATACTTATAAAGTCATTATGAGCTTTAAAGAAATCTTTGCAAGAAGCAAATCATTGCGAGTACCAAAGAAATCGTTATGATAACTTACGAAATCGATCGTTACGGCAAGCAAGTCATTACGAATTCTAAGTAAATCGTTATGATAACTTAAGAAATCGTTACGGCAAGTAAGTCGTTGCAAATTCTAAAGAAATCGTTATGATAACTTAAGAAATCGTTACGGCGAGCAAGTCGTTGCGAATTCTAAAGAAATCGTTATGATAACATACGAAATCGTTACGACAAGCAAGTCGTTGCGAATTCTAAAGAAATCGTTATAATAACTTAAGAAATCATTACGGCGAGCAAGTCGTTGCGAATTCTAAAGAAATCGTTATGATAACTTACGAAGTCGTTACGACGGGCAAGTTGTTACGAGTTCTGAAGAAATCGATGCGATGACTTATAGAATCGTTGTGAGAACGATTAGGTTGAAATCAAACGATGTCACAGTAAAGAAGTCGTTCAGACACTTAAGAAATCGTTATGAATTCAAATCGTTATAGCACTAAAGGAAGTCATTGCGAGTTCTAAAGAAATCAATGTGATAGCTTAAGGAATCGTTATGACGGGCAAGTCGTTACGAGTTCTAAAGAATCGATGCGATAACTTAAGGAATCGTTACGACGGGCAAGTCGTTACGAGTTCTAAAGAAATCGATGCGATAACTTAAGGAATCGTTATGATGGGCAAGTCATTACGAGTTCTAAAGAAATCGATGCGATAACTTAAGGAATCGTTACGACGCGCAAGTCGTTGCGAGTTCTAAAGAAATCAATGCGATAACTTAAGGAATCGTTATGGGAACGACTTGATTGAAACACCTTTTAGTCTTATAAAGAAATCGTTATAGCTCTATTGAAATCATTATGACTTTCAACAGAAGTCGATGTGGACTTAGAGAAGTATGATCATGTCAAGATAAAAGCTTCAGATAGGTAACATTGGTTTGTGTGACCTTGGTATATTTCCTGTACTTAAGGCTTATGAAATATAAGTTAGAAATCATTGAAGGAATTTTGTTAATCACCAAAAAATAATAAAAGTAAATAGGTAATTAAAATTACATGGGGACAGACTGATCATCAGGTATCTCTTGGCGTGATGTGGAGTTGGAGATTTCCTTGAAACATTCTGGGCTGCTGGAGGAGGTGTGGAGACCTTGTAGACTCTTGTTTTCTTTTCCATTTTCTTTTTCTGGTTTTCAATTGAAACATGATTCTTCCTTTTTGCAGCATTTTTATTCAATTTTTCATTTTGTTTTTGAACATTTTTCTGAACATGAATCTTAACAGATTTGTTTTTAGGTGAAACAAAATTCTTGTTCTTTCAATTTCACTTTGAACAACTTGATTTTCCAAGTCAGCAATTCTCTTTCTAAGATGATTGTTTTCGTCAACCAATTGGTTGCACTTCTCATTGTTTGATGATCATGAGCCATATTGGAGATTTGTTTGTTCAATTGATCATTATCAGATTTGAGACTTTCATTATGATCAATCAATTTTTCATTTTGACTTTTCAAATCCAAAATTTCAGATTCCATATGGTCATGATCTTCTTTCAACTTAGAAACTTGTTTCCATAGTTTCTGACTTCATTTTTCAATTTTTCATTTTCTTCATAGAATGCTTGAGCATTATCAATTCTCATTTCATTCTTATCCGATTTTTCTTTTAGCTTCTTGTTTTGAGCTTTTACCTTCTTAAGTTGATTGGACAAGTGCTCATAGCATTCTATCAATTCATCATAGGAAATATCATCCTCTGAATCAGAATTAGATATTGATGCATCAAATGGATCTGAATTGGATTTACCTGACTCTTGAGAGTTTCTTGACTTCTCTGACATATGTGATCCTTCAGATTCTTCTGAACGGGAAGAGCCTCTTGAGCTGCCATGAGCCATGTAGTATTTTTCTTCCGTTCCCTTTCTAGACTTGCATGTTTTCATAGAGGAGACCTGCATTTCATCAGCCTTGACATCAAACTCAATTATCACAGGTCTATTTATGATGCTTGAGAACTTAGCCATATTTCTGAATATGTTTCAGATGATTAGACCAATCAACAAAATATTGAGTGAGATCAAAAGGCAATCAATCAGTTCAACAAATCAAGTCAGATTTAGAATCAATTGTTAGGAATCAGAGCGGTAAAGCACACAAGGACAGATCTCCCAAAATACAACCGATGAATAGAGAACCTGCTCTGATACCAATTGTTAGGATCAGTTATTCGGTAATGGCAAAGCTAGAAGGGGGGTTGAATAGATTTGCAGCAGAAACTTAAGCAATTTGAAAATTACTTCGGATTAAAAGATCTACTCAATTAAAATCCCTTTGATCTGATGTAATGTGTGTGAGCAAAATAACAAGTAGTGTATAGACGAAATCCCTAGGCATGCATCTAGCGCAATACAATGCAAACCACAAATCAAACCACAATGCACAAGGGATTTTTTAGGTGGTTCGGAGATCACACCACATGACTCCTATGTCCACCCCTCACACTACTCAAGAACTGAGTACAACACACACACACGAGCACAACGGCTCAACCACACACACACACGCTAGATCAAGTCCACAATAGATCAGATCCTCTAGCCTTGATCTGACCAACACACCACACACGTTGTCTGATGCAAACACGCGATCAGAACAACAATCCACACGTGGATCAAGCACAAGGAACACTTGAACCACTACCACACACACAAAGATATGAAAAGTGTAGAAGAAGAAGAGTTCAGAGATGTAGAAGTATATCCTGATGAAGAACTCTTTGTGGTGGTCGTCCAGAAGACTTCAAGCTTCACGTCCTTGAAGACCACGTGATGATGGAGAAGCTTGACTTGAAGACGAACCGGCTTCAACTCTGCTTGGAAGGTTGTTCTTCTTTGTTCTGGGCAGAGAGTTGAAGCAGAGCAGCATGAAGAGAGCCTTCTTCTTGACCTTTGCTTAGGGTTTTGGTATGGTGGCTTCTTACTACGAAAATAGCCTCATATGATCCTTATATAATGGTGTCCAAACATAGAGAGTCGTGCTAAAAGGAAACACCCAAATATAGATCATATCCTGCCCATTAGATCTTCCCAAAACTTCGTCTGTCGACAGCCGACTTGCTGTTGTCGACAGGTGCTGACAGGTTTGCAAAATCCAGAAGATTGGGTTTCCGGAAAGCAATTTTCTGTTTGTATCTGTCGACAGGCGAAAATTATCTGTCGACAGATGCACTATTCATCTGTTGACAGATGCACTATTCATCTGTTGACAGGTAGTTATTCCAGCAGCTTGTCTTGTTCTTTTGCACTTGGATGTTGTTGTTTATCTTGTGTACATTCACACCTACATTAAAAGACATTCTAAGTGAGATATAATGAATGCATAGTTAATTAATAAAAGCATTAACATCATGTTTCTTTCATGTTTTTGTCATTGCCAATCTTTTTGAACCATTCACATAACATCAATTAGTATTGCTCATCATCAAAAACATTTAAGCACTTATTACATTCTCCCACATGAGAACCCAACAAATTGAGGACAAGGTCCTCACTGAGGTAAGTGGTAGATCAAGATTTACCTGCTTTTGTTTCTCAAGTGGAGCCCAAGAATGTGGACGAGGCACTGGCAGATGAATCATGGATAATGGCTATACACGACGAGCTACACCAATACCAAAAGAATGAGGTGTGTTTTCTAGTGCCCTATCCTAAGGATCATTTTGTGATTGGAACCCATTGGGTTTTCAAAAATAAATTGAATGAATCCAGAATGGTAGTTAGGAATAAGGCCGGCTAGTAGCCAAAGGGTATAGCCAAGAAATGGGCATCGATTTCGATGACTCATTCGCACCAGTGGCCAGGCTGAAAGTTGTTCGCATTCTTCTCTCTTATGCATCCTCATTAACTTTCAAATTGTACCAAATGGATGAAAAATCTGCATTCTTGAATGGTTACATTAAAGATGATGTGTATGTAGAGAAACCCCCAGGTTTTTAGGACGTCAATGAACCTCATCACGTCTACAAGCTATAGAAGGCACTGTATGGGCTGAAGCAAGCAAGCTCCACGGGCATGGTATGAAAGGTTAAGTAACTTCTTATTACAAAAGAGTTACAAAAGAGGTAAGGCAGACCAAACACTGTTCACTAAGAATTCTGGTGAAAATATCATTGTGGTTAAAGTTTATATTGATGATATCATATTGGCTCAACTAACTCAAGCCTATGTAAATAGTTTGCAGATCTCATGCAAGGGGAGTTTGAACTGAGCTTAACGGGTGAGCTAAGTTTCTTTCTTGGTCTGTAGGTTAAACAACTCAAGGAAGGCCTCTCCATATGCCAATCTAAATACACCATTGAACTGCTTAAGAGTACGGGTTTGAAATTCTAAATCCTTTCCAACCCCCATGTCATCATCAATTAAATTGGAAAGCGATGAAAAAAGTAAGCCCGTACACCCTACCTTATATAGAGGCATGATTGGATCCTTGCTATACCTTGCTGCTTCTAGACCAGATATCTAGTTCAGCGTTGGTCTATGTGCCCGTTTTCAGTCGTGTCCTAAAGAGTCTCATTTAATGGCTGTCAAACGGATTTTCTGCTATCTTGTGGGCACAATAAACTTAGGCCTCTAGTATCCCATCGGTTGCTCCTTTGAAATAGTTGCATATATCGATGCAGATTATGCTAGATGTAAAATTGATAGAGAAAGCACTAGTGGCATGTGTCAGTTTTTAGGAGGTTGCTTGGTGACTTGGGCCTCTAAGAAATAACATTCAGTGACACTCTCCATTGTCAAGGTAGAATACGTTGCCGCCGGTAGTTGTGGTGCCCAAGTGCTTTGGATTAAACAACAATTGCTTGATTATCATGTTTCTCTGAATTATGTATCTATATTGTGTGATAATACAAGTGTAATTAATCTATCAAAGAATCTAATTCAACACTCTAGAGCCAAGCATATAGAGGTCTGACATCATTTCTTGAGAGATCATGTTGTGAAAGGTGACTTTGAGTTAAAATTCATTGAAACTAATGCACAAATTGCTGACATTTTCATTAAACCTCTGAGTGAGGATAGGTTTACCACACTTAGAAGAGAGCTGGGGTTGTGCAAAATCTAGATATGCATTAAGTAAGGGAGAGATGCATATGAGATACTTTCATGTATGCACGTTGACTTTTCTGTATGTTTCTATTTTTTTTTTTTAAAAAAATCTTGCTTATGTGTGTCTATATATATATGTATATCCCAATTCTTTGAACTTTCCAAGGCTTAACTCCTTGATATACAAAGCAACTCTTCTGATTTGGGCAATCACTTACTTGGAAGTTATCATGTTAAGAAAATTGGAGGACCTATAGATTTTTCTCTATCTTTAAATTATTGTGCCTTCATGACAACTAGACATAGAAAATTTTATAGGGACGAACCACGGCAAAAATCTACTATTGATTGACAAATCCTTCTGAATTGTAAATCCTAGGGCCGTCCACTCCAGCTGTTCACTGTTAGATGGACCGAATTCCTTTGAAAATAGGGAAATCAGTCGGTCAATTCCTCAAAGTCGGTCGACCGACTTTGTTGGTGCGAGCCAACCCAGCTTCATAGGGCCTTGGGGTTTTAAGAGGTGACTCTTGGTCTACCTATTTGCATCCTTTCAGCCCCCAAGTGCCCCCTTCTTAAACCCTTGGACTCTTTCCCCTTTCTCAAGACTTCTGAGCCCTATAGCCATTGGGAGATCCACCATATTGATGATTCTCCTACCCAATCTCCTTGGCTTGCACATTGCAAGCTTTCCTTTTTCTCAGCCGGATCTTTGTTGGGGTCCTCATCATCCTAGACTCAGGAGGTGTCCCAACCTCATCAGATCCATTCCTCCGACGGTTCTGAGATGGCTCCACGGGTCCACAATGGTTGTGTGAACCCAAGGCGACGCCAAGAGGTCTGTGAGAGTTCTGGAGCAGGTGCACAAGTTCCTATGGCACCAAGAGAGTTGTTGGATGATCGAAGGAGGAAGATACTCCGTCCACGGTATGTAGATTTTGATGATCTGGATGAAGTCAAACCCATGTTGTCCCTCTTGTTTCAAACTCAGGGCTGGGTTAGATTTTTATCCAGGCATAAGGTATATTATCCAAAGTTGGTTCAACAGTTCTATGCAAACTTTTATACAAGCAACAAAAGGCTTTTTACTGCTGTGAATGGGATAGAAATTCAAGTCAATGATGCCATGTTCAGTCAAGCGTTCGGTATCCCCGATTCTGGCTACTTCGTTCAGCATGTTCAGTACAGTGACCCTGATCTATGCCAAGTGATGTTGGGGCGAGATCCAGCAGAGTTGGTGGCACATCATGCCCTAATTAATGCAAATGATTTTCCCCACTCCAGCAGATCATCCACCACATCATCACCACAATCATATATCCCAAAGGTGGAAGTAGGGATGAAGTTACCATAGTGCACAAAGGGATATTTCACTGTTTGTTTCACAATGTGCCTCTGTGCTTGCCTGCACTGATGACTCAACTCATCACGTTGGTGAAAAACCAACATCGCTGTTCACTAGCTTATGCAGCCCATCTCAAAGTTATCTTTGAACACGCTGGTATTGATCTTTCAAATGAAAGAGCTGAGAATATTCTACCATCCCTTGTATACAATCAAACAAATATTATGTGGTTCATGAATTATAGAATTGTGGATGGCCAGTTTAGAAGAAACTTGGGTGTTCAACAAATTGCAAAAAGTGATAATAGTTCAAAAACTTCAAAATCTCAAAATGATGAAGGTAGTGAAGGTGAAGAACCTGCTCTTGGGGAACGACATGAAGATCTCACACATCCGACTCTTATGGAAAAGGACTTGCCTCCTCCCGGCCCTAAAGGTGCAGATTTCTCACTGTGGTTCCAACACAGTCTAACCAGACTTGAGGAGGACATGGTTTCTATGAGAGGGAAAGTTCGCCAAGTGCGCGAATCGCTGAGAGATTCTCGCTAGGGATTGGTTGAGATGAGGGTCAACCAGCAGATCCTTATGGACTCCCAAGCTCAGTTCTTTAGGGAAGTCTTAGGTTACCTACGTCCTACTCAAGATCAACCTCCACCTCAGTGATCCCATGGCTGTCATACTTCCAGGAGTTTCTTGCTTTCTTTGCTATCCAACTCCCACCTTTTTGCTGTGACAAAGGGGGAGAATTTATCTAGACATATAGGTTATATTTATATTTATGTTTTTTTTTTCATTCTTATTGTATGAATGTGTGGTTGTCTAATGCATATAGGCTATGTGAGCCTAGTTGTGTCTAGGTCAGTGAGCATCAGCCTATCTCTTGTAAAAATAACAAAAAAAATGAATATGAATGAAAACAAAAAAGGGGAATATTCAAAAAATCTAAAAATAGTGTTAGTGTTATTTCTGTGTCATTGATGCTTCTTATGTATGTTTATTCCTATATATTTTTGTTAACATCAAAAAGGGGGAGATTGTTGTCTCCAAGTACTTGATATTTTGAAGTTGACAAAATTAACTTATGATAAAGTATATGATTATGAGTATTTTGTGGATTTTATGTAAATTATGTAAGGTACTCATGATCAATTTACCTTGGTTATTTTTCATATGATAATGAACTCTACAAGGCTTTCATGATGATTAGAGTTCACACAAAAAAGGCCAAGGTGAGTGTTTAATTATTTCAAGTGTTAGATTTCAGACTGACTTGATTTCTGCACTTTTGCAAGGAATTGGTCGACCGACCTAGGGTGATCGGATGACTAACCTAGCCAGTACAGTCTGGCATTGCAGCAATCAGTAAGTCGGTTGATCGACCTTGGGAAATTGGTCGACTGAAAATCAAAGCCAATTGATTGTTGAAGGATAGGGCAATCGATTGATGGAAAGAATGCTAATCAACTGTTTCCAAGGTTTCGCTTGATGCAGGAAAGATCAGACGACCAATCTGAAGGATCTGGTCGACTGACCTAGCCACTAGCCTTGGCAGTGGGATAGTTAGAAAGTCAGATGACCGACTTGAGGAAATCGGTTGATCGATTTGCCAACCGAAGCAAGCTAACTTCGTATAATCACATTATATTTCTGTCATCTAAAGCATCATGTCTTCAGATGTCACAACACTTACAGGTTCTGAGTCAACTTCCAATGGTATGGTCCTATTAAACTTTTCTATTTTGATAGCATGGTTAGGACGGATAAAAGGGGGTAACTTTTGAGTTAGTGGCTACTTGGTTTGGATAGGGTTTATTAGCTAACTAGGGATAACCAAGTTTAACTCCTCTTACCCATGGCCCTGGTTAATTTAACAAAGTGTTGGTTAACCCAATTTTAATGTCAAAATTCTTTGGGTTTAAAAAAGTAAATTTTGGTTATAATTTGGGTTAAGTTGCCCACCTAAAGGCCTTGGGTAGCTTAACCCAGGGCATACCCTTATCCCCATTTAGCTAGGAAACACCTGGTTAGTCTAACCCCGAATCCAAATTGAAAAAGTAGTTTAACTCTGGTGACACCCCTTCTTAATCTCGCCTACACTTTTTACAAAAGTGGGTTGTGGGTAAGAAAGTTATCTACGGGTAGACATTTTTTTTTACACTTTCTAACACATTCTACTATATTTTATACACAATCAATATGTATCTCAT
Source organism: Colocasia esculenta (assembly GCA_014218235.1). Taxonomy (NCBI): domain Eukaryota; kingdom Viridiplantae; phylum Streptophyta; class Magnoliopsida; order Alismatales; family Araceae; genus Colocasia; species Colocasia esculenta. The sequence goes on along the minus strand of CM024754.1, from coordinate 24,549,889 downwards.
GAATGTGTATGTTTTTCATTTTTTTTTAAAGATAATTGGTTAGCATACCCATGAGCTATCTATCTAATCTCAATTTATTTTCAAAATAAAATAATTTATTTTTTAGTTAATTGTTGCCAAACTATGAACCAAAGTGGCCTTAGTCTCTTTGGATAACTCATAGTTATCAATCTGTTTACTCAAAAAATGATTTGATAATGCAGATATCTATCAAGATTTTATCTCCAATAAATATTGATACGTCTTGATAAATTATCTCATTCTCTCATATCTGATAATTGATAATTTTATCTATCAAATTAACACTTTGCATTGAGAGATATATATCTATCGGTTAATAAGTTATTTAGTTATTTAAACAAGTAAACTTTAAAAGTATATTAATTAAATGTTGAAACTTGGTAGCCTTTCCATGACGAGGAAGAGAGGCCTCAGTTTCACTACTTCGTCGGTGGAGCCCACCCATGAAATGACGTCCTCCTTTTGTTCGTGGGCTAGGGTTTAGAAGTCAACCCACAGAAAAGAAAGAAAGGGTGGTTCCTATGAACGTGATGAGATCGAGCTCTGTGAGTCAAAAAAGATGAATAAAATTGGAGGGCTGGTGTTGAACAGGAACCGTTGAATAGCCGTGTTGGTGGAGGACTCGTGAATTGGGAGGCAACTTTGACCTGTTCTGGTTTGGCGTTAGCAGCTGCATGCATTTACTCGTTGATGTTTACCATCAACTAACCCTCATCTCTTTCTTCTTGTGCATGAACTCACATTTCTCACAACATAATTTTAGGCTTCATGATCTTAGTTAAAGTTAGATTTTTAAGTTGCACTGAAAATTTGACTTTGACGTGCTAGTTCTTCAATTAAAACGAATTAAGTGTCTTCGAATCTTGAGAATTTCGTAATTGTTATAGAAAATTTTCATTTAGAATGTGGTAGGGGAGGTAGCTTTCTCTTCATATGGAGCATGTTCCAGGAGTTCCCATTAATAGTTCCAAGTGAATTCAGAGTCTATAGTTGTTTTAATTCCATCTCATCAGACACAATCCATGTGAGAGAATGGGATGAGATCTAAGTTTAAAAATGAGTAATAACTGTAGTTAGTCTGATTGGTCATTTGCTCGTTTTTTTGTGTGGAAATTAGTCAATCACATTAATGTTCTTAAAAATTCTTTATAAATGTTTCTCTTGAGATTTGAACCTGTAAGGAGCTAAGATTAATGACTAAGTTGCTTCTTGGTGTACACTTGCTTACCTTACAATATAATGAACGATAGCGACAACAATAATCAACTAATGGCAAGTGATGGTCAGTGATACGATTTACGACACATCATGTTTTGTTTGATGTATTGTTAATCAATATAAGAAAAATAGATGGAGAGGAGATCTTCTCAGTTCACTAGGACACTATAAAAGGGAGAGACACTCCACCATATCAAGGTACACTATTCATAGTACTAAAACCCTCTTATTCCGACCAACCGACTTGACTTGAGCGTCGGAGTTCCCCTCTCATGCAGCAAGTATCGAGTTATTGAATGACAATATCATTCTTTGTCCTTGATGTTTCACATAACCGGGATCCCAACTGCGATTGGTACAAAGACAGAGGACACCACATATGTCTTTTGCTATTTGGGGCCACCCTTTGGACTGGGGCCATGAATCATCTATATGGCCACTCATTTCTCTTGGAGGTATTTAAACTGAAATCGGGTGTGATTAGAGTTCGTTTCGTTCGTTGTAAAATATATTTATATAAAAAATATAAATATTTATTTAGTATCTATGTAAATAATTTTTTGAAAAAAAATTATATTTATTTTTCAATAAACTTTTTTTAGAAATATTTTTTTAAAAATATTGAAAAAATAAAAAATATGGTCGGGGCATTGATCCCCTAGTGTTGGTTGTTGACAACTAACTATTAAGCACTGGGTGTTATCTATCTACTGGCTATTGTCGTTGACTGTAGAGCTTCGAGCTTCGACTGTCGTCGAGCCCTAGCCATCTATCGTCAGGCATTGGTTGTCCATCCTTAGGCCCCAACCGTCAATTACTGACAGTCGATCAATTAGTACCTGTAGTCGACTATTAGGTGTCAGTTGTCAAGTATCGATAGCCAACCACCTAATGTTGGTTGTTAGCCACCAAACATCGACCGTCGACTATAGAACATCGACTGTGTCAAGTATCGATGGCCGGCCACCTAATGTTGGTTGTTAGCCATCAGACATCGACCGTTGGTTGTAGAACATCGGCTGTAGATCATTAGACGTCAACGATCAAGACTAATCATTGATTGTGTGCGGACACGTTCGCACGTATTCATCACCATATATGATGCTTGTGAGAATGGCATGATAGCTCTAGAAAAATTATGGTGAAGAAACCCTTTGTCAGGCCGTAGCCAAATCTACTTATGATTGGCCCAATCATGGCCCCCCGCTGTCCCCCCCACCCCCCCCCAACTTGATCGGATCCAAACGGTCTTGGTCCCGTGCCAACCCCGCCTTCTTTGCGGGCCAGGCTAATCACCTGATTAGTATTTGTTAATTACCAACTCGACATCTGTGGGTCTTAATTATGCATCCTATGATGACACGTCACCCGGACATCTCATCATTCTTTGTCAGTAAGGGATGCACTCCGGACCGTCTGATCCATTTACCGGAACGATTTTAGTCCCTTCTCTCCCCGATCGCCCCGTGGGGTCCAATGGGGGGAGGTCCTTTTCGATCGGTTTTGAGAGAGGTGCGTTGTTAATCCTTGTACGACGCGGACATGAAGCAGCCGCCAAAGGTAACGACAAATACGGTACTGCTGTCGCCTCCTGTGTTCTAGTTTCCCTCACAAGACGTATCTCTTCCGTGCTCGACGTGACAGACCTTGGAAGCCCCGGTTTAGCGATGCAGTCGAGGGCCCCCGGGACGAGAACCACAGAAATAATGGGAAGCGGCGCGGTGATTTGCAGCATGACGAGCCCGATGGTGGGCCACCCGATGCTGGATCCATCAATCAGAGGGTCGTGATTAGGAGGACGGCTGTTCTCGGATCTTTGACGTCGCGGACCCTGCGGCTCGGCTTGCTGAATGCTGACGCGGGCGCCGTGTCCGGCGATGCCGTGCCCCATTTCAAAAAAAGGGCCTCGCTGGCGCGGCGCGTACTTGTTCCGGTCGCCCCCACACACCCCAAACCAAAAATTTCACATCCCCGCGAGGCCGCAGGAGCCTGGAGAACGGCGTTCCCCTCCTCCTTCCCCAACCCGTCCTCCTCTCCTCCATCTCCTCCTCTCGCATTATCACTGCCCTCTTCCCTCGTTCTGTGTTGCTCTCCATCTCTGCTCCTCGCGGGCTTCGAGATTCTGAGTGGATTGGGGAGCTGGTGTTCGTGCTCAATTCCTTCTTTTTGCTTGGATCGCTCCGGCCATGTCGGTGCGGAGGCGGACCTTGCTCAAGGTGATCGTGCTCGGAGACAGCGGGTGCGGCTTTCTCCTCTTCTTTCTTTGCTGCTTCTTCTTGTTATCCTCCTTGTTCTTGGAGATTCCGTCCAATTCTTGTTTTTTTCTCTGGAGTAATTGTCCTTTGATGATTCTGCCTAGCTCTAGGGTTATATGGTTATGCGTGCGGATTCCTGTTTATTTACGAGCTTGCTGTTTGCCTTTTGCCAGGGTGGGAAAGACGTCCTTGATGAATCAGTATCCTTTGCCATTCGACACGGGGATCTCCATTTCCCAGTTTTCTGTAGGCTTTCTTTCTTTTTTGGAATCTTGCTATTGGCTGATGCGCCTCCAACTATGGAGATGATCGTTCAAACGTGTGTTTTTTAGCTTCCTTTTTGTGTTTCCATTCCTGGTGCAATATCTTGTGGTTCTTGGGTGTCTGGATCTGTGGTAATTCTGGATGCGCTGTATGTTCCGCTGGATAAAATGTTGACGATATGTAGGGTTTGCTTGCCATTTCGGTAATTAACTTCTTCCAGATATGTCCACAAGAAGTTCAGCCAGCAGTATAGGCTACTATCGGGGCGGATTTTGTCACAAAGGAGCTCCTAATTGAGGATAGACTTGTAACTCTACAAGTGAGCTCCTATTCTGTTGATGCATCTGTCCGTAGTTTGTTATATTGTTCCTTTATCTTTTTCTGAAAAGTTTCTGGTTGCTTCGTAGATCTGGGACACAGCAGGTCAGGAAAGATTCCGGAGTCTTGGTGTTGCTTTTTATAGAGGGGCAGATTGCTGCATCCTCGTTTATGACGTCAATGTGCTCAAGTCATTTGACACGCTTGACACCTGGCATGATGAATTTCTGAACCAGGTAATGTTCATTCTATCTTTCGTTTTTTCCTTGTCTGCTATGTTACCATGCCGTCTAGCTTCTTACAACATTCTTTAACAAATTTCACATATTCTCTTCTTTAATTCATCCTTCAGATGTTCAGGGACGCTTTGCACCTTTCTGAGCAATAACGATTGAAAAGTATGCAACACTTTGGTGCTTTTGATAAGATGCATTGACCGTATCTAAAATTTATCTCGCACACAATTCAACAATGCATGGTTGTATAGGCCAGCAGGAATTGATGAGATTGTAGTGCCCCCAACATTTCATGGGTGCCTTCAGTTTCCATTCCTTTGTGTCCCTCAGGTGGTAAAAAAGCCTCAAATTGTTGATCCATTTATTTTCTTTGGGTTTGGGAGGGGGGGGGGGTTGCATTCTCCAATTTTTCCCAGGTTTTATTTTCCCAACTGATTATAACATGTTTTGCAAACACATGAAAATGTTACTTGGGATTTTGTAATCCCAAATGATGAAAATACTTATATTCCATATTTCTCTGGGAACTATGTCCCTACCTCCCCCTTGTGGGAATGTTGTGGAGAAATATTTCTCACAAGTGCTTTTTCTCTCTTTCTGTGTGTATGATAATTAGCAATCGACTTGCTGCTTCATTAGCCAATAATCAGATACCTTTTTCAGTGGGGAGTTCTCTGAAGAGGGCTTACGGGGAGGATAGGTATCATTAATAGTTGGTTACCTTTTTCTTTCTTATTCTATTTTCTGTGGGCATATAGATGTTATGGAGTCTGGATTAATGTTGAACAAGATGTTCTATGGACAATTTGTCTCACATGCTCATAGTTGTCAAGGCGGACGCCTAGGCGGCGCTTAGGCTCCGCTTAAGCGCCAAGGCGCTTCCTCAGCCGCCTTAAAACACCTCGCCTTTCTAAGAGGAGAAAAGGCGCCCCAAGGCGCCGCTAAGGCGGCCAAGGCTCACGCCAAGGGCGCTTGGGCGCACCTAGACCCTTAGGGTCCGCAAATCCCACTTAGACAGTAGATTCAGGTCGTTTCAGGGCTGAGTCCAGCCCGATACAGGTAACATCTTATTTACCTGAATATCATTTAAGTAAATGTTATAATTTGTTATTTCATTTACTTAAGATATTACATATAAATAGGAAGTACCCCCCATTTGAATCCATAAAAATATCAAAAAAATCATATCTCTTACCAAAAAAAAGTCAACTCTCCTATCGAAGAAGAAAATCACGATTTCGATGATTTTAGCGAAATGCTAACTTTCTAATCTCTCATAATTTGACTTATCTAAAAATTTGATAATTCAAATAAACCATATGGAATACTAAAAATCCAAAGTCCGGGAAAAAAAGTCAAACGGCATATGACTTCTCCAAGGGAGCCGCTCTCCTACTGAAATCACTTAGTCTGTTTGAGATCTCTCAGGATTGGTCAAACTTAAACTATTATCACCCAAACACACGAGACTTGTCATTTTAGTTTCTTTTCAATTTTTAGGCATATTGTGGGGTTATGTAATGGCCTCATTAGTTTTACTTGTTTTAAGTGTGTTAAGATATTGCACTCTTATTTTTATTTAACATATTTACATGTATGTGTATTGCTTGTTTTAAAAGTTGAAAATTAGTTTTCTGATGATAGAATGATATTTGCACTTCTTGTTCTTATTTAGTGTGCTTATTTATTTGAAGATGTCAATTTAGATTTTTTATGACTTTATGATATATAATGTGAGTTTGTTTACTTGGAGTTTAATTTTTGTTGCTTCATTGTCTTTATGTATGTATATTATATATTTTTATTGAATTTTCATCATTATATATATTTATAGATACATAAATATCATGTAAGAGGGACACTTGAAAACAACTCATACTTGGTTCCGTCCATAGTTTTCAAGGCGGATGCCTAGGCGGCGCCTAGGCGCCGCTTAAGCGCCAAGGCGCTTCCTTAGCCGCCTTAAACACTCGCCTTTCTAAGAGTAGAAAAGGCGCCCCAAGGCGCCGCTAAGGCGGCCAAGGCGCACGCCAGGGGCGCCTGGGCGCGCCTAGACCCTTTAGGGGTCCGCAATACCCCACTTAAACAACATATTCAAGTCGGTTTTCAGGGCTGAGTCCAACCCGATTCAAGGAAACATCTTATTTACCTGAATATCATTTAAGTAAATGTTATAATTTGTTGTTTCATTTACTTAAGATATACATGTAAATAAGAAAGTACCCCCCATTTGAATCCAATAAAAATATCAAAAAAATCATATCTCTTACAAAAAAAATTCAACTCTCCCATCGAAGAAGAAAATCACGATTTCGATGATTTTAGCGAAATGCTAACTTTCTAATCTCTCATAATTGACCTATCTAAAAATTTGATAATTCAAATAAACCATATGGAACACTAAAATTCAAAGTCCGGTAAAAAAAGTCAAACGTGCATATGACTTCTCCAAGGGAGCCGCTCTCCTACTGACAACACTTAGTCTGTTTGAGATCTCTTAGGATTTGGTCAAACTTAAACTATCATCACCCAAACACATGAGACTTGTCATTTTCTAGTTTCTTTTCAATTTTTAGACATATTGTGGGATTATGTAATGGACTCATTTAGTTTTTACTTGTTTTAAGTGTGTTAAGATATTGTATTTCTTATTTTTATTTAACATATTTACATGTATGGGTATTCAATGGTTTTTTTAAAAGTTGAAAATTAGTTTTCTGATGATAGAATGATATTTGCACTTCTTGTTCTTATTTAGTGTGCTTATTTATTTGAAGATGTCAATTTAGATTTTTATGACTTTATGATATATAATGTGAGTTTGTTTACTTGGAGTTTAATTTTTGTTGCTTTCATTGTCTTTATGTCTGCCATATATGTTATTTTTATTGAATTTTCATCATTATATATATTTATAGATACATAAATATCATGTAAGAGGGACACTTGAAAACAACTCATACTTGGTTCCGTCCTAAACGCCTAAGCTCCGCTTAGGCGAGCGCCTAAGCGCTTAGGCGATCCGAGACCCCACCTACGCCTTGGTCGCCTTGACGCCTTGACAACTATGGTTCCGTCCTAAACGCCTAGGCACCGCTTAGGCGAGCGCCTAAGCGCTTAGGCGATCCGAGACCCCACCTACGCCTTGGTCGCCTTGACGCTTGACATGCTATAAGCAGGGGTACGAGTGTTTAATATGTAGCCAACCACATGAAAATTTCAAGCTTTTAAGGCACTATGTTATCGTTGAGTTCTTTGAAGATGGATAAGAATTTAGAACTATGCAAGAAAATAATGGCTTTATATTCATATGAGTTGTCATTTACTATGGACGCACGGAAAATGTTGCAGTTTGGAGTAATGAAACTTGTAAATGATGCACGTGAGTCATTGGATTTTATAGATCCTCTGTTTTGAGGTTTTGTTTTGGAACGATAGCATTAGATGTTGTGGTTGCACACTGTATCTACAATATATTTGCTGGAAGTTGTTAGCAAATATTGCAAACATATTTGAGATGAACTTTTTTTTGCACATTTTCTGGACAGCAAGATCATGTTGAGATGAATTTTCATGTTAGTACAATAGAATAGTTGTCAAGGCGTCAAAACGACCAAGGCGTAGTTGGGGTCTCGGATTTCCTAAGTGCTTAGGTGCCTACCTAAGCGGTGCCTAGGCGTTTACGACAGAACTAAGTATAAGTTGTTTTCAAGTGTCCCTCTTATGTGATATTTATGTCTCTAAAAATATATATGATGATGAAAATTCAATAAAAAATATCATAATCTGATAGACATAAAGGCAATGACATATCATAGTATGGCAGATATATTATTAAAATAAAAAATAAATTTGAGAAATATAGATAATAGCTACGTATCACAAAAAAATACTTGCAAAAAAAAATATGTCACAACAAAAAGGTCAAAACTATATGAAAACAACAAAAATTAAATTACAAGTAAACAAACTCACATTATATATCATAAAGTCATAAAAAATCTAAATTGACATCTTCAAATAAATAAGCACACTAAATGAGAACAAGAAGTGCAAATATCATTATATCATCAGAAAATTAGTTTTCAACTTTTAAAACAAACCATTAAATACACATACATGTAAATACGCTAAATGAAAATAGGAAGTGTAATATCTTAACAGACTTAAAACAATTAAAAAGAAACTAGAAAGTGACAATTCTCATAAGTTTGGGTGATGGTAGCTTAGGTTTGACCAAATCTTGAGAGGTCTCAGGTAGACAAAGTATTTTCAGTAGGAGAGTGAGTCTCTTGGAGAAGTCACATGCACGTTTGATTTTTTTCTCCAGACTTTACATTTTTAGTGTTCTACGAGGTTTATTTGAATTATAAAAGTTTTAGTTAGGCAAAATTATGAGGGATTAGAAAGACGTTATTTTGATAGAATTGCTATTTTCTTCTCAGATGGGAGAGTTGACTTTTTATTAGTAAGAGATATGGTTTTTTGATATTTTTATTGGATTAAAATAGGGGGTACTTTCTTATTTACATGTAATCTCTTAAGTAAATGATATTCAGGTAATAAGATGTTTCCTATAATCGGGTTGGATTCAGCCCTTGGCAAGATTACCACGGGTCCGATTGGATGCCTGAAAATTGACTCGGATCTGCTGTCTAAGCGGGATATTGCGGACCCTTAATGGGTCTAGGCGCGCCTGGCGTGCACCTTGGCTGCTTTAGCGGCGCCTTGGGGTGCACTTTTTACCCTTAAAAAGGCGGGCTGTTTTTAAGCGGCTACGGCAGCGCCTTACATCTGGTATACCTTACAGGCTAAGGACATTTTGAACTGTTGCAGTTCCTTATGCTGTGACTGACTGCTACTGGACATGTTCTGAGTGTGCAGTGGCAGTAGCTTCAGTTGGCTGTTGATTGTTGAGGCTTTGATCAAGTTTGGCCTTCATCTGGTGTCGCATTGCTGCAATTGATATGAATGGCTGCAGATGAGACATAGGCATGATCTCTCTTTTTGGTCTGAAAGAGTTAGCCGATAATCACAAAAAACTAAAAGAACCTTGTTTGTTGATCTGTATCTGAAGGAGTATTACTTATCTTTTCTATCTTATCTTTTGTATGTGAAAACCTTGGAATATGTTCCCTTTTAGGATCTATTGGATGACATTGATGTTTTGTTTGGCTCGACAAGGTGATGCATTTTGTCAGAAGCACCCTTATTTTTTTTCAGAAATTATTTGTTGGATGATTTGTAGCAAAATGCCTCTTTTGTAAGATTCTTACTTGTGGAATATAACTCCATGTAGTAAAATAGTCCGAAGCTCATTTATGTGTCCCATCTTACAAGAATTGAGTACATAGTTAGCCTATAGCATAGTGGAGGTGGATTAAACTTTATTGACTCTGAAGTTGCTTCCATTTCCATTATATGGTTTTTAAGATTCAGGTACCTGCCACACATTACAGGCTTAGTCTACATTCGTCCTAGACCACACAGTTTGCCCTGTTTTTTTTTTTCACAAGTACTTATATTAGGATGTTTTTTTCATCATTTAATGCAAGATCCAATGACTCAAACCGAATCTTTATTTGCATAATCTTCGTCACACTTTTTTGTCAATGAGCGATGCAAATGTTTTCTGCATATGCCTTTGACTGTTGATGTGTGTGTGGAAAGCTGCTAAAAAAACACAATTGCTGGTACCTTAAAGGCACAATTGCTGGCTCTTAGTCTTAGCATCTTATGGTTTGCCTAAAGGTTATCTTTATGTCTGAACTATAGTTAAGACATTTGCACTTTTTTTGTCTTTACTGTAGCTTTTCTTATGCATATTGTAGCTCAATGTTATCATCTAGGTTTCAATCATCTATTGATTTTAATTCAGAAAGTACAACTTTATGTTCCAGTGCAGTTTACCTGATTCCTTGACATTGTAAGATCTAACATGCACCATTATTTCAACCTCTAGAAAGAAAATGGGAATAAATTACCGGATTTGAATAATGAAAAATAGTGTGGAAAAAAGATAGCACTGAGATGAGACACTGAGAATAGCAGACAGTGTGACAAAAAGTGTGGTGGCTTACAATTACTTTCTTGCAACTGCTTTACAGCATCTGCAGTTTGGATAACATAGCCACATTGTCTTCATCTTCGAGTCCTAAGAGACTGTAGCATGCACTTTTTTGGATAACAATGGTCATGTTTTCTTGATTTTCTGGTCCTAAGAGATATATACTTGCTGGCTTAGTGATTTTATGTAATGAATCTTCTTTTGTATTATTCTGTCTTTGCTATGGTTCCAAACTCAAAGTGGGCAAAACTTAGCCATCCTCTGTGGTAGTAAACCTTCTGTAAAATTGAGACTTATTGTAATTCAAGTATCACTGCACAAATCTTAGCAATTCTTTCTGGGGGGTATGATACCACATTGGTCACCTCATCCTCATGAAACATTAAGACCCCCTGCTTCTCTATATGCTGTACTTGCTTCATTTTACAATGATTCTTCCTCAATATTTGATTCTTTTTAAGGTGTTTGATTTTCCATAACTATTGATTGTAGGCTAGCCCATCTGATCCCAAGACATTCCCATTCATCCTCCTTGGAAACAAGATAGACATAGATGGTGGGAACAGCAGAGTGGTAAGAACAGTAAAATTCGATGATTCTCTTCATTTTCTATTGCAACTTTGTTTCTTATAGTTCTTCTTTCATTTAGGTCTCTGATAAAAAGGCAAGAGAATGGTGTGCCTCAAAAGGAAATATACCCTACTTTGAGACTTCTGCAAAAGAGGATTTTAACGTTGATGCTGCCTTTCAGTGCATTGCAAAACTGGCATTGGCCAATCAACAGGAGCAGGATATGTAAGTATATCTTGTGTTACTGTTTACTTTTCTCGTAGGTCTGTTCTGATGCTTTATAATGTACTTAAGTTTCTGTTCTTATCTCTTTTAGAAATGTCTTCAGTTGAGTATGCTCTAAACACTATTTGAAGGAATGATATCCAATATATAATGGACAGTACATTTAGCTGTGAGAATGACAGCGTGTTTTATGTGAAAAACATGAGATAACTGCTGCAAAACACTTATGTTGATATTTGAAAATAATGAAAACAGAAAAGTAGACCAAGTTCTTTTGGTTATGTGCCTCATTTGGAAGTCTTTTTTTATGTGGAACCTTTAAGAATCTTGGCACCGATTTATTTCCCCAGAAGTTTCTTATGGTTGTGTGCCAGGAATGTCATTTTATTGGTAGATTGTCAAGGCTGCCTCTTAAACTCCCAGTGCCTTACATGCTTTACCCGTTGGAACTGTTTTGTGTGCCATATAAAGGTTTGGGGAGTTTGATGAGGCTATTTTGTCGTAGGATCTGTGCTCAGAGATTACGGCTTTGGTTGTAAGGTACTATTCAAGAGAGGGTCAACGTCCCGGATTACATTGTCCAAGACATGCTTCGGAATATGCTCTCCTTTTTGTCTTACCAAAGAATTTTACCAGCTGATGTATTAGCCAAATTTCAGTTCTATTTTTACCACTTGTTATGCTTTCTAAGTGTGATAGCCCGTAAAGCTGCTGCTATCTCATCACAAGATAAGCCAATATTCTGTGTGCTCGTTTTTGTTATCCTTTCAGCTGTCTTCATCATCAAAGACAGCAGCATGCTGTTGTTTTTAATTCCGATGCTGTCTTATATTGTAGTATCTTTCTAGAAACTTTCAAGTGTTCTTTGGACACTTTCATGGAATAGTTTTCGTTTTAGATCTTCATGTCAATGCTTCTTTATGAACAATTTTCTTCCATTTGCAGATACTTCCAGAACGTCCCGGAAGCTGTATCCGAAACAGAGCAGAGAGGAGGCGGCTGCGCCTGTTGACATGGATTGGTGTGGGAGTATCCATGCACTCAAATCTCTGTTCAAAAGTGTGGTTTTGTTGATTCCAACTCCCTCCCCCCTACCCACCCTCCCCCACAAAACCCCACCCCCACAGAAAAAAAGAGAGAGGAAAGATGTCACCTTTTGTTGTCCGGGTTTGGCTATTTCTTCTAACGGTTGTTGGATAGTCATTCCATTTTGTTTTCATGGTTGTGGTTGTTTTAACGTAGCTGGCGAGTTTTCCAGGCCAGTGGAAACAGATTCGAAGAAAATGGAAAGTAATGCCGAGCAAAAGGATTGGGATTAGATAGCATAATCCGTTGGGACAGATTCCATCTGTTTGGTTAAGCGGATGGAAATGATTGAAAAAATAATTCATGTGCGGATGCGGGATGTTTTTGTTGGGGTGATTACTGTGCTTTTGGCAAATACCTCCATGTTTCACATTGTCACCATGATGGATACCGAAGGAGAGCAGTTGGGAGAACTTGCCCAATGCCCACAGGAACCTTGTGTAAACATGGAAGAGAGCGAGCAGATAAAGAGTCTGCTACCGTAGGAAAGAAGACCGTATTGGAATGAAATAACACCATTGAGTGTTTAGATTTCCCTTTTTAAAGTGATAAATCACGGTGTCTTGCTTGGTGTGGTTTTTAAGTTGAAATGGAATAAATCACGGGAATAGCAGAGGCTATGACTTCTCTGCACAAGAGAGGTCAGGTCAGTGGTGGCTACCAATGGCGCCATCGAGGCAGCTGAAACGTAATGGTATAGGAAACTACAAGTCTTCTTAACTCAAGGATATAATACTTAAGAAACTTAAAGATATACTGGAACAGACCCATCAGATGTCGCAAGCTACATGTGTTCCAAGATACATACACTAAACTTGAAAACTAAGTTTCTGAATGTTTAAGAGTCAAACTTCTGAGACCATATTAGTACAGCCCATTCTTTTGACGGTTAAATCGTTGCTTTGAACACCGTCCAAAGTTTGCTTATCCACCCTTCATCACAATCGTACTTGACCTTTCATAGATAACATAGATGCCCATTTTTATTATCAGCAAATGGGCGGGAAGTGGAGACGGCAACCCCTAGGAAGAATACCTTAAAAAAAAAACATGGTGGTCCTGAAAGTTTCAGAAAGGAAAATCGAAAGATCCACATCTGTAAGAGCTCTACTCATTAATATATAGAAATCTTCCAAAACTTTTATTATCTATGCAAAAATCTCGTTTTTGTTGCAGTCAAATGACCTACCAAAAGGAGTGACTTACAGTTATGACTCTCCATGTACATCTTAGTAATTTCAAATTCAAAAAATACGGAACTAGACACAGTCACAACTGACTGACCGAAAAAGGTAACCACGTTGAACATTAATCAACTATCATTTTGTAGGTAGTGCTGCTCGCACAAAGTTTAAATGCCAAGTTTCATGCCTGTGAATTATCTAAACAATAAAAGATAGGGAGAATTAATTATTCGCCCCTGGCAGAGGCGAACTTTTATTTTTTCATCCATGTCAATTTTTTTATGGACGTCCGGTCCCTACTTTATGCGGGACTTATTTTCCAGTCCCTGGGACTTAACGGACGTTATGCCTCTTCTCGTAAATACCCATTCTACCCCCAGCCCTAGTGACGCACGACCTTGTTTGGCTTTAATGCCTTTCGAAGAAGGCAGGCAATGGCGCAAACCTTCCCGCCGCGGCGTTGCGAAGAGGAGACCAGGGTTGGCGTTTGGGTGCGCTGCGAAAAGGAGCACAGAGATTCTGGCTTCCGGTGAATGTTTCTAACTGATTCTCACTTCCTTCTATCCCCGGTGTAGGTGAGTTTTTCTTGGCATTCCGATACACATTGGTTCCACCGATCCCCTTTGTCCTCTGTAGATCCACATCCGTTAGTCGTCAGATATTTTCTTGCCAACAATGATTCATCCATATCCGTTTGTCTCGCGACTATTTCTTATTTACTCCACTTTTGGTTACCGACGCTACTATAGAGTTACAACTTTCGAAAAAAATAGATATTTTATCTAAGTTTGTCTAATTGTAATTGTAACAACTTTCGAAGTAATTACACAGTTAACTCTGTAAGTCAATAACTGTGTAACAACGTTCTAAGTAGTTACACAGTTAACTGTGCAACTTTTTAATTGTGTAATAACTTTCTAAGTAGTTACACACTTAACCGTATAACTGAGTAACTGTGTAACAACTTTGTAAGTAGTTACGTATGTTAACTGTGTAAGTATGTCATTACCTAGTACCTACTGTTTTTGTAAGTACGTAAGTGTGTAACATGTTTGTAAGTAGTTACACAGTTAACTGTGTAACTGAGTAATTGTGTAAGAACTTTCGAAGTAGTAGTTACACAGTTTACTGAGTAACTTTGTAACAACTTTCAAAATAGTTACACTGTTAAGTGAGGAACTATGTAACAACTTCAAAACTAACTGTGTAAGTATGTACAAATTTTAAATTTTCTTTTACGCACCACTTGAAGTTTTTGTATTTGTAATTGTGTAAAAACTTTCCAAGTAGTTACACAGTTCACTGTTTAACTGTGTAACTGTGTAACTCTGTAACATCTTCTCAAGTAGTCAAATATCTTAACTGTGTAACTGTGTAACAACTAGTTGAAAAGTAGCTACATATCTTAACTAAGTATGTATGTACTTACCTAGTTTTTGGTTTACGTAAGTGTCTAAGTATGTGTATTTCTAATTGTGTAAATAGTTACACTGTTAAGTGAGGAACTGTGTAACTACTTCAAAACGAACTGTGTAAGTATGTACAAATTTTATTTTACGCACCACTTTAAGTTTTTGTATTTGTAATTGTGTAACAACTTTCCAACTAGTTACACAGTTCACTATTTAACTGTGTAACTTTGTAACTCTGTAACATTTTGTATTTGTAATTTGTAGCTGCATTTTCAATGGTTAAGGACCCATTGAAGGGGTGTTCAGAATTTTTATTGCAATCCCTGTCTATGAACTTGTATTTGTACTGCATAAGAATGGGATCATTATACACACCAAAATTGCAGGGTATAGAGAAATTACCACTTTGGCGATGGTATCTGCTGGTTCTTGCTTGATGACAATACCACCTCTGCGATGTCCATGTGGATATGGGTGGTGTGATATATTTACAAGTCACACTGCTAGCAATCCTAATCGCAATATTATAAGTGCAAGGTGTGTATATGCTGTGGACTTTGTGGCACTAATTATTTGTTTGTAATGCTGAGTATAGGTGAGAGACCTGACATTGTTGAATTACCATGTTCAATTTTCTTTGTTGTGCAGAAGGATCATGCAACTTCTTTATGTGGTGTGATGATTTTTGGCCCTTGGCCGATCATGCAGTGGAAAGTGCGAATGTAACAGAGATGAGGTGATGCAGATCTAGTTGAAGAGAATGAAATTTTAAGAAAGCGAGTACAAGAACTTCAACTTCAGCTAGAGAAGAAGACTAGGATCGCTGCAAGCCTTGGTCGAGTAATCTCCACATTGACAACAAAGGAGGCTGATAATTAAAGGATGTTGAAGCTTCTTGTATCTCACATGTTAGTCAACAAATGAATGTAAATTAAGAATGTTGTATTAGGGAAGGCAAAGAAATGTGTACTCTCTAGAACGGGTTCCATTTTGTTTAGTTTCAGAATATTGTATAATTGAGGATGTCAGATTGTGTAATGCAAAGACATATGTACTGACCATATTTCTGTATAAGAAAGATCATGTGGTTCCTGGGTAATGTTGTTTAGTTGAATAATGTATCTGATAATTAAAATACAACAAGAGCCATAAATGCTTGTAACTCACTACTATAATAACACTTGTACGTATGCAAATCCACAAGGGGAATTTACTGTTAGTACTTATGTCAGTAATTGTGTAACAACTTTTTTGAAGTAGTTTAAGAGTGTAACTAAGTATGTAATTACCTACTATCTTCCTCCATACGTATTTAAGTACTTATTATCGTAAGTGTGTAACAACTTTCAAAGTAGTTACACTGTTAAGTGAGGAACTGTGTAACAACTTCAAAACTAACTGTGTAAGTATGTACAAATTTTAAATTTTCTTTTACGCACCACTTGAAGTTTTTGTATTTGTAATTGTGTAACAACTTTCCAAGTAGTTACACAGTTCACTGTTTAACTGTGTAACTATGTAACTCTGTAACATCTTCTCAAGTAGTCACATATCTTAACTGTGTAGCTGTGTAACAACTAGTTGAAAAGTAGCTACATATCTTAACTAAGTATGTATGTACTTACCTAGTTTTTGGTTTACGTAAGTGTCTAAGTATGTGTATTTCTAATTGTGTAAATAGTTGCACTGTTAAGTGAGGAACTGTATAACTACTTCAAAACTAACTGTGTAAGTATGTACAATTTTCTTTTACGCACCACTTTAAGTTTTTGTATTTGTAATTGTGTAACAACTTTCCAACTAGTTACACAGTTCACTGTTTAACTGTGTAACTTTGTAACTCTGTTACATTTTGTATTTGTAATTTGTAGCCACATTTTCAATGGTTAAGGACCCATTGAAGGGGTGTTCAGAATTTTTATTGCAATCCCTGTCTATGAACTTGTATTTGTACTGCACAAGAATGGGATCATTATACACACAAAATTGCAGGGTATAGAGAAATTACCACTTTGGCGATGGCATCTGCTGGTTCTTGCTTGATGACAATACCCCCTTTGCGATGTCCATGTGGATATGGGTGGTGTGATATATTTACAAGTCACACTACTAGCAATCCTAATCGCAAATATTATAAGTGCAAGGTGTGTATATGCTGTGGACTTTGTGGCACTAATTATTTGTTTGTAATGCTGAGTATAGGTGAGAGGCCTAACATTGTTGAATTACCATGTTCAATTTTCTTTGTTGTGCAGAAAGGATCATGCAACTTCTTTATGTGGTGTGATGATTTTTGGCCCTTGGCCGATCATGCAGTGGAAAGTGCGAATGTAACAGAGATGAGGTGATGCAGAAACTAGTTGAAGAGAATGAAATTTTAAGAAAGCGAGTACAAGAACTTCAACTTCAGCTAGAGAAGAAGACTAGGATCGCTGCAAGCCTTGGTCGAGTAATCTCCACATTGACAACAAAGGAGGCTGATAATTAAAGGATGTTGAAGCTTCTTGTATCTCACATGTTAGTCAATAAATGAATGTAAATTAAGAATGTTGTATTAGGGAAGGCAAAGAAATGTGTACTCTCCAGAACGGGTTCCATTTTGTTTAGTTTCAAAATATTGTATAAATTGAGGATGTCAGATTGTGTAACGCAAAGACATATGTACTGACCACATTTCTGTATAAGAAAGATCATGTGGTTCCTGGGTAATGTTGTTTAGTTGAATAATGTATCTGATAATTAAAATACAACAAGAGCCATAAATGCTTGTAACTCACTACTATAATAACACTTGTACGTATGCAAATCCACAAGGGGAATTTACTGTTAGTACTTATGTCAGTAATTGTGTAACAACTTTTTTGAAGTAGTTTAAGAGTGTAACTAAGTATGTAATTACCTACTATCTTCCTCCATACGTATTTAAGTACTTATTATCGTAAGTGTGTAACAACTTTCCAAGTACTTACACACAGTTAATTGTAACTGTGTAAGAACTTATGAAGTAGTTACCGACAGTTAACTGTGTGACTGTGTAACAACTTATGAAGTACTTACACATTTAACTGTGTAATTGCGTAAAATATTTAATTACGTACGTCAGAAGTCTGTAAGTACTACTTTTAGTAACTGTGTAACATTTTTTGAATTAGTTACACAGTTAACTGTTTAACCGTGTCACTGTCACTGCGTAATTACGACCTTTTTTTGCTTCGTAAGTCTGTAAGTACTTCTTTTTGTAACTATGTAAGAACGTTTTAAGTACTTACATAGTTAACTGTGTAACTGCGTATGCACAGTTACATAGTTAACTACGTAATTGTGTAACTATGTAATGCACATGAAAAACTACTTCTGCTCATATTGTCAGTGGTTGTCGACAGATGAAGTGCGGCTGTCGACAACCGAAAATCCGTTCAGTTGAAAAGTTTAACCGGTTCAGATTCGGACCGTTTTTTGTTGTGTCGTTTCACGTAGAGGGTTATAAATAACCCTAAATGTCGACACACGCCCCTTCACCACCTCATTTTTGGTATCTTGCGTATCCTGAGGTTTTAAACAGAAACCCCTTCATTTTTTTGTTCAGAGTGCCATCTCCACTCTCTTTCTCTACTGCTATCCTTCACCTATCTTCTCCATTCCTCCTTTTGCTCCATCTCACCATGTCAACCAGGCGGCAGATGGTTGCTGTCGTGAAAGAAAATCTTCACAAGAGGCAGGCGACACTTCTAGGGCTACTGCAGAGCGGCGGACCAAACACAGGGCAGACCGCACCCCAGAGGTTCATGTACCGCAGAAACTGGATCTCTGTAGGGTTCGTGATGTTTTCAAGATAATCATGCAGCCACGATACGTGAATTTCGCCTCCCTTGAAGATATGTTTGAGGGCTTGGAAGACTTGTTCGAAAAGCAACACTGGCTTTGCCTGGTTAAATCGCAGAAGAAGTACTCACCAACTGCTGTTACTGAGTTCTTTAACAACTTGGGTATGTCAGATGAAAAAAACTTGTACACTACAGTGAAAGGCATCACCTTTGAAGTTACCCCCAATCTTTTCAGTCGTGCCCTTCAAATACCCAACAATGGGGCTAACATTCTTGACACACAATTGCATCCTTCTTACTATTATACTCTTATCACTCAGGAACCCTATGACTCCACAAAAGCCATTTCCAAATTGAATGCCAACACCTTTCCACCCCTTCATCGGATGATTCATCATATGTTGACAACCCTCATTGTTCCGAAAGTTGGTAGTAGAGAACTTGTAACTGAAGTTCACAAAAATCTGCTCTACTTTTTTCTTAAAGGTTGAAAAATCAACTTGCCACAGCTCATGTTTGACCTCATCATGCATTGTTACAAGGATCCAAAACGCCCAATGCCTTACGCCTGCCCCATCACATCCATCATATGTTATGTTGGCATTCCCCTTATAGCAGGTGAGACTGTTACCCTCAAAGCAAGATGTGCATATGATATCGCAACAGCTAATAGGATGGGGTACAAGGTGGTTGAAGGCAGAGTCACAAGGACTCTGAAAGGGCAAGAAGCTGCTGAGGAAGACGAAGACTCCGAAGAAGAAGACAGCAGTGAGGAAGAGGAACAATCAGAAGAAAATATGGACATTTCTAGAGGCAATGAGGATGTACCAGACATTCAGAGTACATCTCAAGTTCTATTGTCTCAAGATATAAAAGACTTCATCTCTGAACAACTGCTTCAATGTCAAACAAGAATCACACAGCATATAAATACTCAATTTGATCAGTTGAACCAGCATTTGGATCAGTTGAAGCAACACATGGACACTAGAATGGATGCCATTGAACAGAGTCATGGTCATCTTCAAAGGCATCTGGATGGCATGGATTATGGGTTAATGCACCTTCGGGATGATTTTCAACATCTACAAAACTTTTACAATCCTCCCTACCCTGAAGATGACAATTTTTCCAACTTTCCATCTCATGTTGCTCAGGGTCCCCGTCGTCCCACTCCTCCGAGGGATGACAATCCTTAGACATGAGGTTGTATAGGGAGAAATTTCTTTTGCAATGGAACAAATGTTGACAATCCTTAGACATGAGGTTGTCATATTTTGAATTGTCTGTGTATGATGTATGGCTATATGCCACATGTAATGAATGATCAATCTTTTGAATGAAATTAACTTTTGTCTCGTCCATGACTTATTGTACTTTTCATCCTTTTGAATGTTATGCACAAATATGTACATATGATCAATCTTTGGAATGAAATTAGCACTTGTTGTCGACAACCACCAGCCTTGCATGTCCACAACCTGAAGAAACCCTCAGTAAAAAGCTACTGGATGGATAGCTTCAAGCAGTAGTTGTCGACACCAAGGATGCATGTGTCGACAACCAGTGATCTCCATCAGACAACAAGGTTCTGGCAAAACAAAAAAAAAGCATTAGTTGTCGACACCAAGGATGCATCTGTCGACAACCCAACAAAACAGTGTTCACACATCTTTAAATTAGACTACACTATATAAGTGTTAGGACAGAAGTATGTACATATGTTTCCTCATGTAGTGAGAAGTACAGAAGTATGTACATATGTTTCCTCATGTATTGCATTTACAAAGTTATCTATCACCTCATTTACAAGAGGGTGAACATCCAGTACAACTGTCTTACAAAAAATGACGAATACTATAATAGAGGACACAAACATCTTTAAATGTCTTCCTGTAGCATTGGGTTTCTACAGGTCCTCCTGTTATGGCCTTCTTGCTTGCATCTTGAGCAAATGTATATGTGTTCGGCTTCGCCTCTTAATGATATTTGTTTCTTCCTCGGCCGTCCGGGCAATCTCTTTGTAATCGGCGGCTTCACTTGAATATCATTGATGTTCATACATGGCATGTCATTGTTATTTATGGGGTTAATGTTACTGCATAGGCCGCCCTATAAGTGTTGGTTGTATAGAATGGAGACACATGATCATATAAAGGTTTATGAGTACATGCTATAGCTGCACATGCATGTTCACATGGGATCTTGAGAAGTTGCCACTTATGTCAAGAACATGTCCATTCTGGGATGTTGACAACATATGTTTTGTTGCCATTCACCACCTCAAAGAGTCGGCCATCGAAGGAATGACAGAGTTTTGCCTTGCATTGAACATGATCTTGGCCAAGACTTTCTCAATATAAGACAGAGGGTGGTCTCCCAATTTGCAGCTTCTATTCTTCTCCTCCCTCCCATTTCCATTATTTGACGGCGTATAGTCTCCACCATTTGAAGAATGGGAAGGCCACATGCCGGTTTGATCCAAGCATTAAAAGACTCTGCTAGATTGGAGTACATTTGGCCATACCTGAAAACAGTTAGACAAGTATGTAAAAAGTTATAGGAACAAGTGCTTGGAGTCTGGTACAGTAAAAAATAGTAAGTAGTTACATACTATCAAAGTGACACATGTACCTTTCTCCAGGAAATTGGGTGTTTGCCCAATGTTCAACATCATTTCTGAGGATCCAGTCCTTTGCTTCTGGGGATTTTCGTTCCATTTCGGACAATGCAGCTACATATTCACTTTCATTCAGTGCAAATGCAACCTTGTTGAGTGTCTTCACCAGACTATCTTTAAGGGCTTTTCGGTATCTTGCTGCAGCTTCAGTCATAAAGTTTGCCTTTATGTGCCTTAGACAATATCCATGATGGTCCATTGGAAATATTTCAGGAACCGCTTCCTTCAAACCTTTTGCTCTATCTGAGATAAACACTGTCGGTCTTTCAGTGAGAAGAGCTTTCTTGAGGTTGTATAAGAACCATTTCCAATTTTCATGTCTCCGAGTCCGCTATAGCAAATGCAATTGTGAAAAGCTCGTCATTTCCATTTAATGCACTTGCTGCAAGAATGACACCTTGCATTTTATCAGTGATATGTGATCCATCAAGAAAAATCAAAGGTCGGCAACCAACCTCATAACCATATGCACATGCGGCAAAGCACAGAAAATATGACTTAAATCGATGTGTCTCCTCATCCAATTGCTTTCCAATTTATTTATGTGTATCCTTTCCCTTTTGAAAAAATGCAGCAAATTTTAAAGGATTTCTCCTTACGTCTTTCAACTTACAAAACCATGAAAAGATTCAAAAGAATTCATTTTTTTCTCATTTTAACTCTTTCCTATTTCAGACAAAATGGCAGAAGTTGCAGTCGAAAACAAGACACTACAAGATCATCCTCTAGAAGAAGAAGGAGAAGAGGAAACAGATGAAGAAGGAGAAGAGGAAGGTAGGCTATTCGTATTTGTGTAAGTTACACACTTATATAAGTATGTAAGTTACATAGTTACTTCGTAAGTGTGTAACTATGTAACTATGTATGTACATAAGTAAGTAAGATAGAAATACTTACTTGTACTACATAATTATGATAGTAAAACATGGCATTTACTTCAATTTTTTATTACTAATGTGAATTAATTTTCATACAGGCACTCTAGACAATAAGGTATGCCATTTACATGGCCGGTCCAATTGGAAATTCTACATGGAAGCACTGAAGGTGGCCGACATTCAAGATTGCCATCAGTCTCTCATGTCCACAACATGTTTCCATGTGTATAGCAATCCACAGCATATGTCAATCCCTCTTCCATTGGTAGAGGAGATTATTTTGCATTACGTTGAGGATGACTCATTCTTTATAGGAGGTCAGAAACTGCAGTTCACTGCAAAAGAACTAGCATTGATTATTGGCCTTCCAAATTTTGGTGAGAAGCTGAACTTTTCTAAAGAGAGTGCAGACAGTCGCCTTCATAAGCTACTGCCCAAGAGGGACAAAGTGCACAAAAAGAAGATTCTATAGGCCATGCAGTCTTTGGCACCCTCTAATGAGCAGCAAGACATTCAAGATTTTGTTGGGCTTTGGATAGCCTTACTTTGCGCTAGTTTTTTGTTCACAACAACTGCATTCGCTTGTCCCGTGGCAATTCTGCATTACGTCAACAATCTAAAGAAAGTCAACAACGTTGATTGGGCAGGTGTTGTGCACCAATTCCTAATGAGCAAGATGACTGAAACTGCGTACTATTTGAAGAAAGAAAATAGAGAAAAGTCATCTAAAGGAATTTATATTTTGGGATGCTTTCCAGTTCTTGGTGTAGGTCTTTTCTTTGTCAAATACTACCAATAATAATGTTTGTAAACTATATAACAATACATCACAGTAATAAGATGAATTTCTTTTAATGACAGGCCTGGTTCTTGGAGCACCAGAGGAGATTTGCGCCAGAATTTCCACACAGGCTTCCACGGATGTTCAAGTGGGTATGTCGAAGAAGAATGATTTATTGGCATGGACAATTGAAGGAACACTCCGTAAGTCTCTTTATAGAAACCTCCTTCTTTATATCACTGTACCAACGAATAACCTGCATTGTTGACAAGTAATGGTTCAACCAGTATTTGTGGACAGGTGAAAAAAGTTTGTCGACAAGTAATGGATGAATCCTTGGTTGTTGACAGCTGAAACTTGTTTGTCGACAACTATTGGTTGAATCCTTGATTGTCGACAGCTGAAACTTGTTTGTCGACAACTACTGGTTGAATCCTTCGTTGTCGACAAGTGAAAAAAGTTTGTCGACAAGTAATGGTTGAGTCCTTGGTTGACAGTAAGTAAGTACCAACACATAACTTATATGTTTGCATACATTCTCAGATAGTCTCCGAGCTTACCATTTCCAAGGATGAGGAAGCCCACTTTAAAAGCAAGAAAATGAAGGTAAGAATATCAGCCACACATGCCACAGCACAACAGCAACAAGAAGAGCAACAGCCGGCAGCAAAAGCAATTGTAGCAACACCCACCCAAACAGATCAAATTATCAATCTTTTGACTGACATTAGAAGTATGCTTGGACAAATAATCCAGATGAAAGAGAGAAAAGAAGAGAGAAAAAGACAAAAAAATAGAAAATTTGTCTAAGCGAAAGGGAAGAGAAGAAGAACAGGAGAAGGTGGGAAGACATGAGGAGGAAAAGGAAGGAGGACAGGTGATGGTGGACATGTCTAAGGAGGAGGGAGGTCAGGAGGTGGACGTGATGTCCAAAGAGAAGGAGAAAGGAGGAGAGGAACAGGAGGAGCTCTCCAAGATAAAGGAGGAAGGCAGAGAAGAGTCAAAGAAGGATGTGGGCCAGGACATGGACACTATCATGCAGACCCTAGATGCATTGGTCGAGAATATTGTGCCCCCCACAGCAACTGCCCAGATGCCTCCAGCAGGGGAGAAAAAGAGGAAAGTGGTAAAAGACATCTCACCCTCGTCGCTGACAAGGAGGGTGAAGGAAGCATGAAGGACTAGGTCACAGTCCGCTTTATTAAAGGTAGATAACTAATTCTGTAACCTGACGATTATGTTCCTATGTGACCATTAATTTTGAAATTGGTGTAACCAAACAATTGTGTAACCAAACAATTGGGTAATCAAATATTTATGGAAGGACTTAAGTCATGTATATTTATGGAAGGACTTGGACTACGAGTTTAACGATAGGAGAAAGAAGAAGGTGTAGGAATATGTTACAATCATTGTGCCTTCCAAATTAACCCATTAAGCTAGGCATGTCCCCCTCAAGCATGTTCCATCATTTCTGCTTTGGTTATTTCATAAACTTTGTTATGCATGTTTGTCTCATGTATTTCTCATAATTTAGTTTGCCCAGTGTGAAGTCTGTCGAGATTACTGCGGACGAAAACAACTTTCCACAGAGGAGGTTCAGGTTATTGACAACTTCCTCGATACCACCAGAATCGATGGGTAATAAACTTTACACTATTATGAATAAGGTTACACAGTTACGTCAACTACCATTATAAACATGTTTGTTGCATCTTATAGTGACAATATCCTAGAACCAAAGAAGGATGGCTGGGGTGCCTATGTCAACCCAGAGCACATAATTTCTCTGTGTTTGGAAAAGAGTTAGAATCAGCTATAATTGATATGTTCCTTCTTCTACTGCGAAGAAAAATAGAGATCAACCATCCGAATATTATGAGTATGATTGTCTGCTTGCCTATGGCAAGGTCTGTACTCCATTGATAGTATTCCTTCTCCATTTAAAATGCCTTCTCCATTTAAAATGAACAGATGACTATTATATTATTGTGCTCGTTACTGTTTGTAATAGTGATGGATAATGGGCTAGAGCAACAACGACAAAAAAAGGAATATTTGGACCACATTCTGAAAACACTGCACAAACCTGTAAAAGACATAGACATGGTCTTATCTCCGATGCATTTTATAAATCATTGGGCATTGCTGGTCATTAACATAAGAACTCAACAATACGAACTTTATGACTCAATGATCCAGCACCCTAAAGATGATTTCCAGAGCTATGTAAGTGCCCGTACTCCTCCATACAATCTGTTCAATTCTCATTCATCTAAATGTGTGCAAGTCGTTCTATGTATGCAGGAAATTTGATGTTCACTTATGTATCTTTTTTTTACTGTAGGTCAAATTTCTAAAAGAAGGTTTTCTTGAAATTTTTGGCTGGATACAACAGAATGGCCGGTTGTCGTGCCAAGCCCTTGTCCACAACAAGGAGCTGGGGATGACTGTGCACTATTTGTTTGCAAATACATCGAATGTTTATCAAAAAAGAACATAATCGATTTCCCTTTCTCCCAGGTAACTGTCTTAACACATGTATGTACTCCACATCATAGCCTACCCAAAATATTTCTATATTCTCATTCATTATAATGACATAGGCTGATATGGACTTAATTCGGGGGAAGCTGGCATGGGCCATTATTGAAGAGGTCAATGAGGAGAAAAAGGCACACAAAAGCACCGGTGAAGACGTTGTGGAAAAAAATGTTTCATTATTGGATGAAGCATAAACATTGCCATCTCTTTATTAACTTGAAAACATTGCCATCTCTTTATTAACTTGAAAACAATGTTCCTATGGAAGTATGTTTGCAAATGTGCGCAACTGTTTTATTTTTTCTAAGTCTTTTAAGTGATGATCTCTTTGTATGTATGTAAGTGTTTTAAGTACATGCCTCTATATGTGTTTTCTTAAGAAAAAATTCCTTCCCAGAATATATAATTGGTTGCTGACATTACTACATCACAAAGGTATAAAATTACAACTTACGTACTTACAAAGGGTATAAATCTGTAAGTGCCTGGGGGTCCGCCTAAATACAAATTGCATTCGGTACATAAGTCACAATACCTTTCATTACACCACAAATTTGTCTGTTGTTTGGAAACAATAGCGATCACAATATCATTACATTAACGGAGTACTGACTTAACAAAGTCATAACAATACTCCAACCAGTGCTTAAAAAAGGAAAGACAAACTCAAACACTGCGTGCACGAATCTCATTTCTACAATATTGAAGATTCGGAATTCTTCGGTTTTTCCCATTCTCCAAACACGTATTAGGATGAACATGATACATATGCCTCTTCCTACAATTTGACGTACTCGGTCCAGACTTGCCTGATGAACGAACTGCTATAGACCTAAAAAAAAACCCATCGTATCATTACAAATAAATGCACAACTAAGATATTAACGCATAAAACTTACAAAGAGAACATGTATGTAAATGTTTACCCTTCTTTGCAAGCAACCTGCATTAGCACATATTTCTCATTCCCATTCTTATGCAATGAGCGCATAACCTCTATGTCATCATTCACATTTAAGCAAACGTGATATTTGACTTCTCCAAGTAACTGGTACTTAATACACCAATGAGGACCAGTCAAATTCCATCTTTGGAATATCCGTTCCCTTATTTGTGATATTCCCATATCATCTTCAACATAAAAAATGAACGAATCGTTTCCAAATGCACATCGAGCAGGAATCATGTCCAAATTCCTTGAATCAAATAAGCCTGAGATGAACATGAGTTAACATATGTTCTTTTTCAAGTTGTTACACGGTTACACAGTTACACAGTTAACATATGTGACTACTTGAGAAGATGTTACACAGTTACACATTTAAACAATGAACTGTCTAACTACTTACACAGTTAGTTTTGAAGTTGTTACACAGTTCCTCACTTAACTATTTAACTACTTGTAAGTTGTTAGACAGTTACTCAGTAAACAATGTAACTACTTCGAAAGTTCTTACACAATTACTCAATTACACAGTTAACTGTGTAACTACTTACAAACATGTTACACAGTTACACACTTAACTGTGTAATTGTTTACACAATTAGAAATACACATACTTAGACACTTACGTAAACCAAAAACTAGGTAAGTACATACATACTTAGTTAAGATATGTAGCTACTTTTCAACTAGTTGTTACACAGTTACACAGTTAAGATATGTGACTACTTGAGAAGATGTACAGAGTTACACAGTTAAACAGTGAACTGTGTAACTACTTGGAAAGTTTTTACACAATTACAAATACAAAAACATCAAGTGGTGCGTAAAAGAAAATTGTACATATTTACATACTTACACAGTTAGTTTTAAAGTTGTTACACAGTTACACACTTAACTGTGTAACTACTTTGAAAGTTGTTACACAGTTACTCAGTAAACTGTGTAACTACTACTTCGAAAGTTCTTACACAATTACTCAGATACACAGTTAACTGTGTAACTACTTACACAATTAGAAAGACAGATACTTAGCCACTTACGTACACCAAAAACTAGGTAAGTACATACATACTCAGTTAACGTATGTTATTTTTCAAGTAGTTGTTACACAGTTACACAGTTAAGATATGTAACTACTACTTGAGAAGATGTTAAACAATTAGAAGTACAAATAGTTAGACACTTACGTACAAAAAAACAGTTGGTAATCACATAATTACACAGTTAACATATGTAACTATTTTTTAACTTGTTAATCAGTTACAAAGTTACTTAGAAAGTTGTTACACAGTTACACAGTTAACTGTGTAACTACTTACAAAGTTGTTACACAAATAGAAATACAAATAGTTAGACACTTACGTACTTACAAAAACAGTAGGTACTAGGTAATGACATACTTACATAGTTAACATATGTAACTACTTACAAAGTTGTTACACAGTTACTTAGTTATACGGTTAAGTGTGTAACTACTTAGAAAGTTGTTACATAATTAAAAAGTTGCACAGTTAACTGTATAACTACTTAGAACGTTGTTACACAGTTACTGACTTACAGAGTTAACTGTGTAATTACTTCGAAAGTTGTTACAATTACAATTAGACAAACTTAGACAAAATATCTAATTTTTTTGAAAGTTGTAACTCTGTAGTAGCGTCGGTAACCAAAAGTGGAGTAAATAAGAAATAGTCGTGAGACAAACGAATATGGATGAAACATTGTTGGCAAGAAAAACATCTGGCGACTAACGGATGTGGATCTACAGAGGACAAAGGGGATCGGTGGAACCAATGTGTATCGGAATGGCAAGAAAAACTCACCTACACCGGGGATAGAAGGAAGTGAGAATCAGTTAGAAACATTCACTGGAAGCCAGAATCTCTGCGCTCCTCTTCGTAGCGCACCCAAACGCCAACCCTGGTCTCCTCTTCGCAACGCCGCGGCGGGAAGGTTTGAGCCATTGTCTACCTTCTTCGAAAGGCATGAAAGCCAAACAAGGTCGCACGTCACTAGGGCTGGGGGTAGAATGAGTATTTACGAGAAGAGGCATAACGTCCGTTAAGTCCCAGGGACTGGAAAATAAGTCCCGCATAAAGTAGGGACTGGGCGTCCATGAAAAAACTGACAGAGATGGAAAAATAAAGGTTCGCCCCTGGCAGGGGCGAATAATTAATTCTCCCTAAAAGATATTCCAAGTCTAGAGCCTCACCTTTTTATGTGAAATTGTAACATCAACTTCTGAGATTGGAATGCAACCAGAAACTGAAAAAATAAATAAAAAGGAATGACTGCAGAAATTCACGAGCAGTCATCAAATCACATGTGTCATCAGTTGAGGGGGAGCCACACATTAAGAGAAAATCGGTTCCTGATCAGATTGTAAAGGAAGAAACCAAACATATGCATCTCGGAGTCAGCACATCAAGTCAGAATATGTTCAGTTTGTAACAGAAATCAAGCATAATGAGGAACAAGACTTCAAGGCACCTACCAAGCACTACTTCATCCATTCTTCCTATCACCCTTTCAGTCTCAATTCCTTTATTCCTAAATCTTAATTTTCCAATGATATTTCTTGATTCTCTTTAATCACTTGATGCACAATAGATTGTTTCACAAGTTTGCATTTCTTGCATAATTTTTCCTCCATTTTTGTATCTTTTTGTGTTTTGACAAAAAAGAGGAGTGAATAATAGTGAATATTTTGTGTTTCATCAATCACGCAAAAAGTGAGGATTGTTGCATATTGCATTATAGTATTATCTCTACAAAGATTAGTTTTATGTGATAAACAAAACACTCATATTTAGATTGTGTGTATTAACCTTATATGTATAAATATCATGTTCATCAAGTTATATATATTATGCTCAAAAGAATTAAGCTATATATATAACTGTGATGATTGCATGTTTGATTCAAAATTTTATCAAATTCAGAAATTCATTGCTTTAATAGCACCATTCATATTTTGGCTTCTGGATCCATTTTAAGTTCCCATTGATTCATCAATCAAGTCAGAAGTATGAAAAATGATATAATCATGTTTAGATCAACTTTATTTCATTTCATTGATAATTGATTATAATATATTTTAAGTTTCTTTCAATCAATTTGTTGTCTTAGCAAGAGGTATCGATGTTTCACCTTTATGCAAAGGCATTGTTTAATTGAATATGTTTTTTATCGATCCTTGATGAGACTGATTTTTCTATAAATCCACAAGATAAAATGATAATTTTAATATCTGTAGAATCGAGAAAATTCTAAGTCTCATAAAGCACTTTCTATTGATCAAGTCTCGCTATAATTAAGTATCATACTAAGCAGACACTAAAATTTTCTAAGTATTGAACACACCTATGGTATCACTATGTGACCCACTATAATTGATTTGATACACCACTAATGAAGGTCAAGAAAAAAAATTGAAGTCTTCAATGTTAGATATGTTTCTTTACATATAAAGATAATCGATTATATGCTTTCGTTGTAGGCTTCGATAATCGATTTAGTCACCGTGTGGATAGCAATGAAATTTCTAATTGTATAGCCTTACACTGAAGGAATCGATTATGTTGCCTCGTCAATCGATTAAGTTGCTTTGTGCCTAATGCCGAAGTTTTTCTTAGTGTAGAGCTATGTTGAAATAGCCAAGAGTTTTGGTGTCAAGATTTCAAATGGCTAAGTCCACATAGTAAGAATAATTGATTATGTTTTCACTTAATCTTATTGATAGTACAATGTATCCTCTTAAGTGCACTGTGGTATGTTGACTTCAGAATTTTACAAGTTCCTATTGTCATCTACTATTGAGAATTGATTGTGTTTCTTTACGTAATCAACTACATAAATTTTTTTGCTTAAATGTCATTACGAATTGTGACTTCATTGCTAATTGACTATGTAAGTTGCTTCATATTTGGATAAGTCCTCACACAAAGTTTAAATTGCCAGTTGTAGGAATGACTTGCATCTCAACATGACTAAGTTTGATTTTGTTTATTGTTATGATTTTATGCTTAGATTCATTAATGATAATTATGTCATCATTAGCATCATATCAATAATGCTTATTCTGACTATCACTTAGATCGATTATGTGCCTTATATTTTGCTGATATACTTCAATGTTATAATCAAAGTATGTGATTATGGTATGAATTGAGCTTGAATTTCTCACTGATCGATTATGCATTTCTTCTTTCGACAATTGAAAGTAATGTTATCTTGAAATTTGTGATATGACCATTACTTTGATCATCATGCCATTCATTCAAATATTCTTTTGATCAAAGTATTTGATTGTCATCATATTAAACTTTTTCTATTTGAAATATAATACTTATTTATTTCATGAATAGGATTATTTCTCTCAAGGCTAATTCATAAAATAAATTTATCTTGATATTTGATGTGCTTGAAAAGATACATTACATTGGAAAAGCATTATCTTCTTGAAATAGGTGCAGTGGCGATGGAATTGCACGACCTAAATGACCAAACAATATATACTCATATCTACATTTTCCAATCTGCATGCTACTTTACAATATTTTATTACAATTGGAAATGTAAAAAGAAAAAAAAAGACACTCTATGATATCTTTGTCAGGAGATGTGTTTAACGATCTGTAAAGGATTCAAATCTTTGTTAGATATATTGTTATTCTATAGCAGGCATCAAGAAAAGCATACCAAGCTACCAATATAATATTCACAAAAGAAGGCATAGACCTTAAATAAGTTTGTAGTCAGATGAAAAGCACAAGGTCAGTACAAGCTACATGCCTACACTACATGATGAAAAACTTGTAGACCCTTGTCTAGTAGGCAATGGGTAGCTGAAAGCTATCAAGAAGAAAAGGGCAAAAAGTGAAGCTATACGGTTCAAGAATAGCTTAACATGGCTACAAGTTGTAAGACCTTAAGCAAGCTATCTTGCTCCAACGACAATATCGAAAGCTTCAACAGTCATGAAGCTAAAGTTATATATATTATATATATATATATATATATATATATATATATAACTTCAAGTCAAAAAGAGAAGGTGGAGTGGTGAAAAAGAAGTAAGATAGTGAAAGAAGGCCAGACAACCAAGGAAAAGGAAGAGTGAACTACAACGTTAATATCCATACCTTCCATGCAACCTAAAATAAGAAGACCATGAAAGCAAACACATTCTGCAAGTCTTCAACATAAGAAAGACCTAAAGCTCGCCTCAATAAAGCTTCATCAACACCATCTTGAAGAAAAGAGAGTTACTCGATGTTGTGCTTCAGTGACCTTCATTGCTGAACCTCAGCCATTGACAACTTGCAATCTTCTTATTCATCTTTCTTTGTCATTTTGATTTGTGCTTAGAGCATGCCAACTTAAGTGGTGTTTGATAACACTTATTTTAAAACGTCTAAAATCCAATTCATCATCTAATCTCCAAATCTAAAATTTGAAAAGTACTTAAACATATTAAGACTTGAAAAAGATGTTGTCTTCATGTGTCATATGATGTTTTGAAGTTGACAAAATTAGTTTGTGTTGAAGCATATGGCTATGAGGATTCTATGTGGATTTATGTGAGATGTTCATAATTGTTTTTACCTTGGTTTAGTTACATGTGCAATTGATCTCTACAAGGCTTACATGGTGTTTAGAGCTCACAAACAAAGGCCAAGGTGAGTGTTTAATATTTTCAGGAGTTAGATTTCTGATTGACTTGATTTATGCACTTTTCTAAGAAATCGATCGACCGATCCAGGGGAATCAGACAACTGACCTAGCCAATACTGCCTTGCACTACAACAGTAAGCAAGTCAGTCGACCGACCCTGTGAAATCGATCGATTTATAATGAAAGAACAATCTAATAAAAGACAGCTCAATTGATGCCCAATCAATTGTGGTGGAAGGACAATCGATGGACAATCGATTGATGACCAAGTAGAAGTTGGACGATTGATGTGGTATGTTCGGTCGACCAACCTAGCCAAAAGCTTTGGCAGTGGGACAGTCAAAAAGTCAGACGGCCGACTTGAAGAAATCAGTCGACTGATGTGCCAGTCGAAGCAAGGTAACTTCGGATATACACGTTGTATATTCACCAGCCGAAGCGTTGGTCGAAGCTGAGACAAAAGTTAGATGATCGGATTTCTAGAATCAGTCGACTGAGCATCCAGCCAATTAGTCAGTCAGAGTCACAGTCGATGTGAGTCCAAAATCAGATGACCGATTTTGGGAAATCGGTCGATCGACTACGGAAAACCTATTTTCCAGTTTGGATAGGACTCTTTTTTGTTTTGGATTTGCACGAGTCTATCTTCTAATCTACGACCAAGAAGGAGTCTTTTGGTCATGGGTCTTAAGGTAGAAATCTATCCTTGTGAGCAGTATAAATATAAATCTTTGGAGAAGAAGTCTTTGGCATCCAGCTAGGTCAAGAACACACAGGAGAACCAGAACTTTTTCCAGGCTTTCTTCTTCAAGGGTTGCTGGTAAAAGTTGAGGCTTTGGACGTCAAGTGTGATCTTCATTCATAGAGCCACGTCCAAGGAAGCTAGTTCAATCGTTTTGGTTTCTACTCTAGCGTTTCTCAACAACTCAAACAGGGGATTTATGAACTATGTGTTTTTAATTTTCTTTTTTTTTTTTTGGGTTGAGAAACATCTCACAACACTTATTCTTCACAAGCTTTATGTGTATGAGAAGTGTGCTCATGGTTTACGAGTGTGGGTGTGTGTGGGTTTTGATAGCGTGGTCTACATGTGTGTGTGTGTGTGGAGTGGTTGTACTCTGTATCTCCGGCCAAGTTCAGAGTAGTGTGTTACCACTCACGTGTGTGAGGGGTGGATGTAGGCGTACAATCTTCATGTGATTGAACCACCTAAATAACTGTGTAGTGTGTGCTTTCTTCCTTTTTTTCTACCTCTTCTACGTACGTGGTTGGTTTGTGGTAACGTGT
Organism: Colocasia esculenta; assembly: GCA_014218235.1. Classification (NCBI taxonomy): domain Eukaryota; kingdom Viridiplantae; phylum Streptophyta; class Magnoliopsida; order Alismatales; family Araceae; genus Colocasia; species Colocasia esculenta. The sequence goes on along the minus strand of CM024754.1, from coordinate 24,516,417 downwards.
CTGGTGCGATAGTTTTTGTTTGTCATATCAAATTAGATTAAATTTTAATTTGGTAGTTAACTATTTCACCCCTCCCCTCTTGGTTGTACATTACACACGTGCACTTCAATTGGTATCAGAGTAGGTTCTCTTTTCTGAAAGAGAGATCCTCGTGTGCAATGTCCGACAAAGGGTACATCGTTGAAGGCCACTCGATCAACCGTCCACCATATTTTGATGGTAACAACTACACGTATTGGAAAAACCAGATGCATGTCTTTCTCAGAGCTCAGAACTATGAGGTCTGGAAAGTGGTAAGCAACGGTCCTTACATTCTACCAGAGGATGAAGAACAATGGACAGAAGATCAGATTAAAAAATCTAAGATTAATTATAGTGTAATGAATATTATGTCGTGTGCAATTCATCCTAATGAATATTCATGTGTCTCCATGTGCAGCTCAGCTAAATGTATTTGGGACAACCTGAAATTGATATATGAAGGCACCTCGGAAGTTAAAGAAACCAAGACAAACATTCTGGTCTCCGAATATGAGCTGTTTCGGATAAAACCAGAAGAAACAATTTCTGAGATGTTTGCAAGGTTTACAACCATAACAAATGGCTTGAAGGCTCTTGGGAAAGACTACACCAATTTTCAGTTAGTCAGGAAAATCCTCAGGTAACTGCCTTCGGCTTGGCATACCGAGGCAACTGTTATTTAGGACTCTAAAAACATGGCAACTCTCTCACTTGAAAAGTTAATTGGATCCTTGATGACATACGAGCTCAACATGAAGAGAAATGAGACGAAATAAAGAAGGGGAAAGGAATTACCCTCAAGGCCGTATCAACTCATCAAGAAAGCAGCACTAATGAAGACAATGATGTGGACCAATGCTAACCAAAAAGATGTGAAACTTCCTCCGCAAAAGGAAGTCTATTCTGAGCAAGTGAAAGAAGGCAGCCAGAAGGTCATTCCCACAAAAACATGAGAGCAGAAAAGAGAAGGAGGTTATCTACTATGAATGCAAGAAACCGGGGCACATGCGAGGTGAGTGTTCTGAATTATAGAAGAAATTCAAAAAAGGCAACTTCAGGAAGACTAAAGCCATGGTGGCTACCTGGAACGACGAGGATTTAGACACCTCATCCACTGATCCTAAAGAAAATTCAAAAAATTTGTGTCTCATGGCTCATGGCAAGGAAGCTGAAGAGGTAAATGACGAAACTAAAAACTTTTATTCAGAACAATGGGAATTAGTCTATACCTCTTTATTTGAAAAGTTCAAGAAAGTGAAATCTGAAAACAAAATGCCAAAAAATAAGATTCTTCGCAATGAAATACCTTGTTCAACATGCATAGCGTGAAGAGTGAATCTGAAATCCTGAAAGAATCTCATGAAAACTTACTTGCTAAGCTTGCTCTATATGAAGATGAAATTGACTGCATGAATAGTGAAAAGGGCAATAAGAAAATTGTTCAAATTGAGAAAGAAAACTTTGAACTTAAAATTGAGATTGCCAAGTTGCAAACTAAATTGAGCACCTTTGAAAAAAAAGTGACTAAACAGAAGGGTGCTGTCTCTAGACTAACGAAAGGAAAACAAAATTTAGACGAGCTCCTCTCCATTCCCGTGAACTTTCAGAGAGAGGGACTCGATTATAAACCTGATAAGAAAAAGGCCTTTCAAGCTAAAACTAAAACTTCATTTGTAAAAGAGATTGGCAATCTAAAATTTTCTAAGCCTAACCATTCTAAAAATGCTCAATTCAATAAGAAATCTAAGGTTCAGAGGACCAAGCATACTGTTCACAATCTTACTAATTTTTCAAAGCCATCAGCACAAATGTTTAAAATTACTTATTTTTATTGTGGAGGTAATGGTAATACCAATATCATATGTCATTTCAAAAGAAATCTTCAGAATATCAAATTGGTTTGGATCTGAAAAGATTTGATATCATCCTTGACTAACACCAATGGACCTAAGAGGATTTGGGTATCAAAATCCAACTAGAATTTGTTTTTGTCCTTGCAGGTATGTCTTGGAGCTGAGAGCGATAAATGGTATTTAGATAGCGGCTGTTCAAGATAAATAACTGGAGACAAAATAAAATTCACAGAGCTTCAACTGAAAGAAGGAGGAAATGTAACTTTTGGAGGTAAGGACAAAGGTAAGATCATTGGAACATGAAAGATTAGAAATCACATTGAAAATGTACTTCTTATCCAAGGCTAAACCATAATTTATTGAGCATAAGTCAATTGTGTGATAAAGGGTACATAATTATCTTTGAAAAATGGCACTGTGCTATAATGGACAAATAATCCAATGAAGTAAAACTCCTAGGTCAAAGAGTAAATAATGTCTATACTGATGATTTGGACCTAATGAAATCTGATAATCTCTATTTCTTGGCTAATGATTATGAGAATGTATGGTTACGACACCGTCGCTTGGTCATGCTAGTTTTGGAGTTATATCCAAATTGTCTAGAATGGACCTTGTAAGTGGCTTGCCTAAAATGAAATTTGAAATGATAAAGTTTGTGAAATATGTGCTAAAGGAAAACAAATAAGAATTTCTTTCAGAAAGAAAAATATTGTGAGTAGCACACGCCTACTTAAACTCATCTATTTAGATCTTTTTAGCCCAACCAGAACATCTAGTTTAGCTAGGAAATCTTATGGATTTGTGATTGTTGATGATTTTTCACGCTTTACTTAGGTATTATTTCTGGCCAATAAAAATGATGTATTAATGGAGTTTCAAGTGTGGTGTAGGAAAGTGCAGCATGACAAAAGATTTGTCATTACCACAATACAAAGTGATCACGGAGGAGAATTTGGAAATTCAGAATTCAAGTCCTTCTGTGATGAACATGGGTTCTCTCATCAATTCTCATCACCAAGGACACTGGAGCAGAACGATGTGGTTGAAAGGAAGAATAAGACCTTGCAGAGATGGGACAAACTATGCTGAGTGAAAAAGGTCTTTCATGATACTTCTGGGCTGAAGCCGTAAATACTGCATGCTACATCATCAACCGTGCAATTGTAAGACCAATACTTAATCTTTTGGGTGTACTTATTATATTCTAAATAATGATAAGACAAGCTTATGAAAATTTGATGAGAAAAGTGACAAAGGAATTTTCCTTGGCTATGCCATAAACTTAGGAGCCTATCGTGTATTCAATAAGCGAACTTTTGTAGTTGAGGAAACTCCACATGTCATTTTCGATGAATTTAACTTGAAACTAACAACAAAAAATTTGTCTGATAATGATGCAGAGGATACAAACAATAGTCAATGAAATCCTCCAAAAAATGAAACAAAATCAAGTAATGATTTACTTGATCCCTCAAATACCATGGAGAAATATGAAGATTTACCACTTGAAGAACTTCAAGAAATTTCAACAGAGGACCCTGAACTTCCCAAGGAGTAGGGATTCATGAAAGATCATCCCCCAAGTAATGTGATTGGAAGTCTTGAAGACAATTTGAGGACAAGCTCCTCACTGAGGCAAGTGGTAGATGAAGATTTAACTACTTTTATTTCTCAAGTGGAGCCCATGAATGTGGATGAGGCACTGGTGGATGAATCATGGATAACGGCTATGCACGATGAGCTGTACAAATTCCGAAGGAATGAGGTGTGGTCTCTAGTGCCCTATCCTAAGGACCATTCTGTGATTGGAACCCGTTGGGTTTTCAAAAATAAATTGGATGAATCTGGAATGGTAGTTAGGAACAAGGCCCGGCTTATAGCGAAAGGGTATAGCCAGGAAATTGGCATTGATTTCGATGACTCATTCGCACCAGTGGCCAGGCTGGAAGCTATTCACATTCTTCCCTCTTATGCGTCCTCATTAAATTTCAAATTATATCAAATGGATGTAAAATTTGCATTTTTGAATGGTTACAGAAAAGAGGATGTGTATGTAGAGCAACCCCCAGGTTTTTAGGATGTCAATAAACCTCATCACGTCTACAAGCTTCAGAAGGCATTGTATGGGTTAAAGCAAGCTCCATGGGCATGGTATGAAAGGTTAAGTAATTTCTTATTACAAAAGAATTACAAAAGAGGCAAGGCAGACCAAACATTGTTCACCAAGAATTCTAATAAAGATATCATTGTGGTTTAAGTTTATGTTGATGATATCATATTTGGCTCAACTAACTCCATCCTATGTAAATAATTTGCAGACCTCATGCAAGGGGAGTTCAAAATGAGCTTAATGGGTGAGCTGAGTTTTTTTTCTTGGCCTGGAAGTTAAACAACTCAAGGAAGGCCTTTTCATATGCCAATCCAAATACACCATTGACCTACTCAAGAAGTACGGGTTTGAAAACTCTAAATCCTTTCCAACTCCCATGTCATCTTCAACTAAATTGAAAAGTGATGAAAAAGGTAAACCCATGGACCCTACCTTATATAGAGGCATGATTGGATCTTTGTTATATCTTGCTGCTTCTACACTAGACATCCAGTTCAGCGTTGGTCTATGTGCCCATTTTCAGTCGTGTCCTAAAGAGTCTCATTTAATGGATGTTAAACGGATTTTACGCTATCTTGTAGGAACAATAGACTTAGGCCTCTGGTATCCCATCGATTGCTCCTTTGAATTAGTTGCATATACCGATGCAGATTATACTGGATGTAAAATTGATCGAAAAGCACAAGTGGCATGTGTCAGTTTCTAGGAGGTTGCTTGGTGACTTGGGCCTCCAAGAAACAACATTCTGTGGCACTCTCCACTGCCAAGGTAGAATATGTTGCCGCTGGTAGTTGTGATGCCCAAGTGCTTTGGATTAAACATCAGTTACTTGATTATCATGTTTCACTGAATTGCGTATCTATCAAGTGTGATAATACAAGTGCAATTAATCTTTCAAAAAATCCAATTCAACACTCTAGAACCAAGCATATAGAGGTCCGACATCACTTCTTGAGAGATCATGTTGGGAAAGGCAATTTTGAGTTAAAATTAATTGAAACTAATGCACAAATTGCTAACATTTTCACTAAACCCCTAAGTGAGGATAGGTTTACTACACTTAGAAGAGAGCTAGGGTTGTGCATTGAGTAAGGGGGAGATGCATGTGAGATACTTCCATGTATGCATGTTGAATTTTCTATATGTTTCTGTTAAAAAAAATATATTGCTTGCGTGTGTATATATATAGATATATATCCCAATTCCTTGAACTTTCTAAGACTGAACTCCTTGATATACAGAGCAAGTCTCCAGATATGTGATATTCATAGGCAATCACTGTGTTGGAAGTTATCATGTTAAGGAACTTGAAGGACCTATAGATTTCTCTATCTTTAAATTTATTGTCTCCATGAAAAATAGCCTTAGAAAATCTTATTGGGATCGAACCACGACAAGAATATACTGTTGATTGACAAAATCCTTCTGATTTTCCAATCCTAGGGCCGTTCATGCCAGTTCATTGCTGGATGGACCAAATCCCCTTGCAATTAGGGAAATCGGTTGACCGATTCATTGAAGTCGGTCGACCAATTCTGATTGCGCACCCGACCGGTTCATTTCGTTCGCAACTGACTTTGTTGGTGCGACCCAACTCGGCTTCATAAGGCCTTGGAGTTTCAAGAGATGACTCTTGGACTTCCAGTTGCATCCCTTCAGCCACCAAGTGCCCCCTTTTTAAGACCTTGAACTCTTTCCCCTTTCTCAAGAGTTCTTAGCCATAGAGACATTGGGAGATCCACAATCTTGACGATTCTCCTTCCCATTCTCCTTGGCTTACGCATTGCAAGTTTTCATCTTCTCAGTCGGATCCTTGCTGAGGTTCTCATCGTCCTAGACTTAGGAGGCGTCCCAACCTCACAAGATCTATTCTTCCAAAGGTTCTGTGATGGCTCCACGAGGCAGGTCTGCGGTGGTCGTGTGAACCTGAGGCGTCACTAGGAGGTTGGCAAGAGTTCTGGAGTAGGTGCACAAGTTCCAGTGGCACCAGGAGAGTTGTTGGTTGATCATAGGAGAAAGATACTCCCTCCACGGTATGTCGACTTTGCTGCTTTAGATGAAGTTGAGCCTATGCTATCTCTCCTGTTTCAAACTCAAAGTTGGGTTAGATTTTTGTCAAGACATAAAGTTTATTATCCAGACTTGGTTCTGTAGTTTTATGCAAATTTCTTTACAAGCAACAATAGGCTTTTTACTACTATGAACGGGGTTGAGATTCCAGTAAATGATTCAGTTTTCAGTCAAGCTTTAAGTATTCTCGATGTTGGATACTTTGTGCAACATATCTAGTACAGTGACTTACGCCAAGTGATGTTAGGGCATGATCCCACACATTGGATAGCACATCATGCCCTGATCAATGCAAATGATTTTCCACCACTTCAGTGGATCATCCACCACATCATCACCACAATAATATTTCCAAAAGGTGGCAGTAGGGATGAAGTTACCAGAGTCCACAAAGGAATATTTCACTCTTTATTTCACAATGTGCCTCTATGCTTGCTTGCACTGATGACTACGCTTATGAAGTTGGTGAAAAACCAACCTCGGCGATCTCTGCCTTATGCCGCCCAACTCACAGTCATATTTGAACAAGCTAGAATTGATCTTACGAATGAAGAAGCTGAGAATATTCTGTCATCACTCGTCTACAATTAAACAAATATTCTACGGTTAAATGAACTACATAATTGTGGATGGACAATTTAGAAGAAATTTGGGTGTTCATCAAATTGAAGATAGTGAAAATAGCTCGAAAAATTAAGAAACAAAAAATGATGAAGATAGTGAAGGTGAAGATTATGCTCTCGGAGGAAGACATGAAGATCCAGAGCATCCAACTCCCATGGAACAAGACTTGCCTCCTCCTGGTCCCGAAGGTGAAGACTTCTCACTGCCGTTCAAGCATAGCCTGACCAAGATTGAGGAGGAAATGATTTCTATGAGAGGGGAAGTCCGCCAAGTGGGTGAGTCACTGAGAGATCTCACTAGAGATTTGGCTGAGATGAGGGTTAACCAGCAAAGCTTTATGGACTCTGATGATCAGTCTGTCCCCATGTAATTTTAATTAATTACATATGTATTTTAGTGATTAACAAAACTTCATCAATAATCTCTAACATATTTCATAAGTCTTAAGTACAGGAAAATTACCAAGGTCAATCAAGTCAATGTTGGTAAGTATTGCCTTACTGAAGTCTTAATCCTTTCAACATGATATTTCTCTAAGTCCACATCGACTTCTGTTGAAAGTCATATCGATTTCAATATAGCTATAACAATTTGATATCATAACGATTTCATAAGTGTTTTAACGATTTCCTGTAAAGACTGGAAAGTCATGTTATTTCAAACAAGTCGATCCTATAACGATTCTATAAGTCATCGTAACGATTTCTTTAGAACTCGCAACGACTTGCTCGCCGTAACGATTTCTTTAGAACTCACAATGACTTGCTCGCCGTAACGATTTCTTAAGTAATCATAACGATTTCTTTAGAACTCGCAACGACTTGCTCGCCGTAACGATTTCTTAAGTAATCATAACGATTTCCTTAGAACTCGCAACAACTTGCTCGCCGTAATGATTTCTTAAGTAATCATAACGATTTCCTTAGAACTCGCAACGACTTGCTCGCCGTAACGATTTCCTAAGTAATCATAACGATTTTTTTAGAACCCATAACGATTTGCTTCGCGCAACGATTTCTTTAGAAAGTATAACGATTTGCTTTGAGCAACGATTTCTTTAGAACCCATAACGATTTGCTTCACGCAACAATTTCTTTAGAAAGTATAACGATTTGCTTCGCGCAACGATTTCTTTAGAAAGTATAACGATTTGCTTTGCGCAACGATTTCTTTAGAAAGTATAACGATTTGCTTCGCGCAACGATTTCGTTAAAGTTCATAACGACTTGTTAAGTGACTATAACGTTTTGAATACAACGATTTGCTCTTTATAATGACTTGTTGGTATTCATAATGATTTCATAAGTCATATAGACAACAACTTTATGGTTTATATCGACTTGACATTTATCTTATCTCTTAAGGCGTTGAATGGTCAAAGACTTACTTATCTGTCTGACTGCTGTGCATTTAATGAAGACAAAACGTATCTCTGCATGCATGCAGATGATATCCTTTTCCTTTTGTGCATATTCTGTCAACATCTTTTAGAACAAGCTATTGCATTGCTATTTTGGTGAATACTCATGTCAACGTTTACTGACAACAAGAGACAGCCTAGCTGTCTACTGTTCTAGCATTTAATGTGTGCAGTGTCCTAAAGACATTCTGACATACAACGTTGGACCATATAGACACCATAAGGCCCTATCTCTTTGCGTGCTCAAATGGATAAAAGATTGTTGAAGCTTCCAAATGTCAAGCAGTCTAACGTCTACCATTCTAAAAGACAACGGTTACTTCAACGGCCGGATTTCAAAAGAAGATAAATACAAGACAGATGAGAAGAATGCAGGCACTGAAGTGAACTACATTCACATTCACATTCACAAGCATTCAAATTCTTCTGCAAGAAGTCTAGAGCCAAGAATCTCGTTCCCCATCTTCTTTAGCTCTTTGCTCTCCACTCTGTAGTGAAAATCTTGAGAGAGCTTGTATAGTTCTGAGAGTGTGCTTAGCTTAGATTCTTTGCTCTCAGTGCTAGTTGCTTCAGATCTTGGCTTGTTAAAAGCTTGATCTAGGGGCTTGATCTTATTCCATTCTCTTTATATTGTTTTCCCTTCGGTTGTGAAGGAAGACCTGGTGGTATCCAGGGTGCATGTCCCTTCAGTTGTGAAGGAAGACCTGGTGGGGTATCCACGGTGTTGTTATTCCCTTCGGGTGTGAAGGAAGACCAGCTGAGCTGGGTGTTGTAGCGTCCTTAGGGGACTGTACCCTAGTTAGTGAAATCCTGAGTGGTTGCTCAGGGACTGGACGTAGGACTCCTAAGGAGAGGAGTCCGAACAAGGATAATCCTTTGTGTCGTGTGATTGCTTTCTTTGTGTGATTGGCATTTGAACTAACAGTCACTAACCTTCATCGAAGAACGTTTTTTGTGAATATTTTTATTTACAGGTATCGTCTAGATTATTTTTTAAAGACCCATTCACCCCCCCTGGGCTCGTCAACTGGGCAACAGACTCCCAAGCTCAGTTCTTTAGGGAAGTCTTAGGTTACCTACGCCCTACACAGGATCAACCTCCACCTCAGTGATCCCTTATATGTCACAATGTCTAGGAGTACCTTGATTTTTGCTATCCCACTCCCTCCTTTTTGATGTGACAGAGGGGGAGAAGTTATCTAGATATACATAGGTTATATTTATATCTATGTGCTTTCATTTTTTATTTTTGTTGTATGAATGTGTGCTTGCTTGATGCATTTAGGCTATGTGAGGCTAGTTGTGTCTAGGTGAGTGTGCATCAACCTATCTCTTGTAAAAACACAAAAAAATGAATATGAATGAAAAAAGGGAATATTCAGAAAATCCAATAATAGTGTTCTTCTTGTGTGATTGATGCTTCATAACGTATGTTAATTGCTATATATTTTGTCAACATCAAAAAGGGAGATTGTTGTCTCCATGTGTCATATGATGTTTTGAAGTTGACAAAAGTAGTTTGTGTTAAAGCATATGGCTATGAGGACTCTATGTGGATTTATGTGAGATGTTCATAATCATTTTTACCTTGGTTTAGTTACATGTGAAATTGATCTCTACAAGGCTTACATTGTGTTTAGAGCTCACAAACAAAAGGCCAAGGTGAGTGTTAATATTTCCAGGAGTTAGATTTCAGACTGACTTGATTTCTGCATTTTTGTAGGGAATCGATTGACTGATCTAGGGGAATCAGATGACTGACCTAGCTAGTACTGCCTTGCACTGCTGCAGTCAGCAACTCGGTCGACTGACCCTGTGAAATCAGTCGACCAATAATGAAAGGACAATTGATTGAAGGATAGCTCAATCGATGCCCAATCGATTGTGGTAGAAAGGAAATCGATGGACGATCGATTGATGACCAAGAAAAAGTCACAAAACCAATGTGGTATGTTCGGTCGACTGACCTAGCCAGAAGCTTTGGCAATGGGACAGTCAAAAAGTCAGACGACCCAACTTAATGAAATCGGATAGACTGATATGCCAGTCGAAGCAAGGTAACTTCAGATATTCACGTTGTATCTTCAGCAACCGAAGTGCCGGTCGAATCTAAGACAAAAGTCGGGTGACTGAATTTCCAGAATCAGTCGACCGAGCATCCAGCCGATTAGTCAATCGAAGTCCCAGTCGATGGGAGTCCAAAATCAGACGACCGATCTTGGGAAATCAGTCGACCGACTATAGAAAACCTAGTTTCCAGTTTGGATAGGACTCTTTCCTATTTTGGATTTGCACGAGTCCATCTTCTAATCTATGGCCAAGAAGGAGTCTTTTGGTCATGGGTCTTAAGGTAGAAGTCTATTCTTGTGAGCAGTATAAATATACATCTTTGGAGAAGAAGTCTTTGTCATCCAGCTAGGTCAAGAATGCACAGGGGAACCAGAACTTCTTCCAGGCTTTCTTCTTCAAGGGTTGTTGGTACAAGTTGAAGCTTTGGACGTCAAGTGTGATCTACATTCATAGAGCCACGTCCAAGGAAGCTAGTTCAATCTGTTTGGCTTCTACTCCAACATTTCTCAATGACTCAAATAGGGGATTTCTGAACTATGTGTTTTTAATTTTCTCTCTTGTTTTTTTTGGGTTGAGAAACATCTCACAACACTTATTCTTCATAAGCTTTGTGTGTGTGAGAAGTGTGCTCGTGGTTTATGAGCGTGGGTGTCTGTGGGTTTTGACAGCATGGTCTTGTCGTTGTTGAGACGTGTGTGTATGGAGGGGTTGTACTCTGTATCTCTGGCCAAGTTTAGAGTAGTGTGTTGCCACCTCACATGTGTGAGGGGTGGATGTAGGCACACATACCTTGTGTGATAGAACCAATTAAATACTGCGTAGTGTGTGCTTTGTTCCTTTTCTTCTACTCTTCTACATCCATGGTTGTTTGTGGTAATGTGTTTGGTGTGATAGTTTTTGTCTGTCATATCAATTAGATTAAATTTTAATTTGGTAGTCAACCAATTCACCCCTCTCCTCTTGGTTGTACATTGCACACGTGCACTTCAAAAGAGTTGTTTGATAACTAATTTAAGTACATCTGAAGAGAATAGGATGCACCCAATGATTAGAGGGGACATTTGGTTGCGGCAAGGGAGAGCGACCGATGATCAACATCCTGACTGGTGACTAGTGACAGTGGCTAGCAATTGGCGATTGACGTGACTGGCAACCAATAGTATTGGCAGAAGGCAGTCGACAATAGGCATTCAGTGCCCGGTGCCAGATGATCTATGCACTGCATTGGCAGTCAGTAGTCAGCGACTAACATCCGGCTGCCAGCACCTAGTGCTTGGCACTCGATGGTCGGCGCTCGGTGGTTTGCAGTCTAGCGCCCGATAGCTGGCGGTCGGCACCCGGCACTAGGCATCCGGTGGTTGGGGATTAGCACCGTGCGGTTGGCAGTCGAAGCCAAACAATTGAAAGCCGTGCCGCATGGCCGGCTACTGACCGGCATGAGTCAACCGCAAACTATCGGGTTACCGATCGTCGAGGGCCAACCATTGATCGTCGACCACCAACAGTCAACCATTTGGTGCAAGGCGTTGGGTGCCCACCACCAGAGCCTGGAGCCCAGTGGTCAGAGCATGGAGCATGGCAGTCGGCTCTTAGAGCTTGGCTATCGGCTGTCGGGGCTCGGCTCCTAATTGTCAGCTGTCGGCTATTGGTAATCGGGTGCCAACCATTGTCTGCTGGGAGCCGAGCACTAACCACCTAGTGTCGAGCATCGACAACTGACCCACAAGCGTTGAGCACTGACGGCCAACCGCAGATCGCTGTCTGCCAGCTGTTAGGCGCTGACTACTTGGCGATGACCTCCAGGCATTGTATGTCGGGCACTGGCGATCAGTGGTAGATGCCTAATACTAGACATTTGACGTCTGATATGATGACCAACTCATCCCCATATATTTATTTTGGTGATAACAAAACCTTGACAAATGTTTTAATTAGCATATCTTCTAAAAATTGTCAACATGTCAAGAGAAATGACTTCAGTAAGTTATATAAACTCAATTTAGTTAGAAGTCATTCTCATATGATTTTTCTAAGTCTACATCGATTACTGCTTTAATATCTCATCGATTACTGTACAAACTCACATCGATTACAAAAATCACTTAAACATCGATTACTGCTTAGCATTGCATCGAGTGTACTCAAACATCAATTGTTTTTCAAATCGATTGTCTTAGAATATCGATTGTCTTAAAACATCGATTGCATTGAAACAACGATTGTCTCTTAACATCGATTACCTTTAGACATCGACTGCCTTTAGACATCGAATGCCTTTGGACATCGATTGCCATTAGACATCGATTGTCTTTGGATATCGATTACTTTTGGACATCGATTGCCTTTAGACATCGATTGCCTCTGGACATTGATTGCCTTCAGACATCATTACCTTTGGACATTGATTGCCTTTGGACATCGATTGCCTTTGGACATCGATTGCCCTCAGACATTGATTGACTTCAGACATCGATTGCTATTTAAACAGCTATTGTTCTTGAACATCGATTGCTCTTGGACATCGATTACTGTTAAATATCAAATGTCTTTTAAACATCGATTGGCATCATATTATCTATCGCTATTTCAGATATATTATTTTTATATGTTGATAATTATCTGTGCAATAACCCTATTGATTGTGGTTGCAATTAAATTATATTGATTGACCTTATGATTAATCTTTGTTATGAACAAATCTTGGTGCACAGTATTTTCAAACTATTTCTAAAGATGTGCATTTCAAATTTACCGCCATCTGTTGCATATCTTCATATGTATGGTTTGTCAACGGATATAGTTCCCCTGCACATCATCGTCTAAAGTTTGCCATTTTTATGGCATGTCCTCCGTAGCTTTAAATGATGAAAAAATGAGCTTATCCTCTCTGACATATCTTCTTACAACATGACGTATAACGTTGACTGATAGTGAGGATAACCATATAACCTATTTGTATCTCAGCATTAATTGCTTGCAGGTTTCCGGTAGTCCAACATGACTACAACGTTGGACAAGGCTACACAGAACATATCCATATGATCTCTCTTTGTCTCTGTCTCTGTCTCTTTCTCTATCTAAACATTTAATGTCTGTAGGTTTTCAGTAGTCTCACACTTATCCTACGTTAGACCTGCTACATCTGTCAGGAGACAAGTTTCAGGACAAGAGACACAACAGATACATCAATGGATACTTCACAAGAAGAGAAGATAAATAAGAGCATGTTGACACAGTGAAGATCATCTGTTCGACACATTGAAGTGCATAAATAGAAAGCCAACGAGAAGTGTGCAATATAGAGCTTGGTGCTTTATTAAAAAATTGTTCCTACTCTTAGCTCTCCTCGAGCCTAGTTCCTCATCCTTCTTGTAAGAGAGAGCTTGCAATGATCTGAGAGAGTTGCTTCCTATTGTAGTTCTTTTCTTCTCTCAGATTGTGCCTCATATCAAGCATTGTATTGTTGCTATTAGCTTGGTCTAGAGGCCACCACTTCTTTACTCTTCATAAAGTGCTCCTCTTCTTAAGTGAAGAGAAGACCTGATGTGTAGTAGGTGGTTGATTCCCTTCTGCAGAAAGGAAGACCTGTTGGAGTAGGTGGTGTATTACCTCTTCATGGGTTGAAGAGAAGGCCAGCAAGTGCTGGATGTGTAAGTGTCCTTGAGGGGAACTATACCCTCGGTTAGTGGAATCCCAAGTGGTTTCTTGGGGACTGGACGTAGAACTCCTGGTGATAGGAGGTCCAAACTAGGATAAAATTTCTGTTGCATGTGTGATTGCCTTTGTCTTTTTTTGCGCTGCTAAATAACTCTAACCTCTACATTTAGTGTTTCTAAATTTGTTTGTAACAGAAAATTTTAAAGACGAATTTTTGCAATCCATTCACCCCCCCTCTGGGCTTGCAACCTGGTCAACATGATACTCCATAGCCAGTGACAAGCAGTCGATAAAAGTTGTCACAACCTTACATGTCTGGAAAAAAAAGTGGCATATCCTTCACTTTTTTTAAAGAGAAAAATTTAGAGAATAGAAGTTCATTTAGACATAAGTTTAGACGTTTTATCAAATAATCTGAAAATATAATTTCTTACCACTTTAGACATTAGACATCTATTAAGTGTCATTATACAAACTCATAGTCTTGCTAAGAAGATATTTTTGTGGAAGTTTGTTTCTTCAGAGGTGTTGGGCCTACGTGCCATTTGTTAATCCTCTAGTTTTGATGTGGGTAATTAACCCACTAATCACATATGATTGACTATATTTTGATGATTGTAAAAAGATAACAAAAGTTGTATTTTATAAATCCCTTTTGCTTACAAGTATATGTCTTAAAAATCTAGATAAAATATATATCAAATTTAGAAAGTCCAAAGCTATAATTTTAAAGTTCTATATTCAAAATATCATATCACTCAAACTTATGTAGAATGGCCATGTTCATGCAAATATCGACACTTTGTAGAAATGTCGACGCGTAGGCTCTCAAAATTGAAAAATTGAATATCCTCCATGAGTGAAATGTTTTAAGAGTTGCTTTGCACATGATAGATCTTAAAGATCTTGGATAAAAGAAAATGTACAACTATATTCATTATGTTATTCATCAATCATTGAGTACTGATCAAAGTGTTTTGGCTAAATATCAACACTTTTGGATCCAAAGTGCTAACACTTTGGCTAAATGTCGACAATTTTTGACTAACAGAATATTTTTCTAGATATTGGTAGGATTCTCCCTTGGACTTTATGCAAGGACAATTGGAGTCTTTCTCATGTGAATTTTCTTGGCCTCCAAGTTTCCAAAGGGCCTATAAATAGAAGGGTATCCCTTCATTCAAATCAATGAATTGAGGCAACCTAAGCTAGTGAAGTGTTGACATGTTTTTTTATTTTTTTTCAGAAATCAAAAGTGCTACTAGTTTTCCAAATTCTTGAGATTTTATAAGAGAGAAAAGATTTTAAGAGTATTGTACTGATCATCCTTCTCTTCCAAATTCTTCTGACAACATCTTAACTGTAAGAAGATCATCAAAATGTTGAATGTGTGTGTGGGTCGACTCCTTGTGAGGGTGTCAACACTTTATAAAAGTGTCAACACCTTCCTACTAAAATTTGTTTTCTGTGATAACTCTTGTGATCTTGTAGGTTGTGTGCATTTGTGGCAATGTTATACTTCGTGTATAAAAGGTCCACGAGCTCAGATGCTTGTAACACCGTGTGTGGATGAGCTAGCACCTTAACTAGCATGTGTAAGAGCTTTTAGAGTGTAGGGAAGCCCCACTAAGTTGGGATAGGTCACTTGTGGAATATATACCGAAACACTTAAAAATCTTTGTGCTTTTGTTAAGATTTCTCCATCTTCTTTCCCACATTCTTTAAACTGCATCATTAGTAGCATGTCATTTTGATTTAATCATTTACACACCTTGATTTCACACACGTTTAAATTTTTGTAAACTTAATTCACCCTCCCCCTTAGGTTAATAGTAGCCTACCTAGACCAACAATTGGTATCAGAACTTGTATTCTAGTTAGATGCTTAAAATCCTTATAGTGATCCCTCTAGCTACCCATAACACACCCTTTCTTCTTGAAGGCCAATCCATTCATTTTCCACCTTACTTCAATGGTTCAAACGTTACATATTGGAAAAATCAGATGGTTGTTTTTCTTAGATCCCAAGAGCATGAAATTCAAAAAGTCATAAACAATGTTCCATATAAACTTGACCAAGATGGAGAAAAATGGCAAGTTGAAGATATTAGAAAGTCCAAAATCAATTTTACTGCAATACATAATGTGCTTTAGATCTTAATGAATATTCGAGCTTCCATGTGTGATAGTGCCTAGGAAATGTGGGACAAGCTCTTCTTGATCTATGAAGGAAAATCACAGGTAAAAGAAAGCAAGGTAGATATACTTGTTCATGAGTAAGAATTATTTCATATGCAGCCTTAAAAGAACATCTTTGAAATCTTTAGAAGAATCACAGACTTGTCAATGAGCTAAAAAGTCCCAATAAGACTTACTCTGAATCTGATCTTGTTAGAAAAGTTTCACATTGTTTACCTCCTTTTTGGAACATTAAAGTGATAGGTATTGAAGAGGCCAAAGATCTCTCTACTCTTTCACTTGATGAGCAGATTTATTCTCTTTTGACATATGAGATGAACATGAAGAGAACAATAAGGCGGACATAAATAAGAATTTCATGTCACATCTAGAATATAGCGGTAGAAGATATCGAGACATGAACAACTAACAAAATAATCCTCTACCACACATTCAATCACATAGTACACAATTAATGGAACATAATTCAATTTCCACTAAATCTCCATGTTATTGAAATACTCATAATCAAACTTCATAACATTTGTTCAATGACTAACATAAAAGAGAAGATTACATTTTATTCCTCATGCCCTACTACATAATGTATAATACTTAAAATAAAAGATAAAGACATCTAGGGGTTGTCCATGCTCATCACTCATTTGTAGCCCCATCCCTATCTTAGTTTCCTTCTTCTTCATTTGGTTCTCCTAAAATGTTAAGAAAGTAGCTATGAGTTCAATCGTCTGATAGGAATTACATTTCATGTAGGCAAGTATAAGTGGTTGACATTTTAACTCTAGAAGGCATGAGTATAACAAGTTGAGATAATAAATCGATAAAACCAATAAAACATAATCGAGAGCTTGTAAGAGAATGAAGATAGCAATAATGTGACAAGATGGTAATTCTAGAAATAAAGTACAACATATGATGATATCAAGAATATCTCTAGCAAGAAAGTGCTAGCATTCAACAACGCAAGTTGGCCATGTTAAGCTAACAAGAAAGTATGTAACGAGAATGTTCTTTGAATATCCCTCTCTGGGCCATTCATGCGATGCTAGTAATCATTATACCTCATGGTTTATAGTTTATTTTCAACTCTTTGATAGGGCGCTAGACTGGAGCCCTTGGATACTCTTCGTGCCCAATCTTACATCTTCAAGTATAAATGTAGACATCCATATGTAACCATGTATGGAGATGAATGTACACAAGTTTGCAATAATGACACAAGGACAAGAAAGTGTATCATGGTATCAAAAAGATTCAAGAGTAATTTCCAAGAATGTAGGTGTCACGAAGGTAAATGGGTAGCATAACTGCACATTTTCATTTAAGTTATATAGTCATTAATATCTTGATATGTATAAGTTTCTAGAACGTAAGTCACAATAAAAGTGTTCATCTATCTCTAGGGAACTTCATAGTCCAACCAGCTCATTAGCCATATGAGAATCCATAGTCAGAGGAGACTTACAGAGGTCTCGATAGAGAAATTCTCAGTTTGACAGAAGGAATATCCAATGGAGGGGTCATCCAATACTAAGAAGGGCTACATAACGTGCAAGTGTGCATACATGTCGTCTTGCATGAAACTCATATGATTATGCGAAGCAATAATGTAGCAAGTAAAACTAACTAAAGCATGATAGTATGCTAATCAAACATAATTAACAAGGTAGCTATCACAACTTTTAAAAATATCATTAGTTCCATATTATCATGTCATTAGCAAGCAAAAAAAGATGATTAAGAGAAATAGGCTATTCACATGATAAGAGAGACAAACACACATTAGGATCATTAGAGTAATATTCACGTTATTAAATCTTTTACAATAGGTTGAACAATTTTTATGAGAGGATTCAGAACTTACACATGATTGAACCAACTTAAATTCTCAATTTTGACCATTGTAGGAACCAGTACAGAAGGTACATGGTGAAACAACAAAGCCTTTGAAGTAGTACTAGCAAAGACTGATGTGACTATAGAGGTGCCAGATCCTGGCAACATGACAGGAATATCCCTGTCATGTGTTGGTTGCTTGGCACGACTCCAATCATGCCAGGTTGACCAGGAAGTTCTACGATGCAGCCCAAGAATTTTTATGTCTGATATAGCCTTCATTTAAATCTCAATATACTTACAAACCAAGGCATTAAACATAAGGAAAAAGATTTAGGATTGTCGCTAACTTGTTTCTAAGCCTACAGGAACAACCAATTAGGCCCAATCAAGGGTTTGAACATGCTTTGAATAAGATTACATAATCTTGAGTAAATAGTACATTTTAACCTAAATAGCAACTCATGATAGGCTTAATAAAAATTAGGGAAAATAGCATGGATTCCTAACATGCAAGAGACTCTATAGTGGTGTTTTAAGCAAATCCAATCAGGGCTATGGCTAGTTTTACATGGATCTTTGCAAAGGTATAAGAAAACATGCACAATGATCTTAACGTATAAAACTATAGAACCACATAATAAAAATTGGAAAAACGATGGAATCATGCTTTAGACATCATGAGGGCTCTACAGTAATGAGTAATCGAATATAAACAAGGGATCTATAAGAAATAATGATGATACATGAAATTTACAAGAATAGGAAATATGTGATTTAACTCATGAAATACGATCAGTATGTTGGATCGATGGCGGTAGCACTTTTCACATAGAGGGGGTGAATAGGTGGTTTTCTTTTGCGGAAGCTATAATCTTAAAAGGAACACTACAACTTTTCGTAAGTAAGTTAGTGATAAAAGCATTAGAATCAATAAACCAATCAAATCATAAATAAGACAAGGAAATTTTATCTTAGTTCAGATTTTCCCTTCAATGATATTCTACGTCCAGTCCCCAAGCCAACTAGCTTAAGCTTTCACTATCTTAGTCAAACATACAACACCCGGTTTAGCCGGTCTTCCCTTCTACACAAGGAAAAATACACTGCTAACCTCAACTAGCCTTTCCTTGTACAATGGGGAACAACCACCAAAACACTTTGGCCTTCCCTCGTCCAGAGGGGCACACACCCTACTCAACAGGTCTTCCCCTCTACAAGTGGTATATCCACCAGCTTAGTTGGTCTTCTCTTAAGCAAGGGGTAACAACCTGTGAAGAACTTACTCTGAATGTGCAATGCACAATAAGACTTCGGACCAAGAAGATATACAAGAAGATTGAGGTCTGATGTAGGAACCCTAATCTGAGGAGAATATATTTATCTAGAATAACACTCACTTAGACAGGTTTACATAGGTGGAGTCTCTAAGAAAAGCTTCTTGCAATAGGTCCACACAAAGCTTGAGAATGGAAGCTTGAGCTTGTAAGGTTGCTACGTGTATTGTGTATCTCTTCGTATGTGGTTCCTTTTTGTATTGTTGTAGCTTCCTTTCTTTTATAGGCTCTTAGAGTTGTTCATTGCTTCAGAACCGTCGCATGTAGCTGTTGTAGTAGAAAACATTGCAAGGGTTCTTTCGAGGATGACGTGCATGTTCCATCTTTCCACCAGATGCATAGTCTAGTTTGTCTCCAACTTTTCTTGGTCCATAAGTCTTATGATGTAAGTTTCTTATCCTTTTATGAAAATAAGACAACTTGCAAGAAATATACTAGGCAGGGTCTAGTTGATCAATAATGAGACGTGCGTAGGTATCTGTGAGATAATTCAAATATTGGCGTCTACCTACTTTACGTAATGTCTCAGTATGAACATCAATAAATGTTTTGCAGAAAATGTTTGTGTAATTTCCATGTATAGATAAATTATGTAGTAGGTAGATGCGTGCAGTGTCTCTCTGATGATTAGTCAAACAGGTTTTTTTGGCTCATGTAGAGGCGTTTATGCAATGTTAGACTAAAAGACTTGTTTTATACTTTATGTATGTCTGAGATTTTGAAACGACAAACTTTCTATAATCCAATGTTCATATGATGCTTAAATTATTGTAAGTAAAAGTGCGTGTGATTTAAAAAATAATCATTTTCTATATGACATAATCGACATTGTTCATAAATTAGATCATGAATCAAGGTAATATATTCACAAAATACTTTGAACAAAAATTAGATCATGAATCAAGGTAATATGGTCACTGATCGTTAACACCCAAATATCGTAAATTATTTAATCATAGGAATAATACAATATGGTGCACATAAGTTAATGACTTGTTTTATTTTAATACATGTCATATGACGAAGTACTTGTTCATATATGACTAAGTGTTTCTTCGTATATGACGAAGTGAGCTTCATGTAAGACGAAGTGAGCCTTCATATATGAGGACGTGAGCTTTGTATATGATGAACTGTGTCACGTCCCAACATTTAATATATCTATAAATGTCGTAACATAAGTGAATAAGAAATCAAGAGTAAATTTTGAACTTTTTGAGCAGAAATTGCTCGGGGGCTTCACTAAATAAAGATTAATTAACTGTCATTCTACAGGTATTACATGATTTTCAATTTAAAACTCAAAGGTAGATGCCACAAAGGTTGATCTCTCAACACACAAATCCCGATGTCCCGCCTTCCAGAGCTGTAGATTACCTGGAAAAAGTAGGTATGAGCAATCTTGCCCAGTAAGATTTATCCTACAAAATCAAGGAATATAAAAGTTTACATGAGTCAAGGATAATTGAGGTACAACAAGGCAATAAGTACTGAGTACAAGTAATGGAAAATGGTACAAATCAGATCATAGATGAAGTGAACTATGAATATCAAACAGTAACATGAATAAAATAATATGCCAATGAACTGACATGTAGTGACCATCAATGAAATAGCAAAGCATGAGTGTATATGAACAATAGTTCAGAAGAAATTAAGAAAGGGTACGTGTAGAGATGCCCTGTCCACTCCTTAAGCAAGCAATAAACATTCATGTTTCAACATAGTTCAAGGAAATGTCGACCAATCTATCATATAGTGGTGTCATGCCAAACACCCTAGAGATCTGTACCGCTCTGCATAGATTAAATGAATTTGGGTGCTCCTCCCAGGACTGGATCTGCCCCATTTGCACTGGCACTAAATCATGAGAGTTCGAAGACCCAAAAGTACGTCATCCCATTTCCATTTCTGATATACATACATGGTACTTGGGCACTCATCAGAAGTAAAACAATATCACAAGAAGAAGGGTTCCAGGAGTTAATGCTCAAAGATATCCAAAAGGTATAAGAATCAAAATAATTTAGGATGTCTAAGAATAACTCGAAGATGGATGTAGATGATGATTACATGATTCAACTCAGTGGTATAATAGTTTAGAATCCAAGAAAATGGGAAAGGTAACTTGTTTGGACAATACAAGAGTGTGATAACTTTGATTAAGGAAGAAATGGTTGTTGTTGGCAGCATTAACTGGTGGTTATCGACAGCCCCTGGTTGGCTGTCGACAGCTACTGGTCCATCCAGAACTGTATTCTGGAATCTGGCCCTTAGCTGTCAACAGGCTACAGGTAGTTATCGACAGACAACTGGTGGTTGTCGACAATTATGTTCTGTCTGTCAACATCCACTGGTGATTCTTGTTTTTTGGGTTCTGGAAGCAAGGGTACATGTCAATAGATAAGTTCTGTCTGTCGACAACCACAGGTCTTTCTTTATGTAATGGTTTAAAATCGGCTAAAAGACTCTTCTAAGAATTTCTATTCTTCCATGAATGATCAAACAACAATTTATGGATCTTAAGTATATTTCTTCACACATTCTTCATGAAGAAAAGAATAGAACAAAGAGAGGAGATCTTTACAGTATGGGTGTTGTGGAAAACTTATGGAAGCAAGGAAGTTGTATATATAAATCTCCCATGTGAATCCTTCTTGAAGCTGGAAGAAAGCTCACATTAAGTACATGAATCAACAACTAAAGACATGAACAAAGTGGAAGAAAAAGAATGAATTCACACTCCTAACAGCCTTATAGAACACAGGTCAAGGTAATACCAAGGTAGATGATCTCAAGAATTCTAATAGGAGAAGGGAACCAGAGAAAGGTGAGTCCTATAGAACATGGGACAAATAGGAAATATTGGTTTATACAAATGGAGAGACCACAAACATGAAAACAAGAAATAGAAGAAGAATCGTAGGGAGGAACCTACTTAGCCAAAGAGGAATGCAAATCCTCCTCTTCTCCTCAACAAAGGAACTAGCAGTAGTAGTAGCAGTTGCAGCAGTAACAACTAAAACAGGAGCAACAACAAGAGTCGTAGCAGTAGTAGCTACAGTAGGAGCAGTAGCAAGAGTCACAGCAGGAGCAGCAGCTATAGCTCCAACAATGGTCATAACAGCAGCAAGACAGGAGTATAGGATGATGAACAAGTGGGTAAAACTTTCACGAGAGTGTGCATAGAGGGGTATAAATAGGGGTGTAGGTTCTATGCATGTATGGCACGTTGTCATACACCTGTCATCGTAAGACTCTCCTTTCTTACAACCTAGCCACGTTAACCAGGAGTTTTCACTGCTAACATGTTTCATGGTACGTGTAACCCACTTACATGAAGAGTAGAAAGTCTTACGTAGTCAAGACTACGTAAGCACATATATTTCAAAAAATGGTTTACGTAAATAGGGCATAATTCATCTGGCCCATTTGTCTTTATATTTTTGTATCCAAACGATGTCCAATCAAGTTGAAATTTCAAATATAAGCTAATTGAAAAGTTTTACAAATTATGATGATTTTAGTTTAATTTTATAATTATTTTTTCATCCAGCAAAAATTACCCAGAAAATCGTGGTGTCGACTTATTCTTGATATCCGTGTGTCAATAATTCAGGATATTTATGTTTCTAAAACCAGCACATTTTTATCAGAATTAGGGTGTTTTCAGATTTCAGTTCTGTTACCGAATTCTGGTGGCGCCCTGTCAGAGTGCGCACATTTGAAGACAGTACCGGGATTACTTTAATAATGTAGAAATATCTCTAAAATAAAGATAATCAGGTTTCTAGTAAGTATTTATATGTTTTATGAAAATCAGAATGTTTCTAAATTTTTTTATATCATATTATTATTTTGGTATTAAATTTTGGGGTGTAACAAAGTGAGCTTTGCATATGACAAAGTGAGTCTTCACATATGACGAAGTGACTCTTCTTCTATGACAAAGTGTTTTGGTCACATATGATGAAGAGTCTGTTCACAGTCAGTGAAGTGTGCAATGTAATAAATTGATAAGGGTAGTGATTTACCAAATTTTGTTATCATCAAAACTTTGAATACTTTCTTTTCATTGAGTAATATATTCTATCATCACCAAAACTATTAAAGTTAAGCATCATTGTTTGATTTGTGAAGATTACATATATGTTTCAACATTTTCCCTTTTTGTCATGCATGTTCCAACATTTCTCCCTTTTTGTTGATAACAAAACTTTTGTAAATATGAAAATAAATACAATCATATTAATTAAACAATAACATCAGAAAAGATACGTAAAAGAAGTGTTTTTTGATATTTCAACTTTTTCTCCCCCTTTCACATTACAGTGTATTGTTATTTATCTCTCCCATTTTTTGTCATTCAGCTAAAAGGGAATAACAGCTCATTATCAATCAAATATAAGCGTGATGAAAAAGCTTCACAATATGGGAGAAGAAATTTGTAAAGATTGAATTCAGTGGTTTCTAAGCATCTCTCAAATAATATGAAGTCCATATAATAGTTAGGACTGATAGCATGTTTAATAAATGTGAAATGCCTTGCATAAAGGACCCTGTAATTAGCATGAGGGTGCAATGGAAAATGGAACTTAAGGTGAAAAAATTCTTTGGATTTGCACTAATGAAAGAAGTAAGTGGAGGTCATAGACCAAAGAAAGGATTTTGCCTGAGCATCATGCTTGGCCTTGTAGTATAACTAAAAGAGTTATGTCTAGATAAGAGTGAGATGTTCTCCAAGAGATAAATATCATGGGTAAAAAAGGTGTCAATTTCACCATAAAAGACAGCGTATTCTTCAGCAAGTGTAGGATAACATTTGGTCCAATTGTAGAGATCCAATCTTCCCATTTGAACATTGATTAACTAAAAGGAATGAGTGAGAGTGGAGTATTTTCTGGCAAGAATGAGAAAACATTCAAAGAGAGATAAAGAGGCATTATACTTAACAAGATATTTGTTCTGAGTTCTAAGAGCTAAAGTAAGAAATTTAGAGGGATTTGAACTCGCTGCTATAGCTCCTATTAAAGAAGGATATTTGTACCTGTCAAGAATAGAGGAGGATGGATCCGGATCAAGTTTGATTTTTAATAGGCATTGAAATTGATGATAAGATACTCTGGTTGAATGTAGACAGAGTGCTTGCTAAGAGAATGAGCAAACACAGAAAGAACAGAAAGAGATCTACATAGAGGAAGAATGACAGCACAAATCTCTTTTTGATTCAAGGGTGGACAAAAGAAATAATCTAAAGATTCTGAACCACCCAACTACAGACTTCTTGAAGACTTTGAAAGTAGTGAAGATCATGTGCAGATGAACTTGACTGCTTGAGCTCTAGTCTCTCTCTTGGTCTACATTGTTGTCTTTCTATTTCACTCTATGTGGCATCCATCTTCTTATAGACTTCGACTTCTTATATAGCCTTCATAGTCTTCATATGTCCATTGGAATATAACCATTTGGAATATGAACGTTGTGACTGAAGGAGATAGCTGGAGAAATCCATCTTCAGATCCTTCATTTTCTCAACGACTCCTTGGCTATTTGGATTCCTATAGATAGATGCAATAAATGTCTGCAAACACCATATCCATGCAAAGTCTTCTCTCTTTTCCACAGTTAGAATAGTTATACTTGCATCAAAAAATATATTTAGATAGCGGAAGTAGAAAGCAAGTCATCTGAAAAGATATCTTTCTGTTCCAGAGAAATGTTTTATCTCTAAAGCATGCAAGAGTAGGTAAGCTTTTAAGGAGGAGTAGACATCTGCTTTGTAGGAACCTGGATTTTTCAAAAAATAAAAATTTAATAATATTAAAAATTAAGTCAATTGGAAAATCAAAGAAAAGAGAATTAATTAAAACCTAAAGGAAAAGAAGTAATGGGCTTTGTTAAATGGACCCTCTAGAATTTATTGGGCCAAAATAGGATTTTTAAAAGAGAAATAATAGAAAAATACCATAAATTTGTAACTTAAATATTACCAAAATAGAAAAGGGATATTAAAGCATTAAAATAAATAATTTGAATTGGAACTGGATTCCTAAGCCTACCCTAATAGGTTGGCCATGAAATTGCATCCCAACCTAACCCAAATAAGAAGTGGAAAGCTTAAAAGGAGGATAGAAATAGGAAATCTCGGAATTAAGTAGGAATTAGAGTTCTATTAGGAAATAGAAACCCAAGTAGCTTAAATACTCTCTAAACTCTCCATGGCCGGCCCTAACTCATTGCTGGGGCTTGTTGGACGTGGAGAGAAAGCCAAGGAGAGGAAGAACTCGTGGGAGGAGGATTGTTCAAGCTCCAACGCTCGTTCTTCAAGTTCTACACCCTAGAAGGAAAAATGACTCAAAGGTAGGCATTCTCACAAGCAAAACCTAATTAATTAAGTATGTAAATTGTTCCATCCATCAGGAACAAAACCCCTCTTGTTTCATAATTTTCCATCGAGCCAATCTTTTCTTCTTGATTTTTGAAGTTCTGCAAACATCATGACCCTGAACCCTCAACTTAAATCAACATCTCCATGTATACTCGACCCCATACCATGAGATTTGAACCGGAGATACTGATGGATGTCAGACATCTTTTGCCCCTAAAAGCCCTAATTTCCATCCAGTATGTTGCACGAATTAAATTGTTTACTTGCACTCTACCATGTTCCATGTTACTCATGCTTGATCATGGTCAAAACCATGTTTGTTTTAAAATTCCTATTTACTATAAGTACCCTCACATGTCTAGATCAGTTTGCAAGTGTTTTTACGATTTTTCATCCATTGTACAATTAGTTCTTAATTTCTGAACAAACCTGTGTCACAATAGGGCAACTTGGACCGCAATCCAAGGTGTTGCCCTTTTTCCACTCGGACTTTGGCGCAGGACCTGAGAACACGACGGCCCGATAGGCCGCATTCTTAGGGCCTGTCGCTACATAGTACTTGTCGCGTTCTGAATGCGACAGGCCACACCGTCACGATCTGGCTTCTTGACCTGACCGCCCTGACATAGGCAAACCTAGAATAATCATCTATGAAAGTTATGAAATATTCCTTGTTGTTGTCTGATCTGACCCTGTCGCGACCCTTACTGGGGTACATCGCGATCTAGGATTTTTGCATGAAAACCCATGATTTGTGATGCTCCAACCTTCCACAATGTTTATACCCTTGTTAACAGTCATACACGTAGTAAATATACCAGTTATAAATTGAATGTATATTGAGTGATTTAAAAGACATGCACATGACCTCTTTCTATCTATGATTTCTTTTACACATGCACACACTTGAACCATCCATGATGGCCTAACTTGGCATGAAAATATCTCATAATACATCTGGTAATTTACTTCAATCACCCTATTTTGAAATGCACTAGTCTTCATTTTCTTGCGAAGTTTTGGGAATACCATTACCGACGCTCCACTGTTCTAGAATTCCTCTGAAACGTCGAGCACTTGTTTCTATATACACACTTTCTCTTGACTTGGATGAACTCTCTGTCGAATATTTCTTCTACAGGACTAGTGAATCCTTGTTCAAGGCCTCTGTAAGTCTCCTCTATCCATGGATTCCCACATGGTCGACGAGCTGGTTGTACCTTAACATCTACGATACCCTTTAGGGATCATAAGATCCAACGGCTTGAGTTACTCTCGCTCTATCTTGAATCACGCCGAACCTCTAGACCTGTGCATACATGTCCAGTGGAAGGGTATGAATCCCACCTGACTGCCAACGCCAATCGTGTGTGTTGTGCAACAGCTACTATCGCCCGTTTACTCGACGTTTTATGTGCAATGACCTGTAGTTCTCATCTAAACTCGACTAGCTCATCTATTCACACTCTCTCTACTATCTCGTCTATTAATCTAGTGCTCTCATCTATTTCTTGTACTCTCTATTAGCCATTGACTGATTGTCTAAAGATAAACAATATAACCTGTTGCCCAGTTGACGAGTCCAGAGAGGGGGTGAATGGGTCTTTTTTCAATTATATTTGATTAGTACCTGTACTTAAAACATTCATACAATGATGTTCTTCGATGAAGGTTAGAGAAGGTTAGTATAAAAGACAACACACAATAAGCAATCACACAACACGAGGAATATCCTGGTTCAGACCTCCTCTCCTTAGGATCCTACGTCCAGTCCCTGAGCAACAACTCAGGATTCCACTAACTAGGGTACAGTCTCCCTATGGACAATACAACACCCAGCTCAGCTAGTCTTCCTTCACACGAGGAAACTACAACACCCTGGATCCCTCACCGGTCTTCTTTCACAACAGAAGGAACACAACACCCTGGCTCCCCACCAGGTCTCCTTCACAACAGAAGGAACTACAACACAAAAAGAATAAGCAGGAATTCAAGCCCCTAGATCAAGCTTTAGCAAGTCAAGATCTGAAGCTACTAGCACTGAGAGCAAATAATCTAAACAAGGCACTCTCTCAGAACTACACTGGATCTCTTAGGATTTCTATTGCAGCACAGAGAGGAAAGAGCTAAAGACACACTAGAATTGATTCTTGGCTCTCGGATTCTTTCAGAAGATCTGCAATGCTTGTGTGTATTCGATGGTAACTCACTTCTATATATATTTTTGTCTTCTGGAGCTGCTATCTTGTATTTATATCTCCAATTTGAAAAGTAGTCGTTGAAGTAACCGTTGTCTCTTAGTTTGGTAACGTTAGACTGCTTGACACTTGGAAGCTTCTAGTCAACAATCTTTTATCCATTTGAGCACGCAAAGAGATAGCATCTTCTGGCGTCTATATGGTCCAACGTTGTATGACAAATGTCTTTAGGGCCCTGCATACATTAAATGCTAGAACAGTAGACGTTAGACTGTCTCTTGATGTCAGAAAACGTTGATGTGAATATTCACCAAAATAGTAATGCCAAATAGCTTGTTCTAAAAGATGTTAACAAGTATGCACGATAATGAAAAGATATTTTCTGCATGCATGCAGAGATGCCTGTCTTCATTAAATGCACCAGTCAGACAGATATGTGAAGACTTTGACTATTCAATACTTTCAGAAATAAGATAAATATCAAGTCAATATAAAACATAAAGTCGATGCCTATATGACTTATGAAATCGTTATGAGCACTTAACAAGTCGTTATAGAAAGCAAATCGTTGTATTCATTTAAGGAATCGTTATGAATACTAAAGAAATCGTTATAGAAAATAAATCGTGTATTCATTAAAGGATCATTATGAATACTGAAGAAATCGTTATAGAAAACAAATCGTTGTATTCATTAAAGGAATTGTTATAGATAGCAAATCGTTATGAGCGCTAAAGAAGTCGTTGCACAAAGTAAATCATTATGAGCGCTAAAGAATCGTTGCGATGAGCAATCGTTACGATGACTAAGGAATCGTTGCGATGAGCAATCGTTACGATGACTAAAGAAATCGTTGCGATGAGCAAATCGTTACGATGACTAAAGAAATCGTTGCGATGAGCAAATCGTTACGATGACTTCGTTATGGTATCAATTTGTTATAGTTCTATGTAAAATGTTATACCATAAAGGAAATCATTGTGATTCTCAACAGAAGTCGATGTGGACTTAGAGAAATATCATCTTGACATTGTTATGCTTCAGAAGGGTAATACTTACCAATATTGCTTGTTTGTCCTTGGTGTATTTCCTGTACTTAGACTTCATAGAATATGTGTTAGAGAACTTTTGATAGGGTTTTGTTAATTACCAAAATAAATGTGTAATTAATTAAAATTATATGGAGATAGACTGATCATCATAACCATGCCTGGAAATATATAAAGGGCCCGGTCTGGTCCTGGGATGTGCGCCCAAAGTGCTATTTGCCCGCGAGAGTTAAATGACTAGAGTGTTTGGCATTACACTCGAGTGCTATCTATCTAGACTATCTAATGACAATCAAAAGTGCTATATTCTCTCGTTGTCTATTGACAACAAGTGCTATACTGTACACGTTTGCTATTGCTATACTTTGTGCTATTGTGCTATGGCCATCCTGCTGTTTGTGCTATACTCGATGCTTGTACTATATTTGGAAACTTGAGCTATTTCAATCACATGCTATCGTGCTATCTTTGCATTACATGACTCTCTCACTCTATCGTTAGTTACTTTGCCTTTTTAATACATTAATCATTAAAGCATGCTTGATCCTGAGATTGAAGTCCTACTGGGTGTTATTGCTCACCCTGCGTTATTGGTTATGTGTTCTCAAGTGAGACCGAGAAAGATACTTACACTCAAGAGGACGGGAACGACCAAGAGTGAAGTCAAGAGTACCCTAGCATCATAGTATTATGTTAGAGTTTGAGTTTAGTCCTTTTTGCTTTATTTCCATGTAATTGGGCCCTATAGAATGGCTCTGATATTAGTGGTTGTAACTAGGCATTTGAGGAATTATTAATGAAATGAATTTGGCTTTTTGCATTATTCCTTGTTCAATGGTTTGGTGCCTAGTACTCACTATGTACCCGTTTACTTGCAACTGCCTCGCGTCCCGATATTCCACGTCGGGGCGTGACAATTTTATGGTATCAGAGCCTAGGTTATTCTTAAGTATAGGATGATCCAGGTTGACTAGCCCTGACTAGAGTCAATTATCCTACCTATGTGAGATGTGGTTAGAACCATGGGTAATTAGCTAAAAAGAACTCACACACGCACGAATTAAATTCCACATCAATATCCTAACAACAAATTATTTTATAGGAACTTAAGCAACCAGATGACTGCTGAACATGCTCAAATGAGGGGCATGCAACAAACCATCCAAGAACTCACACATGCCATTATGCAAGCTACCCAGGTGGTGGAATTCACGGCGGTGCAGGCGAGCTGCATCATAACTTTAGGAGTTTGAACCCACCTAGGTTCAGTGGATCCACAGATCCGGATGAGGCCGAACACTGGCTAAAGGAGACGGAAAGAATTTTCCATGTTATGCAATGCGCAGTGGGGGATAAGCTGCTACTAGCTACATTCCAATTGGAGAAGGACGCCCGCGCTTGGTGGGAGTTAGTAGAAGCAACCAGGGCTAATGGTCAATTCACTTGGGCCGAATTCAAGGAAGCCTTTAACTCCAATTTTTCTTGGAGCGTGTCCAAGAGAAGAAGGCTGCAGAGTTTGCTGCTCTAAATAGAGGAGTTTGACTGTGGCCAAGTATGAAGCCCAGTTTTCATGACTGGCACGTTATGCTGAACATCTGGTGAACACTAAAAGGATGAAGGCTAAGCGCTTTCTCAACGGCCTTGGGCCACAATACATCACTCAACTGGCCCCTCTCGACATCCAGACCTATGCCGAGATGGTAAATAAGGCTCAACTACTAGAAGATGCTACGGACTTCACTGATCGTATCAAAGGGAAGTTCGTGAAGAAGGAAACGACATCTGGTCCATCATCTGTTAAGCCGACTAACGGCAAGAAGCGTCCCTTCAACATCACGGAGGGACCCAGCCAAGAAAGGAAACCCAAAACTATTGTCCCCAACACTCCAGCGAAAAGCAACTGCAAGCACTGTGACAAGCTAGGTCACACAACAGATGAATGCTGGAGGAAAGTCAGCACATGTTTATGCTGTGGAAGTCACGAGCACCGCATCCCGAACGCCCGCTGCTAAGGAAAATGAAAGGCACCCTAATGTGCCTAAGAAACAGGGCAGACTGCAAGCCCTGCATGATGAAGAGCCCACTAGGAAGGCGTCGTGGTAGAAGGTACCCTACAAGTTTTCTCCTTATCGACATTTGTTTTATTTGATACTGTAGCACTCATTCATTCATATCTCAAAACTTTACTGATACTCTGAATGCTAAACCTATATCTATGGGGTGTGAGTTCTCTGTCACAACACCACTAGGAGAAAAGGAGAAATTGAGCAAATACTTCCCATCTGCCGATGTAATGATCGGAGACCATAACCTAAAAGTCGACCTAGTGTGTATGCCCATGGAAGGCTATGATGTCATTTTAGGAGCCGACTGGTTGTCCACTTATGGGGCAAGTGTCGATTGTAAGAAAGGGAAAGTAATCTTTAGTGATTTCCCTATGTTGTCATTCACTGGGATTAGACATAAGAGACGGATGTCTCTAATCTCTGCCATAAAAGCCCACAACATGATAAGGAAAGGTTGTTTCACTTTCCTTGCAGCCGTGATAGTTGAAAAGAAGGGTTCCAAGATAGAAGACTACACATAGTCCAGGATTACCCTGATGTGTTTCCCGAGGATCTTCCAGGGATTCCTACGAAACGTGATGTCAACTTTGCCATTGAATTGATCCCTGGAGCTGCCCCGGTATCGCGGCAATCGTACCGGATGTCACCTGCCGAGCTAAAGGAACTGAAGGCACAACTGATGGAGCTGTTAGAAAAGCGGTTTATCAGGCCTAGTACTTCCCCATGGGGAGCACCTGTGCTATTCGTTAAGAAGAAGGATGGATCGATGAGGCTATGCATCAACGATCATCAACTCAACCAGCTAGCCATCAGGAACAAGTACCCATTGCCCAAGATCGATGAACTTTTCGACCAGATATCCGAGCTCAATATTTCTTCAAGATCGACCTTCGATCCGGCTATCACCAAATGAGGATCAAGGATGACGATATCTTCAAAACGGCCTTCAGGAGCATGTATGGACACTATGAATTCGTCGTTATGCCTTTTGGTCTAACCAATGCTCCTGCAGCCTTTATGCAACTCATGAACAACATATATCGGCCATACCTTGACAAGTTCGTAGTCGTCTTCATCGACTATATCCTTATATATGCAAAGACCAAAGAAGAACATGAAGAACATCTGAAGGTAGCACTGCAAGTCTTGCGAGACAACAAACTGTATGCAAAGCTGAGCAAGTGCGAATTCTGGCTCAAAGAAGTGTCCTTCTTGGCCATGTCATCTCAAAGGACGGCATCTCTGTTGATCCCTCCAAAGTCGAAGCTGTACTCAATTGGGAGAGACCAACCAACGTAACAGAAATCAGAAGCTTCTTAGGATTGGCTGGCTACTATAGGCGGTTCATAAAGGACTTCTCAAAGATCTCTATTCCTCTCACGCGTCTGACACGAAAGGAGAATCCCTACTCCTGGAGTAAAGAGTTGTGAAAGAGTTTTTAGACTCTGAAAGACTATCTTACCTCAGCACCTATTCTCGCTCTTCTAATAGAGGGAGAAGGTTTCTCTATCTATACCGATGCCTTAGGAATTGGGCTAGGTTGTGTATTGATGCAAAAGGAGAAGGTCATTTCCTATTCTTCAAGACAACTGAAGACGCATGAGGTCAACTACCCGGTGCATGATTTAGAGTTGGCTTCCGTCGTCTTCGCCTTGAAAATCTGGAGACACTACTTATATGGTGAACAATTCACTGTCTACTCAGACCACAAGAGCTTGGAGTATTTATTCTCCCAGAAGGAACTCAACATGAGACAGAGAAGATGGCTAGAATACCTAAAGGATTTCGACTTCAACATCCAATACCATCCAGACAAGAGAAATTCTATAGCTGATGCTCTTAGTAGAAAGCGAATGACATCTGTTTCGAGTCTAGTCCTTGGCAAGATGCAACTACTAGAACAATTCGCAAGGTTAGACTTGAATATTGAACATAGGAATGATCGAGTCTTGATTGCCAATATCAGGATTCAATCCGACATGCTGGAAGAGATTAAAGCCCAACAAGATAGCGATCCATTCTTGGTTCGCATCAAGAAACCTTAGTCGAAAGACCTGACTTTGTTATGACCGAGGATGAAGGCTAGTATTTCAAGGAAGGACATGCATCCCCGACAAGACATAATTGAAGAGAAGGTTAATGGATGAAGCTCACAAGACGAGTACACTATTCATCCTGGAGGTACCAAAATGTATCAAGACATGAAAAGAACGTTTTGGTGGCCGAACATGAAGAGAGAGGTAGCTGAGCATGCCGCTCATTGTCTTACTTCTCAACAAGTAAAGGCGGAACACATGCGCCCTGCTGGCGTGCTTAGGCCACTAGATATCCCGGAGTGGAAATGGGAAAGCATTGTCATGGACTTCATCATGGGTTTACCCAAGACTCGTGGTGGACTCGAGCCATATGGGTCATTGTCGACCGATTAACCAATCCACTGACTTCCTCCCTATAAAGAGTAAGTGGTCGGTAGAGGTACTAGCTGCTTTATATGTCAAGGAGATAGTGAGATTGCACGGAGTTCCATCATCTATCGTCTCGGATCGAGATCCAAGATTCACGTCTCACTTCTGGAAGGGACTGCAAAGTGCACTTGGTACTAAGCTCAACTTTAGTACTGCATTTCACCCACAAACTGATGGGCAAACTGAAAGAACCAACCAAATTGTTGAAGACATGTTAAGAGCCTGCACTATAGACTTCCAAGGTTATTGGAACGAGCACCTATCCCTAATAGAGTTCGCCTATAACAACAGTTACCAGGCGAGCATTAAGATGGCACCGTTCGAAGCACTATATGGCAGAAACTGTAGATCTCCTGCATGATGGAATGAGGTCGGAGAACAACAATGGCTAGGCCCAGACATGGTGCAAAATACAACATGGGACATTCAGGTGATTAGAGACCGACTCAAGATTGCTCAGTCCAGGCAGAAGAGCTATGCTGACAGGAGAAGGCGAGATTTAGAATTCAAGTCAGTGATCATGTACTCTTAAAGATGTCACCTACTCGTGGCATCTAAAGATTTGGTGTAAAAGGGAAGCTCAGTCCTAGATTCATCAGTCCTTTTGAAGTGCTCGAAAGGGCTGGTGAGGTTGCATATCGACTGGCGTTGCCACCAAATTTGGCATGCGTACACAATGTGTTCCATGTCTCTATGATTAGGAAATATGTATATGATCCTACGCATGTCATTCGCCATGAGAAGCTGGTGCTAAACAAGGACATGACATACGAAGAAAAGCCCGTCAAGATACTGGAATAGAAGGTGCAACAACTCAGAAACTGTCCCATCCACGTGGTGAAAGTCCTATGGAATAATCGTGGAGTGGAAGAAGCCACATGGGAACCGGAAGGAATCATTAGACGAAACTATCCTGATCTTTTCGGTAAGACATTCTTTCCATTATGATTATATAAATTTGGGGACCAAATTCTTTTAAGTGGGGGAGGATGTAGCAACCTGAATTTTTCAAAAAATAAAAATTTAATAATATTAAAAATTAAGTCAATTGGAAAATCAAAGAAAAGAGAATTAATTAAAACCGATTAAAAGAAAAGAAGTAATGGGCTTTGCTAAATGGACCCTCTAGAATTTATTGGGCCAAAATAGGGATTTTTAAAAGAGGAATAATAGAAAAATACCATAAATTCGTAACTTAAATATTACCAAAATAGAAAAGGGGTATTAAAGTATTAAAATAAGTAATTTAGGTTGGAATTGGATTCCTAACCCTACCCTAATAGGTTGGCCACGAAATTGCATCCCAACCTAACCCAAATAAGAGGTGGAAAGCTTAGAAGGAAGATAGAAATAGGAAATCTCATAATTTAATAGGAATTAGAGTTCTATTAGAAATAGAAACCCAAGTAGCTTAAATACTCTCTAAACTCTCCATGGCCGGCCCTAACTCGTTGCTGGGGCTTGCTGGACGTGAAGAGAAGGCAAAGGAGAGGAAGAACTCATGGGGAGGAGGATTGTTCAAGCTCCAACCCTCGTTCTTCAAGTTCTACACCCAAGAAGGCAAAACGACTCAAGGTTGGCATTCTCACGAGAAAAACCTAATAATTATGTCTGTAGATTGTTCCATCCACAGGAACAAAACCCCTCTTGTTTCATAATTTTCCATCGAGCCAATCTTTTCTTCTTGATTTTTGAAGTTCTACAAATATCATGACCCCGAACCCTCAACTTAAATCAAGATCTCCATGTATACTCGACCCCATACCATGAGATTTTAATCGGGATACTGATGGATGTTAGACATCTTTTGCCCCTGAAAGCCCTAATTTCCATCCAGTATGTTGCTCGAATTAAATCGTTTACCTGCATTGTACCATGTTCCCTGTTACTCATGCTTGATCATGTTCAAAACCAGTCAAAACCATGTTTATTTTCAAATTCCTATTTATTGTAAGTACCATCGCATGTCTAGATCAGTTTGCAAGTGTTTTTGTGAGTTTTCATCCACTGTACAATTAGTTCTTAATTTTTGAATGAACCTATGTCAAAATAGGGCAACTTGGACCGCAATCCAAGGTGCTATCCTTTTCCCACTTGAACTCAGGCATAGGACCTGAGAACACGACGGCCCGATAGGCCGCATTCTCAGGGCCCGTCGCGACACAGTACCTATCGCATTCTGAATGCGACAGGCCACACCGTCGCGATCTGGCTTCCTGACCTGACCGCCCTGTCGCGTTCTGATCTAACCCTGTCGCGACCCTTACTGGGGCACGTCGCGATCTAGGGTTTTTGCATGAAAACCAATGATTTGTGATGCTCCAACCTTCTATAGTGTTTATACCCTTGTTAACAGTCATACACGCAGTAAATATACATGTTATAAATTGAATGTATATTGAGTGTATTAAAAGACATGCACATGACCTCTTTCTATCTATGATTTCTTTTACACATGCACACACTTGAACCATCCATGATGGCCTAACTTGGCATGAAAATATCTCATAATACATCTGTAATTTACTTCAATCACCCAATTTTTAAATGCACTAGTCTTCGTTTTCTTACAAAGTTTTGGGAATACTGTTATCGACGCTCCACTGTTCTAGAATTCCTCTGGAATGTCGAGCACTTGTTTCTATATACACACTTTCTCTTGACTTGGATGAACTCTCCGGCAGATATTCCTTCTGTCGGACTAGTAAATCCTTGTTCAAGGCCTCCGTAAGTCTCCTCTGTCCATGGATGTTGGATCGAAATGGCACACTAGATGTCCTAGAGGGGGTGAATAGGACTTCTTGGCTTTAAAAAAATTCTTCTGAAATGCACAATACTAAATAGATTCGTTAGTACTTAGTGGTGTTGTGTGTGATTCAAGTGTGAACTAGGTGGAAACAATCACACAAATATGCACAAGAATTTATCCTGGTTCGGCCCTTCTAACTAGGAAGTCCTACGTCCAGTCCTCAAGCCAACCACTTGAGATTTCCACTAACTACCAATAAATTGGCCTTCTCTCACCCTTGAGAGGAATTACAAATCCACTTGCTCCCAAGCAAGCCTTCCCTTAACAGGGGTACAAAACTACCTTCACAAGGCCTTCCCTTCACAGAAGGGAAAATGCAGAAATAGTCTTCTGCACAAAATACACAATAGAATAAAGACTTGTGTGTTTGCCTCAGGACTGAGAACAAACACAGACTTTAGAAGGATTTAACTGATCAGAGATGAGACTGAAATCCTATAAAAAAAAACAAGGGTGGACTTAGAGAAAATAAGCAATTACAATTGCCACCCTACACAAGACATCTTGGAAAGCTTCAGAAGAGTGTTTTCTGAAGAGGGAAGCTCTCAGACTTGTCTTGCAAGAAATCTGAAGTATGTAGCTCAAGGAATTTTCAAAAGCTCTATGTATCTCTGTGTGTGCTTCTCTTCAAACTTGAGCTTCTTTTATACACTTCAGAATATAGCCGTTTGGAAGATAGCCATTGGAATTTGTGGCCGTTTGAAATCTGACCGTTTTTAAGAGAACTCTAGGATCCTTTGGATCTTGATGAGTTTATTATCCAGGAATTCTTCAGTTTTGCTTCTTTCCAAGGTCTTCAGAAGAGGTGCAGTCTTCATAGCTAGAAGATTAGCTCTTTCTTTCTAGGAGTGGACTGTGAAGGAGACATGCTAGAACCTGCTCCAATAAATGACTGCAACAAAGACAAGATAAAAAGAGAAAGCAACCCTATACCTTTGAGGTAGGTAGGTCAGATAGGTACAAAAAGAAGGTATGGAAACCTCGTATGGACAAGCTTTCAGATAGAAAGAATAGACAGGCATATATGCTAAAAAGGTAAAGCATGGGTCTTGTTAGTGGTAGGTGAGTCTTGTCAGATGCCATGCGCCTAAGAATTCATAAATGTATTGTATCTATTGAATCCAGAAAAATTCGGAGCAAAGACATTGAACAACTCAAAGATTAAATATTTCAGAATAACATACACTGGATTTAGATGAATATAATATGACTGTCTTGTCATAGAAAATAATAAAATAATAATATTTTTGATGAACTAATAGAAGTTAAAAGTTCATTGGAATGTTGTAAGAAAGATTAGGAGATAATCTTACATTAAGTGTTTAAGCTTTAAAAGATCAAAAAAGGTATTAAGCACAGAACTGACAGAGAAGTTGAATTCATAATAACATGCAATTCGACTGTAGAAGTTGAAGAATGATTCGACTTTACAGAAAGATAGTCATTCGACTGTAGGAGTCGAAGTTGCAAACAGAGTAATTCGACTGCAGAAGAAGAATACAATTCGACTGTAGAAGTCGGAGTGGAAATAGAATGATTCGACTTTATCAGTCGGATACTATGGAGATTGATTTCTAAAACATTCGACTGTAAAAGTCGAAGTGAATAGTCGAATCATGTAGTTAGGATTTATGAAGCATTCGACTGTATGAGTCGAAGTGAATAGTCGAATCATGTAGTTAGGATTTTCGAAGCATTCGACTGTATGAGTCGAAGTGAACAGTCGAATCATGTATAGCTATATGGACTTAGAAAAATTTCAGGATGGTTTTGACTTCGATTCTTAAGGAGTCGGAGTCAACATGTAGCACCCCGGAATTTTAATTACATAAAATTTTAAATAAATAGAAATAACTAATTTCCATAATATTGGATTA
This sequence comes from Colocasia esculenta, assembly GCA_014218235.1. Classification (NCBI taxonomy): domain Eukaryota; kingdom Viridiplantae; phylum Streptophyta; class Magnoliopsida; order Alismatales; family Araceae; genus Colocasia; species Colocasia esculenta. Next base: position 24,478,365 of record CM024754.1, on the reverse strand, counting down.
TTTAAAACATACGTACATTATCGTATGAGCTAAAACACATCGGAAAATTTCGTAAAAATTATAAATCAACCCTAAACATTATTAATAAATGTTCCACAAAGAAAGTTATGCCATAAAAATCGGATTAGTCAAGTTTAAAGTGTTTCGCGACTTATTATCGCAATTCATGAATAAGTCGGAAAATCATTATCACATGTACTTGGATGAGTTAGAAAATAAATAAAAATCATATATATGCTTCAAATAATATCATCTAATGACCCATCAAGAAATTTGGGTCAATAAAAATCATTTGGACTAGGTTTAAGAGTTATGGTGACCGATTATCCAAATTAGGAAACAAGTCGGAAAACCGTTAACACGAAAATACGATGCAACCATAAATTAAAAAAATGTTGGAGAGACTTCTAACATTATATATTAATGACCCACTATCATAATTGGGCCAATGGACCACATATGGCCCAAAATCAAATGAAGCAAGAAAATACATAGAAATTCGTAACCATAAATAAGCTGAAATTAAAAAGAGGCAATTAGGATTTAATTGGGATGCAATCATACACTTTTAGCAACCCAAATTCGTGCTTACCCACCTATGGGGGTTGCTTGATGGCTAAGACTCTCAAGGGAGGAAGAAATCATCATCAAAATAGGAAACCAACAAGCCAATCCCGCAACCCTTCTTTCCTAGTCATAATAGGACTCCTAAACACCATGGTTGCTTAAATACTCTTCACCCAAACCCTAGGGACAAATTTAGAACTTGCTGGGGTCGTGTGGAGGAGCTCTTGGTGGCTGGAGAGTAGGAGATCAAGCATACCAAGCTCATCTTCTTCCCCCGTTCATCTGCTACGACCTGCACAAACCACCTTCTTGAAGCCGATCAAAGGTAGGCCAAACCTAAATCCCATCGTGCAAGGCTTATACCCCTGGAAAGAGGGTCAAGTCTACTTCCTAACCCAAGTGGAATGCCCAAATTCATGCAGTATACACGGAGTATGAAGCATTCTTCAAACAGTGGTCTGAACACGGGTTTTCTGAAAAATGAGACTTCATCAACCCAAAAGGTAGGTTTTCTCGGGCCAAATCTTAACATATCCTATACCAATGTGTAGAACATCAAGTTAACTTTCATTTCCCACTAGTTTCATCGAATTTCATTGAGTAGATTTTGAACTATAAGTGTTTTGCCAAAGTCGTGCATTATTAGGGCTTTTCCCGTTCTTTGTATGTTGCATGTGATTCAAGACCGAATTAGACTAAACTCATGACATAAAAGTTATTCTACTAGTCGTCCTCTTCAGGTTTTGTGTTGAATGTTTTGTCTAAACGTCATTAGTCAGAGAGTTATAAGCATAGTAATAGGGTTGCTGCATGAAACTATGGTTTTAGGTTACACTTGGTCTGATGTTGTGTTCGACTTAATCAAAGCCTATCGAAACCATCCTTAGTCTCTAATTCTGATTTACTGGAAGTACCCTTGTATGTCTAGGTTGTTTTAAAATTGGTTTCGTTATTTTTCATACACTGTACAATTTGTTCTCTATTTTGGAAGCACCTTGTGTCAATATATGGTAGTTCTGGACCGCAATCCAAGAACATGTCCTTGCTCTGTCAGAGTCAGGCGCAGACCCTGTGAACGTGACGGCCCGATAGGCCGCGTACTGAGGTCTCATAGCGACAACCCACACCGTCGTGATCTGATCGCGACTTGGCGCTCCGTCGCGATCGTGCTGCCTGATCTGACCGCCCAGTCGCGTTCTTCACAACACCCTGTCGCTTTCTAGTCCCGAACCGTTGCGACCCTTGCTGTGGCTTGTCATGACCTGACCCAGGCCTGACAACACCCTAACGCCTTCCTTATATGAACCTTTCGCGACCTGACCCGGGCCTGACAACACCCTGTCGCCTTCCTCATAGGCACCTGTCGCGACCTGACCCGGGCCTGACAGCCCTGTCGCTATCCTTATATGCCCCTGTCGTGATCTCAGGATTTGTCACTTAACCTCACTTACTGCCTTGCAAACCTAACCACTATACCCGAGGTCTGGTTAATGTAATATTTGTTGCCCAGTTGACGAGCCCAGGGGGGGGTGAATGGGTCTTTTTTAAAATAATCTAGAAGATACCTGTAACTAAAAACATTCACATAAACGTTCTTCGAATGAGGTTAGTGACTGTTAGTTTAAATATCAAACACACAAAGAAAACAATCACACGACACAAAGGATTATCCTAGTTCGGACCTCCTTTTCTTAGGAGTCCTACGTCCAGTCCCTGAGCAACCACTTAGGTTTTTACTAACTAGGATACAGTCCCCCTAAGGACGCTACAACACCCAGCTCGGCTAGTCTTCCTTTAGACCTGAAGGGAATAACAACACCCTGGATACCCCACCAGGTCTTCCTTCACAACTGAAGGGAAACAGCACCCTGGATACCACCAGGTCTTCCTTCACAACTGAATGGAAACAACACAAAGAGAATGGAATAAGATCAAGCCCCTAGATCAAGCTTTAACAAGCCAAGATCTGAAGCCACTAGCACTGAGAGAAAGGATCTAAACAAGGCACACTCTCAGAACTACACAAACTCTCTTAGAAAATCTATTACAACACAGAGAGCGAAGAGCTAAAGGTGATGAGGAATGAGATTCTTGGCTCTGGACTTCTTGCAGAAGAATTTGAATGCTTGAACACAAGATGCTTGTTCTCTACTTTGTTGGTTCTATTCTTCACTTCTGTCCTTGAGTTTATATCTTCTTTTTGAAATACGGTCGTTGAAGTAACCGTTGTCTCTTGGATTGATAGACGTTAGATTGTTTGACATTTGGAAGCTTCAACTATCTTTTATCCATTTGAGCACGCAAAGATATAGGGTCTTCTGGCGTCTATAGGTCCAACGTTGTATGATAGAATGTCTTCAGGACCCTGCACACATTAAATGCTAGAACTGTAGACAACTTAAGCTGTCTCTTGTTGTCAGTATACGTTGATGTGAGTATTCACTAGAATAGCAATCCCAAATTGCTTGTTTTAAAAGATGTATACAGAGTAAGCACAATAATGGACGATATTGTCTGCATGTATGTAGAGATACGTTCAGAACTCATAAATGCAGGAGTGACAGATAGATATATATATATACGTGACTTTGACTAGTCAACGTATTTAGAGATAAGATAAATGTCAAGTCGATGTAAGATATGAGATCGATGGCTATATGACTTATGAAATCGTTATGATTAAGTCATTTTAACTAAGTCGTTATAAGCCATACCAAATCGTTACATTCACAGAAGAATTCGTTATGCAAGCAAGTCGTTGTGTTCTAAAGAAATCATTGTGAAACACTTAACGAATCGTTATGGAAAGCAAGTCGTTGTGTTCTAAAGAAATCGTTGTGAAACACTTAAAGAATCGTTATGGAAAGCAAGTCGTTGTGTTCTAAAGAAATTGTTCTGAAACACTTAACGAATCGTTATGGAAAGCAAGTCGTTGTGTTCTAAAGAAATCGTTACGTAAAGCAAATCATTATGAGCGCTTAAAGAAATCTTTGTGCAAAGCAAATCGTTACGGTAACTTATGAAATCGTTATGGCAAGCAAGTCGTTGCAAGCTCTAAAGAAATCGTTACGATGACTTATAGAATCGTTGTGACAGGAAAGTCGTTACGAGCTCTAGAGAAATCGTTGCGATAACTTATAGAATCGTTATGATAGGCAAGTCGTTATGAGCTCTAAAGAAATCGTTACGATGACTTATAGAATCGTTATGACAGGCAAGTCGTTACGAGCTCTAAAGAAATCGTTACGATGACTTATAGAATCGTTATGACAAGCAAGTCGTTACGAGCTCTAAAGAAATCGTTACGATGACTTATAGAATCGTTATGACAGGCAAGTCGTTACGAGCTCTAAAGAAATCGTTACGATGACTTATAGAATCGTTATGACAGGCAAGTCGTTACGAGCTCTAAAGAAATCGTTACGATGACTTATAGAATCGTTATGGGATCGACTTGTTTGCAACATCATGACTTTTCAGTCTTACAAGGAAATCGTTACGATCTTCAGCAGAAATCGATATGGACTTTGAGAAATATCATGTTGAAAAGATTAAAGCTACAGAGAAGTAATGCATCCCTTTATTGGCTTGTTTGACCTTGGTATTTTTCCTGTACTTTAAGACTTATGAAATATTCATAGATATTATTGATAAAAACTAGTTTAGTTTTGTTAATCACCAAAATACATATGTAATTAATTAAAATTACATGGGGACAGACTGATCATCAATATTTAGTATGTATTTCACATGTCTTGGGTCTGATTAATGCATGGTGGTTATTTTAATGGCTTAAAAGTGTTAAACCCATTTAAAAAGCTTTAAGTACACGAACATTATTCTAATGGCTTTCTTAATGACATGACTATTCATGTGACTGTTGATTAACTCTTCGAACTGTTCTAGCTTCTTAAAATGATAATTGTTATCCTAAAATCTCGCAATCCATGTTTAGTTAAGGCATAGTTTCACTTCATGCTATCATGTTAAAGTGTTTTTCCCCGAGTTTGTGAATTGAGACACGCGTACCGCACTACACACTCGCACTGTTAGGTAGCCCCTTTCTTGGGAAATTGGAAACTCTCTACCGGTCATTCCGAATCGGTAGACTAGTGACCTTTTCACCAAGGCCTCCGTAAATCTCCTCTGACCATGGATTCCCACATGGCTGACGAGTTGGTTGTACCATTGAAGTTCCCTGAAGATAGCGTGCACTTCCTTTCTCTTCTTGTTCTCGTAAGTGTGATTGACAATCTAGACTAAAGCCATTAATGTAAAGATTTAACCAAAGTACAAATCATACCGTTATGCTGCCGAATTTATCTCTTGACCATTGTTATCATGAAATCATGTTCAATTACTTATACTTGTTCCCATCATCATCATGAACATGACATTACACATGCTTACTTATTGAAACTCTCATTGGCCATTATTAATGACTGTGGGTATCTACATTTAAAAATTTACATGAGATGCTGACAGGGCACGGCGTGTGTCCAAGGGCTCCAATCTAGCCCCAATGACGGTGAGTCATAGATATACTGTTAACCATGGGGTATAATGATTACTGGCGTTGCTTCTACGCTGGGAGTCTTGCTTGCTTGTTGAATGATAGATACAATAACCACATACACGTGTCCTAGTGTGCATTCTTGGTGGATCTTTCCTTGGTGTACATTAGTGTCTACGTGCTTGATTAGTGTTACTTGATCGTGCTCGTGCATTCTTGCTTGCTTGCTTGCTTGCGTGATATGGCCATCCTGCATTAAATGCAATTAGTGATATCCTGCGTTCTTGACATCAAGTGAAATCTCGCGTGCTTGTACAAAGTGATCTATTGCTAGTTCTATCTTGTCATCTTGTTCACAAATCTTGTTCTATCATAATCTCTCTCTCTAGCTTGTTTTATATATCATGTTTTAACGAGTTTTATTCGTACTTGCATATCATTCATCGTACTTGCCTAGTTCTAAAATGTAAATCACTTATATCATTGTCCGCACATTGAGATATAATCTACTGGGCTAGTTTTCTCATCCACTACTTTTACCCAATCTAGGTGACTATGAAGCAAGAGGAAGGCAGTTGAGGATGGGAATGCGTCCGAGTGAAGAGCGTTCCAAACATGAGTCTATTTATAGTTTAGTTTGCTTTGAGTGTTAGATTCATGTAGTAGGAAGTAGGGAATAAATGTACTTTCCTTTTATTGAGTCTTAGTCTTGTACTAGTATCCATTTGGAATACAATGAGTTGAGATTGAATAAAAGATTAGTTGAGTTCAATATTTAGGCCCTATGATGATGTATGTTGTATACATTTAGTGCGTGCTAGCTAGAGGCTTATTTGCTGACTGTTCACGTCTCAGGATATCGACTTTAATTAATCAATAATATCTGCTGTGTAATTCTCGGGACGTGACACAACAGTTGGAGATTAAAGTCGGATGCAGTATGATGAACTGAGAGTATGTGGACTTAGAAAATTTTGGCGATGAAGTGTATCACACAGTTGTATGCATATATATTTTGATATACATTTATTTTGTAGATAGTCTATTTAAAGATTTTGTTATAGCAAAAACATGATATATACTATATCTTCAAGATTTTAGATTTTCTTAGGGGTAGTTGCTCAACAATTCTCCCCCTTTTTGTTAATGACAAAAACTTTAAAATAGACAGTAAGAATAGTGAAAAAAAAATTAAGATTTCCTCTTTCTCCCCCTTTGTGGCATTAACAGAAAGGGTAACAAACCACAAGGAAAACATGAAATCGGCAGGGAAGAAAGATCATAGCTGAATTCAGAAAAAAATAAATAAATACAGAACATAGTGTTTAAGACCTAGATAAGGAGCTAGGCAAGTACACAGATCTAGGAATTTGAGCAAAATATGGTTTGAGAAGGTCCCAGAGCTTTGTCTCATTTTCACAAAAGAAAATTTCAAACAAGGAGAGGTCAATGTTGTAGGAGGGATTAGTAGTAGGCAGTTTCCTATGAGATTTGATGTGGCGCCTATGGAACCAGCCTATCTTGGAGTGGAATTTGTCCCTGCTCAGACGATACTTAAGGGAAACAAACTTCTTAGAGGCTGCAAGAAGAAGAAACTCATGGACAGTGATGTTCTAGTGCAGGCCTCGATCCACAGCTGCATCTTTGGCTTGATAATACACTAAGTACCTTTGAGCCTATTTATGACCAATGTTCTTCCTGAGATCCTTAAGACTCTTGGACTGGAAATCATAAAGAGAGAGCTTCATCTTTTCACAGTCAGAGTGGTAAGAGGGATAGGCAGCTGCCCACTGATCTTCATTGAGTCTCTCAGAATCAGCAAAACATAACTAGAAATCCAACAGATGATGGGGGTTCTTGGAGATTTAGAGGAGCACAAATATTTGGAAAGACAATTTGAGCTTGTATTTATTTTTGAACCTAGTAGCAATGCGGATGAATCTGTGAATACTACTTCAACAAAATCCCTTCTGAAGAAAATTGCTCCTATAAAGGATGGATGCAGTCCAGAGGGTAAGGCCACAGTCATGGAGGGAATGATTTATCTTTGGCCTCTTAGCAGATTGTCCCATTGGCCTTTAGAAACATCAGGCAATCCCAATTTGAATCTATCGAAATTGAATGTCTTCATTCTGGTGTACTTAGCCTGAGAGTCCTGGATAAAATGTCCAAACATATCATGAAACCTATCATGAAACTTAAGGATAAGTGATGCTGGACAGTTAAAAATTGGTTTCTAGATTGGCTTTGCTGATATTTGGTTGCTTCTCCTGGATAGAGATCAAGGAACTCCTTAGGAGTCAAGCTATGACTATTTGAGAGATGAATTGAAGTTCCTCAACTGAAATTGTGTACTTCTGAGAAGAATAGGAAGCCAATGTTCGAAGGTGAACCCTGACATCTCATGAACTTCAAGAAAAGCACGAATAGATAGATATTCTCTAAATAGATTCATGTGATGTTCAGAGTGGTAGATGAAGGCATACCGAAAGGGTGGAAGGAGTTTAGAAGGATTGTCTCCATGTTTGGGTCCACTAGATGAGGAAAGCTGAATACTGGGAAGTATTTCAGCTAGATGGAGAAGTGTTTTCTTGGAGTCTGTTCTTGAGGCAGTGGGAAGACAAGAAAAATACTGAGGAGGTTGAGTGGAAAGAGTGAGAGTGAGAGTGGTTTGGGAGGTTTTAACTAGTATTTCATTGGGTAGATTTTGAACTTGATGTCCTGGTGGAGTGGATCCCCTGGAATGGATGCAAGGGGAGGAGGATTAGAAAAAGTGGATTGTGAGGGAATTTCATTGGTGAAAGGAGTAGGTGTAGAGGGTGCAGTGGGTTGAGGCTCAGCTGTAGTTGGCTTTTTAGGCTCTGGAGGAGGCTTAAAAAAAGGAGCTGGAGTAGAAGGAGTTGGCCTAGAAGGAGGAGGAGGGAAGACATGGTCACCATTTTTTACCAGTCTGCGCTTCACTTTCCTCTTGAAGGTTTGGAGATTATGAGAGGACTCTAGAGGTCTCTTGGCCTTGGACTCCATCTGGGATTCCTGCACTTGCTGGGATTCCTCTACTGTTGTTGCTACTCCTGCTGGGTGCTCTTCCAACACTGGCTCTTGCTGCTGCTCAACTTGTGGTTGAAACACCACCATTTCTAACTGTGGCTCAGGTTACTTGTGCTGATCAAGTACTGGCTCATCATGCCTTAGTACTTGAGATTCTGGCTCCTGGTCCTGCTTCTGCTCAGGTTGTTGTTCAACCTGCTGAGATTGATCTTTTGCTGACTGTTGCTGCTCTGCCTGTGACTTAGGCTCTTTTTCTTCCACTGATTGCTGTTCAAGTACTGGCTCTTCCTGTTTTGATATTTGCATCTCTTGAACATGAACTTGTTCTTCTTACTGATGAGAGGAAGAAGGCCCTGATGGCCGAGAAGTGCCCTGTTGGCACACCAATTGAAGTAATAAATCTTTGATTTGTTTGACTTCATCAGTCAAACCATCGAACTTGGCATCAATGAATTCAACTTTCAACTAAGAACAGAGAGATTCTCCTGTTGCTTGCTCAACAAATCCAAATGGAATTGAAGCTATTGCTACTCTCCCCCTGAGACCTTGGCCGGGTCTCAAATTGAGAACAGGAAAAGTGATGAACTCTTTCCTGAAAATTAGTTTCCACAGGAATATCATCAGAGACTACTCCTTTTCCTCTAATATCTCTTAAGACTTCATTTATCGTTTCCTCAGGAGCATCTGGTTCAGGAAGTGAGGAGGAAACAAGAACTTGTTCTTGGTGTTCTTGAATCTGAACTGGGACTTCAGATCTGACTTGAATTTCTGGTTCTTCCATTCTATCTTCTGCTACTGGCTCTTCTTCTTGTTGGACTGCTTGAGAGGATGATGAAATGATAGGGTCATCAGAAAACATCTCATGATCAAATTCTGGCACAGAATCTTTTAACCATAAATTTTGTTTTGTTGACCAAGAAATAATGACTTCTTCTCAAGGTAGAGATGCCAATTTTCTTCTTGATTCCAACTGATATATCTCCAGATAGATCTACTGAGAATCTCTTGAAAATCAAAGTAAGCAGAGGTCCATAGGGAAGGGACTCCTGCAAAGTCTTTGAAGCAATTATTCTCTCCAAGATAATTGCAGCCAAATTTACCTTGTGCCTCTGAATAGCCCAAAATAATAATTTCCATCTCTAGAGGTGATAGAAGAATGAGTTCTTGCTCTAGGAGTCACAATGGTGATATAACTGAATGAAGCAATCTTTTCTCCGCTGTCAGTTCATTTATTAAAAGTCCCTTTTTACTGACAGTGGCCAATCTGCCAATGATCCCCAATTTTTGCCTTTCCAAAGGCACGACTTCACTAAGTTTGTGCCCGAAGTTTGGACAATCCAAAATCTCAACCAATAACTTTTCAGATATGGTAATCTTGGTACCCTTGACATATCCAAACACAGTATTTCCAGATGATACTTCCAGAGAGGCATAGAAAGCTCTAACTGCATTTTCTACCATGGAATCAGAAATCTGGCACAGCTTGGTCCATCCCATGACATTTAGGGTTTCTTCTACCCACGACAGGTTTCCACTAAGATGGGAGAAATCTACAATCTTCCCTGGACAAATGGGAATCTTAGCAAGTCTCTGGAGTTGATCAGGGGTCATTTGTGCGGTTTTCGTGGCCCTAGATGATGCCATCTAGAAGAAGGAAATGAACAGGACTCAGGGAACTAGTAAAGGAGTGATATAATAGAGGATGAGAGTCTAGAGAACCTATCTTTCTTCGAAGGAGGATGGAGTTCTTGGTGGTTCCCCGAAAGACCTTCGCCGGAAAATAGTAAGGGTGCGAAGAGGCAGAAGAAGACAAGGGAGCCGAAGATGGATTTTGAAAGGGTGTCTTCTAAAAGAAAGGGGTTTTCTTATATAAGGAGGGAAAAGGTAATTGGCCTGAGATTTCAGGATGAACGGTCGGGATTGATTGATTTGACGGTTATGTCATAAATGAGTATAAAGGATTTAAATTGAAAGCGCTTTTCAAAATTTTATAATAATCGAATTGTGCAATCAAATGCATCAGTCGAATGCAGCATTAACACATAAGTCGAATGCCCTATAACTTCATAAGTCGAATTTCTGGGACTTAGAAATTTTTCAGGACAGTTTTTACAGATTATTCAGAAATGAAATTTTTCATAGCAGTTCTTAGCATGCAATTCAAGCATCATTTTAATTTAGCAATTTAGTCAGGATTACACATACCTATTTCTCTTCTAATATGTGAATCTATCCTCAGGAAGAGGTTTAGTAAAAATGTCAGCAAGTTGATTTTCTGTAGAAACAAATTCAAGTGAAATATTGCCATTATTTACATGATCCCTGATGAAGTGATGTCTAACCTCAATGTGTTTTGTTCTTGAGTGCTGGATAGGATTCTTGGTCAAATTTATTGCGCTTGTGTTGTCACATAGCATTAGAATCTCTTGTAGTTGATGACCATAGTCTTCCAATTGATGCTTGATCCACAATAGTTGAGTACAACAACTTCCAATTGCAATGTATTCAGCTTCTGTGGTGGATAAGGCCACTGAGTTCTGCTTCCTCGAAGACCAGGATATCAAGCACCCTGCAAGAATTTGACATGTACCACTGGTGCTTTTCCTATCTATTTTGCATCCAGCATAGTCAGCATCACTATATCCAATTAACTTGAAATATGAACATCTGGGATACCATAATCCTAATTTACTGGTATTATAAGATATCTAAAGATTCTTTTAACTGCATGAACATGAGATTCTTTTGGATCAGCTTGAAATCTTGCACATAAGCAAACACTAAACATTATGTCTGGTCTACTAGCAGTAAGATAGAGCAGTGATTCTATCATTCCTCCATAGATCTTTTGATCTCCCTTTTACCAAGAGGATCACTATCTAACTTAATGTCTGAGTTCGGGTGTTCCTAATGACTTACACTTGTCAAAACCATACTTGGAAAGTAAATCTAAATATATTTGGTTTGATAAATGTGAGTTTCTTCCTTGGTCTGCTTGATTTGCACCCAAGAAAATAATTAAGCTCACCCATCATGCTCATTTCAAATTCACTTTGCATCAGATTTTCAAAGAACTTGCATAGTGATTCATTAGTAGATCTAAAGATAATGTCATCAACATATATTTGCACAATTAAGATTCTATTGAAAATTTCTTTATAAATAGTGTGCTATCTACTTTACCTCTTACAAAATCATGTGATAAATAAGAACTCAATCTTTCATACCAAGCTCTTGGAGCTTGTTTCAGACCATACAGTGCTTTCTTTAAACGAAAAACATGATTTGGATATTTAGTATCTTCAAAACCAGGTGGTTACTCAACATATACTTCTTCTTTAATAAAACCATTCAGAAAAGCACTTTTAACATCCATCTAAATAAATTATATTAAGAGAACACGCATATGCTAATAAAATTCTGATTGCCTCTAATCTAGCTACTGGAGCATAGGTTTCATCAAAATCTATGCCTTCCTCTTAGGAATATCATTGAGCTACAAGTCTGGCTCTGTTCCTAGTGATCACCCCTGATTCATCCATCTTGTTTCTGAAAAACCCATATAGTTCCAATAACTGGATGATCAGAAGGTCTAGGTACAAGGGTCAAACCTCCTGCGTTGGAACTGATTAAGTTCCTCTTGCATAGAAAAAATCCAAGATTCATCACCCAGTGCATCATTAATTGTCTTAGGCTCAATTTGAGAAACCAAGGCAGAAAAATCACAAGGAATTTGCATACCTCTTGTTCTTACCCTATCTTGAGGATTGCCTATGATGTTTTCTCTTGGATGATCCCAGTGATACCTAGTCTCTAGGTAGTCCTTCTTGTGGGTCTTCTAGCTGTTGAGATATTCTAGTGGAGGATCTTTGTAGCACCCCGAAAATTTTAACTACATAAAAACTCAAATAAATGGAAATAAATAATTTCCATAATATCGGAGTATTTAAAACATACGTATCATTATCGTATGTGCTAAAACACATCGAAAAATTCCGTAAAAATATAAATCAACCCTAAACATTATTACTAAATGTTTCACAAAGAAATTTGTGAAACGAAAAATTGGATTACCAAGTTTAAAGTGTTTTGCGACTTATTATCGTAATTCATGAATAAGTCGGAAAATCATTATCACACGTACTTGGATGAGTCAGAAAATTAAATAAAAATCATATATGGGATTCAAATAATATCTTCTAATGACCCATCAAGAAATTTGGTTCAATAAAAATCATTTGGGCTAGGTTTAAGAATTATTGCGACCGATTATCAATAAGGAAACAAGTCGGAAAACCGTAACACGAAAATACGAAGCAATCAAAAATTAAATAAAAATGTTGGGGAGACTTCCAACATTATATATTGATGACCCATTATCATAATTGGGCTATGGGACCACATATGACCCAAAAAATCAATAAAGCTAGAAAATACATAGAAATTCGTAACCATAAATAAGCTGAAATTAAAAAGAGGCAATTAGAGTTGAATTGGGATGCAATCATGCATTCATGGCAACCCAAATTCGTGCCTAACTATGAGGGGAGGTTTCCTAATGCCTTACACACTCAAAGGGAGGAGGAAATCATCAAAAATAGGAAACCAAACATGCCAATCCCGAAATCCTCTTTTCCTAGTTATAATAGGACTCCTAAACACCATGGTTACTTAAATACTCTTCACCCAAACCCTAGGAACGAATTTAGAACTTGCTAGGGTCGTGTGGAGGAGCTCTCGGTGGCTGAGGAGCTATGGAACGACCACAAGAAGCCGTTCTTCTTCCCCTTCTCGTCTGCTGCGACCTGCACAAACCACCCTCTTGAAGTCGACCAAAAGTGAGTCAAACCTAAACCAAACCTTGCAAGGCCTATACCCCTGGAAAGAGGGTCAAGTCTACGTTCTAACCCAAGTGGAATGCCCAAATTCCATGCAGTATACACGGAGCAGTAAGCGTTCTCCTCCAAGTGGTCTGAACTCGGGTTTTCTGGAAAAACGGGACTTCTTCAACCCATAAGGTAGGTTTTCTCGGGCCAAACTTTAACATATCCTATACCAATGTGTAGAGCATCAAGTTACTTTCATTTTCCACTGGTTTCATCGAATTTCATTTAGTAGATCTTGATTATAAGCGTTTTGCCAAAGTCGCGCACTGTTAGAGCTTTTCCCGTTCTTAATATGTTGCACGTGTTTCAAGACCGAATTAGAGAAAACTCATAACATGAAAGTTATTCTACTAGTTGTCCTCGTCAGGTTTCATGTTGAACGTTTTATCTAAACCTCATTAGTTAGAGAGTTATAAGGGTGGAATAGGGTTGCTGCATAAAACTACGTCTTCAAGTTACCCTTGGTCTGACCTTGTGTTCCCCATGATCAAAGCCTATCGAAACCATCCTTATTATCCAATTCCGATTTACTGGAAGTACCCTTGTATGTCTAGGTTGTTTTAAAACTAGTTTTGTTATTTTCATACCCTGTACAAATTGTTCTCTATTTTAGAAGCACCCTGTGTCAAAAGAAGGAAAGTCTGGTCCGCAATCCAAGGCACTGTCCTTGCTCTGTCCGAGCCAGGCACGGACCCTGTGAACGCGACGGCCGATATGTCGCTTTCAGAGGGTTGATTGCGACATACCCCTTGTCGCCTTCTCAAGGCGATATGCGTTCCGTCGCTATCCGGCTACCTGATCTGACGACCCTGTCGCGATGCTCACACCCCTGTGTCGCCTTCTGGGCCCGACCTGTCGCCTTCCTTATATGGCTATGTCGCGATCTCAGGATTTTTACCTGAAACCACGTGTTTTTTACAAAGTTTTCCGTATATACCCGATGTTTGTATAAATGTGATATTTGCTGTGTAAGTTACCTGTCTTGGGTCTGATCATTACATGATTGTTGCTTAATGGCTTAAAAGCGATTAACCCATTTAAAAAGCTTTAATTACATGGATGCTATTCTAAGTGCTCCTTAAATGTTATGATCCATTCATTGTTCTTGTGATTTAATCTTCCTACTATTCTACCATGTTTAAATGATAAGAGTTATCATAAAATCTTGCAAACCATGATGAGTTAAAGTGCATAGTTTTATTCCATGTTATCTTGTCAAGTGCTTCCTGCGAGTTTGAGACCGATGGTTTGTGATTGAGACACGCGTACCGCACTACACACTAGCACTATTAGGCCAGCTCTTCTTGAGAAATTGGAAACTCTCTACCGATCATTCCGAATCGGTAGACTAGCGACCTTTTCACCAAGGCCTCCGAAAATCTCCTCTGACCATGGATTCCCACATGGCCGACGAGTTGGTTGTACCATTGAAGTTCCCTGGAGATAGCACGCACTTCCTTCTCTTCTTGTTCTCGTGAGTGAGACTTACAAACTGGACTAAAGCCATTAATGTAAAGATGAACGAAAGTATAAATCGTACCGTTATGCTGCCGAATTATTCTCTTGACCATTGTACTCGTGAAATCATGTTCCATTACTTATTACTTGTTCTCCTCATCATCATGAACATGACATTACACTTGCTTACTTATTAAAACTCTCATTGGCCATTATAAATGACTGTGGGTATCTACATTTAAAAATTTAAGTGAGATGCTGACAGGGCACGGCGTGTGTCCAAGGGCTCCATCTAGCCCCAATGACGGCGAGAGTCATAGATATTTCTAGTTGAATGATATACCATGGGGTATAATGATTACTGGCAGGGCATCTGCGCTGGGAAAATCGTGCGTGCGTGTTGAATGATAGATACAAAACCACATACACGTGACCTAGTGTACATTCTTCATGGATCTTTTCTGGATGTACATTAGTGTCTACGTGCCTGATTAGTGTTACTTATCGCGCTCGTGCTTGCTTGCTTGCTTGCTTGCGTGATATGGCAATCCTGCATTTATTGCAATTTACATGATATCTTGCGTGCTTGTACAAAGTGATCTATTTCTAGTTCTCTCTTGTCATCTTGTTCATCAATCTTGTTCTATCATGATCTCTCTCTCTAGCTTGTTTTTATATCATGTTTTAACGTGTTTTATTCGTACTTGCATATCATTCATCGTACTTGCTATTTCTAAAATGTTAATCACTTATATCATTACCCGCACATTGAGATATAAATCCTACTGGGCTAGTTTGCTCTTCCCTACTTTTACCCAATCTAGGTGACCATGAAGTGCAAGAGGAAGAGCAAGTCGAGGATGGGAATGCGTCCGAGTGAAGAGCGTTCCAAATGAGTCTATCTATAGTTAGTTTATTTTGAGTGTTAGAACAATGTAGTAGGAAGTGAGGTAGTATGTACTTTTGCTTTTATTGAGTCTTAGTCCTGTATTAGTTTATCTGAGACAAATATGAGATTTGAATACAATTTATAATTTAGTTCACATTTAGGGCCCTATTATGATGTTGTGTTGATACACATTTAGTGCGTGCTAGCTAGAGGCTTATTTGCCGACTATCCACGTCTCGAAATATCGACTCGAATTAATTAATAATATCCACTACATAATTCTCGGGACGTGACAATCTTCCTTTTATTCCTCTTTTTCTTCTTCTTCAAGAGATGTTTCTCTTAGATCCCTGCACAAATATTCAACACACTCTTCTTCTTCTTCTATTCTTTTAATAGAAGGGTTAGTTTCATCAATAGGATATGCACAGATTGTTCTATAGTTAATTTTCTTCTATTGAAAACTTTATAACCTCTAGATTTTGAGATATATCCTAGCAGAAATCCTTCATCACTTTTAGCATCTAATTTTCCTAAGTTATCCTTACCATTATTTAAGATAAAACACTTACAGCCAAAAGGTCGAAGATGATTGATATTGGGCTTCTTTTCCTTGTAAAGTTCATATGGGGTCTTCTTTAGAATGGGCCTGATCATGCACCGGTTGATGATCTAGCAGGCTGTATTGATGCCTCTGCCCATAATATTTTGGCAAATTATACTCATTCAGCATAGTTCTGGCCATATCTAGCAGTGTCCTATTCTTTCTTTCTACTACTCCATTTTGTGAGGTGTTCTTGGTGCTGAGAAGTTATGCTCAATCCCATTTTCTTCACAGAACTTCTTGAATTCTCCACCATGATCAGATCTGATGCTTACAATCTGAAATTTCTGATTCTTTTGAACTACTTTGCTGAATTTTAGAAATGCTTGAAAGGCTTCAGATTTGGCTTCTAGAAAAGACACCCAAGTGTACCTTGAGTAGTCATCAACTATCACATAGCCATAGACTTTTCCTCCAAGACTGACTGTCCTCATAGATCCAAATAAATCCATGTGAATTAACTCCAAAGGCTTGGAAGTTGTAACAATTGTTTTGGACTGAAATAAAATCTTGGTCTGTTTTCCTTTTGCACAAGCTGAACAATTCCAGATTTCTTAACTTTCATCTTAGGAAGACCTTCAACCAGATCATGCTTTATCAATTTTTTGATAACTGAAGTGCTTGCATGACCTAATCTTCTGTGCCACAACTCAGATTCTTCACTTTTGGTTGTTGCAAGACACAAATTTACTTCTTTTAATTCTGCTAGCTGCAAAGTGTACATGTTCTTCACTCTTTGAGCTTCGAATACTATCTTGTTATCTCTCTGGATGACACACTTATCATTTTGAAAATTTACTGAATGTCCTTTATCACATAACTGACTGATGCTGATTAGATTATGCTTCAGACCTTCTACATACATGACATCTTCAATTATGTTCTTTTCCTTAGTACCAATGGTTCCACATCCTAGCACTTTTCCTTCCCATTATCACCATAAGTTACTTGACCAATTTCATCTCTAAATGTTGTGAATAGCTTCCTATCTCCTGTCATGCCTTGAGCATCCACTATCAAAGTACCATTTGGATGCCCTCAGCCGAACCTGCAAATAAAGCTAAGTTGTAACTTTTGGTACCCAAATTTTCTTGGGTCCTTGATGGCTAATTTTAGGAATACATCTCAAGTGTCTAGTAGTGCATGTGCTAACGGTGTGTCCTAATTGGTTACAATGACTACAACATAAATTAAAAGCATTCTTCACATGTGTAATGTTGTTGAATTTCTGTTTTTGTCTGTACACATGCTGAATCACCTTTTTAGGATTTTTAATTCCTTTTTTCTGCTACAAATTTTGGGGTTGGATACACTTTAGGATGAATAACATTTTCTTCATTTAGTGGAGGTGTGTATCCTAATCCATACTTCTTCTTTCCTATTCTAGAACCTTTTTATTAACAAATAAGGAAGTTTTGCAATTGGAAATTTTTTCTATAGTAGCTTTTAGATAATTATTTTTCTCTTGCAATTTTTCTTCATCTTTAAGTTTCTCAAGATTTGATTCTATTCCAAAATTTTGTTGTTTTTATGTTTTAAGTCTTCGCATAGTAATTCATTAGCTCTTTTAGTTTCATTTAAGCTTTTGTTTAACCTTTCTACTTCATTTTTGAGAAAGGTGTTAGCCTTTTCTTGGTCAGTAGATTTAGTTTAACTCTCTTCATTTGTTTACTACTGTTTTATATTTTTCATGACGTTCATTGAAGGCATCTTCAAGGCTATCAAAATCTGATTCTGAACAGGAAGTAAAAGAAGTTTATGAGTTTACCTATTCTAGTCCTGCCATGAGGGCAAGGTTTGCCTTCTCTTCTTCTTCAGATTCTGAGCTGGATGATTCTGAACTTGTTGCTTCTTCATTGTCCCATGTTGGTGCCATAGCCTTTTTCTTGAATTTTCTGAACTTCTTTTCTTTGCCTTTCTTCCTGTCGGATCTTTCTACTTGATCTTTCTTCTTCAGCTTGGGACATTCAAATTTGTAATGCCTAGGCTGATTGCACTCATAACAAGTTGGCTCCTTCTTCCTATCTTTCCTGAAGAACCTTTTTGAGCCAAACTTCTTCTTCTTTGCGAGAATTCTCTGCAGCTTTCTTGAAAGCATAGCCTCATCATCACTGTCATCTGATTTCTCTTTAGAGTCTTCAGATGAAGAGGAATCTGCAATCTTCAAGGCATTTGATATTTTCTTTTTTGAAGAATTTTCAGAAAATCTTTCCATATTAATTTCATGAGCCATAAGGGATCCTATTGGTTATCAATAGATAATTGTGTTAAGTCATGGGCTTCCTCTATGGCTGTAACTTTAGGAGTCCAGACTTAGTTAGAGATCTCAGTATTTTTCTAACTGTTTCTTCATTAGTTAGGACCTTTCCTAAAGCACTTAATCTGACAATTATATTTGAGAATCTGTTATACATTTGAGTTATGTTTCATTAGGGAGCATTTTAAACTGTTCATATGGGATACAAGTATATCTATCCTTGTTTGTTTAACCCTATCTGTACCTTCATAGGTTACTTGAAGTTTATCCCACATTTCTTTAGCTGTTCTACAACTGAAAGTCTGTTAAATTCTCTTTTAGACAATGGACACAGAGATAATTTTTTACCTTGTAATTAACGACATATTTCTCTTATTTGCAATAGAAAGACTAGAGGAAGAAGTTTCACCAAGGATTTGATAGTCACCTTGTTCTATTACCTGCCATAAGTCGAAGTCAGTACCTCTGATGAAGCACTCCATTCACATCTTCCAGTATTGGTAATCTTCACCATCAAAGAATGGTGGCCTTGAAACTGATTGGCCTTCATAGTTGTGAGCTTTGGATGCCATTTCTTCTCAAATCTTTTGGATTCTTCTGAGAAGACCTCGCTTTGATACCACTTGTTGGATCGAAATGGCACACTAGATGTCCTAGAGGGGGGTGAATAGGACTTCTTGGCTTAAAAAAAAATTCTTCTGAAATGCACAATACTAAATAGATTCGTTAGTACTTAGTGTGTTGTGTGTGATTCAACTGTGAACTAGGCGGAAACAATCACACAAATATGCACAAGAATTTATCCTAGTTCGGCCCTTCCAACTAGGAAGTCCTACATCCAGTCCTCAAGCCAACCATTGAGATTTCCACTAACTGCCAATAAATTGGCCTTCTCTCACCTTGAGAGGAATTACAAACCCACTTGCTCCCAAGAAAGCCTTCCCTGAATAGGGGTACAAAACTGCCTTCACAAGGCCTTCCCTTCACAGAAGGGAAAATGCAGAAACAGTCTTCTGCACAAAATACACAAGAGAATAAAGACTTGTGTGTTTGCCTCAGGACTGAGAACAAACATAGACTTCAGAAGGATTTAACTGATCAGAGATGAGACTGAAATCCTATCAAAAAAAAAAAAAAAAACAAAGGTGGACTTAGAGAAAATAAGCAATTACAATTGCCACCCTACACAAGACTTCTTGGAAAGCTTCAGAGAGAGTGTTTTCTAAAGAGGGAAGCTCTCAGACTTGGCTTGCTAGAAATCGAAGTATGTAGCTCAAGGAATTTTCAAAAGCTCTATGTATCTCTGTGTTGCTTCTCTTCAAACTTGAGCTTCTTTTATACACTTCAGAATATAGCTATTTGGAAGATAGTCGTTGGAATTTGTGGCCGTTTGCAATCTGACTGTTTTAAAGAGAACTCTAGGATCCTTTGGATCTTGATGAGTTTATTATCCAGTAGTTCTTCAGTTTTGCTTCTTTCCAAGGTCTTCAGAAGAGGTGCAGTCTTCACAGCTAGAAGATTAGCTCTTTCTTTCTAGGAGTGGACTGTGAAGGAGACATGCTAGAAACGCGCTCCAATAATAACTGCAACAAAAACAAGATAAAGAGAAAGCAAATCCATACCTTTGAGGTAGGTAGGTCAGATAGGTACAGAAAGAAGGTATGGAAACCTCGTATGCACAAGCTTTCAGATAGAAAGAATAGACAGGCAGATATGCTAAAAAGGTAAAGCATGGGTCTTGTCAGTGGTAGGTGAGTCTTGTCAGATGCCATGCGCCTGAGAATTCATAAATGCATTGTATCTATTGAATCCAGAAAATTCCAGAGCAAAGACATTGAACAACTCAAAGATTAGTTAGATATTTTAGAAATAACATACGCAGGATTTAGATGAATATAATATGACTTGTCTTGTCAGAGAAAATAATAAAATAATAAGATTTTTGATGAACTAATAAGAAATTAAAAGTTCATTGGAAATGTTGTAAGAAAGATTAGGAGATAATCTTACATTAAGTGTTTAAGCTTTAAAAGATCAAAAAAGTATTAAGCATAGAACTGACAGAGAAGTTGAATTCATAATAACATGCAATTAGACTGTAGAAGTTGAAGAATGATTCGATTTTACAGAAAGATAATCATTCGGCTGTAGGAGTCGAAGTTGCAAACAGAGTAATTCGACTGCAGAAGAAGAATACAATTCGACTGTAGAAGTCGGAGTGGAAATAGAATGATTCGACTTTATCAGTCGGATACTATGGAGATTGATTTCTAAAACATTCGACTGTAAAAGTCGAAGTGAATAGTCGAATCATGTAGTTAGGATTTATGAAGCATTCGATTGTATGAGTCGAAGTGAACAGTCAAATCATGTAGTTAGGATTTATGAAGCATTCGATTGTATGAGTCGAAGTGAACAATCGAATCATGTATAATTGTATGGACTTAGAAAAATTTCAGGATGGTTTTGACTTCGATTCTTAAGGAGTCGGAGTCAACAGTTGGAGATTGAAGTCGGATGCAGTATGATGAACTGAGAGTCTGTGGACTTAGAAAAATTTTGGCGATGAAGTTTATCACACAGTTGTATACATATATATTTTGATATACATTTATTTTGTAGATAGTCTATTTAAAGATTTTGTTATAACAAAAACATGTTATATACTATATCTTCAAGATTTTAGATTTTCTTAGGGGTAGTTGCTCAACAATAGATTCCCACATGGTCGACGAGCTGGTTGTACCCTAACACCTACGATACCCTTTATGGATTAGTAAGATCTAAACGACTTTAGTTGCTCTTGCTCTTATCTTGAATCACGCCGGACCTCTAGACCTATGCATAACATGGCCAGTGGAAGGGTAGTTAATCACACCTGACTGCCAACGCCAATCGCGTGTGTTGTGCAACTGCTACTATCGCCCGTTTACTCGATGTTTTATATGCAATGACCTGTAGTTCCCATCTATACTCGACTCGCTCATCTATTCACACTCTCTCTACTATCTCGTCTATTCATCTAGTGCTCTCATATATTTCTTGGTACTCTCTATTGGCCATTGACTGATTGTCTAAAGATAAATAATATAACCAATGCCTGGCAATATATAAAGGGCCCAGTCTGGTCCTGGGATGTGCGCCCAAAAGTGCTATTTGCCCGCGAGAGTTAAATGACTAGAGTGTTTGGCATTACACTCGAGTGCTATCTATCTAGACTATCTAAATGAAAATCAAAAGTGCTATATTCTCTCGTTGTCTATTGACAACAAAGTGCTATACTATACACGTTGTGCTATTTCTATACTTTGTGCTATGGCCATCCTACTATTTGTGCTATACTCGACGCTTGTACTATATTTGGAAACTTGTGCTATTTTAATCACATGCTATCGTGCTATCTCTTACATTACTTGAATCTCTTGCTCTGTCGTTAGTTACTTTGCCTTTTTAATACATTAATCATTTAAAGCATGCTTGATCCTGAGATTTAAGTCCTACTAGGCGTTATCGCTCACCCTGCGTTATTGGTTATGTGTTCTCAGGTGAGACCGAGGAAGATACTTACACTCAAGAGGACGGGAATGACCAAGAGTGAAGTCAAGAGTACCCTAGCATCATAGTATTATGTTAGAGTTTGAGTTTAGTCCTTTTTGCTTTATTTTCATGTAATTGGGCCCTATAGAATGTCTCTGATATTAGGGTTGTAACTAGGCATGAGAAATTATTAATGAATGAATTTGGCTTTTTGCATTATTCCTTGTTCAATGTTTGGTGTCTAGTACTCGCTATGTACCCGTTTACTTGCAACTGCCTCGTGTCCGATATTCCGCGTCGGGGCGTGACATGCTTGGCCTGCAGTGTGTTTGCAAAAAGTCTTTCCTTAAAAAATGGAAACTTGTCAGTCTGGAAATATCTTGCAAATCAGACAACTATCAATGACCATTCTAAAATACAATACTTCATGTATGTTTTCATTAATAAATAATAAATTAGAATGCAGAGAACATAAAGTACGAGATGTGCAATGGTACAAACTAGAGTTTAGAGAGCACAAGTACAAAGTGAATGTACTTCGACTTTAGAAGCTTTACGGGAGTCGGAGTAAAACTTATTCTATATAGTTGAAAAGATACATTTAAAATCATTTGATTAGGTATAGTAATTATTCTTAAGTTTAGTAACGAAAAGTGTGTAACACTAATCAACAGCTAATGTACAGAAGTTTAAACAAAGTCAATCGCAATGAAACTATATCAATAGATATGTAAATATGTGATTAAGTGTTGAGACTTTGAATAGACATAAGTCAGAGTGGCACATCGACTATTGACTATTGGTCACAAGTCGATGTCATACTTCAACTTCACAGAAGTCAGACTTAGACTTCGACTGTGAACATTTGTTCATAAGTCGATCTCTCACTTCGACTTCTCAAGAGTCGGAGTTGGACTTCGACTGTGGACATTGTTCACAAGTCGATGTCTCACTTCGACTTCTCAAGAGTCAGAGTCACACAAGATATACTAGTGGACTTGCAAAATTTTATTGAAGATAGACATGCAAGTGTCGACATGTATACATTCAAGTGTTGACACCTTCTGTCTATAATTAGTCATACAGTATACACAGTGTAGCAACTCTGATTTTTAAATCCTAAATAAAATAAAAAATTTAATTAAATAAATGTGATAAATAGATTTAATTAGAATAAAGAGGGAATAAATTTAAATAAAGGGAATTAAATCAAAGCCCATTAAATTAAATTAGGAAATGTGTTGTACAAGTGGTCCAAGCATGGATTGGTGGGCCCAAATGAGAAGAGCCCAATTTGGATGGAAGATCTTTTAGCCTAAATTCAAAGTTAATTAATAAATAAATTAAATAAGGGCAAGATAAATACTAAAATAGGTTGTAAATATCCCAACAAGAGTCCTAAGCCTATTCTAACCCATTGCCCACGGATTTAGACTTCTCCCCTATCCTATTAAGTAGATAATGGTAGGAAAATAGAGAGATAATAGTGAAAATTCGGAGTTGGGAGAAGGAGGAAGAGTTTTAGACTAATAGGACTCTTACACTAGCTAAAACACCTCTAATTCGTCCCTACCAAGCCATAACTCATTGCTGGAGCTCTGGAGAACGAGGAGAGAAGGCTGAGGACGAGGAGCAAGGAGAGGAAGGGCTTGAAGAAAGAGGATTTCTCCTTCATCTTCGTCATAAACTCTAGGTCTTCTTTACACCACAAAAAGGTAGGCAATCTCTCAAGCACAAATCATATAATTTTGGCCATAGGTAGCCCATGCATCCATCTGTGAAAGCCCCATGATTTCCCCAATTTTCGTTGTTCTATGAGAGAGAATTAAATGCTCAAATCCCTGTCATCATCATGTACCCGAACCTTCATGATTGCTTTCAATCCATGCGTGTACTTGATCTCATGCCATGCAAATATTCCCATAAATACTACATGATGTTAGGCTTCAAACGCCTCTATTTTCCCCAATTTTCATCGTGTATCCTTTGCTAATTAAATCGGAAACCATGATTGTGCATGTTTTAGGTTACCAAAATGTAACCTAATTGAAGCATGCCCAATACTTGTCTATTTGCAAATTACTCATGCCTGTTGATAGATCTACGTGTCTACTCTCATTTAAAACTGATTTCATAATTTTTGGACCGTCGTGTGATTTTATATCGATTTTAGAAGTACCATGTATCATGCATGGGAGGGAAGGACTCAACCTAAAAAAGGGCTAATCCCCTTTTTTGGGTCGGCCGCCCTTCTGAAATCGTGACGGCCTGACCCGTCATGATCTAAGAAGGGACGCGATCGGCCAGTCCATCGTGTTGTAAACACGACGGCCTGCGCCGTCGCGGTTCCTTCCGGTCCACGCCAGCCCGGCCAGTCCAGTAGGCCGCGGCCGGACCACCCGTCGCGACATGAATCGCGACGGGTACCCCTGTCGCATTTTCAGTATTGCGGCCAGAACACAAAATTACTCTTATGCCCCTGCTCTATATGCCATTTAACCCTTTTTTAAGCTAAATCATGCACTGTTAAGATTAGTATCAACCTGAATATTATTAGTTATTAATATTTTTATAAATCTCATTAATTAAAAGGCCATGTGCACGATTTATCATACTCTCATGATTTCTTTACACTTGCACATACTAAACATTATTAATTACAATGAGGCCTTATTAAATTACTCAATAATATATCTGGTAATTAGTGTAATCAATCATTAATCTCCCATTATTTAAATCACTTGTTTTTGTTTTATTCGCATGCTTGTACACTAACATCGCGCCCCTTTGCCATCGAGCACTCGAGGCAAGACATACAACGTTTCGTTACACACTTTCTCTTGGCATGAACTACCTCTCCGTTGGGAATACTCCTGATCGACAGGGACTCCTTGTCAAGGCCTCCGTAAGTCTCCTTGGCTTTGGTGCACGTCCTTTGCTGACAAGCTGGTTGTACCCTTAAAACCCGTTACACCCTTAAGGATTAGTACGATCCAAACGACCTTAGTGTGTTTCCTTCTTACCTTGGGATTACGCCGGACCTCTGGTCTATGTCTTGGCACGGCTAGTGGGCGGTTGTGACTTCTACTAGACTGCCGGCACAAGACCTAGTGCTATGCAACTGTTACTATCGACTGTTTAACGTTGTTTTACGAATATGTCCATATTCTTATCTACTATCTCTTTACTCACATCTGTTCACTTTCTCTCTACTTTCTCGTCTATTCGTCTACTATTCTTATCTATTCTTGGTACTCTATTTGCCTCTTGTGATTGTCTAAGATAAGAAACATGACTATGCCAATGCAATTGGGCCCCCGATCAGTCGTGGAGAGCGCCCGAAAAGTGCCATTTGCCCATGGAGTTAAAACGATCAGGATGTTGGCATACATCCAGTGCCATTTACTATCAAGATTTAATCTATGACAATCAATCAGTGCATCTATATCAATGCTATCTATACATGTTTATCGTTACTAGGCACTGTTGTGCAACTTTACGTAGTAAATCGTTACATGGCCAATCCATTGTCATACTTGAGGTGCTATTTTCCATGTACAAGTGCTATCATTCTCTTACTATCGTTACTTACTCTACATGACTATGCTCTCTGATACCTCTGCCTTTTAAGACTTAATCATAAAGCATGCTTGTTCATACGAGATATTAAGTCCTACTGGGTGTTTCATCGCTCATCCTCCTGCGTTATTATTTCATGTGTTTCAGGTGAGTCTGATGGGGAATACCACACTCATGAGGAAGGGAAGAGGAGGATGCTCAGGAGTGCCTGTTTCGACAACCACTACTTAGTAGTTAGTTAGTTAGTCGTTAATTAGTCGATATGTAATAGTTGGATTTGAATAAAGTACTTTGGGCCTAGTTATGGCTCTGATAGTGATTGTAATAGTTAGTTGATGAGTATTACGAAGTTTGGATGTCATTTGGCGTTATTTCAATTGTGTAATGGTTTGATGTCTATTATATCGCTCTGTACTATTTATAACAGTAATTCCGCTCTGATATTTCACGTGGGGCGTTACACACAGACCTTTATCAAACATATGAAATACAATCTTAAAGAAAGAGTTATTATGTGTAGTCAGATGAGTTTGTTTGCTTTATGAATAGTGCTTTTATAACGAAATGATTTTGTCATATTCAAAACAAGAAACAATGTGTTTGTAAAATAATTTCACAAATCCTCCCCTTTTGTTAATGACAAAATCAAGTATAGAAATAGGTTTATCAAATACACAAACAAATTCATTAGAGAGTAGTAGGAAAATAAATTTATTTGCCTTAACTTATCTCCCCTTAATGTTGTCTACCCCCATACAGTTTACTGAATTTCTATATGTCTCTGCTCCGTATGGAGTGAAGTTGTTAAAGGATAGCACATAACGAGAGATTTGGGTAAGAAGAGGAAGAAATGCACAGAGATGAGTCAAAAAGAGTATTTCTATTGAAATAAAGGGCATCTATACATAGAGGGAGGTAAATAAACTTACTAAGATGACTTAGGAAGATAAAGAGAAGGTGAAATTTAATCAAAGAAAGGTTGGAAAAATTCCCACAACTTCTTCTCATTATTAGGGAAGTTATTTAAAAAAAAAGAACTATCTATATTGTAAGAGGGTCCTATGGATGGAAGTTTCCTATAGGATGATATATGCTTGTGATGATACCAGCTAACTTTTTGATGATAGGCATTACTGCTCAAGATTGCTCTAATAGGAGTAAACTTATTGTTGGTTGCCTATTGTAAAACTCATGAATGGAAAGATTCTAGTGCAATCCTTTGGAATGAGCTTCTTCCTTTACCTTGAAGTATACAGGTATCGCTCAATCATTTATTTCCAGAGATGCGCTTAATCACTACAAGAAAAAGCGCATATAGAGACCGATTTAGAGACCGAAATTTTCGGTCCCTATTCGGTCCCTAAATAGGGCCGAATAGAGACTGAAAATTTCAGTCCCAAATATAGAGACCGAATAATTTCGTCCCTATTCAGTCCCTGAATAGGGACCGAAATTATTCGGTCCCAAATATAGAGACCGAATAATTTCGGTCCCTATTCGGTCCCTGAATAGGGACCGAATTGAGACTGAACAAATTCGGTCTCTATATTTGGGACCCGAATAGTGACTGCACTATTTCGGTCCTAAATATATGATTGGCGGGGTAAGAGTGAAATTTTGTGACCGAATATTTCGGTCACAATTCAGTCTCAGATCTGAGACCGAATTGGGACCGACTGGTGGCGGTCGGTCACAAATTTTAGGCGGGTTTAGAGACCGCGTAGAGACCGAAATATTTCGGTCTCAATGCGGTCTCTAAATTCTTTTTTATTCCACCGCCGTTGGCACCCCTCCTGTCTTCTCTCTCGTCGACGACGGCATCCTCCTGTCCCTCTCTCTCGCCCGACGACATCCTGGCATCGTCGCCGCCACCCGCTCCGTCGCCTCTCCTCCTCTTCTCCCTCTCTCTCTTGTTCGCCACCCAACCGGGGGCCGCTGTCGTAACCCTCGCACCGGACATCGCCAGCGTCGCCCCGACTGCGCCGAGTCCCCGCCGTTGCCCCGACTGCGCCGAGGATCGTGGTCTTCACCCCGGCTGCGAACAGTCCCCGCCACCGCCCCCTCTGCGGCCAAGTAGCCGTCGTCATCGGACCCTGTTGCCATCTCCATCGTCGATAAGTTGTCTCTCTCTCTCTGTCTTTATGGCCGCTCTCTCTCTCTCTCTCTCTCTTCTATATTTGTGTGTGTGTATGTGTGAGATGTCGGAGGGGGTGCTCCCCCTTTTCTATCTATGTTTGTGTCTATATGTGTGCATATGTGTGTGTGTGTACGGCAGGGGCCGGTCTCTCTGTGTATGGGTGGGGCTGAGGGTAGCCGACTGTAGGAGGGGGGAGGGAGGTGGGGTGCAGTGAGGTGGGGGTTTAGGGGCAGTGAGGGCCGGGGGGTGGGGTGCAGTGGGGTGGGGGTTTAGGGGCAGTGGGGGTCGGGGGGTGGGGTGCAGTGGGGTGGGGTTTAGGGGCAGTGGGGGTGGGGGGCAGTGGGGGTGGCGGTTTAGGGGGCAGTGGGGTGGTGGTTGAGGGGTTGGTAGGGTGGGGGTTTAGGGGGTGGTGTGTGAGTGGGGCTGAGGGTAGCCGGCTTGTAGGAGGGGGGTGGGAGGTGGGGTGCAGTGGGGTGGGGTTTAGGGGCAGTGAGGGCCGGGGGGTGGGGTGCAGTGGGGTGGGGGTTTAGGGGCAGTGGGGGCCGGGGGGTGGGGTGCAGGGGGTGGGGTTTAGGGGCAGTGGGGGCCGGGGGGTGGGGGGCAGTGGGGGTGGCGGTTTAGGGGCAGTGGGGTGGTGGTTGAGGGGTTGGTAGGGTGGGGGTTTTGGGGTATGGGTGGGTGGGGCTGAGGGTAGCCGGTTGTAAGAGGGGGGGAGGGAGGTGGGGTGCAGTGAGGTGGGGGTTTAGGCAGGGGAGACTATGCCTATATCGATCAACAGGGACAGAGAGGTGATGGCTTGGAGGTCATGGCAGGGAGACTATGCCAACTTTCAAATTTTAGGTAGATGGCAATTTAGGCCAACGCAGTACATATGCTATCAAAAGTTTCTATGCTGAACTAATGTTAAGTTCAAAAATGAAAAGATTTGCTTGTGATTTTTGTTGGTTGCCTCGCTTCCATCTTGAGTTGTACCAACTGTCTAGTTCACAATTACAAAGATGTGTGTCCTTGGAAAAGCTGGGGACCAAAGAGAGGACTGAGTACCTGGGTCATCATCTCACCTCTCACGCCTTTACACTCTCTCTCTCTATATTCTCACATCAGAGGGTCTCTGTATTGTCCTTCCCTTCCTGCTGAATTTGGAGTCTAATTTGATCTCCTTGCCACACTGATCAATGTGGATGTGAATCTAGCATATCTCCATTATGTGAGCATCTCTCAGGCTATGGGTTTATCCATCTTCCCTGTCCCATGGGATGGAAAATTTAGGCGGATTTTGCTGATTGGCAATGCCTGCATCTACTGGTTCAGCAGACGACATTTCACTGTGATAAGTTGGTTATAGCTTTTCTCTCTCCTTTGTGTAGGACTGCCCACATCTCTGTGGAGACTCGTTATGTCTATTCTCTTCTCTTCTTTTGTCCCAATCAAGGGAAAGATGTGATGTAGCAGGGGTATTTTGACGTGAAGCCTACGTCCAAGTATTTGGTTTTTGATAACACTTTGTCCAACACTATATCTGCCAGATTATAGAAGCTCTATGGCCCCTTTTATAACCAGCTATAGTAGAGACTCGATAAGGTAATTTAGTTTTGGTATTTTTCTCTTTGATGTGAAAGTTACTAACCTAATAGAATACCTGAACCCATAGATATAGGTTAAGGGTTATTCTGGATGAGAGTGCCTTTATCTAAACTTATCCATCCAAGTTACTAATGGCTTCTAAACCAAGAAAAAAAAAGCAAAACATCACATCTTAAATTAGATGGATACACTTCCCCTTCCCTTCACTATTTTCTTTGTCATGATTTTATGGAAGTAATAATGAAAATTGATGCTAAACAGATTTAAAATGAGAGAGACTACAATTTATCTCATGAAGTCTAGGCCATGAAGATTTAGTATCATTCTCCAGATTGTGGTCGGGCATAAGCAAGATAAGAGTCCCCTTTTGGCATCAACATGTAGGAGCGGATTTAGAGTCTGCAAAAATACTATTATACAGTTGAAAGATCCCTAATAAAGATATTCGGGCATTTTTTTTTCACTATACCCAATGTAAAAAATAAGATTGAAGCCATTGATCCAAAAATGCAGAAAAATTAGGGATATCAAAGGCAAAAAGAAAATTGAGATTTGACTTTCAAGCCTATATATTGTAAAGGCAATTTCAGAAAATTGTTAGATAAAGACGCCGAGAATTGTCAGTGAAGATAAGAAACCCAATCTTAAGTAAGGTGTGTTGCAAGTGTTATTCATTCATGCAAATCCCAGTATTCTAAAGGACCCGTTACTTTGACAAGCTTATTTCATGCAGTGAATTTCTGTAATATTTCTAAATGGCACTAGCTATCATTTCCTCACCTCACATACTTGCGTTCACCAGGGTAGAACCATGGATGCATGGTCGGGTTATTATTGCACTTGTTTATATGTATGATATTGTTTTTTCAGTTTCTTTTCATATTATGTGGTTTATTTATTGTACTGTTATATGTATTGCACTTATTACTATAATGCAATTCATTTCAAGGTATGCTTTTTAGTTTTTTTTTTAACACTGCACACACTTCACGAGAGCGTGTTAAGCCCTGTCAATGAACCTCCCTTTAAGACTTTGGATTGATGTGCACGAGTCTTATTTTCAAAGATGAGAACGTGTATATCTAACTCAAAGTCTTGAATTGTCCCGTTTTGACAGTCTGTGAATGTTTGATCGCAGTTAGGTGGTCATTTACTATGTGCTTGTATTATTTGTTGAAAATTTCGGGTGTGTCTACTCACTCCTCTCTGATATACCTTTATTGATTTAGAATATTTTCTTAACCACTTATTAGTAAGTGTTTTAAGAAAATATCTTAATCAATAAATATTTTTGGTATATCGGAGAGGTGTGGGGAGATGCTGCCGAAATTTTCAGCAAATAATACAATCACATAGTAAATGGTCATCTGAGTGCGATCAAATATTCACAGATGGGTAAAAAGTGATAATCTAAATAATAAATCCTTCCTATTCATTTCGGTTGCGTCGAAGGATGTGTGATTTAGAATTTTAAAGTTATTTGTCTATTGATATTGTTTGGGCGTAGGACAGCAATGGCTTCAGACCGTTCATGGATGTATCGCAGAATAGTTGATCATGTGGTGTCCCAGGAGTTTAGGGTCGGAGTTGAGAATTTCGTTCAGTTTGCATTGGGGAATCCAAATGCAGAAGTAGACAGGCAAGGTGGCATCCGATGTCCTTGTATGATTTGTAAAAATTTGAAGTGGAATTCCCCATGGGAAGTTCAACGCCATTTATACAGAAAAGGGTTTGTTGAAGGTTATATGAATTGGACATGTCATGGTGAGGACTTCTGGTCGCACGAGCCTAGTAATGTGGAAGGCACAAGTACGTACGTGGATATGGTTGTAGATGCTGCTGGTCCGGCATTCAGTGTACATGTGGATCCTGTATACGCTGAAGACGTGCCGAATAAGGGAGCCGAAAGATTCTATCAGTTACTTAAGGATGCTGATGAGCCATTGTGGGATGGTTGTCAAAAGCACACTCGGTTGTCAGCGGTGTCACAGTTGTTGAACTTGAAATCTGAATTTCATATTTCTGAGAATTGCTTTGATCGTCTCCTCCTCATCATCAAGAGCATGTTACCTCCAGATGAAAAGCTGCCTCCAAATTTTTATCGTGCCAAGAGATGGTGAATGATTTAGGACTTGGATATGTGAAAATAGATGCATGTCCTAATCATTGTATGTTGTATGACAAAGAGAATGCAGATATGGTATCCTGTTCAGTTTGCCGTCATGATAGATTTAAACCTAAAAGAGGGGTCAATCTAGGGGAAAGGATATACCTTATGCGTCATTGCGATATTTCCCCCTTACACCCAGGCTGCAGCGGATGTATATGTCTTCAAAGACAGCTGGACATATGAGGTGGCATGCAGAAGAGTACGTCGGGACATGGATATTATGACTCATCCTGCAGATGGCGAAGCTTGGATTCATTTCAACCATGTTTATCCTATCTTCTCAAGGGAGTCACGTAATGTGAGGCTTGGTTTATGCACTGACGGATTTAATCCATTTGGAGGTTCAGTGGCTTCCTACTCCAGCTGGCCAGTGTTCGTGACACCATACAACCTTCCTCCGAGCATGTGCATGAAGCGAGAGAATTGTTCCTGTCCTTATTGATTCCTGGTCCGAAAAGTCCTACAAAAAATATAGACATCTATCTAAGACCGTTGATTGATGAATTGAAATTATTATGGACTGAGGGGGTCAATACTTATGATGCATCTAGAAAGCAAAATTTCACCATGAGGGCGGCATTGATGTGGACTATAAGTGATTTTCCTGCATATGGAATGCTATCTGGTTGGAGCACACATGGGAGGCTAGCATGTCCGTATTGTATGGATAATACCAAATCGTTGTACTTAAACATGGTGGGAAGTCCTGCTGGTTTGATTGCCATCGTCAGTTTTTACCAGCTGATCACCCTTTTAGAAGACAAAAAGATGCATTCCTAAAGAACAGAAAGGAACGAGATGAAGTTATATTCGAGAGGTTGTCCGGTCATGATATGGCAGCACATGTTGAAAATTTGCCAGATATCACACAACAGATGGGCAGTACCCGACACCTTTCAGGTTTTGGGAAGGAGCACAACTGGGTGAAGAAAAGCATTTTCTGGGAGCTACCTTATTGGTCGACTCTTCTTGTGCGGCACAATCTAGACGTGATGCATATCGAGAAAAATGTCTTTGATAATGTATTCAACACAGTTATGGATATCAAAGGTAAAACAAAGGACAATGTGAATGCACGCTTGGACTTGTCCATGCTCTGTAAACGTCCAGAGTTAGAAATTGTTGAAGTAAATGGGAAATCAAGTAAACCAAAAGCAGTTTATGTGCTTGGAGGAGGACAAGTAAAGCAAGTGTGTCAGTGGCTGAAACAACTGAGATTTCCTGACGGTTATGTGTCAAATATTGCTCGTTCTGTCAACGTCAGTGAGGGAAAGATATATGGAATGAAGAGTCACGACTGCCATGTATTCATGCAAAGGTTGCTACCTATTGCATTTCGTGACATCTTGCCGAAGCAGCTATGGGGAGCGTTATCTGAGTTGAGTCGATTTTTCACGATTCTATCTGCATCAGAACTCAGGCTTCAGGATGTGCAAACTATCGAACAGAATGTGGTCACCACTGTATGCAAGTTGGAGAAGATATTTCCACCTGGTTTCTTCGATTCAATGGAGCATTTACTCGTACATCTACCATATGAAGCAAAGGTCGGAGGGCCAGTACAATATAGATGGATGTATCCATTTGAGAGGTATATGCAAATATGAACTATTTCCTTCGTACGATTGCACCTTACGTAAGTGACCACATTTCTAATTGTCTCTTACATTGTGGATGTAGGTGTATGCATGACCTTAAAATGAAAGTCCGAAATAAAGCAAAAGTGGAGGGTTCTATTGCTGAGGCATACATTATGGAGGAAATCTCTAACTTTTGTGCAATGTACTTTGAAGCAGACATTCAAACTCGTCGGACACAACCTCCACGTAATGATGATGGGGGGGAATCTGTCGGTTCAAATCGACTCTCAATATTTACTCATCCTGGACGTGCCTTCGGACGTTCTTCAACTCGAATGCTGGATGACAGAGAGTTATGTGCCGCAGAGATATATATTCTTTTAAATTGTTCTGAGCTAGAATGTTATGTTGAGTAAGTACTAATCTCACAATTTAAATTTATATGTAAGTTTTTTGCCTTTATTCTACCTATTCAATGTGATCTGCTATTCATATTGCAGACAATTTGATTCAGAATTAATACAAAAATCCACAACTCACTGATTTTGAGGTTGAAAAAGAACGAGAGAAGTCATTGGCCTTATGGCTAAGACAACGCGTAAGTGTACACCGTCAAAGAGTATTCAACAAAATTCATTTCACTTTATAACTAGCCTTTTCTACACGCAGGTGCAAGAAGGTTTAATTACTGATGAAAGAGTTCGTCAGGTAGCCTACGGCCCATCCAAAATTGCACAGAATTATCCTGGATTTATTGTCAATGGGTATAGGTTTCATACGAAAGACTATGGGCAGAATAAATCTACCATGAACAGTGGCGTATGCGTAAAAGGAAGTACATACAATGAAAGTGAGTATGACTACTATGGTATTGTAGAGGAGATCCTACAATTGCAATATCTAGGACAAGACAATCATATATTCTTGTTCAAGTGTCATTGGTTTGATCCGAATTCCATTCGAAATGACACAACACATGGGATTGTCGAGCTTAACATAAGTCAAAATTGAATACTTATGAGCCATTCATCTTAGCCACACAAGCCCAGCAAGTGTATTATACAAGCTATCCTTCATGTACAAACAAAGAACGAAATGATTGGTGGGTAGTTTGCAGAGTTAAGTCAAGACTATTCTCTGATTATGAATTGGACATGACTGATCAGACAGCTGAAGAGATCAACGCAGAATTCTTTCAAGAAGACTTTGTTGAAGATGTAGAGTTGACAACTCATATTGGAGAAGACGAATCCGAAGCACCAATGTCCTTGTCTCACGGAAATGAGGTCGAAGAAGTCGATCCACGTGAGATGAAAGACAGTAGTGCTCGTCGTACAGATATGAATATGAAAGTTCTGGTGAGGAAGAGGAATATACCAGTGATGAATGTGAAGATGATGATGAAGATGGGGTTGAATTAGACATATCGTCATCATCTGAGGAGGAAATGGATATCAATTAAACTATGGTAGAATTTTTTCACACTTGTAGAGTATATTTAAAGCAGCTCACTTTCAATATAAGCAATTGACTAGTAAACATTATGATTTTATGTTCTCTATGAAGATATGGTGCGTGGAGGAAGATCTGGTAGCAGTTCTAGGAGGGGCATTCGTGGGAGGGCTTTGTTCCCGCATCTGGTATGTATATTTTTCTAATAACGTCATCAGCTGTGTATTTTCTCTGTATATTATTTATGTGTACTTGTGTAGTGTTAATGCCATTAAAATTGTTACAGTTCTGCTTCTCCTTCGAGTGAGCGGACACCTCCTCTACCTAGCGGACTAGGTATGTATATTTCAATTTTCAAGTATTTTTTTAGTCATTATTTACACATATTATTAATGTTATTAGAATTGTTACAGTTGCTGGTCCTTCTTCTGCATCTCCTAGCGTGCCTGCAGGTATGTATATTTCAATTTCCAAGTATTTTGTAGTAATTATTTATATATATTATTAATGTTATTAGAATTGCTACAGTTGCTGGTCCTTCTTCTGCATTCCTAGCGTGCCTGCAGGTATGTATATTTCAATTTCCAAGTATTTTGTAGTAATTATTTATATATTATTAATGTTATTAGAATTGCTACAGTTTCTAGTTCTCTTCTGCTCCTACCGTGCCTGGTAGGTATATTTTTACAAATGTACTTTTATTGTGCATTCATCTTCTCATTACTTATGCGTTCTATTCTAGTTACAGCTGTTGTGCATCCTCCGAGTCTCCTCCTGTAGTAGCTGGTATGTATATAAAGTTATACTTTAATGTATGCATTAATTCTGATGCCATTAAAATGTCACATGCTCAGGTCACTCTACACATTCTCCAGATGCACCAGTAGATTTGTATATTTAACTGTTAGGGTATTTCTGTAGTCATTATTTAGTATTTTTGTACATTACTCATGTTGTTCATCATTATTTTCCAGGTTCGGTGCCAGAGGATGCTGGTAGTCTGCAGGAGGGCAGAGGTAGTTTTATGAGAGCACTCTGCGGGAGGTTTGGATTAATGGGTACGTAATCAACAAGTATGTATTTCTTATGGGCAATGAAGTGAATTTAGTTCAGAAATTGACATTATGCAGTTACATCATTGCAGTGATAAAATAGAGCCTACTCAAGCATCTCAATTCATCACAAGAACGTTACAAGCACATTTTCCTGGGCCAATTCATAGATTCAATGATTTCCGATGGAGGTCCAGGAGCACTTGTATCAGATGTTCATGGTATGTAATTTCGTATTGTAATTTAATTCTTATCGTATTCATACATGCAGTTCACTAACTCTTATGTATATAGAGCCAGCATCGATTCACGAGTCGTACGGACGAGGCGCGGTCTCGATTTGTATGGACGATGACCGCAAGATCAAATTTCAAGCATTTGATGTATAACGTGAGAAAAAATGCAGAGAAACATTCTCAGAGTGCAGACCCGACTCTTTGGAGGGAGCGGGCGCCCAGTTGGATGAGGGGAGAATATTGGGAAACTCTTTGCAACATCTGGGCTGCAGAGAGATGGCAACAAACATCCTCAATAATGAAAGTTAATCGGGCTGCGAATCCAGAAGCAAACATGCATACTGGTGGGTCTGTCTCTTTGCGACCCATCAGTCCAGATTGGTAAGTAATTTGTCCATTTCTGGTCTCTTTTATTTATAAAGGTACTCATTTATGTCATGTTTTTTCTGTGAAATAGGAGAAGGAGCTAAAAAGGCAGCCGACATTTTCCGAGGTGTTCGATAGAACACACAAGAAAAAAGGAACGGATGCATACATTAGCGATAGAGCCCGAGTGGTTGCAGTAAGTATTTAGAAGATATTCACTATTTAATTTTTCACATTAATATGAATATTAACTACTATTGTTTTTTTCTGGTTTCTTGCAGGAGTCATACAGCCAACAAATGACAGAGAAGTACGTCGGGGAGGACGAGCAGCCGCCGTTAGATCCTGAGGTATGGGTTGCGGCATCTGGGGCCCCAAAGAAAGGCCATGTGTATGGTTTTGGGCACAGCATCGACACGAGCCGGGTGTTATCTGGAGGATCCAGCTCAGGGTCACAGACCAGTGCATTCCACGCAGGAGTTGGTACTCCAGGTACTTCTCCAGGACAGCTGATGGGCTTCATTGACAGTAGGATATCGGGCTTAGAGTCTCGTCTGACGGATTCGATGGAGACTCGTCTAGCCCAGATGCAGATGCAGGTGACCGATGCACTACAGGCCCAGCTCTCCCAGTCCCTCTCCCAGGTTATCTCCCAGGCCTTCTCCCAGATCAACATTCCTCCTCACAGGCAGCACCTCCTCCACAGGCAGCACCATCGACATCAGCACACGCCCCTCACGTGAGTAATTTATTTTATTTCAGAGGTTTAATTTTAACAGTTAACTTAGTTTAACTTTAATTTGGGTTGATCGACACACAATTTCTTGTTAAGCGAGTTAGGTTAGTTAAAAAGGGAGAACTTAGGTAGGTTTGGGGGTTCAAAATTAGAAATACTCATCCGATTGGCCTCCGATTTTTTTCAGAACGGTCGGGGCGATGAGTGTGACTTGTGGAAACTGACGGAGTTCAATTCGGACTCCCGTTTTGACTGCGACGCTCCAAGTCGTCTTAACCAAGTTTTAGTTAAAAAATGAAAAACTTCGGTTTGAGGGTCCAATGTTAGAAATACTCTTCCGATTGGCCTCCGGTTTGTTCCAGCACGGTCGGTCGATGAGTGTGACTTGTGGAAACTGACGGAGTTCAATTCGGACTCCCGGTTTGACTCGACGCTCCAAGTCGTCTTAACCAAGTTAGTTTAGTTAAAAAATGAAAAAACTTCATTTGAGGGACCAAAATTAGAAATACTCATCCGATTGGCCTCCGGTTTGTTCCAGCACGGTCGGGCCGATGAGTGTGACTTGTGGAAACTGACGGAGTTCAATTCGGACTCCCGGTTTGACCTCGACGCTCCAAGTCGTCTTAACCAAGTTAGTTTAGTTAAAAAATGAAAAACTTCGGTTTGAGGGACCAAAATTAGAAATACTCATCCGATTGGCCTCCGGTTTGTTCCAGCACGGTCGGGCCGATGAGTGTGACTTGTGGAAACTGACGGAGTTCAATTCGGACTCCCGGTTTGACCTCGACGCTCCAAGTCGTCTTAACCAAGTTAGTTTAGTTAAAAAATGAAAAACTTCGGTTTAGGGACCAAAATTAGAAATACTCATCCGATTGGCCTCCGGTTTGTTCCAGCACGGTCGGGCCGATGAGTGTGACTTGTGGAAACTGACGGAGTTCAATTCGGACTCCCGGTTTGACCTCGACGCTCCAAGTCGTCTTAACCAAGTTAGTTTAGTTTAAAAATGAAAAACTTCGATTTGAGGGACCAAAATTAGAAATACTCATCCGATTGGCCTCCGGTTTGTTCCAGCACGGTCGGGTCGATGAGTGTGACTTGTGGAAACTGACGGAGTTCAATTCGGACTCCCGTTTGACCTCGACGCTCCAAGTCGTCTTAACCAAGTTAGTTTAGTTAAAAAATGAAAAACTTCGGTTTGAGGGACCAAAATTAGAAATACTCATCCGATTGGCCTCGGTTTGTTCCAGCACGGTCGGGCCGATGAGTGTGACTTGTGGAAACTGACGGAGTTCAATTCGGACTCCCGGTTTGACCTCGACGCTCCAAGTCGTCTTAACCAAGTTAGTTTAGTTAAAAAAAAAAAAACTTCGGTTTGAGGGACCAAAATTAGAAATACTCATCCGATTGGCCTCCGGTTTGTTCCAGCACGGTCGGGCCGATGAGTGTGACTTGTGGAAACTGACGGAGTTCAATCGGACTCCCGGTTTGACCTCGACGCTCCAAGTCGTCTTAACCAAGTTAGTTTAGTTAAAAAATGAAAAACTCGGTTTGAGGGACAAAAATTAGAAATACTCATCCGATTGGCCTCCGTTTGTTCCAGCACGGTCGGGCCGATGAGTGTGACTTGTGGAAACTGACGGAGTTCAATTCGGACTCCCGGTTTGACCTCGACGCTCCAAGTCGTCTTAACCAAGTTAGTTTAGTTAAAAAATGAAAAACTTCGGTTTGAGGGACCAAAATTAGAAATACTCATCCGATTGGCCTCCGGTTTGTTCCAGCACGGTCGGGCCGATGAGTGTGACTTGTGGAAACTGACGGAGTTCAATTCGGACTCCGGTTTGACCTCGACGCTCCAAGTCGTCTTAACCAAGTTAGTTTAGTTAAAAATGAAAAACTTCGGTTTGAGGGACCAAAATTAGAAATACTCATCCGATTGGCCTCCGGTTGTTCCAGCACGGTCGGCCGATGAGTGTGACTTGTGGAAACTGACGGAGTTCAATTCGGACTCCCGTTTGACCTCGACGCTCCAAGTCGTCTTAACCAAGTTAGTTTAGTTAAAAAATGAAAAAACTTCAGTTTCAGGGACCAAAATTAGAAATACTCATCCGATTGGCCTCCGGTTTGTTCCAGCACGGTCGGGCCGATGAGTGTGACTTGTGGAAACTGACGGAGTTCAATTCGGACTCCCGGTTTGACCTCGACGCTCCAAGTCGTCTTAACCAAGTTAGTTTAGTTAAAAAATGAAAAACTTCGGTTTGAGGGACCAAAATTAGAAATACTCATCCGATTGCCTCCGGTTTGTTCCAGCACGGTCGGGTCGATGAGTGTGACTTGTGGAAACTGACGGAGTTCAATTCGGACTCCCGGTTTGACCTCGACGTCCAAGTCGTCTTAACCAAGTTAGTTTAGTTAAAAAATGAAAAACTTCGATTTGAGGGACCAAAATTAGAAATACTCATCCGATGGCCTCCGGTTTGTTCCAGCACGGTCGGGCCGATGAGTGTGACTTGTGGAAACTGACGGAGTTCAATTCGGACTCCCGGTTTGACCTCGACGCTCTAAGTCGTCTTAACCAAGTTAGTTTAGTTAAAAAATGAAAAACTTCGGTTTGAGGGTCCAATGTTAGAAATACTCTTCCGATTGGCCTCCGGTTTGTTCCAGCACGGTCGGGGCGATGAGTGTGACTTGTGGAACTGACGGAGTTCAATTCGGACTCCCGTTTGACTGCGACGCTCCAAGTCGTCTTAACCATTTAGTTTAGTTAAAAAATGAAAAAACTTCGGTTTGAGGGACCAAAATTAGAATACTCTTCCGATTGGCTCTCGTTTATTCCAGCACGGTCGGCCGATGAGTGTGACTTGTGGAAACTGACATAGTTCAATTCGGACTCCCGGTTTGACCGCGACGCGCCAAGTCGTCTTAACCAAGTTAGTTTAGTTAAAAAATGAAGAACTTCGGTTTCAGGTCCAAATTAGAAATACTCATCTAATTGACCTTCATTGCTTATAGTTTTAATATTTAATTTATACTTCTAAAATAAGTTATTGCTTATAATAGTATTTAATTTTAACTTATTATTGTCATATGTATTGTAGGTTCCTTCATCGGGTGGAGTGGGAGGCACGAGGATGAAGCGAAGACGAAGACGAGGCATCATGATTTTCTTTTCATTATTATTTTTGTTGTAGACATTTTTATTATTGTTGTTGGCATTATATTATTGTGATGTTGTGGATTTTTATTGTTATTGTGGACATTTTATTCTTCTGATGTTGTGGACATTTTATTATTGTTGTGTTGTGGATATTTTTATTATTTTGATGTTGTCGACATTGTATTATTGTTTTGTTGGGATATTTTTATTATTTTTGTGTTTAGATATTTTTTATGGACAATTATTATTGTTGTGATATTATTTATTTTATTTAACAGGTTATTTTCCTAAAAAATATATATTAAAAAAAATATTTAAAAAATAGAGACCGATTAGGGACCGAAATAATTCGGTCCCTATTCGGTCCTAATAGGGACCGAATTTATCAGTCCTAATTCGGTCCTAAAATAGGGACCGAAATAGGACTGATTTATTTCGGTCCCTAAATGGACCGAATTTATTCGAATTCGACCAATAACTTCGGTCCCTATTTAGGGACCGAATAAATCAATCTCTATTCGGTCCCTATTTTAGGGACCGAATTGGGACTGATAAATTCGGTCCCTATTTAGGGACCGAAATAAATCGGTCCCTATTCGGTTCCATTTTAGGGACCGAACTAGGACATAAATTCGGTCCCTAAATAGGGACCGATCTTATTCAGTCCCTTCGGTCCCTATTTAGTGACCGAATAGGCCGAATTTAGTCGGTCACAGATTTGTGACCAGAATTTTTTGACCGACATATTCGGTCACTATTCGGTCCCTATTCGGTCTCTGAGATGTTTAGGGACCGAATAGAGACCGAATATTTCGTCTCTATTTCCGATTTTTCTTGTAGTGAATTGATCCTGGATTCTGCGCATGAACTTAGAAGGATGAAGCTTGCTTTTCTTGCACTCTTTAGCTTCAGTAGGGTATCTGTGTATCCACTGTTCAGGTGTAGACCTTCTTGATTCAACATAGCAATCTTGGAAGTGTCTGGGCAGCTTATCATTCTTTTCAGACTGAAGGAGAATAAACTTATGGAAAGACAAGTGAGTCTTATACTTCATCTTGTGTCTGACTTCCAATAGAATATGTCTATGGAATGCAATTCTGGCAAATTAGGCCTTAATGTTACTGCTCCTATCAAACTGGGCTATAGATTTGATGGTAATCAAATTGTCATAGTTGGAGTTATTTTCCTCTTCCCATTTAGTAGCATGAACCATTGCCCCATATTTACTTCAGGCAAGTCCAACTTGTACCTCTTTTCATTAAAAGCTTTCATTTTAGTGAAGGTCTCTTGAAATATTTTCAAAGCTTTAGAAAAGAGATCATAGAATCTGAGATTTAGATGACTCTTCACACTTAGAGGTACATGCTTGTCTTTAATCGATGCTTTCATTCTAGCTACTTCATTTGGATAGACTCTTAGAAATTCTTCAGCAGATAAACTGAAACTGATATTGATGATTCCTATCAGTGTGGTAGCTAATACTTCTTTAGTTCTGAGCAAAATTGGCAACCAATCCTCAAACTTATATCCTGGCAAGTCATGAATCTCCAAAAATATCTTGATCTTAAAAAATTCTTCAAAAAGGTCAAAGAATCTCTTGGAGTGATAGATGAAGGTATA
This sequence comes from Colocasia esculenta, assembly GCA_014218235.1. NCBI lineage: Eukaryota > Viridiplantae > Streptophyta > Magnoliopsida > Alismatales > Araceae > Colocasia > Colocasia esculenta. The sequence goes on along the minus strand of CM024754.1, from coordinate 24,436,940 downwards.
CCAGAATGGAGGGAATGCCTTTACACTTGCTGCTTCTTTCCTTTTCTGATTGAGCTGACTAGGGAACTCTTCTTAGGGTATAAGCTTGGCAATAAAAGGTCCAGTCTAGTCCTGAGGTGGTTTGGTGATGATGGAAATCTAGGAGAAGAATGTAGGAGGACAAAGGTGAAGATGAGGTAGATTTTTAGGATCATAGTATTTGTCTTCTGAATCTTTACTGAAGGATTGAGGTTGCATAGGCTATTTGACTGTGTGTTGAGATGAAGTAGATAGGTCAGTAGATGGTATGTGTGAAGGAGATGTAGGTATGGGAGAAATGGGTTGCTCAGGTTGCCTTGGTGGCAAAGATGAGGGTGATGTAGAAGGTTCAGCTTGAGGTGGAGGAGATGTAGGTGTGGAAAGGGGTAGCATCTGAAGAAGGCATGGTTTTGGAGGTTGGAAAAAGAATGGATCCAAACTTTACCAAATTTCTTTTTGTCCTTCACTTAAACACCTTAATAGGAGCCCCTGAGGAGAGTCAACTTTGTTTGCTTCTCCTGCTACTGATTCTGTGGCTGCTGCTACTTATGGTTGCCCTTCTTCTATTGTTGCCTGCTCTGCTATTGTTGTTTCTTCTTCTGGCTATTTTGCTACTTCTTCTTGTTGTTCTGTAGCCATTGGCTCTTGTTCTTGGTATGGAGCCTTAGATACTGTTGGTACAATTGCTGCCATAGGAGTGATGCCTTTATCTTGACTGCACACAAACTAAAATAGCAAGTCTCTCATATGTTGTAGTTTATCTGTCATAAAATCAAACTTCACGTCCACTTGATGGATCTGCATTTGAAGTAAACTGAGCATCTCTTGTTGTTTGAGGACCAGCTCATAGACATCATCTATGGTCCTACTACTACTAGTCTCCCCCTGAGATCTTGGCTGGTAAGAGGGTCTAGGTCTCAACTGGTGGAGGTTACATACGATGAGGAGCTTCCTCTTCAAATGGTTCATGTGCTGGAGGAGCATCTTCATCCATGACTATTTTCCCTTTGATATCCTTGAGAATCTGAGCAATGGTTTCTTCATGGAGTTCCTGCTTAGCTGTTTGTGTTTCTTGCTCTTCTACTATAAGAGTTGTAGGTTCTATTCTTTCTACTATATGTTCAGTTGCTTGGACAGCTAGAGAAACTGAAGGTATACCCTGCACAATATCAACAAATGTTTCATGTGTACAATCTGGTACCAGATCCTTGACCCACACATTCTAAGCTTTATCAGTTAAAATATAATGACTTATTCTGAGAGTTGATAGCCCAAACTCTCCTTGACTTGAGACACAATCTCTGTCAACAAAAGGCCATATGGTAGAGATTCATTGAGGTTCATAGACCCTACCATTCTTTCCATAATTATGGAGGCCAGATTGATTGGGTGCCTCTGTATTGCCCAAAACAACAAATTTTCATCTCTGGCGGTGATGGAAGATGGGTCCTACTCTATGTGTGATGATTATGGTGATAATGGCATGCAGTAGTCACTTCTCTACATAAAGTTGGCTGATGAGGAGACCTTTCTTGTAAATATCTCCTTTTGTTCCAATGATCCCCAGATGCTGCCTTTCCAATGCCACTGATTCATTGAGCTTGTGACCTATTTTCGGACAATTTAAGATTTCTACTAGAATGGTTTTGAAACTCTGATCTTCTTACGTTTAACGGTGTCTTCTAGTGATCGTGATCTGAAACTGCCAAACTAACATAAAAGTCTTTCACTGCATCAATAACGTTGGTTCCTGAATCTTACAAAGTTTCCTCCATCCCATGGCTTCCAAAGTATCAGTTATTGTGTTGAGTTTGCTAATGTCCATAATAAAGTTTCGATGGATTTTTGACAGAAACAAGTTCCATTGGAAATTAACAACGAGGATATTTCGATGGCTTAATTTTGTCAGAAATCCATTAAAAAGCTCTCTTCGGAGAATTTTCAATGGAAAGGAGCTGTTAAAAAAGATGCAATTTCTTGTAGAGTAAAGATTTGGGATGCAAAATAGCAATTTGGTACCTGCACCATTAGTACATGGAAAATGATTGTGTAAAGACAATGTCCTCGACAAGGACAAAGGCCGCTTAGTGCTCCATATGCACAAGCCATTATAAGCTTAATGTATGATATGCTTTGCACTATACCAGACATAACATATGCATAATCCTAGTCAGCAATAGATATCAAACTAATCCTAGTCTCACATTGGGAGACAGTTAAGAGAATTGAGAAATAGTATTTAAAAGGTACTTTGCACCACAAATTAGTTTGTCATGCTCATTCACTTTAAGTGTTAGGTTATTCCAATGTTGATTTCAGCGGTGATAAAGATGATGGAATGTGTTTATGGGACACTTGATCATCTTTGATGGTGCTGTTGTTTCTTGGGGTAGCAAGAAATAAAAATATGTTGCAAGATACATAGAAAAAGTTGAGTATATTGTATGTAGTATGGCGACCACTCATGCAGTTTGAATAAGATGAATTTTCATTGATTTGGATCTAAATTTGGTGGGCATATTGATAGAAATTTACTGTGATAATCTGATATCAATAAATCTAATTAACAGTGGAGCGAATAACTCTAAAAGTAAACATATATAGATCTAGTATCATTACATTCAAGATATAAGAAAGAAAAGGGAAATAAGTATAACTTATATTTTCACAAATGATATAAGTTTTCTGCACCCCACCCCAACCGTGCATTTCACACGAAACGTGGGGGAAACGTGGTTTTTTTTTTTTTAATCTATACATTTAGAGCTCGACTATAGTATAACAAGGCTGCACCGTCGTACTATAACTTTACTCATTGTGTGTGTGTTGTATTATCTACATGACTAGATAAATAAGTTGAAGTGGATTGTCTGGGAATAATCTTATTATATCATGTCCAGACGATGGTGACGTGGCAGGATAATGGTACAATTTGGAGGTGTAAAGATGTCAGTCAATTAGTGAACAACAGTGACAAATTACTCTTTTATAACGAAAATTAGCTTGATGAAAAGTGCTATTTGTTATTCCAAAAGAGTTATTTGTTAAAGTAAATGACTTAATACACTAGTCGTCAGATATTGGATATCGGATATCACTTGTTGCCACCTGTTGCCAATGCCTGCCACCCGTCACCTGTTGGCTGCTGCCTTCCATCATTTCATATGCCATGCCGACCTACCCCAATAATGTGGCCGGGATTTGCTATTTAACTTGTGACTATATTTCAAGATCGGAAAATATGCGGCCGATTAGATCCCACACCTATACGAGAGTGAGTACCTTCCGAGTACTTGGCCCACACCGATAACAAATCATTCTCTTCCGTATCACGAGCGTCAATCAATAGATTATACTGGAACAATCAGGTCGTCCACTAGCCAAAACAATAAATGTCCAGCATCTGCTCCAACCCACCAACGTTGCCCCATCCACCTCCCCATCAAAACGTTCTGGGAACCAAGATCAGACGACGGGAATGGCACGGCCCTGGAGCCACGTTCGATTTACACCGGCCACAAACACGATCCCCCGCCTTCATTAATCCCAGGCCACATCCAACCGTCTAATCGCTCTGCCCCCGATTCGAGGGGTATCTCCGACAGCGTCGTGTCGAAGGTACAGATGCCGTTCCAGGTGTGACCTCCATCGGACGGCACGCGCTTGCGTTCAGCTGGACCAAGGCCACCTTTTTTTTTTTTTTCCCTTCCGACCTGTTCTGGTGGCCAAGGACATCGGCGGTCGCCACTGCCATAAATTCTCCCCATTTGCGCCGACAGGCCTCCATCCGCTCCACCTCCCACTAGACGGCGACAAAATAGAAGACGTGGGCGGTTGGGGCCGATATGTGCCGGACGGCTCTCGTACTGGACCCGGCAACAGCGGCTTCCCCACCACTCTGGCAAAATATTTTTGGCGTATCAGTTTGCAGGAGAGCTGGGCTCGTCCAATGAGATCTCCCGTTCACTGGTTAATTGAATTGGGCGCCTGTGGACGGGGCGTCCTAAAGCAGGCGCACCTCGTCCGGAAAATGGCGAGCTTTGCTACTTGAATAGCTCATTTGGGCCCAATTGGGCTTCGCTAGCCGACAGGCGTGTGTCGGCGTTGGGTGGTTGGATGGGGGGGTGTTCACCTAATTCTTGGATACTGGTGACTCACGTGCGACCGCTATAGGAGATGGCCAGGTAGCTACCAGGCTACGTACATGCTTCTCTCGGGCATTTGATCGCGCACCTGCTTGCTGCACTAGAACAATGGTGGTGCTGCGCGACCATGGCGACGTCGCGACAGTGATGGCCGAGAGAGTGGTGGAGGCTAAGGACTAAGGTAGTGAATGATGTGGGGGCGACCTAGATGGAGGTGGAACTATGTAGAAATCTACAAAGTCGGTAACTTGTCTCTGTGGTTGCACTGTCATGTGCAACTTTTCCGTCTCCTGTACGCTATTACTATTATTAACTGTGACAAGAACAGCGAACGGGGGCAGGGGACGATGAGGTGTGAGCGTGAAGGATGACTGGTAAGAACGGCCACCTTTGCCCATTAGACAGCGCAGTCCCAGAGGTGGTGGTGACGAAGCCTTTGTCTTTGTTCCTTCTGCAATTTGGCACAGAGGAGCCCAGCAGGAGTCCACGTTCAGTGTATAGAGAGATGGATAAACGCGGGCCACTAGCAGCTAGCCGCGGGTGGCAGCCATTTGCGAAGGGATGGGGACGTTCTGGTTCGTCCCGCGGCACAGGCGAGATTCCGAACTGCCGCGCGCCGGGGGCATTGCTGGTCCTGCAGGGCTCGTGCATAGTTGCCGGAATCGAATCCCTGTTGGGTAGATGCCCGACGCTCCACGTGGGTACGTTGTGTAAATATTCTCCTACTTCTGACCAATATTGACACCCCGGCATGCATGCACGGCCTGCTCACCAAAGATCGAACACCTTGTCCGCACAGGAGGATAGTGTAAAGGACCAGTAATGAGCGAGTTGGATGGAAGAGGAAGATATAATCGATGAGAGGGATCAAGTCGTGTTTTGTGGGTTTATTACCTTCTGATGGCAAACTGTACGGCCCCGGCGCCCGGGTCCCCGGCTCCCACCAAGGATCCGACCGTCGGCACCGCCGCCCACGGGTCCGGAGACCCGGAAGGGCTAACGGGTCGGTCTAACGAGATATGTGACGGAAAGTAAATAACGACAACTGTACTAAAAATGTACCAACTAGCGTAAGAAGAAGTCTAACACAACGTGCAAGTCTAGTACAAGTCCCAAAGTAGTAGAAGTACAAGTGCAGAACGGAAAAGGAATAACACGTCCCTTAGGGGCATACCCCGAGGGTGAAGTACAAAACTGGGGAAAACACTGCCACTAGAGACGCCGACTACTGCGGGCCCGTCTCCTCGCTACGCCGCGGAGGGAACTGCTGTGAAGTCTCACCTGCAAAATAGGGAGTGAGCTTCACGAAGAAGCCCAGTAGGGACTACCAATCTCCCACTGGTTCCACAAGCATATAGACTAGTGCAATAATTAAATAAAGCAGTAAGGTCTAATCTACTAAACAGAGTAAAGTGCGGAAGCGTGAAAGAACTACATAGTCGTCGTCTAAGCCACTCGGCGGGACCGAAAAACCCGTGTAAACTAAGGCACCACAAGAACTCAGCTGTAAACACAGACAGCGAACTGCCTGGACAAGCACACTAGCTACAGTACACTACTCTAGTCAGCTGGTCAGGTGCGCCACACGTCTTACCATCGACCAACGGTCCATGTCTGACACCTCCCGTCGGAGTGAGACACGGAACCACAAGTAACCACAACTGCCGTAGTCTGGCCGGACTACGGTCCCACGCCTGACGCCTCTAGGTGGTACCGGAACCACGTAGAGTGAGGCAGTGAGAACGGACTAACTGAACTGCGCCGTACGAGTCACACACTACCGGCGTCCCAGTCTCAGCTAAGAGAGCTCCACAAACGACCACGTCGCTGTCCCACCGTTTTTCCCCTACTGCTACCAAAGTCAACGACTCGAGCAAACCCCGCCGTCTGGAGCAACACCCTCTGACACAGACGCGCGGGAACCGGGGGTCCCAAGTAACGGTAACAACCTGTCACGCGGACAAGCCCTCAAGTGCCTAGCACCAGGCGAAGAGAGACTAGCAGTAGCACTGTACTAGGAAACAGCACAGGTGCCGAGAAAACCGAGTCGCAGCGGAAGCAAGACACTGAGCAGGTTGCCAAGTCCCTTCTCTGACTGAGAAGGCGACAGGCCTGGTGTCGCCATCATGATGGCGACACCCAGGCCGACGCAACCCTACTGATCTGGTTGCGACATAGGTCTGGTCGCGACCAGGTCAGTGCTCCAGAACAGACACAGGAACCGGAACGGGAAAAATAGGCAGAAGGCGACGGCCCCCATGTCACCACCAGAAGGCGACATAGATGCTGTCGCCTTCAGGAGTTCCTGAAGGCGACGCACCGATGTGTCGCCACCTGGGTTGCGACACCCAAGGTGTCGCATTATCAGGTGCAACACACCGAGGCTCCCTTCTTCAGGGCCTCAACCTCACCACAACACATCCATGGGGAGGGAATCATGTAGGCTATTAAACATGGTTCTAAAGAGCTCAAACCACTCTCTAGAAACCCCAACAAGCATGCACAATAACCTACACTCACATGCATCTCACTCAACATGGAGAACCCTCAAACCCAAGCAACCATTTCATGCAAGGCACCACACAAACCACATCCATAACCAAAGCATGAAAACAACCTAGCATGCAAGTTCTAGGCTTGGAAGAGGTGAGGATCCTAGAAAGTGGATCTAGGGGGAAGGTTTGGGTTCCCTACCTCTAGATGAAGATCCAACCTCAAGGGCCCTTCTCGTAGGTTAGCAACCCTCCACCTCTGAGCTCCGACGATCCACGAGCCTCCTCCCACGAACCGAGCACTTCCCCTTCCTTGAAGAGTATCAAAGCATGCCAAAGAGAGGGGAAGACACAATGAGGGAGAGATCAACCATGGAAGAACAAGGACAAACAACCACCAACACCTTACCTTGCAAAGGAACACCAAGGCCTCCTCCCAAGCTCCCACAGAGTCCCCCAAGCCTCAGTTCGCCGGAGAAGAAGGTTGCACCAAGCAAAGGGACGAACTGGGGCTTGTGCTCTCGGCTTGGGCACTTAACCCTTTGAACATGAGAAGGCGACATGGGCCCCGTCGCCTTCAGTAAACCTGAAGGCGACATAGGACATGTCGATATCCCCTGCTCAACAGTCAAGTTGACCTGCGACATCGCCACGTGTCAGCCATGCAGGCCTGACACCAGAAGGCGACATAGGACCTGTCGCCTCCTTACTGCCAGATGCTGACACCTATCATCCCTCTTCAGACAACTACACGACAAAGGTGCATGCGGATGGCAGCACAGACAGAAGGCGACATAGGGCCAGTCGCCTTCCCAACTAGAAGGCGACAAGCCACATGTCGTCTTCAGAAGGCGACATACCCTGTGTCGCCACCCTTGATGGAGGGCGACTGGTCAGGGTAACATGGGATGTTACACAAACCATGTACCGTGGCGTATCTTATATTATGTACATATGAGTGCGCATGAGTTGGCAATTTTATGGCTTAGTACTATGAAGGGAGCCAATAGACGTATGTCGGCCCTCATCTTCGGTGTCAGTCTCAGCTGCAATCCTATGATAAGACATGCAGTTCTCACCCGTGGCGGATCCAAAATTTTTTTTTAGTGGGGTCCTAATGGTGCACCCACATAAATTTAGTGGGGTCACCCATGATAAAATTTTATACCCTCAATAACAATTTTTTTATCCAGTGGGGTCACAGGACCCTGGATCCGCCCCTGTTCTCACCACATATATCCAACTCACGAGTGGTCAAAAGGCGAGAGTAGATTGCGATTCTTACTCTCTCCTTTTCCTCTCTCAAAAAGAGAGAGAGAGAGAGCGATGTAACTACCGTTCGTAGTCCAAAAGATAAGAGGAGGGGCCTTTATGTCACGTACTGCGAGAGAGAGAGAGAGAGATGTAACTACCGTTTCTTCTTCTCCTCCACCTCCCCACCCCTTTTGAAAATTCGAAGGGGAACGAAGGGGAGAGAAAACGGACGGACGAGAAAAGATACCGGTCCAGAAGAAAGAAAAGGAGCTCTCCGTGGGTGCATGTTGGCGTTGCCTTCGGCAGAGGTGATGGGTCGCTGTCGAGGTTGGGGGTGTGGTGGTCTAGACCTTTCTCTTAATTTTGGGGTCCCCCTTCCGTCTCCTTAATAAATATCACCAACCCTTCGTTACTCCCTCTTCGCTACAACCGTTCCATTCGATCGCCTCACACAAAACACAAAGCAGATCCTTCCAGAACCTCTCTCTCTCTGTTGCGAAGAAAATGGTTAGCAGTACTACAGTTCCTTCAATCATCTTTTCCTTTCATATTCCCACCCATATACGTCCATGTTCCCATGCTCCATGTTGAAATGATGCTGAAATGTGTGTTGGTGCATGCAGGAGGAGGGGGGGCGTGCCTCGGAGTCATGGACAGGCTATGTCGACTGGAGGAACCGGCCAACGCTGAGGGGGAAGCACGGAGGCATGCTCGCAGCTTCCTTTGTTCTGGGTAATATATGTCTTCATCTCTCCGTCGACAATAATTTCGGATTGATTCAGATGATTGCTTCTGTTGTATATATGTGGATTCAGACCCATCTCTGCAACTCCCATCAATAGCCTAGCCGAACCCCTTGGATATTTACCAACTTTGGATCGACTCTTTGTGGGTTCACATTATAAAATTATTACTAATTTTTCTCACCTGCGTGCATGTCAGTGGTGGAGGTGTTGGAGAACCTGGCCTACCTGGCGAACGCGAGCAACCTGGTGACCTACCTGACGAGCTACATGAACTTCTCCCCCGCCCGCGCAGCCACCGCCGTGACCAACTTTATGGGCACCGCCTTCCTGCTATCCCTGCTCGGCGGCTTCCTCTCCGACGTCTTCTTCACCGCCTACCACATCTACGTCAGCAGCGCCGTCGTCGAGTTCCTGGTGCGCACAACTCCGCAACTCCCCAGCTCCTCTCTCACACAGAACTGTTACACACACACACACACAACCATTCACTATCACAATAAGTTCCCGACAACCGCGTTCGGCGGTGGGCATTTGTTCTCCGGTGTGACATGGGTCACCGGAAGAGGAGGGGCGGCCGGGCTCGCCCTTGTTCTGTGCCGGTGGCCATCGACCATGGTGGGCCACTCAGTCCGGCCGTTTTTTTTTAATATTTAATATATATTAAGAATGTGTATAAAATTAAACGTACTCTATAAAAATATAAATAATATTTGGCACATCATCAAGAGATGATGTACCCGCGAATGAGGCAACTATTAGTTAGGGGTGTCAATGGGCTGGGTTAATTTGAAGCCCAAGAATAGTCCACTTCAGATTCAATTTGTGTTAAAATATGATGGCCCATGGATCTCTTTTGAAGCTCATTTGTCAAACCCATCACTTGATGGGTTGGACTGGGTTAGTCCAGGGCTAAGAGACATCATAACAACCATACCTATCAATAACCACCATACCTACACATGCATTAAAAACATGCTTAAATAAAGAAACCGGTTTCCACCACACAACAGTCCTTTTAAATTAAAACATGCTTAAATTAAATAGTGAATCTATCTACATATTAGTTTGATAGGCTAAAACGATCTCAATAGACTACCATGAATTTGTTTTACTTCGATCCATTAAATTTAGGTTGGACTTGGGTTAAGTTATTTTAGTGTTGGACTAAACTAGGTTTAAATTGGGAAGTCCAATCCACCCATTGACACCCCTACTGTTAGTTGCCCGTCCCCCCCATTATTTGAGGACGCCAACTAACTATGGTGAGATTTGTACGCACATCTTTCTAAAAGTTGTGTTCTATATTATTCTAAAAATATATCACATCAACTTTTAAAATTAATATATATATTAAATATCTCTAAAATTAATATAACAATATTTAATATATATATTTTTAATTAAAAGATATGTACTAAGTCGAACTCTTTTTTTTTATGCGGCATCGGTAGCCACAACCTGGTCATCTTGGTGGGAAAATAGAAAACCACAAAACGCAGTGTGTCCGGACTCTGAAGGCATGAAGGAAAGGCTTAACGATACCAAATTAAGGCTAATGCTTCCCTGAGAAATTGGTTATCGGAGTCTGTTAATTTTTTTTTAAACCATTCACGGGTTCAGACAAGCTGACCGTGAAATGATGGCTTTCTGGAGGAATCGCAAAAGTTTTTGGAAGGGCTGGAAAGGAAGAGGCAGTGATGGATACCATAAGATCAGGTGATTCACGTGGTAACGTTTGGGAATCAAAAAGTTTGAAAAAGGTGAAAATTGAAATAGACAACTTGGAGGACTTCTTACAGTTTAAGAAATGATATATATCAGAAATCAATCGAAAAGTTGGAATAGATAAAAATTGAAATGCACAAACTAAAAATTTTCTCGTAATTAAGAAATGAGTTATATCATAAATGGAAAGAGAAAGAGAAATGTGAACTTCCGTCTAAACTAGCGAGGAAGTCATACTGATTTCACCGGCTCCAAATAGAAGACTTAGGAGTCCACGCCTCCTAAAATTCCAGGTCTATTGGGCCTTGTATTTAGAGCGACTCTCATCCATACGATGATGGTCTAGTATTTTTGTAGAAAAATATTTATAGTAAATATGATAGGAATTATTTTGAAAATAGTTTTATTAATTGAGAAAAAAGAGAAAAATCATATACGATGTTCAGCCAATAAATTGTTTTCTAAACAATACATCTGCCTTATTAGAAGACAGATCTTGCAATAAATATTTTTGAATTAAAAAAACGTAGGAGAAGGGCCTAGAATGAGGGGTTTGGTTGTGGAGGGAAGTAAGAGTTGACGGGATAAAGATCATACCCGCCTAGGGATAAAAGTATCGAAAAGGCCATTGAGAGCCGTCATGTGGAGTGCTGCTTCTTGGGCAGCTAATTAGTGCCGCTTTATGGGAGAAAAATGGAAGGAACGCAGAACCATGGTAAGGGAAAAATGGGTGAAATAATATTGCTGTCAAAATTATGGTGCACTTTTTTTGGCCACTCATTTATAGATTATTACCTTTATGATATTTATAGAATTAGGATTTTGCGAGCCAGTGTTATATTTGTAATAGTCTTGAGTCTATCCACTTACCAACTCGTAATTCGACCTGTATTTCAGCTCACTAGTATAGTATTGAAGTTTATTCGCCTATTGGGTTGTCCAGTTTTCCTTATGTGTGTCGTCTGTGTCACCTAGTCAAAATTTTCTTTTGGTGGCCAGTGGATCTCAAAGTGGCGAGAATGTTATCTGGCGCACGTGCATGCTTGCACACGCAACGCACGTGTATTGGTAGCTTTCGCAAGAGTACCTTCTTTGCAAGTTGATGTGTAATATTATCCCTATTATTTTCATATATAATAATGTTTAAAACTATCTCTCTTATAACTTCCATCTGATTTACATAGAATATTCTATTCCGATATAAGAAATAGATTTTCTAAACTGAAATATGTTACAAAAAAGAATATTTTTGTTCATCATCATGCGACTGAGTGATGGAGAGTTAGAAGTATAGAAAGAGAAAGAGTTCAAGAGAGATTAAGGATATTTTGAACAGATGAGATAATTAGTTTATTACAATTCTATCAATAAACTTGTAAGAAAAGCATTCTTTACAAAATTTCTTACAAGTTCGGCAAGTCTCAACCCCACCTTCTTGATCAAGGTTTACATCCATGTGAACCGTTTGATCAAAGATCTCCCGACAAATAAATTGGCCTGGCCTTCACCTCTCATCTTCTCCACAATCAGCAATCTCTTGGAAATTAACGGACGTGGTGTGGGTGTGCGAATTAGGAGAAGCTTTCTTCACCAATGGTTCGATTGCCTCAAAACTTTTTATGAACATAAGCACCCTTTAATTACTCCATGTATCTGGGTCTATATATATATGAATGGTCAGAAATCCCTTGGAAGAGCTAATCCTTTCCAGCATATGCAGTGGGAGCAACGTGGATGCTCCCAGTTGCACTTCTTTTGTGGAAATTTTCAAGCATGTTTCGATCACCACAAGGACACCCCGTGCCTCTCTTTTGTTCTATGTATGATATTTGATAAAGGGGGAAGGACGTGATAAGAAAAGATAGGTGCAACCATGAGTATCTGAGGAGTTATCACACGACTTGGTTCTTTATGACAGTGGATCCCGGGGATGTAGAGTCTACGACTCAGTGTCTGTTTCAATGGCCATTAGAAAGTATATATATATTATATATATATATATAATATATATATATATATATAATATTATATAATATATATATAAAGCACTATCAATTTCATGAGCAAATTACTAGATATGCACCTCTCAAGGTTTATTTTTCTACCACTTCAAGTATCCACTGCTTCATTTAAGATTGATGAAATCTGAGCGTAAGAGAAGATGTTTAAAAGATGTAATCTCATACCACTTTATAGATCCCATCAATTCCATACAGACTATATATGATGTTGGTTTGCAATAAATTAAACAGTAAAATATGCATCAAGTAATTTTCCTCAGATAATAGGCAAAGGACTGTCTATTGTAAAAGAAGATTATTCATTCACGAGGACAACCTGAATGTCGAACCAACGAGAAATAGAAAAGCCACTTTAGGTTGGGATAGAGTAGGGTTATGGAAATAGGACTTGGCCGGATACATGTTTCTGTGAGGTTACTTCTAAACACAACATTATATGGGTAGTAATCAAGTTACATTAAACATCATAAAGATTGGCTAGTGTTTCAGGAAAATGGAATCATTGAAAGACCCCACATAGTATAATAAGGATTGATTCGACAGATGAATTAGGTAGAAGTTGGGAAGCTGGTCTAGCTATAATGGTTCAATCATGAGCTGGATATCATGTTAAGCAAAAGGTTGCTCATAGAAACGGCCTACTTGCACATAAAGGAGGAAAATGAGAGTGTGGAGCCATTTGCTTTTGAGAGCTAGGGTTGGGGTGAGATTGACTAGCATCATACAAAAAGCAAAAAAGAAAGATGCTAGGCTATGCATGTCAGGTTCTGTCTTTAACTTGTGGAGTCCCTTTTGATAACAAAGTAGTTTGAAGAGACCGAATCTCTAATCTGTAGTTGATCGTTAGACGACTTTGGCGTTTAGGAAATTGGATGACAATCTTGGACATCAAAATTGAAGAGGATCTACAAGATGGAAAAAAGATGAGGGGGTTTTAAGATTGGGATCATAGGGAAAACTCTTCGATATGTAAGTTAGAAATATACAAAAGTTATAGTAAAAAAGTGAATGATTCGAGAGCACTTCCCACACTAAAATGAGTGTAGATTCTTCTATGCCTCTAGCCAAAGGGAATTCTCTAAAATTATTGTGATAGTCATGTAGTCTCTGCAACAATTCCATATGATGTGGCTGTAGTTATTAACCATGGTCATGGGTGTAATTGCCAGATAGTGACCATCATGGGCTTCCATGCTCGTTGGAGAGAATCCTAGATAACAATTGTGCCAATTGTAGTCAATTCATTGCTATTCTCATTGGATGTGCTATCTCTGGATAATCGTCATTCAACGTGGGATCCATGACCTTGGTATCAAGAAAGGGGGGTTGCTACTTTACTTTCATTAGTGGTTCACGGCCAATCGTCGGGTTGAAAGCACAGCTGTTCTTGGTAAAACGGTTGGGCGACGTGCTGGACTAGCCAGTTGTTCTGGCGCAAACGAACTAAGACTCTGTCAGGCCAAGACTCGTGGTCGTTGTCGGGCTAAGGACTTGTTGGGCCAAATATCCTCTAGGCTATGTGTTGCTGGATAAGGCTTGTCGGATTAAGGATGAAGATTTGTCTGTCTAACTACCCTTCGGACTGTGTGTTGTTGGTTGGGTTTGGATCCACCCGAATAAAAAGGCAAAGTGTGGGTCGAGCTAATTTTTTACCTTGGCGTATGTCGAGAGATTATTTCGGAAGCTACACTATCCCATCAGACTGTCCCTTTGATGTCGTCATTGGGATAAGGGCACTTCCTTAGCGTGGCAGATCAGATGCTCGTTGCATTTTGTGGAACCCATTTAATAGTTGTGATCTAGTAGATAGAATCTTATTTAGTAACTGGAATTTTGTCCATTGAGCCTAGCATAATAATTAGACCATACGAATTAGGCTAGACCGCCAACATTTCCTCTCTCTATAATACATCTTCCATTTAAAGCAAAGCCAGTTATACATATGCTAAAACATAGAATATTCATTTAAAATAATTTTTAGGTGAGGATATGAGGCACATCTCCTTCCAGTACATCCCCCTTTTTCTCATCTTAGTCTCATGTCTATACTAATTTGTTCTATTTGCCTTGATTCTAGTTCTTCTTCATTTTCCTTTTGGGTCATATCTTATTTACAATTCTCATTTCTCATACATTTTCATCTATTTATTGGCTAACCATTATCTACACTGTCGTATTAGCCTTCATTGGGCATTCGCTCATTTATAGGATTCATTTTCGTCTATCATAGTTTGATAGAAATTGAGTCTCAATTTTCACCGAAAACCAACAAAACAAGATATTTATATATTTTTCCTTATTACTATAGCAGTGTTCGAAAAGTTGGGTTCAATATATGAGACCACAGAAAATATGAGAATACAACCTTTTCATAACAACATATGAGGATAGGACCAATAAATGGTTGTAGAACTAGGTGTCCTTTTAATGCATGGGGACAGATCTGTTGCTACTTTAAGGTGTCTGTTTGTTTGAACGGAAAATCCGTGTTAAGAAATAGTTTTCAGAAAAATTTTATTTTTTAGATCATTTGGTACCATTAAAAAATAAAATCTGAAAAAATTATACAGCAGAAATCCCAGATTTTGGCATCTGCGGACGCCATTTTCCAACTGCTGCCACTACCGTTTCTAAAGTGACAAGTTTTAGGCACTATTCATGCAAGTTGTATTTTTATTTTTTTTCCACTCATTTATGTAATCTTTGTTAAATTTAATTATTTTTTATTAGTTAATTTATTTTTTATTTTTTTTAAATATCTATAGAATACTATTTATTCAAATTATGTTTTTATTTATTTCTCCTACTTTAAATTGTCTTTGTGAAAGTTACTTATTTTTCATTAGTTATCTATTTTTTTATTTTTAAAAATATTAAAATAAAAAATAAAATAAAATAAAAATTTGATGAATAGTGTTAATACACAAGGAGTAGGGCTGCCAACGGGTCGGAGTCGGAATCGGAAATGAGTGTTTCCGCTTCTACTTCCTATAAGAAATTTCGGAGTCAGAAACAGAAACGGAAAAGGGTGTTTCCGCTTCCGCATCCATTTCCGCTTTCTATCAGAAAATCGGAAACGAAAACGGAAACAAAACGGAAACTTCGGATGTAACAACATTTGTACAATTAGAATTATTTATAAATTTATAAGTATATTAATTATTAAATTTATGAATAGTTTCAAATGTAAATTTAATAATCTTTTCTACCCTATCTTCTTCATCATGTACATTATAATGACCTTTACTAATGAAGTATAATAAGATCAAATTAGTATGGTAAAATCATATAGTGACATATAATAGTTGAGTAATAGATAATCAATATATGTAGATATAAATATCATTAGAGAAAAAAGCTGCCAATAATTGGGACTAGAATAGATGACATTTACATATGGATGGGAGGTGAGAGACAATGAGTTAAAAATTTAAGAGCCAAAGTTTGAAGATATTTTATTATAAAAATATTAAATAAATATATTAAAAGTTATCGAAAACGGAAACGGAAAAGTGGATGCGAAATTGGGTGTTTCCGCTTCCGCATCCTATAAGAATTCAGATATCTATTTCCGCTTACGCTAAGCTATCGGAAAGTTCTTTTCGGAGTTCTGCATCTTATAAAAAATGCAGAAACGGTCGACTTAACGGAATTCGGAGGTCCATTGGCAGCCCTAACAAGGAGTACATGACTCTCTCTCAATTTGAATGGATCATAAGATCTCATACTCCTCCATACAATTTTATATTTATCTGACAACCAAATAGATAATTATGTTTTTTTTCACATAAAAATTATTCGATGAAAAACTATTTTCATATTAAACTATTTTACATAGAACCAAATAGACCCTAACCTTTGAGTCTATTCCAAATGGGCCGTGGTCATGCATGCCCCAGTTGCACTATGCTCAGCCTGATGCATGCTTGCGAAGGATTCATGCAGTTCATTACTTTATCAGCAAGACAATCTGCAAGCTCACCCTTCTGATCTCCCCCTTGTTTGGATCTGACGGCAGGGACTGATAGTTCTCACCATCCAAGCCCGGACGTCGTCCTTGAAGCCCCCCAAGTGCCGCCTTCTCGACGGGCCCTGCGAGGAGCTCTCCGGCGTGAAGGCGGCCATGCTCTTCGGCGGCCTCTACTTGGTGGCCCTTGGCGTGGGAGGCATCAAGGGCTCCCTGCCGGCCCATGGCGCCGAGCAGTTCGACGAGGACACTCCACAGGGTCGCCAGGGCCGGTCCACCTTCTTCAATTACTTCGTGTTCTGCCTCTCCTGCGGGGCTCTCGTCGCCGTCACCTTCGTGGTGTGGTGGAGGACAACAAGGGCTGGCAATGGGGCTTCGCCGTTTCCACCATCGCCATCCTGCTCTCCATCCCCGTCTTCCTCGCCGGTTCCGCCACATACAGGAACAAGGTGCCGACCGGGAGCCCCCTCGCGACCATTGCTAAGGTACGCAGGCACAAGCATGTACAAATCTTCTATGTAATGGTAGTGTAGTATTATCAAAACCAGTTGCCAATGTTGATGGAGTTTATCATCTTACGCCAAGTGTTTGATCTAATGTTCATCTGAGCAGGTGGTAACCGGAGCCATCCTGAACACCAGAGCAGCCTACCAAAATCCCAGTAGCGCTGTCATGGACATGACCTCCACCCCCACCAAGACATTCCAGACAGGAGAACAGGGCGGCAGCAACAGTCCGAAGATGGCCACCATCCAGAGGCCGTCCGGCAGCCTGCGATTCCTCAACAGGGCTGTGGAGAGGAAGCCAGCCCACCAGGCGCTGGCATGCACTGTGCAGGAGGTGGAAGAGGTGAAGGTCGTCGTGGGCATCCTTCCCATCTTCTTCTCCACCATCATGCTCAGCTGCTGCCTGGCGCAGCTCTCCACCTTCTCCATCCAGCAGGCGGCCACCATGGACACCAGGATCGGCTCACTGACCGTGCCGCCGGCGTCCCTCCCCGTCTTCCCTGTTGTATTTATCATGATCCTGGCGCCGCTCTACGACCATGTCATCGTCCCCTTTGCCCGGAGGGCGACAGGAACCGAGGGCGGCATCACCCACCTGCAGAGAATAGGCGCCGGCCTGGTGCTTTCTGTGGTGGCCATGGCGGTGGCGGCCCTGGTGGAGGTCAAGCGCAAGCAGGTGGCCTTCCGCACGGATCTTCTCGACACCGGGGCGTCGCTTCCCATTACCTTCCTCTGGGTGGCGCTGCAGTACCTGTTCCTGGGCTCTGCTGACCTTTTCACCCTCGCGGGCCTGCTGGAGTTCTTCTTCACCGAGGCGCCGCCTAGCATGAGGTCGCTGGCGACGTCGCTGCCATGGGCGTCCCTGGCGATGGGGTACTACCTGAGCTCCATCTTGGTCTCGCTGGTGAATGGCGCGACAGGCAGCGCCGGCCGCCAGCCGTGGCTCGCCGGGGCAAACCTGAACAAGTACCACCTCGAGCGGTTCTATTGGCTCATGTGCGTGCTGAGCATCGCCAACTTCTTGCACTATATGTTCTGGGCACTGCGTTACAAATACCGGCTATTAAGATGACGTAGAAGTATTTTATGATGTCATGTTTTTTGCCATCGATCTTATTTTATAATTTATAAAGATAAATGCCACATAAATTTATTAATATAATTTTATAATTATAAATATGACATTTATTTTTTTAGATAACAAATATGGTTTAAACAATACGGCAACATAATATTTCACAAGAAAAAGTTACATATATAGAAAGCTCAAACTTTGCTCAAAAAGTGGGTGGAGAGGGCGGTGGGAGTGATGGAAAGGGAGGGGAGGAGAAGGCGACTCTCCTGCAAGGCATTGCGGCCTACACCACCAAATGAATTGGAAAATAGAAATCTAACATAAAAAAAAGATAAATAAAAAATAGGGAGTTAGAAATAATGCAAGAGAACATCTCATATCACAACATCTAAATTCATTTTTTGAAAAGTTGTTGTAGCAACCCTATTTTTTAAGTATTTAAGAAATTTAGAGAAAACTTTTCACTTTTTGTGCTAAAATTTTCCCACGAACAACATATAAAAGACCAGTATAAAGTTAAAGGAATCAAGTCCTGTGATTGAAAGTAATCTGTGAGCCTTGGGACAAAGAGAGTCTTAGTGATAGGGTAAATCCTATTGAGTCTTAGAGATTGGATAAAAGCCTATGGAGTCCTTTCAAAGACTCTTAAATTGAGTCTTAAGAAGAAGCAAATCATGTTCTAGGGAATAGCTAAAATAGGTTAGTTAAAATGATCGTTTAGAAGGGGACAACAAACAAATCGAGTCTTGAGAAGTAGGTCTTAAGACACAAAGCCTATTGAGTCTTATGTGAATAAGTTTTCCATTATTGAGTCCAGTAAACAAGTTTGGGAAAAACAAAAACCTATCTAGTTTCATGAAAATAAGTCTTAAAATACAAACTCTATTGAGTCTTTAGCAAAAAAAGTCTTTTCGCTATCGAGTCTCAAAAATCGAGTCTTTAAACAAGACTCAAAATGAGTCTTTTCAAATCGAGTCTTACGAATAGATTCAAAACGAGCCTTTTCTAATCAAGTCCTATGACCAAAATCAAAATAAATCTTTTCAAATCAAGTCTTTGAAAAAGAGTCAAAATGAGCCTAAAAAAAAGCCTTTTAGACAAACCTATAGAAATCGAGTGTTTAACATTGACTCAAAATGGGTCTTATGAGTAAAACTCTATCGAATATTTCGTATAAGTCTTTCAAAATGAACTTTTGAATAGACTCCATTAGTCTTCTAAATGTGCAATTTAAAATGATCATTTTGAACATGCTTTATAAGTCTTTCAGAATGAGAATTTGAAAATGAGTCTTTTGAACAACTAAAAGTGATTCTTGTGAGGTGGTCTTCACAAAACAATGCCTTTAAAACTAAGATCCATAAATGATTCTTTTGAGATAATGACCTCATAAAATGATTCTTATGAGGTAGACCCAAAACAATTCTCAAATACATGAGGCCAAAACGACTCTATCAAAAAGAGTTATTTTTGAAATAACCCACCCTTTTTGAGGAAATTAGGTTTTTATCTAAATCCCTAAGTCGACATGAGTTACTGTGAAACCCATGATGGTCTTTCAATCGATGGCAGTCTTCTTTTCCACATCATGCATGGAAGGAGCCTACTGCAGATGTGATTTTCAACCACAAGAGGAATTGAAAAAAAAATTAAATTGAGATTTTTATCGAAGAAAGAAAAAGATATGAAAGAAAGATAGAATGGGAAAAGAAGAGTGCAGGTGTGCACTGTAGACGGAGGGTGATCACTAAAATCATGAGTTTCAAAGGTAGGGGAAAAGGTTGATCGCTTACCTTCACTTGGAGTGCAAGAATTATGGGTGATGCTTTCTTTTTCCAATCGATCAGTTGATGAAGAAGGTTTCAAACCTGGTTACCTTGCAAATAATGAAGAAAAAAAGAAATAAAAGAGGGGATTAGGGATCAAGTGTGTAGTATCAATTCTCGAATGAAAGGAGCAAGAAAAAAACATGCACACGAACACATCTTATGGTTGTTTTAAAACCCCTAGGTGTATGCGTGGGTGGGTGTATGCTGTGATGTGTGTGATGGATCACTAATAACTGCTAGCCCTTTCTTTATGGAAGCAAGCTACCTAGAGGGGGGGGGGGGTGAATAGGTTGAAATGATAATATGAAAGTAAAACAACAACTTGAAACTTTGGTTAGTGATTAAGATCATGTGCAATGAAATTTAAATGAGTAGAAACAATCACACACAAGAACACAAAATTTTATCATAGTTCAGCACCTCCAAATTGAAGCCCTACGTCCAGTCCCCAAGTAATGTTGAGATTTCACTAACTGGGATAGAATCCCCCAAAGATCTACAACACCCAGTCCCTACTAGTCTTCTTCTCTTTCGGGGCAAGAAGGCAACCGACTTCTTTTACAGGTCAAGAAGCCAACCTCCTGGTACAAACCACAGTGTGGTTCTGTTGGAACAAACCCCAGCTGGGTTCTTCCCTTAACACGAAGGGAACACTAGTATAGACCCCAGATGGTCACAACCCACCAACACTTCAAGTGATCCTCTGTTCACTCAAGAAGAGGAAAACCCTTGCTCTTCTTAAGGAAGAATTAGCAGGTTGTCGAGATCAAGTTCTCAAAATAAGAACTTGGTTTGCTTTATCTCAGAAAACAACCTGAGAGCTATAAGAATAGAAATGATGTACAAACTCTCTGGTAGAGATCTCTCTTATATTTACACAGAAGCACACAGAGAGAGATGGAGGAAGAAAGGCTTGAATGCTTCAGAAGATTTCTATTGCTTCTTTGTTGTTGACAAGTTCGAGCTCTTTTTCTCTTTGCTTTGAGTGTATTTGGCGTGTAGGCTCCTCACTGGCACTCTTTCAGACAGATCTTCAGGTTTGCTCTCTTCCTTCTTTTGCTTCAAGCCTTCATTCTTTTATGCAACCAGAAGAATAGATCCGTTGAAGAATAGTCATTGGAGTCTTGGATTCGTTGGAACTCTTCTTCATCCTCTGCTCTCCTTCTTCTTCTATCTAATGGATGTCCTAGTTTTTCTTGGTCCTGGGAGCATTTACTGCCTAGGAATAGAATGGAAAAAAGAAAAGGTATGTTAGTTAATCACCTCCATTCCTTTCCCATATTTTTTGCTGACACTCCTACTATGTTAGGTAAGTGTCTTTCTGTCAGCAGAAAAGGAGAAGTCCTCCATTCCTTTCCCATATTTCTTGCTGACACTCTTGCTTTGTTAGGTAAGTGTCTTTCTGTCAGTAGAAAAGGAGAAGTCTAATTGACATGCAGATAACTTCAGTCAGAGAAATAATAAGATAGACATATGAAGTATGTTTGAAAATTTATTTCCACCAAGAGACATGTTTTAAAAAAGTATTGCAGACTAGGAAGTCATCAGTAGTCAGAGTGCATTTCAACTGATGAAGAGTTGAAGTGAGACTTCGACTGGTCATGACTCAAAGTGAGACTTCGACTGATTACGAGTTGAAGTGCAACTTCAACTTGTCAAGAGTTCAAGTGAGACTTCGACTAGTCATGAGTAGAAGTAAGACTTCGGCTGGTCACGAGTCGAAGTGAGACTTTCACTGGTCATGAATTGAAGTGCAACTTCGACTGGTGAGACTTCGACTAGTCACGAGTTGAAGTTAAAACTTCAATTGGTCAAGAGTTGAAGTGACACTTAGATTATATAGCAGCCATGGTCCTGATGATTCTAAAAGACATTATTTTACCTTTGTTTTTCTGTTGATAGACTTAGTAAAAATTATATGATTAATCACATAAAGACAAAATATCATAAGATTCATTATGTGTCGACACAGGAACATTAAGTGTCGACATATCATCATATTTTCTAGGATGTGATATTATGATAGAGTATATGATGATTATTTATGCAGATGAATATATTATTATATGGGCATGAATGAGTACAGTTACTATTAAAGAAAATATATTTATGATATCTAAGAGTTCTAGTTATCACCAAAACAAGGGATAATTATAAAAGTGATTCAACAAGATCACAAGAGATGAATAAAAAAAGAAGACATATCTAAGGGAGATGTGATGCTTGCAACTAGACAAAATATTAAGAAGAAAAGAGCAATAAGAAAGAGAAGAGGAAGAAGAGGAGAAGATGGCGGTGGTAGAAGAAGTTTTCGAAGAAGCTCCTCCTAGCACACCGGTGAAGCTTCGGCGACCCTCCGGTGATACGACGGTAATCTGCTGTCACCTCCCTTTGGCAAAGAGGCTTCAAGACAAGAGCTCTAACTGTAACGTTATGACCGTTCGGATTGTGGTTTGGTTGTCTTGTGGGCCATTGTGTGTGGTCTTGGGTTAAGTTTTGAGGTTTGGCAGGTCATGTGGGTGTTGTGGGCTAGAAATTAGGACTCAATAGGCCCATTGGTTCTTTGTTTGAGAACGCAATGGGGGAGGGCGTCACGTTTAGAACGTGTCCCCCTCCTACGTCATGTTCTCTCCGCCGCTCATTTTTTGTCTTCGGTTGCATGCGAGACACATGGCGCATGCATGGCTGATGCATGGCATCGGTTTCTAGAACACATCGGCCTGGCACGTCGTGTTCTTAACCCAATGGCCCGCTACATCACGTTCTCGATTTCGATTGCTTAAGTGACTATAGGTCAGCCAAACATAGTAGAAAGCTCTGTTCAGATGAGGGGAGAGATTTTGAAGGTATTCTGGATGATTTCGGCTTTGTAGTTCGTGTTTCGGCGTGTTCTTGACGCGAGGAGGTTGCACGGAGCGTGGGGAATGCCGATCGATTGGAGTTCTTCACGTTTTTCGCATTGGTTGGGAGATTCTCTTTCGTTAATCTCCATGTTTTCTGGTTTGTTGGATTGGATGCATGTAAGAGGTTTTTGTAGGTGATATGCATGGTAGGGTAATGGTTTGTAGTTGATCATAGTAGGTTAAGTAGTGAGTTTTTGTGGAGTTTCTGGTGCAGATTTTTTCAGACCGACGTTCTATCTGTGAATGCGATGGATCCAGTGGTCGTGTTTTGAATGTGACAGACCAACACTGTGCGTTCACATCTAGAATGCACCGTATCGAGGCGTCGCATTCTGAACAGGACACCTGATCCTGACGCGTTCATGTGTTCTGAGGCTTAATGATCATGTTTGAGGATTGTGGGTTTTGTGGACCATGGTTAAAGGTGTTTGGCTATTAATCAAGGTTTATGGTCATATAGTAAGGATACTGGAAAATGTATTTATGTGGTTTGAGTGTGGGACTAGGCTTGGTAGTACGACACTTACTGTAGTTATGTCATCAGTCGGGTACCCCAAGTTCTTAGTGAGGCAGGCACGTTGTGCTCGGAGTTTGTCCCGGTATTGTGTGTACCATCAAGGTATGTGTCATATTCCTAGACACCCTCACTCGTTTATCGAGTTGTACGTCAGACTGAGGGAAAGACGGTAGTGGGGCAGTGATTTGTGGTGTGGTTGGTTTCCTTGTTCACTCACTTGTAGCATGCTTGTGGTTTGGGGGATGGACACCAGTAGACGTACTGGTCCCTAGCTAGTCCCATGTTCCACAACCTCACTCTAGGGACTCCGAAATCCCTTGAGATATGTCAGGTGTGGTCTGCAGCTTGGTAGCTAGCAGGTGGTGTTGGTTGGACTCCATAGTTCTTGTTCTCGTAGAGGTGGAGCAACAATTAGACTTGTTGTCTGCGACTGCAAGACTGAGAGGTTTTCTTGTGTGGTTTGTCTAGGTTAGCAGTTGTTGTCGCGAACCAGACTTCTTGACCTGAGTGTAGCATTGTTCTTCTTTAGCTCGTACCTTGTGCATGATTTGCTATTTATTTATTAGTGATCAGTACTTATTGTTCAGTTATCTGTCTACTTCTAATTTCAATATATAGTTCAACATATGTTTAACTTTGTTAATTGATTAGTTATAGATGTTCACTCCTACTCCTCATGTGTTTGGCAAAGTGTTCACACCCCTACTTCCCCCTTTCAGGTGAAGGAGAGCAGGAGGGTTCCCATCTTTCGTCTAGTTCTGAGCCGCACCATAGAGGAGGTGGGACTACTCCACCAGTAGTGTAATTTTTTTTTCTGTTTCACCTCGGGATATGCCCCAAGTTGTACTTTGTTTCCTTTTACTTTAGTTGAGAATTGACTATGTAAACTTCATGCAAATATGTGTGAGATTGTATAAAGTATGCGATCTTATGTGTGTTTTAATAAGTTTCTTTTATGTTCTCACAGACTCGAGTAATGGTATCCCTAGCGAGGCTTTAGCCTGTTTGCAGGTGGTGGAGTCGTATCGGGCTCATTATTAGGTTAACAGGTCTGGACGACGAGGACCGCTACACTAACTCCCCCCACAATGCACTCAATGGTTGGACATCCTCTTGAAACGAAGCAGTGGAGTGGTATTTATAGAGGTCTCAGGCTTAAATTCTAAGGAGGAGCAAAATAGTTAAATTACATCATCCACAGTAGACGTGATTTAAAAGTGCATCCTGTCAAGTTTGGAACGCTTAAAAGTAGGAACGTTTGAGATCTCATCCAGTAGACCTGACATCAATTCTGAATTTCAAAAATTGATTTAGAAGCTTGACAAAAATCCAAAAATAGAAGGCTTAAAATGTGTCCATATGACCTGACATATTTTTGAAAGATCGATTATTTTTGAGAAGTTGTTCATATCAAAAAGGAAACTCAAAATCACGTCCACAAGGTTGGACGCAGATCAATTTTGATAATAAAATTGCTTCCAAAAACAAAAAATGCTAAAGTCAGATTTGGAAACTAGAATAATGTCCACTTGACCAATTGTTTATTTGAAAGAAAAAGGTATCCACTGAATCTGACATGGATTTGAAATTTTTATAGTGCATAAAAAAATCCTAAAAATTCTAAAGAAATCTAAGAAAATAGGAAAAATAATTAAATGAAGAGAGCCACTTTAAGACATTGCAATTTAACATAAAATGTGTTCAATATGATGTCAAAATTGACGTGTCTATAGCTGTCTTGCCTTGGCCTTTGCTTTGCAAGGTAGTGAGGCAAAGAGACATGAAATGGAAGTAAAGAGAAATGAAATGGAATGACTAAAAAGTAGATATCAAGGTGTGATGTGACACACTTTAGACACCAAATGATGGGACATGGGAGGTTTTCTTCAGCTCACAATCAAGCGATTTTGAGAAAGCCTTACGTGACAACCACTGTTTAGATGAAGGGAAATAAGAAATGTGCACATGGGCATGAAGGGGCCTAGGACACAATCATGTAGGTTTCACCATTTGGGAATATTTACTAGCTTATGGAGGTGCTTACGACTAAGGTGGATCTTTAAGGGAAAAGATTGAATTGCATAGGAATCCGAAACAAGGGGTTTCTCTAAAATCAGTCTGAAAATAACAATAAGAAGGGCTGCGTACTTGACTCAGAGGGGAACAATTCATGATAATCAGCACAAGAGTGATCTTCGAACAATATGCCCAAAGATCTATATAATGCATGTTGGGCTAAAAGAAAAAGTTTAAACAAGAAAAATAGAAAGTAATCAAGCATTATATTATTGCATTGCGGGGATGAGTCAGGAAACCATAAACTCTAGACGTGGATCCATTGTCTCCATGTGGTGCAACATAATAGCCTACCCATGAAACTAAGAATCCTATAAAATTTGTTATGTAATTATTTTTACAATAGCATGAGTATTGTTTTGATTATGACAAAATCATTTCAATTATACTAAAACCTTTTCAAGTAATAATAAAATCATTTTCATTTGTATTTGATGTGTTATGTCAAAAACATGCATGCATTATACTATATAACCATTTATAGTCAATAGGTGTCGACACACAAAGCATAGATGTCGACACACAAAGTATGTGTGTCAACACATATGGTATATCTGTCGATACTCGTAAAGTAAAATTTTCTAAGTCCACGACTAGTACTTATATCGTATTACTCCAACTCCTAGAAAGTCGAAGTGACATATCAATTGTTGAACAAAGGTCAGCGATCGATGTCTCACTCCAACTCCTGGAAAGTTGAAGTGACATATCAATTATTGAAAGGTCAACAATCGATGTCTCACTCCGACTCCTGGAAAGTAGAAGTGACATATCAATTGTTGAAAAGGTCAACAATCGATGTCTCACTTTGACTCCTGTGAAGTCGAAGTGGCATATCGATTGATGAACAAATATGACTAGTCGAAGTTTTCACATATCGATTGCTGTTATGAATATCAATTATCTTTAGCATATCGATTGATGATGTTCTGTATATCGATTAATGTTATTTTGCAAAATGATTAGTGTAGTATTATTCTGATTGATTCATAATCGTTTATGCAATCAATTGATGAACAAATCATAATATGTTAATATTCTTTTGTATATATTTAAACTTAAACATAGTTATACACTTTGATTCTTGCAAAGGTTTCCCTAATAAAAGTACATTATTTTTTTACACTTATGTGAACTCCACTATATCTAATGCAGATCATGTACTTCCTTGTTCTCTACACTTTGATTTAATATTCTTTATTAAGAACATATCTGAAGTACTGAAGTTAAGAATGCTTCAGCAGCTATCTGCTTTGCAAGATATCTGCAAGTGTCCTTCAAACTAACAAGTTTCCAATTTTTAAGGAACAGCTATTTGCAGGTGTACTGCGTGCCAAGCAAGTTACCATACCTCCTTGACTGCTCACCTACCCCAGTCTTTTTAAGGATAAACGTTTTCTCTGGAACATATAGATATCTTTTCAAAATGACTTGTCTCTTGCTTTCAGTTATTATTTTATTTCTTACAAGTTTAACCATGAGAAAGAGAAAAGTCTTTGCTTAAGTATGGTGTTTGCAGACATTTATTGAAGTTGTCTATAGAACCATGCAACTATCCAAATAGCCTGGAAGCCATTGAGACTCAAGATCTGATGATGGACCACTCAAGCTATCTCCCAACTCACAACGTTCAAATTTTTGAAATTGCTATTTTCCAACTGGAAACAAATACTCTGAATGCTATATTAGGAGCTAAAGTTTGAAGATCCAAAATATACAATACAACACAAGTATGTGAGAAGCACAACCATTAGAGGTACAAGACAATCAAGTGAACTTCCACAACAAGAGAGTTGCACAACAAGAGAGCCACAAATACAAAATGAAGAAAAGCAATATGTGCAAGCAATCGACCTCAAGTTTTCCTCCTCTCTCTTGCCTTCTTTGTGGATGATTCAAAAGTCTTAGATCTATTCTTCAGTCCATCCTTGAGTCAGAAAGAGTTCTGAACATTCAAGTCTATTTGTATATCTCTTTTCTAATCACTTGTGTTTGCTTATTCTTTGTGCAAGCACTCTATCAATACTTTGTTCAGATAGAAACCAGCAGGGGGTTTGTTCCCTATAGTTTCCCTTTGGTAGAAGGGAAGGCCTACGGTTGTAGGTGGTTGTTTACCCCTTTGTTTAAGGGAATACTTGTTGTGGAGGTAGTGGTTGTAATACCGCCCATTGTAGAGAAGGGTAAGGGTTCTTGGTAGTTAGTGGAAAATCCCAAGTTGCGCTTGGGGACTGAACGTTGGACTCCAAACTAAAAGGAGGTCCGAACCAAGATAAAATCCTTATGCATTGTATGTGATTGTTTCTGCCTAGTTACACTTGTTTCACACACACTACAAGGTACTAACACTTCTGTCAAGTGTTCTTTCAGATTAAGATAATGTTTTAAATTGCAAGAAGTCCTATTCACCCCCCTCTAGGACATCTAAAGCTCCATCTAGATCCAACAAGTTATATTAGAGCAAGGTCTTCTCAGAAGAATCAAAAGATTTGAGAAGAGATGGTAGCAGAGGCGTGCAACTATGAAGGACAGTCCGTAACATGACCACCATTCTTTGATGGTGAAGATTACTAATACTAGAAAATGCGAATGAAATGCTTTATTCGAGGCACATACTTTTGATCTATGGTAGGTAATAGAACAAGGTGATTATGTTATCCTTGTTGATGGTTCTTCTACATTATCAATAGCTGATAAAAGAAATATGTCCTTAAACTATACAACTAAAAACTATCTATGTTGCGCATTATCTATGAAAGAATTTAATAGGTTATCTGCATGTTGATCTGCTACAGAAATGTGGATTAAATTACAAGTAACATATGAAGGAACTAATAAGTTAAATAAACTAGAATAGACATTCTTGTTTCTCAACATAAACAGTTTAAAATGTTACCTAATGAAAATATTACTCAAATGTACAATAGATTTACTAATATAACAGTTGGCTTAAGCTCATTAGGTAAGAACCTCACCAATGAAGAAATGGTTAGGAAAATTCTTATGTAGTGCCCTAGATCATTTATTGGATTGAATTATGCAATTATATGTATATGTTTCAGCATATAATATTGAACTGTGAACTGTTGAACTTGACATCAATCTTCACTGTCGTTGACTACAGTAGACGACATGATCGATTGCCGTCTACTTGATGTTAACGATAGGATATTGTGTAGTTTATATTTTTCTAAAATATTTGGTTTTTGGGCAAATCTGTTGACGGCACGATCGATTGCCGTCTACCTCATGGTTGACGACAACATATGTTGACGTTAACCTGACTTGCCAATTTTTGCTGTTACCATTATGAGGAGAAGAGATCGGCCATTTCCATGGCATTTAATCGATGGATCGAGACATTTTTGGTTCAAGGGTCAGGATTGGAGCTTAGATAAACCGTAGGAGTCCTTATAAGACCTCGATTTGGCCTTTAGGAAAGAGTTTTTCCTATGGTTCGGAGGTGAGAAAAGAGGGCCAAAGGAGGGGTTGCTGTGCGGCTATCTGTGCAAACCGAAGCAAGCTAGACAGAGAGAGGACTTGAAGGATCGTGTGAAGAAGAATCTCCAAGCGTGGGTGCGGTTCTGGAGGATGGATCAAGCGATTGAAGACGGTGGAAGAGACTGCCTTGTGGCCAAGGAGGGCATCTTCAACTTTTTCTTCGTGACTCCAAAAGGAGGGTTAGAGGCAAGTAACATGGGGGAATGGTTTAGGATAGTAGACTCTATAGATTTATCATTTTTATGGATTTTTAAACCCATGAATAAAAGAGTAGGATGGGGTTAAAGTTCCGTTATTTCATGTGTGTTTTCTGGGTTTTCTGGCCAGATGAACTCAATGACAACATCGACCGCCATTTATTTCATGTAAACATCAATGCTTTGGACGTCTATTATATATTAATGGCGCTATGTGCCACCGTCAACTTATATGAACGACATGGTATGTTGACATTAACTTTTGTAAACGGCAACATACATTGCCGTTAAGTTCATCAGTGTTGTTTTTCTACAGATCTGATTATTGTCTATAAATCGTGATCTATGCATGTGTAGGGTTTTCAGTTAGGCTCTGTTCTGTGTGAATCAGTGTTATGCAGTAGGAGTGTCATGGAAATGTTGTATGGATTATGCATAGTTATTTTAAAGAATTTCTTTGATTAAGTAAGTAGAAAGTGAAATAGTTATAAGTTTAATCCATGTTATGATGTAGGGATTGAGATTTGTAATGTTGTTAGATGAATTACAGAATCATCATGCTCAGTTTTCACACAATAATTGTATGATTCATTAACCCTTTATGCCATGTTAATTAGTCCAAGTATATGAAAAATAATCTTAATAAATGATACTGAATTCAGAAAAATGTGAAAATTTATATGTGTGATGCATGACTAATAATAGAATTATTGTCAAATTTTCAGAATTTGTTGAACACTGTAATTGCTGTTATAATGTTTTGAATGATAAAAGTGTACATGGAAATCTATAGATGGGAGAAAGGGGACATGAATGTTGAAATTTGATGTAATCAGTAAATGTAGTATCATGATAAGTTGTTGTTGTATAGTGGAATGATGATATCAGAAATGAGAAAATGTGTTGTGAAATCCGCATTGTTGTCTTGCTAATTATGCATGATTTTATGTAAAAGCATGATAGAATTTTATGTAGATATTAATTGCATGAAACATGTTATTAGATTTATGAAATGATTTGGCCAATAAGACATTGCTATTATAGAGATGACTACATGGAACTACACCATAGAATGCCCCTATGTTTATGGTTCACCTACATGAATCTATGGGCAACGGATTGAAATCTTGGAGGTAGACATGTTCTACTGGTTAAGGTGGGAAGGACTTTCCCCAGTATTGCACAATAACCAGGACTTCATCACTGTTTTGCCTAGGTGATAAGTGAATGTTACACTCAACATGATCTCTATTAATAGTGGGGCTATGTCTTGGCAACTATACCTACATGCTACATGACAATTGACTACATGCTACATGATAATTGACTACATGCTACATGATATTGACCACATGCTACATGCTACATGACATTGACTACATTTTCTCTATATGCCATGCCACATGATATTGTTTAAGGGCTTTGTCTTATTAAATGATGAAATCCACATGTTGTATGAATTTTTTTCTTCTACATAATAAGTAACCATCCTATATAAAGAATGATTGACAAATGATTTAGAGTATGTGGATAGGTAAGAGCTATATTGTATCAAGGATAAGTAATTGGATATGTTATCATGTTTTAAAAGTAATTATATGATAAATCTTGAACTATCTTTCCTTGTTGCTTGCTGGGTCTAGTAGACTCACACTTGATTAACATTTCAGGAGAGGCTGAGGACACCGAGGAGTTGGTCCATTCCGACTCTGAGTGTGAGGACGTGGAGGCTTAGTTCTTGATATTAGGAATGTGTTTGAGTGACTATGTATGTGAGAATAAATTGTAATTTAAATATTGTGTTATTTCTGGACTTATGAACTGTTATTACTTTGGACTACTGTAGTTCTTCTTTTATGCTTTAGACTTATTATTCGAATACAATGTTGATGAAAAAGTAAATTTCATTTTCCGTTGCAAACTTGTTGGAATTTAATTGTCATTTGTGTATATCTCAATCTGAACCGATAAATGTTGGATGTTTCCATTGTAACATCACTATTAGATCTGATGTGAGTTGGTATAACTGTACCGGGTCTAAGAGGGGCATTATAGAGATTGGTATCAGAGCGTTCCAGGTTGAGTATGTACATAAATGAATTATCAACAATGTGTTCATATCCTTAAGTCTGCATAAAGAATTAGTCCAAGATTATGTAGAATGATAGGTTATCATAACAAATGCTTGTTTTGCAGACTATGGCTACCCGGGTTGTAGAGGAGTAGGCTCGGCCCGACGATGAGCCAGCTGGAGGTTCGCAGGCTCCAGCTCAGTAGGCGCCAGATCAAGCAGGCATACCATTACCACCCCCACCACCACATGTGGACTATGGAGCATTGATGCAGGGACTTGTACGTGCAATGCAGACCCAGGCACAAATGGCAGCTGCCTTGCAAGCGCAAGTGCAGGCTCAGGTTGGTACTTAAAAAGTAATTACCATGTTGTTGATTTGAAGAATCCATCTAAGGACTCGACTTGGATGTAGGCGCAGGCACCTGCTCATGAGGCAGGCATTGGAGGTGCATCGATGATGGAGCGATTCAGGCGGATGACTCCACCTTTCTTTAAGGGGGAGAGTGATCCAATTATGGCGGAGAGTTGGTTGCGTGAGACGGAGAAGATCTTTCATGCTATACGATGTATGGAAGAGGAATGGGTGACTCTGGCCACTTATATGCTGTAGGTAATGAAGATTCTAGAAGTGTTGTGTGTTCTTTTTAGTGAACCCTTAGATTCATCTACCTTCTTTTGCAGGAGCATGCTGACGTGTGGTGGTCGTCAGTACTACACACACAGTTCGGGGATGGAGATGTTGAAATTGCATGGACCGAGTTTGTTCGCTTGTTCAGAGCAAAGTATATTCCAGAGCATGTGCAAGATCGCATAGAGCATGAGTTCTTGACGTTGACCCAAGGGTCAATGAGTGTGCTAGAGTATGAGGCTAGATTTGCAGATTTGTCGAAGTATGTGCCTCACATAGTAGCTGACGAGCGAAGGAAAGTGAAGAAATTTGTCATGGGATTGAATCTGTAAGGCCCTCGAATTTCCGTCGCATTATTTGTATTTATGTGTGTATGTTTGTGCTTGTGTATGTATGTACATATTTACGTACGTTAATTAGTACGAGTACGTGTGCATGTGTTTATATTAAATATAAATAATGTACGTATTGCATGGTGATAGTATGGATATAATACCATATACATATTGCATGTATATATGCATGGTATGCTTGGTTTTCTGCATAATTTAGAGTTCTGTCCGAAGGCCACCTTGGCGTCAAGCCCAGGCCGTTTAGGTGTTGTCAGCGTCCAGACATGGACGCCAACACTAATCCTGGCGTCCAGTGATATGGACGCCAATCTCTCTGGCATGCATGCGCAGCAGAGCTGCAAGCTTCTGAAACAAGGCAAGCCAACCATTGGGGGATGTTCCCCAACGGCTTTGAAGACTGTCAAATCAGCATGGTGAGTGGGAGAGAGACCCTCCTTATGTCTGAACCCGAAATGGCCTCTCCCCACTCCTCCCTTCACCTTGCAAGAGGAGAAAAAGAGAAGAAAAACCCTAGAGAGAAAAACTGAGAGAGAACCCACTTTGGAACCCAGGAATCCATCAACCTGAGGATCTGCTCCGGAGATCTACTGCTTCAAGAAGGTAGCTGGATCAAAGGAGGAGGCTTCCCCGACATCCCCTTGGCGTGGAGATCATCCAGGAGCCCGGAGGAGAGACCTTTTGGAGGGATTTCTGCACTTCTTGGGACAGCCCAAGGAGAGCTTCACCGAGCCCTAGACCCTTTGGAAGAATTTTTAAAAGGCAAGTGACCTATCCATGATGTCCCCTTATGAGTCTAGGTCGGTTTTGCTATTTTTATGGATTTTCCCTCGAGTCCTAGACCCTCCCATTCACCCAAGTTTGAGAGGTCGGGTCTGTGTTTCTGCACAGACCTGATTCGACGGCAAGGTCCCTGGACACCCAGATCATGCTTGGCGTCCATCGGCCATGCCGCTGACCCTGAGTCAGCGGCCAGAGACCGCCGCCAAGTTCCTCTGGATAGAACAGTGAACTGTTCTGCCCTTCCTTTACATTAATTTCGGTATGGTTTCCGTGATGAGGATATATGGTAATCCTATACTCTATGTATATAGTGATTGTGGTGTGTGGATGAATATGGTGTGTGATGGTGAATGTAGGAAATTGTATTCCTTAAAATTTTAAGCATGACTTGATAATATTCTTGCCAATCCATGTTCCATGAGTAGGATTAAACTGAATGCCTTGGTTTTTGTCAGTTTATGAAGATTAGTAGATCAGTAGATGTATGCCCAATCTTGGTAAATTGATCCATGCTTGCATGAGTTGTAATTGAATTCGGTTCAATAAATAGAAAGACATGCAAAAATGGTTTGTGGTGATTGATCTATAGATGTATGATTTAGGGAAATTTTGTATTCTCAATCATGCATATATTAGTAGCCTCTGTTTAAAACAGTAAGTGGCAATTTACAAGATGTGTTAAACCCCATGTTAGCTTAAGTTGTGAATAGTATGCTAATTAGGTGTTTTATTTTCTGCAAATTCTATTTAGCTCAGAAAAATCTAAAAATTGAGTGTATGATCTTGAACCCGAAAACAGCATGTGGTTAAAATTTCAAGTCATTTGGACCAGTAAATAAGAAGTTATGTATTTTCATGTGAAATGTGATAATCTACGTATATTATCATGATGTGATTAGTTATTGTCTAAAACCAACTTGATTGGCGAAATCACTGTGTGCTAAGCTCTTGAAATTCTGTAGTACCATGTTAGGAAAAACAGAGATATTCATGTGAGTGAGGAAGTGAATGTGATGAAAAGTGTGAACTGTAAAACCATGTGTAAAACGGTAAATGTGTAAATGTGCAACTGTGCCAATGTGACACTGCTTCCGTAGAGGGCAGTGGAGCTGTATCAGGGAAAAGTCCCCCTGAGAAAGTTCAAGGCGTCTATGTGTAATGTGATGTGTATATGTCCTTATTTGGTGGTTTGGACTATGTGTCACGGCACCTAAAACGTGTAATGTGAAATGTGTAATGTGTATGTGTCCATGTGTAAATGTGTAAGTGACAATGTGAATGTGTATGTGTAAAGTGAACCATGTGAAAGAGGAAATTCGTGAAAAGAAAATGTGAGACTAAAGATGTGAAAATGTGTTATTGAAAACCATGTGAGACAAATCTGAAATCATGTGAAATCAGTGAATTTATGTTATTATCATCATGTTATTATGTGCAAAGATGTTTAGAATCCATGTTAGGGATAATGGTGAAAACGGGCAAAAGATAGCATAATGTTTGAACACATGATATGTTTTATGCAATATTGTAGCTTTCATGTATAGGTTTACAGCCATTAAACCATGTGAAATCAGCAACCTAAAGCATGTGAAAAGGTTATGTATGCACTTAAGGACATGTGAAATCCATGCTAGTTGTGTTCCCCTTTTATGTATGTAAAATTGTTCATGTTGGTAGCTCTCATGTCTTAGTTCTTTAAAGATTAAAGTTTCATGAGTAAATTGAATAGAGAGCATGTGATAGGTGATTTTATTCTTAGAAATCTGAAAGCATGATCCATGTATAAAATTGTAAAACGTTCATGAGAGGTTGAAACTTTGAATTGACTAGCATGCCATGTGTTGCAAATTGTAAATGTGCATGTAGAAACCACTAGGACTTGTACGTGTATATCATGAGTGGTGTTGCTTGCTGAGTCCTTGGACTCACTCCTTGCTTCGGCGTACAAGTGTAGTTGGTGACGTGGCACCTTTGGAGGAGGCAGCAGAGACGGACTCCGAGCGCGGAGACTAGCTTTGGAGTTTCTTTGAGATTGTGTATTTCATAAGTATGAAATTTGAACATTGTATTAGAGTATCATGAAAAGGATGTATAAGTGTGGACAATTTGTATTTTATTTCAGCAATTTAAATTATGTGGACCTTTAGTTCTTTTATGTTAATGGCGAATTGCATGTATGTTTAATGTGGATGATGAATGAATGGAGACAGTTGTCTGTTACTTCCGCTACTCTGTTGTATATTCACGTGTATCTCAGCTGTATGTATCGTTTGGGTAAATGTCCCACTGTGGCAGCGCTCGCTATACCGACGTGGGTTGGTATAACCGTACCGGTATAATGAGGGCCGTCACAGAATCCATCCTTGAGGACTAGACTTGTGGCTTTTGGGCATCATTCGATGGAGGAGGCATTGTCAGCAGCATGCATGAAGAAAGCAGAGATGGAGGTGTATCTGGAGGAGAAGAGGGCTTCTTTGAAGTGGCCTGGATGAACATTTCAGCGGCAAGACAAGAGAAAGAAGACTCCAGTGTTTCCGCCCAGGGTAGTAGTACCAGTGAGAGTGGCTGCACTGACTACGAGCAGTGGCATAGTTGCGGAGAACCCTTTGAGTTCTCAGTGTGGGAAGTGTCATGGAGGAGACGTTTGTTGGGTGACCTCTAGTAGGTATTTGAGGTGTGGTGACAAGAATCACAAGATCCGTGATTGTCCGAAGATGGCACAGTAGACTACAGCAGCAGCGGAACTAGTAGTAGCTAGACCAGCACCGAGAGCAGTAGGGAGACCGAGGGGTCAGGCTCGAGTTTTAGTTTAGCGAGAGATGAGGCTGATGTCATGTCCTAATAAACGTCCATTTATTGGAAATGATAGAAAAAACACTTACGAAATAGAACTTATATTTTCATGCAGCTAACATTACCATAGCGGAAGCTTTAATACATAACAATCCTCATCACTATCCATAAGAGGAGTAAGAAAAAGAAAAACTTAATTACATTAAATTTCTACAATACTAAGGAGAAATAAAACTATTGGACTTCGGAGAACTTACTGTCCACTCAGCACACCCCCACTTAAGCATCATGTTTATCTTGATCACCTAAAAAAGTAGGATTTGATGAGCTAACTAGCCCAGTAGGATTCAATCTACTAATCAAAAGGATTAAGACAATCAAAGAATAGGTTAAGTAACTTAGTTGACAACACTGCGGAATATCAAAGATAATTGGATAACCATGTCAAATAAGTAACATTTGTAGAACAAGAGTACTGAACAAGATTGCACAGTCAAGAGTTCATGACAACAATTCACGTTCGAGTTCAAGTACATATCCAACTCATGATAAAATAACATGATGACTAATCAAGCTTGTATGAACCAATGCCAGACATCCACAGATCCTTTACCGTTCCGTACGGCCACTAAACGAATTCGGATGCTCCTCCTGGGACTGGACCAGCCCCATTTGCAGGCATATAACTCACTGAGTCTAAATACCCAAAAATTGTCATCATAATACATTTCTGTAAAAGATTCAAGTGGGGGTACACAAGTACTCAAGATCTCTCATAGAACAAAGATTCAGGATTCAATGTCAAAACTTACAGAAGGTTGTAAACATGTAGGAATCAAATGTACTTGAGGTGCTTAAAGACAATCCATAGTGGAATATGGATGATATTTGAATGATCCTTCCTAGAGATACAGTGGATGGAATCTAAGAAAATAAGGGTAACAACCAGTTGGGTTAATACCAAGGTGAGTTATCAAGGGCTTGGACAAGAAAAGGTGCCAGAGAGCAAAGCAGGATAGTGTATGTCGACAGCCAGAGTGTGGCTGTCGACAACCACTGCCTTTTAGAACCAGATTTCTGGAACCTAAACACTGCCTGTCGACAGGCCAAGGTTGGCTGTCGACAAGTGAAGGCCATCTGTCGACAAGTGAAGGCTATCTGTCGATAGCTACGGGTGGTTCTGCATTATCTGGGTTCTAGGAGCATGAAGCCTTCCGAAAGATGGGTTCTAGTTGTCGACAGGTGCAGACTAAACTTGTAGAAATGGTGTAATATTACCTCAAAGAACTCTACCAATTGTTCTTATGTTTCCTAACATGGTTAACAACATCTAAAGGGTCTGGTTTACATTTTTATACACCACTTAGAGGAAGAAAATAGCAGGACAATGTAAACACATTCTTCACAACACAGTGGCAAGAACTGGAAGCTTATAGGAGCAAGACTCCATAGAAACATATATACCCTTTCATGCAAATCTTATCAAAACTGAAACAAGGTTCCTACCAGTACGTAAGGCTACATCTAAAGACATGAGTGTCAATTTAGAGATATGAACTCAATGGAAAAGGAGTAACCAAGAGAGCTTACTGATCCTCATGACAACGTGAGGTCAAAGTAGATGCTTGAATCCAAGACTTCAAAAGAAGGAGAAGCAAGAGAAGAAGACAAGAAGAAAGAATCCTACCTGACTTAGGAAGATGAAGGCCTTCTCTTCTCCTCAACGAAGGAGCCCACAGTAGCAGGAAGAAGAAAACTTGTAGTGGCAACCACAGCAGGTGCAAGAGATGAAGTAGCAGTAACAACAGCTACAGAAGAAGCAACAGCAGCAACCATGGGACGAACAACAGCAGCAGTAGCAGCAGCAGGAGCAGGAGCAAGAGGTGGAAAGGTTCGCAGGAAGGGTGAAAGGAGAGTTTATATAAGCTTTCAAATCCCATGCATGTATGGCACGTAGGCATTATATGTGTTGCGGTAAAAACCCATTGGTTTTTACAGCAACACGTTTACCATGAAACCTTCAAGGCTTACACGTATAAGATAACGTGTAGCTCCACTAACCTGTGTGATAGAAGCCTTACGTAACCATGGTTATGTAAGCAAGAATTAATTAAGAAAATGGTTGTCGTAAATGGGTAATAAATCAGCTAGTCCATTTGTCCCTATGTTTTTGTGTCCAAATGATGTCCAATCAAGTTGGAATTTCAAACATAAGCTAATAGGAAGGTTTTACAATTATGGTGATTTTAGTTTAATTTTTAGAATTTATTTTTCACCCAACAAAAATTACCCGAAAAATTATTGTGTCGACTTAATCTTGAAATCCGCACGTCAGTAATTCTGGATATTTACATTTCTAGTATCAACACATTTTTTTAGAAATTATGGTGTTTTTGGATTTCAATTTCGTTACAGAATTCTGATGTCGCCTTGTCGGAGTGCGCACCTCTGAGTACGACACTTGAATAATATTTATTAATAGAAATTAATCCTAAATTAAAGTTAATTACATCTCATAAAAATAGTCATGTTTAACAATCAAAATCTTCACATTTTTGTAATTTTCCAATAAATAAAATTTTTGGGGTGTTACAACTCTCCCCCACTAAAGAAAATTTGGTCCTCCAAATTTAACAGATATGAATTTAATGTCAAGTGCTACTAACCTGTAAACAATTCTGGATACTTGATTTTGATGGCATCTTCCAATTCCCACGTTGCTTCATCTTGTCCTCGTTTATCCATTGAATCTTTAGTAATGGAACTTCCTTATTCCTAAGTTGCTTGATCTTTCGATCGAGGATTTGAACAAGTCTTTCTTCATATGCCAGGTTTTCTTGCACATCTAGATTTTGATATTCAAGTACATGCTCTGGATCGTAAACATATTTCCGCAACATTGACACATGGAAGATGTCATGTATATTGGATAATTGAGGTGGAAGTGTTAGTTGATATGTCATTTTCTCAACTCTTCTTAATATCTCGAATGGTCCAATGTATCTTGGACTCAACTTTCCTTTAATTCCAAATCTCTTGATTCCTCTTCGGGGTGACACTTTAAGAAACACATGATCTCCTTGTTGAAATTCCAGCTCTCTTCGTCGTTGATTAGCATAACTTTTCTATCGGTCTTGAGTAGCTTTCATTCGATCTTGTACCAACTTTATGATCTCTATGGTTTCTTGTATCATCTCAGGTCCAAGGATATGTGATTCCTTCAATTCAATCCAACACAATGGAGATCTGCACTGTCGGCCATATAAAGCTTCAAATGGT
The DNA here is from genome assembly GCA_014218235.1 of Colocasia esculenta. Classification (NCBI taxonomy): domain Eukaryota; kingdom Viridiplantae; phylum Streptophyta; class Magnoliopsida; order Alismatales; family Araceae; genus Colocasia; species Colocasia esculenta. The sequence goes on along the minus strand of CM024754.1, from coordinate 24,398,064 downwards.
GCCATTTGAATTGTAGACTGATAGCTGTTGTTATAAGTAAATTCCATGATTGCTAAATGATTACTCCAGTCATTTCCAAAGTCTAGAACGCAAGCACGACACATATCTTCAATAATTTGATTTACTCGTTCCTTTGTCCATCAGTTTGAGGGTGAATACTGTACTAAACTTCAGCTTAGTTCCCAGTGCATCTTGTAATTCTCTCAAAAAATGTGAAGTAAATCTTGCATCTCTGTCAAAAATGATATCCTTTGGAATTCCATGTAATCGAACAATTTCCTTCATGTATAGAGCTGCTAATATACTGACAGACCATCTCATGTTAATAGCCGAGAAATGACCTGACTTGTGAGTCGATCAATTATTCCATATTGCATCGTATCCAACGTGTTCTGGGTAATCCCACAATAAAATCCATACCATCACTGTTCCATTTCCACTCTCGTACCTCAAGAGGTTTTAACTCCCTGCTGGTTTCTGGTGCTCAGCCTTGATTTTCTGGCATGTTAAGCATCTAGCTATGAAATCCACAATGTCTTTCTACATATTACACCACCAGAAATTTTTCTTTAAATCTTGGTACATCTTGACAGCTCCCGGATGGATAGTATAATGTGCCCAATGAGATTCTTCTAATATTTGCTTCTTGATTTCAGAAATATCTGGTATACACAACCTGTTCCGGAATCGAAGATTTCCATGTGCATCTTCATTAATATTAGGTCTGGAATTTTGTTTCTCTCTGATTTCTATCAATGTGGGGTCATTGTCTTGTTGTTCACCAATTTGTCTCAACAGTTCAGATTGTACTTTTAGGTTTTAAATCAGAACCTTATCTTCTTGTGGTTCATCTTTCAGACTCAATTTAGAAAATTACTTCCAAACGTTTCCATTTCCTGACTTACAATTGAAATATTTTGACCATGGGATTTCTACTGAGAGCATCAGCTACAGTATTACCTTTTCCAGGATGGTACTCAATCTTAAAATCATAATCTTTGATATATTTGATCCATCTTCTTTGTCTCATGTTCAGTTCCTTTTGTGAAAATAGATACTTTAAACTTTTATGATTGGAGTACACTATGAATTGATTATCATACAAGTAGTGTCTCAAGAGCTAAGAGCAAAAACTACCACCGCTAATTCCAAATCATGTATTGGATAGTTTTTCTCATGATTCTTTAGTTGTCTACATGCATAGGCAATAACTCTTCCTTCTTGCATCAAACACATCCTAATCCGATATTTGATGCATCAGTATAAACTTCAAATGTTTTTCCTTCTATTGGAAAGGCTAAAACTGGTGCGGATGATAAATATTCCTTCAATCTCTGAAATGCTTGCTCACAACTCTCATTCCATTCAAATGTAGTTCCCTTCTGAGTTAATTATGTAAGAGGTGAAGCAATCCTGGAAAAATCATTAACAAACCGTCGGTAATAGCTAGCCATACCTAGAAAACTTCTAATTTCAGTGATGTTCTTAGGTTGTTCCCACTTCTGAATAGCTTCAACTTTAGAGGAATCTACTGATAATCCTTCTCCAGAAATAACATGTCCCAAGAACGTTACTTGTTCCAACCAGAATTCACATTTACTAACATTTGCATATAACTTATGATCTCGCAACAATTGTAAAGTAACCCATAAATGTGCTTTATGTTCCTCCACACTCTTAGAATAAATCAAGATGTCATCAATGAAAACTACAAACTGATCCAAATATGACCTGAATACATCTTCATCAAAACGCATAAAGGCAGCAGGTGCATTTGGTTAATCCAACAGCATCACAACAACTCATAATGTCCATATCTACTTCGAAAAGCTATTTTGTAATATCCACTTCTTGAATTTTCCATTGATGATAACCGATCTAAGATCAATCTTTGAAAAATACTGGGCTCTAGATAATTGATCAAATAAATCATCAATTCTAGGAAGTGGGTATTTATTTCTTAATTGTTAATTGGTTCAATTGTCTATAATCTATGCATAGCCGCATAGTCCCATCCTTTTCTTAACGACATACTGGAGAACCCCAGGGAGATGTACTGGGTCTAATGAATCCTTTCTCTATTAGTTCCATCAATTGCCTTTTTAACTCTTTCACTCTTCCATTGACATTCGATAAGGCGTTCATGAAATTGGTGTAGCTCCTGGAACAAATTCAATTGAGAAATTTACTTCTCTACTAGAAGGTAAACCAGGTAACTCTTCAGGAAATACATCAAGAAATTCCTTTACCACTGGAATATCCTTCAAAAGTCATAGAATAAACCTCCTTATCCAGAAAAGTTACTTGCTTTAAATGACAATCCAAATTGACATGATGCTTAGACAACCAATCTGCCCCAAGGATTACATCATAATCCCACATCTCAAGGCATATCAAATCACCCAGAAAATTATGTTTTTTAACTAGAATTTGACTGGCAGGGTAATATTCCTTAAGTTTCTTACCCTCACTTAGAGGAGTTGCAACCTCTAACTGTATAGGTAGTGGAACTGATTGCATTCCTAAAGATCTAGAAAACTCATAACTAATGAAAGAATGTGTAGCTCCTGAATCGAATAAAATATACACAGGTTTTGAGTTTACTAAAAGTGTACCTTCAATAAGTCTGCCCTCTTGCGGAGATTCAAGTTCCACTTCCTGAATAGCTTGCAAACGTCCTTGTTTAACTTCGGGGATTCTGGTTTGCTGGTGCGTTCTTTATCATAGGACAATCTGGAATCTGATGTTGATTGCTTCCACATTGGAGGCAAGCACCCAACCTACGCCAACAATTCTCAATCTTATGTCCACTGATGTGGCAATGTCGACAAACGTCCTTATTCACAACTAGAACTTTTCCTGCTTTCTTAGTGGACTGCTGTACCTTAGGGGCATTCCCCGCCTCAAACCTTCCTTTTATGGTCAGAAGAACTATCACCGGTCTTCCCTCTAATCTTTTCCACATATCATTGGTAGCTTCTAATGCAAGGCTCTTTTAAACCATTTTAGAATATGTGGTAATCAAATGAGGCGTTAGCTACAAAAATGAAGTTTGGACGCAGACCGTTCATAAACCTTTTTGCCTTCAACTTCTCTGTGGCTATTAGATGAGGAGCATACTTAGATAGTCGGGCAAACTGTGCCTCATACTCTGACACCGACATTCTGAGTTGTTTTAAACTAGAAAACGCGTTAGCTTTCCTCTCCTGAACTACCTCGGAGAAATATTGATCGTTGAACAATTCCACGAATTCCTCCCAACCAACCTGATTTGGGTCTTCTAGAGTAGATTCCACAGTTTCCCACCACGCTCAGGCATCACGATCCAACTGGAACATTGCTAGACATATCTTATCCTCTTCTGTACATTGGATCACCTTAAAAATTCTCTCAATATCCTTTAACCAATTTTCGGCCTCATCTGGATCCGTGCTACCAGCAAATCTCGGAGGATCTAAACTTCGGAAATCCTTAAACAAATTTGTTCCATTGTGGGTGTTGTTCTTAGCTACGGTCCTCATCACTCGTGTCAGGTCATGCATTGAGCTCTCCATTTTCTTCCAATTTGCTTCACTTCCATCCATGATTAATCTGAAGAAATATCTTAGACATCCAACAATGCATATATTAATATCATTACCCAAACCATGCTCACATTCATCACATACAAATTTTCAGTTTCACACAACATACCACTTTTCATTAACCAACCAAAATATTACATTACATCACATTGTTGTTCTAATAAGCCGAAAGATATTTACAATATCCCTAATAAGCTGAAGAATATATACAACATTCCCACCACTTTTAACCTCTCACTACACATTACATGAGAGTTATATATACAGCCACTACTAACAAAATGAAGTTTACAAAAGTAACTTTCTAAATTTCTAGCTTGCTTCAAGTTTTGTGCAGCAGAGTCCACAGACGGCTGCTGATCACCCCAGGCCCATGATACAGCTCCCTTGTTGCTTCAGACATACCTCCCAGTATCCTTCACCCTGATGGAGCAACATGTCCTGTCCTAACTTCAAACTATCCAGATTGCACATTATCTGGGTCATGGTCTCCAAAGAAGCACGGGGATTTCCCGCCAAAAATGCGCCCTCAGTGAGCTTCAACACCTCTTCCTTAATCTATACATGTGCCTCCCTTGGGCCTGAGCATATAACTCTACATCTTGACGAGCAATTCCGTTGCTGACACTAGCCGTTCCTGAGCTTTCATGTCATTCATAGCAAATAACAAATTAAGTACATACACATTTACAAAATCACTATTACCTTTATAACTAATCCCAGATTTTCTACCCCAACTCACTGGTCTTCCGTAGGTTTACGGAAACCTAAGGCTCTGATATCAAATTACCTGTCACATCCTAATAAACGTCCATTTATTGAAAATGACAGAAAACAAACTTACGAAATAGAACTTATATTTTCATATAGCTAACATTGTCATAGAGGAAGCTTTAATACATAGCACTCCTCATTACTGTCCATAAGAGGAGTAAGAAAAAGAAAAACTTAATTACATTCCATTTCTACAATACTAAGAAGAAATAAAACTATTGGACTTCGGAGAACTGACTGTCCGCTCAGCACACCCCCCCCTTAAGCATCATGTTCATCTTGATCACCTGAAAAAGTAGGATTTCATGAGCTAACTAGCCTAGTAGGATTCAATCTACTAATCAAAAGGATTAAGACAACCAAAGAACATGTTAAGTAACTTAGTTGACAACACTGCGGAATATCAAGATAATTGGATAACCATGTCAAATAAGAAACATTTGTAGAACAAGAGTACTGAACAAGATTGCACAGTCAAGAGTTCATGAAAACATTCACTTCGGTTCAAGTACATATCCAACTCATGATAAAATAACATGATGACTAATCAAGCTTGTATGATGTAATGCCAGACATCCACAGATCCTTTATCGTTCTGTACGACCCCTAAACGAATTCGGTGTCCTCCCCCGGACTAGACCAGCCCCTTCGCACAGCTATAACTCAACTGAGTCCAAAGACCCAAAAATTGTCATCATAATACATTTCTGTAAAAGATTCAAGTGGGGGTATACAAGTACTGAAGATCTCTCATAGAACATAGATTCAAGATTCAATGTCAAAACTTACAGAAGGTTGTAAACATGTAGGAATCAAATGTAATTGAGGTGCTCAAAGACAATCCATAGTGGAATATGGATGATATTGAATGATCCTTCCCATAGATACAGTGGTTGGAATTCAAGAAAATAAGGGTAACAACTAGTTGGGTTAATACCAAGGTGAGTCATCAAGGGCTTGGACAATAAAAGGTGCTGGAGAGCAAAGCAGGACAGTGTATGTCGACAGCTAGAGTGTGGCTGTCGACAACCACTACCTTCTAGAACCAGATTTCTGGAACCCGAACACTGCCTGTCGACAGGCCAAGGTTGGCTGTCGACAGGTGAAGGCCATCTGTCGACAGATGAAGGCTATCTGTCGACAGCTACTGGTGGTTCTACATATCTGGGTTCTGGGAGCATGAACCCTGTCGACAGATGGGTTCTAGCTGTTGACAGGCGCAGACTAAACTTCTAGAAATGGTGTATATTACCTCAGGGAACCTAAACATTTTACCTATGTTTCCTAACATGGTTAACACATCTAAAGGGTCTGGGTTACATTTTTATACCCCACTTATAGGAAGAAATAGGAGGACAATAGAAACACATTCTTCACAAACAGTGCAAGAACTGGAAGCTTATAGGAGCAAGACTCCATAGAAACATATCTACCCTTTCATGCAAATCTTTTCAAAACTGAAACAAGGTTCCTACCAGTACATAAGGCTACATCTAAAGACATGAGTGTCAATTTAGAGATATGAACTCAATGGAAAGGAGTAACCAAGAGAGCTTACTGATCCTCATGACAACGTGAGGTCAAAGTAGATGCTTGAACTCCAAGACATTAAAAAGGAGAACCAGAGAAGAAGACAAGAAGAAAGAATCTACCTGACTTAGGAAGATGAAGGCCTTCTCTTCTCCTCAATGAAGGAGCCCACAGCAGCAGGAAGAAGAAAACTTGTAGTGGAGCCACTGCAGGTGCAAGAGATGAAGTAGCAGCAACAGCAGCTACAGAAGAAGCAGCAGCAGTAGCCACGACAAGAACAACAGCAGCAGTAGGTGCAGGAGAGGACCAGGAGCAAGAGGTGGAAAGGTTCACAGGAAGGGTGAAAGGAGAGTTTATATGAGCTTTCAAATCCCATGCATGTATGGCACGTAGGATTGGTTTTTACAGCAACCATTTACCATGCGACCTTCAAGGCTTACACGTATGATAACGTGTAGCTCCACTAACCTGTGTGATAGAAGCCTTACGTAATTATGGTTACGTAAGCAAGAATTAATTAAGAAAATGGTTACCGTAAATGGGTAATAAACCAGCTAGTCCATTTGTCCCTATGTTTTTGTGTCCAAATGATGTCCAATCAAGTTGGAATTTCAAGCATAAGCTAATACGAAGGTTTTACAAATGCTGATTTTAGTTTAATTTTTAGAATTTACTTTTCAACCAGCAAAAATTGCTCATAAATCGTTACGTCGACTTAATCTTGAAATCCATGCGTCAATAATTCTGGATAATTTATTTCTAGTATTAGCACATTTTTTTTTAAAATTATGGTGTTTTTGGATTTCAATTTCGTTACAGAATTCCGGTGTCGCCCTCTCGGAGTGCGTACCTTTGACTATGACACTTGAATAACAATTATTAATCAAATTAATCCTAAATTAAAGTTAATTACATCTCATGAAGTAGTCATGTTTACAATCAAATCTTCACATTTTTCTAATTTTCCAATAAATAAATTTTTTGGTGTGTTACATGTTGGTTTACATGTGTTATGTTTGTTTTTGATGATGAACAATCCAAATTAATAAACATGATCAAACAAATGATAATCAAGAAAGAACATCTCAAGTGATTGTCTAATTGTTCTTTATATCTCACTAACAATGCTCTTAAATGTAGGTGTGAGTGTAGGCAAGACAATGTACCAAATTCCAGAGCAAAAAACTCAAGAAAGTCACATTCAACAAGTACCTGTCGACAGACCCACAAGTCCCTGTCGACAGCTACACACAGGGAGATCAGACAGGTTTCAGGACAAGTGTACCTGTCGACAGATCCAAATCGCCTGTCGACAGCTACACACATGAAATCGTTTCCCGCAAGGCCAGTCTTCTGGATTTTTGCAAACCTGTCAGCACCTGTTGACAGATGCATAGTTTGCTGTCGACAGACGAAGAGAAGATTCCAGTTCCGTGATTTCCACATGTTTCCAAGTTGGGTGTTTCCATCTACCACGACTCTCCATACTTAAACACTCATATATAAAGAATGTTTTGAAGGTATTCCGATACAGAAGCAACCACCATACAAAACCCTAGCAAAATCTCAAGAGAAAAGTCTCTCTGCTGCTCTACTTCAACACTTCGTCCAGAGCAAAGAAGAACCATCTTATAAACGGAGTTGAAGCCGGTTTGTCCATCGTTCAAGCTTCTACATCAACTCATACCTGTCAAGATGAAGTTTGAAGCACATCTGGATGACCATCGTGAAGAGTTCTATCTCAAGATTTGATTCTTCAACTCGGAACTCTTCTCTGTCTCTGTTTTTCATACTCGGTGTGTGTGTTGGTGGGTCAAGTGTCTCTTGTGCTTGATTCACGTGGGTCATGTTGTTCTGATCGTGTGTTAACATCAGACAACGTGAGTGTGTGTGTTGTAGTTGTTGAACTAGCTCATAAGCAGTCCTTCTGCGTGTGTGTGTAGACGGTGGACGTAGGATACACAAGTTGTGTACTCCTAACCACCTAAATCTTTGTGTCCTATGGTTTGCATGTCTTTACGATAGATGATTGGTAGGCACGTTAGTCTCTACACACTCTAGATAGTTGTTCATGTTTTGTTTACAACAAGCACACACATAGTAATTCGAATTCAAGTTAAATCTATTTGAGATTTCAACAAGTCTGTGTTTCCATCGAAAAGAAGGCAATAGTGGTTCTAGTTACAGTAATCTATTCAACCCCCCTTCTAGATTACCATATTATATAATTTCCGCACATCTTTCAATTGGTATCATAGTGAGGTTTCTCTGATTTATTGCTTTTAAGTGCTTGATCTTACGATCAGGAGATTCTCGATCTCATGGAATCTAACAAGGGGTATTTGGCTGAAGACATTCGGTGTCCAGGCCACCCTTCTTTGATGGCACTAATTATCCATATTAAAAAAATCGCATGCAGGTCTTTCTGAGAGCTCAAAACTTTGAGCTATGGAAAATCGTCAACAAAGGAGCGTACGTGCTGCCAAGATGAAGATACTTGGACAAAGGACCAAATTGCTAAGGGAACTCTCAACTGGAGTGCACTGAACATGATGCAGTGTGCTGTGCACCCCAAGGAGTATTCAAGAGTCTCCACATGCACTTCAGCGAAAGAGATGTGGGACAAGCTTGAACTTATCTACGAAGGTACGTCTGAGGTAAGGGAAACCAAAGCAAGCATGCTAATATCTGGATATGAAATGTTTAAAATGACAAATGATGAAACCATATCAGATATGTTTGCTAGATTCATGTTAATAATCAATGGGCTGAAAGGTCTTAAGAAAGAATACTCAGAAAGTGACTTAGTTAGGAAGATACTTCGGTCTCTTCCATCTTCATGGAATACTAAGGCCACTGTCATTGAGGATTCTAAAGATCTCTCAAAAATGAAACTGGATGAATTAATTGGTTCCCTGATGACATATGAAATAAATGTAAAAAGAAAAGAAATTGAAGAGAACCCAAGGAAGTCAATTGCTTTAAAAGCTTCAAATAAAAATTATTCAAGTTCCAAAAAGGATGTTCGACAGGAAGTGATGAAGATGTAACGTCTAGTGATAGTGAGAGCGATGAAATGGCAATGCTCACTAGACAGTTCAAGAAGTTTCTTAAATTCAAAGAAGAGGCTCAGGTAACTCCAAACCCTTCAAAAGAAATATTTTTCAAATAAATTTGAGTCCAATAAAAAATCTGACATTGTGTGCTATGAGTGCAAGAAACAAGGGCATATGAGAGGAGAGTGTCCTGAGCTCAAAAGAAACTGAAGAAGGAGAAGTTCACCTTCAAGAAAGCCAGGCCATGTTGGCAACTTGGAGTGATGAAGACGAGACGAGGATTCACACATAATTCTGGAGATGATGAAGTTCACTGCTTAATGGCAAGGAGTAATGACTCCACATAGGTAAATTCTTCCTTGAAAATTATACTGTTGATGATGGGAAGAAGCTTACACTGTACTGTTTGAAAGATTCTGTGAATTCAAGTCTGAAAATAAAACATAAAAAAGAAAATCAATTCACTTGTTCATAGCACACCCAATGATGAACAGATTGAAGTCCTAAATAAAGAAATTCAAATGATGAAATAGATGAGGAAGCTCATAATGAAGAAATGGATTGCATAAAAAAAGTTAAATTGCAAGAGAGTGAAAAAGAAAAACAAAGCCTAATCATTTCCCTTGAAACTCTTCAAAATGAACATCATGAGATTAAGAAAAGTTGGAACAACCTGAAAAGATCTAAAAGGAAAATCTGAAGATCTTACGAGATTTGTAAAAGGAAAACAAATCTTGATGCTATCTTAGGATCAAATACCTTTGTTGCAAAGCATGGGATTGGATTTCAACCTGTAAAACAAAAGAAAATTGGTGAAACCTTGATAACCTCTTTTGTTGATTCTAGCCCAGCACAAGCAAACAAGTCCCTTCTAAGAACAAGAAAAATCAAGCCAAGGGTTAGCAATAGCACCAAAACAAAGCTCTCAAGTGCTCAAAGAATAAGCAGTCTGTCGAGAGGCTCAATGAACCTATCAACAGACTGGAAGAATGCTGCCAAGGGACAGCCCTTCAGACAACATAAAGGAAAAATGCAATTGAATGTACAAGAAAATAACAAAACAATGTTTTAAGAAAATCTCCATCATGCATGTGTGTAAAACTTGGCCATAATGAAAGTCATTGCTGGAATAATTCAAACAACTGACTCAAATAAATTTAGATTCCGAAGTATTACTTTTTGGCATGAATGATACATTGGACCCAAAGTAATTTGGGTACCAAAACCTCTTGTCTGATCCACATATGCAGGATGCCTAGCAGCCCAAATCAAACAAATGGTACTTGGATAGTGGCTGCTTGAGGCACATGACGGGCGACAAAGACAAATTTTGTTGTTGGTGGAAAACGACGGAGGTCAAGTTGTCTTCGGGGGTACAATAAAGGTCAGATCATGGTTCAGGTAAGATTGATAATTATGCCTCTAACTCAATAGACAATGTTTTGTCAGTTGATGGTCTTAATCACAATTTGTTTAGTAGGGGGGTGAGGCCTGCGAACAAGGCCTAGTAGGATTACCAGTCCCTCACGGCCAGAGCAGCAGGAACTCCGAAAATAGAAAAACTACAAACTAAAAGCTGTAAAGTGAGAACACCTACAGCATGATACTACTAAGCAGCGGAAGAGAACAACGCAACGCCACGACCACCAACCGAGGTCGGCCACACACACGACTCCCGCGAAACCAACGGAGTCGGTCACAGAGCGGAAGCAACCCCGCACACCCACCGAGATCCACGCTACACCAGATGAGAACGCGTCTCACCGCAAGCACAGACACCTTAGACCTCCACAGGGTCGAGGCCCACAGCAGAACCACACGGGACGCCGGATACACCGCAAGGTCGGGAAGCCATACACGTCGGTGTCACTAAGGACTGACACCCAAGAACGGAGCTACGATACCGAGAGGAAACCGAGCGGGAACCACCAAAAGCACGAGTCTGTCCACGGCCAGACCAACGACGCCCGCGGAAGCAAGGCACTGCCAGGCTATAACCGCTGTGCAAACGAAGGCTACGGATAACACTTAGAAACGTCGCGGGAAACACCGTCACAACAACAGCAAACAAGCCACCGCCGCTAGCAGCCAAGAGGGGGACCCACACTCCACACGCTCTGCTCGCTAGCCTAGCTCTGTCTCCATCCCCGTGACGGACGAGACAGAGCCTCCAGAGAAACACACAACACACGCAACACTGCAGCCTGGCCAAGCTGCGGCCCTACGCCTGACCTCCCTACGCGGCTCCGGAACCAACATAGTGCGAGGCAGTGAGACAAAGGACTATCTGGTCTGCGTTAGAAAGCACTCCGAACCCCTCGACGTCCCAGACCCAGACAAGAGAGCTCTACAAACGACTCAGCACCACTGTCCAACCACCGTTTTCCCCTCAGCTCCAGAGTCCGCTCACGTGGGCTGCCAACTCGAGCACACTCGTAGCCCGGATACCTCCCTCAATAGGCTCCCGAGGATGGGGGTCCCAGGCAATGGTAACAACCTCTCAGAACGGGACAAGCCCTCAAGTGCCTAGCATCGGGCGAACAGGCGGGGCAGCACAATAAGAACCACGTTGAACCGGTGGCTTGTAACACGACAAGCCCAGCAAGCGAGAGCATGCATGGACACTCAAAGGGTCGTCGGCCAACCAAACACGCATGGAAAAAGCCGAAGCCTCAGACACTACTACCAGCAAACGGAAAACTGTCGCTCTACTAATAATTGATCGATCGTCAGTCAATCGATTATTAGGCAGACGCGACCCTCCTGGCACCACTGCCAGGACACGACCACGAAGGTGTCACCTTCGATTACTGAACCCAGGGAGACAACCAGCCGCGTTCCCCACCAGAAGGTCTAAGGGAAAGCCCTGCCTTGGGCACAGGTCGACACACAATAGCCCAAGGAAGCCCCGAGGCAACACAGGTACTGTAGCGACCCCCAAGTCCGTCGTGACACCATCGCGATGGGGAAGGGCACCGCGACAGCCCTCCTATTGCGACGGGGCAACGCGTCTCGACAGCAGACCCTGTCGCGACCCGAAAACGTGCCGTGATAGCAATCCTGTCGTGACCGGGAAGCGTGGCGCAACACCGAGCCGTCGCGACATCAGCTGGGAGGCGAACCAACGGGATCCTCAATGTCGGAGCGCCCACAACCATACAAACATGCACCACGGGAGGTGAGCATGGGAAAGCTATAAATGCTAACTACAAAACCCCGAGAGCTCCCGATCCACCCGGATTGAGAAGGGCACAAGGAAATCCCTACCTTTCACGAAGAACCGAACCCCGTAGGGCCCTTCACGTCAGTTGGCCACCTCCTCCTCGCTCCACGCAAGCTCCAAGACGCCCGGACACCGCGCACGGTCCTCCTCCTCACCTGAAATGCACGAAGGGGAGAGGGGGAGGCAGAGCACCGCCGGAGGGAGAGGGAGAAGGGAAGAAGAAGAGAGAGGGGGGGGGGGGGGGAAGGGGCGCCGGCCAAGGCTTTTACTCCGGTCCTCGAGACGCGACGGACCACCCCGTCGTGTTAACAACCTTAATGTGACGGGTCAATGGACCGCAACAAGAATGCACCCCCCAAGGGCGCCGTGACAACATGACAGGCCGTACTGACACGCCTGCCACCCTGACAGGCGTCAGACAACCGAAGCGACATAAATCAGTCGCGACACGAAGACACGACGGAGAGCTAGGCCGCGACTAGAACGCGACCCACAAGCTCACCGCGACACGGATGACTGTAGCATCTAGCATTCCCGACGCGACACCAACACATCACCCAGCCTGGACGCGTCAGTGGCCAGTCATCCACGACACCGGACGGAAGCTGGGAAACCGGGTCTTACATCCTACCCCCTTAAGACAATTTCATCCTCGAAATTAGAAAAATCTCAAATGACGAAACTAAGCACAGGGAGCAGAATAAGACCAGTGCAAAGAAGCCACTAAGTCTCAACACAACTTCCTCGTGGCAACAATCGCGCAACAAATGCGCGGAACACATGAAACGCGGAAAGCCAACGGCTCACACAACGAGGCTCCAACACACAGGGAGAACACAACCGAAAAATGAACGTCTCACAACACGCTCCAAACACGAGTGGAGTACCATGCCGAGAAACCGAAAACTCACTCCAGCACACGTGGGGCGCCTAAACGGAACGACAACTCCACGGTGCGAGCAACGCCAAATCTGGCCCGAACAGCAGAAAACGCCAGCCGAAAACACTACACGGCTGCAGCTGCCAACAGACCCACTGTTGGGACCAACCGATCGACAACTACTCTATCACGGTAAAACTCGACAGAGGCACAGTTGCCGACAACAACACGAAAAATGCTTGAGAACAAACCACAAGTCTCAGAGGGACGGCCTCACGCTACTAGCAACAGCCAGCACCCGGTCAACGGCCCAACTGAGGAATCACGCGAGCGACGAGAACATGAGCAACATCGTGCTCACGGAGAATCTGCGACACACGGAACAACGTCTACTGTCACCACTAGGTCTCACCTAGACCTTCCTCGCGGTCCAACATGGACAACAAACACATGGGGAGGAAAACTCAACACGTGAAAACGGCATCCACTGTCACCACTAGGTCTCACAGACCTTCCTCGCGGTCCAACAGGGATACCAAATGCACGCGGAGCCATAAGAATTGGGAGACCACACGCTCCACAGCGCAACACATCACGACGAAAACACGAAAGATGTCTGAGGTTAAGCCAAAACTGGACACCTCACAATGTCGACAAACACGTGGTCAGTACTAGCAAGCCAATAGGCCTCACTGTCACCAGACAAACTGATAGGAGACTCCGCCATCAGCTTCCAGACTCACAACACCAAGCACAACGGAGAGCCAACGAAGGGTGGCAGCACACCCGCCACGCGCCACACAGGGCTCAGTGTGGGTACCAACATGCAAACCATGCAAAAAGACACATAAACATGGGAACCAAAACAAACGCAGAGGTCGAGAACAACACACCGACCTCGGGGGGACCCCAACCGAAGCAGGGTACCATAACAGAACACACTCGCTCCCAAAACGAGAGGGAGAACCTGGACACAGGCTCGACCAAAGCCTGGTGTACCACTGATAGGGCTACTAGAAAAAGCAAAGCAGCCACCCCACAGCGGTAACAGTACAACCACAAGGCTCAGGCTAGCAGCACTGTGTC
>CM024754.1:24214306-24383831 GCA_014218235.1 Colocasia esculenta | reverse complement strand
ATCATATATATACTAATTATTCACAATTTACATGAAAACACATAACTTTTTATTTACTGTTCCAATTGACCTGAAATTTTAACCACATGCTGATTTCGGGTCCAAATCATATCCTCAATTTTTCAGATTTTTCTGAGCTAAATAGGATTTACAGAAAATCAAATACCTAATTAGCATATTATTCACAATTTAAGCTAACATGGGTCTAACACATTTGAAATTCATCCACTTACTGTTTTGCACAGAAAATACTAATGCATGATTTCAGAATACAACTTCATCCTAATTCATACATCTATAAATCAATTACCACAACCGCTTTTGCATGTTTTTAACTTTACCGAACCGAACTTTATTTACGATTCCACAAGCATGCATAATTTCCAAAATTTCAGAATCTACATACATGCCCCACAAATCTTCATGAATAGACTGAAAACAAGATATTCAACTAATCCTAATCATGGAACATTGATTCGCAAAATTTTTCCACAAGTTATGCTCACAAGTCTACAAGACATTATTGCTCCACATTCACCATCACACCACATTCAATCCACAACCACAATGCACAATATACATAGCTTATAGAAATACCATATATCCTCATCACGAAAATCATAACGAAATTAACGTATAGAAGGGACAGAACAGCTCACTGTTCTGTCCTGAAGAACTAGACGGCGGTCTCTGGCCGCTGACTCAGAGTCAGCGGCAGGGTCGATGGACGCCAAGGAGGAACTGGGCGTCCAGGGACCTTGCCGTTTACTCAGGTCTGTGCAGAAACACAGACCCGAGCTCTGAAATTTGGGTGAAATGGAGGGTCTAGGACTCGAGGGAAATTCCATAAAAATTATAAAAACCTCCTAGACTCATACGGGGATACCATAGATAGGTCACTTGCCTTCAAAAATTCTTCTAAGGGGTTAGAGGCTTGGTGAAGACCTCCTTGGGCAGTCCCAAGAAGTTGCAGAAGCACCTCCAAGATCGCCTTCCTCCGAGCTTCTGGTTGATCTCCACGCCGAGGGGATGATGGGGAAGCCTTCCCCTTTGCTTCAGCTCCCTCCTTCATGCAGAAGATCTTCCAAAACCAGCTTCAAAGGGTCGGATTTTAGGGGTTCAAACTGGGGTTTTTCTCATAGAGCTCTAGGGTTTTTCTTTCTCACCTCTCTCCTCTTGCAAGGGTGAAGGGGAAGAATGGGGTGAGCCAATTCGGGTTCAGACCTAAAGAGGGTCTTTCCCCCACTCACTAGGGTGATGGGACACCCCTCAGAGCCGTTGGGGGACATCCCCCAATGGTTGCCATACCTTGCTTCAGAAGATAGCAGCTCTGCTGCGCATGCAGGCCAGAGAAGTTGACGTCCATATCGTTGGACGCCAGAATTAGGGTTGGCGTCCAGGGCTGGACGCTAACACCACCTCAACGGCCTGGGGATTGACGCCAATAGGGCCTTCGGCCAGAACCCTATTTATGTAGAAAACCATGCAAACCAAGCTTCTATACATGCAATATGTACATGGTACTATATTCACACTATCATCATGCAATACATACATTATTTATGTTCAATATAAACACATGCACACGTATTTATACTATTTTAATATCCACGTAAAATACGTACATACATACTCAACACAATATACACACATAAATACGAAAAATACGACGGAAATTCGAGGGTCTTACAGTTCGATCAGAATAAGAAAAGCAGACCGAAAACATTAGTGTTTTCTTCCAGTGGTAAGTGAATAAATAAGATGATTTGGGAAGCCAGTAAAGTGAAATTGTGGTCAAAGTTATGGTTTTGCCCACTGTTTGGTGTGATCAGAGTAGAGCAGCGGAAGGTGGTGGGTCCATAACCCACAAGTCAGACTGTTAAGTATGTGAATTCAGATATAGCAGAGTAATGGCTAACGGTGACAAGTGAATAATGGAATGGCACCAAGGAATTTGAGAGTTTATGCAAGGTATAGCACGACAGATCATCCGAAGGTAGCGGAAGAAAGTGAAAGGTTTTGAGCAAGGATAATGGCCCAGAAAGAAATGTTGCAAACACAACCCAGAAAATGTGGAAGCAGGTTGAGTCCAAGGAGATAAAGCGCCACCGGCAAGGTAGACTCGCTTATAGTTGAAAGATAAAGAAAGGGCAGAGTAGACTTGTAAATCAACAAATTTAGTCAGTGTAATGATTTGAAAGGCAAAAGCAGAAGAAGAGTATCCTATTTGCTCTGTATAAGGTTAAATTCTACTTAGATGGTAGTCCGGTTTATTATGATTGTTTGAATGTCGAGGATGACATTCTTTCTTAGATGATAGTAATGTAACGTCATGCATTTTTCAGATCCTCGCGGATACTTGTTTAGCGGTTTTGGTGGCCATTGTATGGCCCATTAGTTCATGTTTCAGGTGTTTGCACGCGGTTGTGAAGCTTGGTGGGCCGATAGTTGGGCCCAAAGTGCTTACAGGTCTTGTGCCTGTGAACGCGACAAGGGGTCGCGTTCATGTTGCCGCTGTTTGGCAATCTTCGTCTATATGGCTGCCGTGTGTCGCATGTGGGCAGTCATCTGACGTTAGCCTTGGAAGGCGACGACCCATGAGGCCGCGTTCAGGTCGCGATGGAGGTGCACGTCGCGATCCCAACCGCTGGACGTTTTAAAGAACTTTCAGCCGAACAGAGCTTTCATAAGCTCTGCTTGACCAAGAGGAGCTGCTACGGAGCTCTCTCGGGCGATTCGGCATTTTGGCGTGGATTTTGGCAAGCTTTCACCGCGGGAGGACGTCGTGTGGATCGGGGGAGACGCCGTGCCGTGTCTGGTTTTCGTGTTCTTCACAGAGGTAGGGAGAATCCACCTAGCATAGTTTCGTGGATTGCATGAATTGCATGTTTAATTGGTTTTTGGCGTTAAGAACAGTAGATACCATGTTAGGGTATTCATTAAAGCATGAAAACTTTAAATTAAACATGTTTTGCATAATTTGTGGTAGTAATCCGGAGTGAGCAGTCTGGGTTAGGGTTTCTGCCTGCGAAGGCAACGGAACCCCCTATCGCGACGAGGTCACGACAGGCCGACCCGTCGCATTAATATGTGCGATTGCAACATGTCGGGGTGTCGCAATTTGAAAACGACAGACCCTTCTGTCACGACCAGGTCATGACAGGCCGACCCGTCGCGTTGGGGTTTTCTAACACGACACATCGGGGTGTCGTGATCTGAAGGCGACAGTACCCTATGTTGCTACCTCAGTCGTGAGATCTTTTTGTGTATGTTTTGAAGGTACGATTATCCGATTATTTGTCAAGCGTTGTGCATGGCACCGGCTAGAGGTGTGTTGGCACTTGTAGCACTTGTAGATTAAGTTGCTCACGAGGTGAGCATGTTTTTAAGTGGTTAGTGTCATTTGTGTTGTGGTGTTTACGTGGTTTGGGTGTGTGCATGGCACACACATTGCCATGGTGTAACTTTTATGATACATCGTGATGGTTGGGTAGTGAGGTTCTACCGTGAACCTAGCCTCAGTCATGTAACATCTTTTATAGGTTGATAAAGATGGTTTAATTAGTGTTGTTTGAGGAAAACTAAGGGTAGTGTATGATTATTATACATTGTGTTTATGTGGCTAAGGAGGTCATGAGATGACCCATGACAGGCCGAGTTGTAATGTTTAATGTGATTTATGGATATGTCTGTGTAGGTAGCTTGTGGGTCACGAGTGACCAAGACAGTGACCCTTCACATGTACTAGTTTGTGATAAAGAGTAAATGTATGTATATAAATATCGTGGTTTGAGCTTGCCGAGTTTGGTGGTCCGGCGTCCGTTCCGGAATACCTCTGTAGTCAGGTACCCCAAGTTATGTGTGAGCCAGGCATGTGTGTTGGTTGTGCTCGGGGTTGTCCTAGTACTTGTGTTGTACCGTTGAGGTCTGTGTTGTCTGTCCTAGACACCTCAGTCCTGTGTTTGAATTGTACGTCTGGCTATGGGAAGATGATAGAGGGCAACGACTTATGTTTGTTGGTGTGCAGTCGCTTGTAGTGCGCTCGTAGTTGGGGGTACGAACACCAGTATTCGACACTGGTCCTCAGCTAGTCCTGTTTTCCAGTGCCTCACTTTAGGGAGCTTAGGCTAGAGTCCTTAAAGGTGTCAGGCATGGGCCTGCAGTTGTGCGTGGTCTGTAGGTGTGGTGTTGGTTGGTCTCCACTGTTCTTTGGCTTGTGCTTGTGGAGCGGCAGTTGCACCTTTCGTCCTTGACTGCGAGATTGAGAGATAGTTCTTGTGTTGTGTTGTTCGGGTTGGATACTGGCGTCATGAACCAGTAGTCCATTCCCGTTTAGTGGCATCATTCCTTTCCGACTCGCGCTTTGCCTGTGGTGTGGGCTTGTGAGTGTTGACTCACCATTGTGGTTTAACTGGTTGTGGTGTGCCCTGGTGTTGGCATGGTTTTATTGTGGTTGGTGAGCGGTGACTCACTAGTTGTGGTTTAATCCGTGTGGTGTGTCCATCATTGGCACATGTGTTAAGGTGTTGCCCGTGGTGGAGTGCCTTGTGGTGGCACGGGTTTGGTTGTGGTTTCCGTGATGGTACCTCATGGTAGTTGGTACCTATACCCTATGTGGGTAGTGCTTTGTGGTGGTACGTTGTGTACCAGTCTTTTTAGGTGTTGAAGTAGTGGTCATGTGGTGTGACCTATCACTCGTTGTGTTTTACCCTTCCTCGAGCAAGATTGTGATTATGGTTTTAGTGTGTGATGGATTGACTCGTTGTAGCCCGTCCTACTACCTTATGTGTGCCTTTTGATATATCTTTGTTTGGGGTAGAATCGACTTGCTCTTGGTTAGCAGTCCCGTTACCCATGTGTTAAGGTTCGCCTGTGAAGCTTGTAGCCTAGGCAGTAGTTTGCCTGTGTGGCTTGTAGCTTAGGCGACCAGTCGTTGAAATAATGTGCCTGTGAGGCTTGCGGCCTAGGCATTTCAGTTGTTGAGAAAACTAGTTGTGTTGTACTAGTCCTGTCATTCTGAGGAATATGTATTTGTTTATGAATTACCGTTTAAGCTGTTATTAATTATAAATGTTGTGAGCATGCCATGGTTTGGCCATTTGAGTTGCTAGTGAGACCCTCTGGGGTGAGGTTCTTTAGTGTTGCGTGTTGTTTTGGGTGGTCCCCTACTGAGCCTGTGACTTGTTGAGGCTCACTCCTCTACAGTTCTTTTAGGGCTTGCCTTTTGTTTAACTTGTGGAGACGTTGTGGCAGACTTGTACCACCACTAGTTGAGTTGTAGTCGTGTTTTGTGAGCTTGTGCTCCCTCGGGGTATGCCCTAGGTAGTTGTACTTTTTAATTGGACATGTAATAATGTATTGGGATAGTTGTACAATGTGTCTTATACTATAGTTGTTGTCTTTTATATTCTTACTGGACACTTGTGCGTGATATCCCTTACGAGACTTCAGTCCGTTCGCGGGAGGCGGATCTAGATATGGAGCCTTAATGGGCATAAGTATCTAGGGCCATCACAGTTGGAATCAGAGCATGGTCCAGTTATAATATAAAAAGACATTGAGGGTACAATGTCCCAAGACATGGTTTAATGTCCACTGCTAGTAGTCAGTATGTGGTTTTATGTGATCTCCTGTGTGATTTTCACGAGAGCTTTTGGTATGAGAATTGTGTGTTTTTGTTTGTTAAACTGGCAGTTGTTAGAAATGGCAGAAAAATGGCACGATTATTGGTACAATTAGTGTGGTCACATTAAAATGCCAGTTTGTGATTAAAATATAATTATTTAAAAGGTTCTCAGTTATAGAAATAAAGGGATTGGTGAATTCAGTTATGGAAACTAGTGAAAGTGTTTTAATGAGGACTAGAGTTAGTAGAGATAGGTATAGGGTAATGATGTGATGGAATGGCAGAAGAAATAGCATTATGATGCAGAATAGTGCAGTGTGATCAGAATTGTTAAATGCATGAGTTGCGGCGGAGAACTTTGGCAGAAGTAGTTAATGTATTTGAGAATTGTGTGGATAGATATTATGAAGTGGCATGATTAAGTAATGTGTCAGGTTTGAAATGATTAAGTGAGGTAGTCCAGCTTAAGATGTGGTATTAGCAAACAGATGAACAGTAATGTGTGGCAGTCAGATGAAGTGTGTATTTGTGACTAGAAAAGGGTGCAGTAAAGAGTTTCAGAATAGTGTTGTTATGAATAATGATGATAATGGAAAGATTGATACAGAGATTCGTGTAAGTACATACAGAGATGAGAAGTTGGGTAAAGAAAGAATAAAAAAAGAACAGCATGTAGTCAGATTTTTCTGAGAATTTCATAAGGAAGATGTTCACTTGGTAAGTGGCAGTGGGTAAGGATTTCATAGAAGGATTACACAGGATTACAGTGTTAAAGATAAGAGCAGTAATGCTAGCATTTATGTGCAATTTATGGGCATAGGAAAGTAAATTTTGTGCCAGAGGCAGATTAAGGTCAAGGCAAGGTAAATTGTGAATGGACATTGTGAGTGAGATGTAATAGTGGAATTGTTTGTATTCAGTAGCAGATCAGTAATGTGGAATAGAGGAGTCAGGCAGACGCATATATTGTGTTTGAAGGAAATAGTTTCAGTTTATGGCTATGGCAGTATTTTAAAAAGAAAGATTGTAGTGAAAGTGGCACAGTGAGATTAATCAGTTAGCAGAATAGTTAAGAGGAATGCTTTACAAAAATGAAATTATGCTATTGGTAGAAAAATTAAAGTTCAGTATTATTAAATAGATGAAGAATATGGCAGATTATAGAGTAGTGATAATCAGTTGAATGAAGGAATGTGCACCAGGTATTTGTGTAAACAGTAAGCAGCAAGGTGATCCAGATGAACGAATGGGTTTTGTATAAGAATGTCTCCAAAGTTTAATGTAAAGGTCACAGCAGAACAGTTAAAGAATAGTGAGAAGATTAAGAGGTGGCAAAGCAAAACCAAAAGATAAGGAGAGGCATGATCAGTTTAGCAGCAAGGAATTTTGAATAAGATGACATTGAGTAGTTTTCTCTTGATAATAGTGT
This sequence comes from Colocasia esculenta, assembly GCA_014218235.1. Taxonomy (NCBI): domain Eukaryota; kingdom Viridiplantae; phylum Streptophyta; class Magnoliopsida; order Alismatales; family Araceae; genus Colocasia; species Colocasia esculenta. Next base: position 24,376,776 of record CM024754.1, on the reverse strand, counting down.
GGCAGCAGTGGGAATAGAAATTGTAAAAAGATATGAGTTTGGTTTGCTGAGTTAGTCAGAAAATATTGTCTGAAGTGAGGAAAGCATATAAAAAGTAAAGTATGTTAGTAGTGATATGGTAAAATTCAGAATTCAGTGTGGTACAACAATAGTTGAAAGTAGAATCCGAGCAGGGTCAGTTAAGCAGTGTAATTATGAGATAAGAAAAGTGCAACGTTAGCATGTGAATACGAATTAAGGTAAGATGTGTTGACAGTGGTATGCCAGAATTTAGAGTTAAGCAGATGGTTCGATCAAAATAAGAAAAGCAGACTGAAAACATTAGTGTTTTCTTCCAGTGGTAAGTGAATAAATAAGATGATTTGGGAAGCCAGTAAAGGTGAAATTGTGGTCAAAGTTATGGTTTTGCCCAGTGTTGGTGTGATCAGAGTAGAGCAGCGGAAGGGTGGTGGGTCCATAACGCACAAGTCAGACAGTTAAGTATGTGAATGCAAATAAAGCAGAGTATGGCTAACGGTGACAAGTGAATATTGCAATGGCACCAAGGAATTTGAGAGTTATGCAAGGTATAGCATGATAGAACATCTGAAGGTAGCGAAAGAAAGTTAAAGGTTTTGAGCAAGGATAATGGCTCAGAAAGAAATGTTGCAAACACAGCCCAGAAAATGTGGAAGTAGGTTGAGTCCAAAGAGATAAAGCGCCACCGGCAAGGTAGACTCGCTTACAGTTGAAAGATAAAGAAAGGGCAGAGTAGACTGTGAATCATCAAATTTAGTCAGTGTAAATGATTGGAAAGGCAAAAGCAGAAGAAGAGTATCCTATTTGCTCTGTATAAGGTTTAATTCTACTTAGATGGTAGTCCGGTTTATTATGATTTGTTTTGAATGTCGAGGATGACATTCTTTCTTAGATGATAGTAATGTAACGTCATGCATTTTTCAGATCCTCGCGGATACTTGTTTAGCGGTTTTGGTGGCCATTGTATGGCCATTAGTTCATGTTTCAGGTGTTTGCACGCGGTTGTGAAGCTTGGTGGGCCGATAGTTGGGCCCAAAGTGCTTACAGGTCTTGTGCCTGTGAACGCGACAAGGGGTCGCGTTCATGTTGCCGCTGTTTGGCAATCTTCGTCTATATGGCTGCCGTGTGTCGCATGTGGGCAGTCATCTGACGTTAGCCTTGGGAAGGCGACGACCCATGAGGCCGCGTTCAGGTCGCGATGGAGGTGCACGTCGCGATCCCAACCGCTGGACGTTTTAAAGAACTTTCAGCCGAACAGAGCTTTCATAAGCTCTGCTTGACCAAGAGGAGCTGCTACGGAGCTCTCTCGGGCGATTCGGCATTTTGGCGTGGATTTTGGCAAGCTTTCACACCGCGAGGACGTCGTGTGGATCGGGGGAGACGCCGTGCCGTGTCTGGTTTTCGTGTTCTTCACAGAGGTAGGGAGAATCCACCTAGCATAGTTCGTGGATTGCATGAATTGCATGTTTAATTGGTTTTTGGCGTTAAGAACAGTAGATACCATGTTAGGGTATTCATTAAAGCATGAAAACTTTAAATTAAACATGTTTGCATAATTTGTGGTAGTAATCCGGAGTGAGCAGTCTGGGTTAGGGTTTCTGCCTGCGAAGGCAACGGAACCCCCTATCGCGACGAGGTCACGACAGGCCGACCCGTCGCATTAATATGTGCGATTGCAACATGTCGGGGTGTCGCAATTTGAAAACGACAGACCCTTCTGTCACGACCAGGTCATGACAGGCCGACCCGTCGCGTTGGGGTTTTCTAACACGACACATCGGGGTGTCGTGATCTGAAGGCGACAGTACCCTATGTTGCTACCTCAGTCGTGAGATCTTTTTGTGTATGTTTTGAAGGTACGATTATCCGATTATTTGTCAAGCGTTGTGCATGGCACCGGCTAGAGGTGTGTTGGCACTTGTAGCACTTGTAGATTAAGTTGCTCACGAGGTGAGCATGTTTTTAAGTGGTTAGTGTATCATTTGTGTTGTGGTGTTTACGTGGTTTGGGTGTGTGCATGGCACACACATTGCCATGGTGTAACTTTTATGATACATCGTGATGGTTGGGTAGTGAGGTTCTACCGTGAACCTAGCCTCAGTCATGTAACATCTTTTATAGGTTGATAAAGATGGTTTAATTAGTGTTGTTTGAGGAAAACTAAGGGTTAGTGTATGATTATTATACATTGTGTTTATGTGGCTAAGGAGGTCATGAGATGACCCATGACAGGCCGAGTTGTAATGTTTAATGTGATTTATGGATATGTCTGTGTAGGTTAGCTTGTGGGTCACGAGTGACCAAGACCAGTGACCCTTCACATGTACTAGTTTGTGATAAAGAGTAAATGTATGTATATAAATATCGTGGTTTGAGCTTGCCGAGTTTGGTGGTCCGGCGTCCGTTCCGGAATACCTCTGTAGTCAGGTACCCCAAGTTATGTGTGAGCCAGGCATGTGTGTTGGTTGTGCTCGGGGTTTGTCCTAGTACTTGTGTTGTACCGTTGAGGTCTGTGTTGTCTGTCCTAGACACCCTCAGTCCTGTGTTTGAATTGTACGTCTGGCTATGGGAAAGATGATAGAGGGCAACGACTTATGTTTGTTGGTGTGCAGTCGCTTGTAGTGCGCTCGTAGTTGGGGGTACGAACACCAGTATTCGACACTGGTCCTCAGCTAGTCCTGTTTTCCAGTGCCTCACTTTAGGGAGCTTAGGCTAGAGTCCTAAAGGTGTCAGGCATGGGCCTGCAGTTGTGCGTGGTCTGTAGGTGTGGTGTTGGTTGGTCTCCACTGTTCTTTGGCTTGTGCTTGTGGAGCGGCAGTTGCACCTTCGTCCTTGACTGCGAGATTGAGAGATAGTTCTTGTGTTGTGTTGTTCGGGTTGGATACTGGCGTCATGAACCAGTAGTCCATTCCCGTTTAGTGGCATCATTCCTTTCCGACTCGCGCTTTGCCTGTGGTGTGGGCTTGTGAGTGTTGACTCACCATTGTGGTTTAACTGGTTGTGGTGTGCCCTGGTGTTGGCATGGTTTTATTGTGGTTGGTGAGCGGTGACTCACTAGTTGTGGTTTAATCCGTGTGGTGTGTCCATCATTGGCACATGTGTTAAGGTGTTGCCCGTGGTGGAGTGCCTTGTGGTGGCACGGGTTTGGTTGTGGTTTCCGTGATGGTACCTCATGGTAGTTGGTACCTATACCCTATGTGGGTAGTGCTTTGTGGTGGTACGTTGTGTACCAGTCTTTTTAGGTGTTGAAGTAGTGGTCATGTGGTGTGACTATCACTCGTTGTGTTTTACCCTTCCTCGAGCAAGATTGTGATTATGGTTTTAGTGTGTGATGGATTGACTCGTTGTAGCCCGTCCTACTACCTTATGTGTGCCTTTTGATATATCTTTGTTTGGGGTAGAATCGACTTGCTCTTGGTTAGCAGTCCCGTTACCCATGTGTTTAAGGTTCGCCTGTGAAGCTTGTAGCCTAGGCAGTAGTTTGCCTGTGTGGCTTGTAGCTTAGGCGACCAGTCGTTGAAATAATGTGCCTGTGAGGCTTGCGGCCTAGGCATTTCAGTTGTTGAGAAAACTAGTTGTGTTGTACTAGTCCTGTCATTCTGAGGATATGTATTGTTTATGAATTACCGTTTAAGCTGTTATTAATTATAAATGTTGTGAGCATGCCATGGTTTGGCCATTTGAGTTGCTAGTGAGACCCTCTGGGGTTGAGGTTCTTTAGTGTTGCGTGTTGTTTTGGGTGGTCCCCTACTGAGCCTGTGACTTGTTGAGGCTCACTCCTCTACAGTTCTTTTCAGGGCTTGCCTTTTGTTTAACTTGTGGAGACGTTGTGGCAGACTTGTACCACCACTAGTTGAGTTGTAGTCGTGTTTTGTGAGCTTGTGCTCCCTCGGGGTATGCCCTAGGTAGTTGTACTTTTTAATTGGACATGTAATAATGTATTGGGATAGTTGTACAATGTGTCTTATACTATAGTTGTTGTCTTTTATATTCTTACTGGACACTTGTGCGTGATATCCCTTACGAGACTTCAGTCCGTTCGCGGGAGGCGGATCTAGATATGGAGCCTTAATGGGCATAAGTATCTAGGGCCATCACAGTTGGAATCAGAGCATGGTCCAGTTATAATATAAAAAGACATTGAGGGTACAATGTCCCAAGACATGGTTTAATGTCCACTGCTAGTAGTCAGTATGTGGTTTTATGTGATCTCCTGTGTGATTTTCACGAGAGCTTTTGGTATGAGAATTGTGTGTTTTTGTTTGTTAAACTGGCAGTTGTTAGAAATGGCAGAAAAATGGCACGATTATTGGTACAATTAGTGTGGTCACATTAAAATGCCAGTTTGTGATTAAAATATAATTATTTAAAAGGTTCTCAGTTATAGAAATTAAAGGGATTGGTGAATTCAGTTATGGAAACTAGTGAAAGTGTTTTAATGAGGACTAGAGTTAGTAGAGATAGGTATAGGGTAATGATGTGATGGAATGGCAGAAGAAATAGCATTATGATGCAGAATAGTGCAGTGTGATCAGAATGTTAAATGCATGAGTTGCGGCGGAGAACTTTGGCAGAAGTAGTTAATGTATTTGAGAATTGTGTGGATAGATATTATGAAGTGGCATGATTAAGTAATGTGTCAGGTTTGAAATGATTAAGTGAGGTAGTCCAGCTTAAGATGTGGTATTAGCAAACAGATGAACAGTAATGTGTGGCAGTCAGATGAAGTGTGTATTTGTGACTAGAAAAGGGTGCAGTAAAGAGTTTCAGAATAGTGTTGTTATGAATAATGATGATAATGGAAAGATTGATACAGAGATTCGTGTAAGTACATACAGAGATGAGAAGTTGGGTAAAGAAAGAATAAAAAAAGAACAGCATGTAGTCAGATTTTTCTGAGAATTTCATAAGGAAGATGTTCACTTGGTAAGTGGCAGTGGGTAAGGATTTCATAGAAGGATTACACAGGATTACAGTGTTAAAGATAAGAGCAGTAATGCTAGCATTTATGTGCAATTTATGGGCATAGGAAAGTAATTTTGTGCCAGAGGCAGATTAGGTCAAGGCAAGGTAAATTGTGAATGGACATTGTGAGTGAGATGTAATAGTGGAATTGTTTGTATTCAGTAGCAGATCAGTAATGTGGAATAGAGGAGTCAGGCAGACGCATATATTGTGTTTGAAGGAAATAGTTTCAGTTTATGGCTATGGCAGTATTTTAAAAAGAAAGATTGTAGTGAAAGTGGCACAGTGAGATTAATCAGTTAGCAGAATAGTTAAGAGGAATGCTTTACAAAAATGAAATTATGCTATTGGTAGAAAAATTAAAGTTCAGTATTATTAAATAGATGAAGAATATGGCAGATTATAGAGTAGTGATAATCAGTTGAATGAAGGAATGTGCACCAGGTATTTGTGTAAACAGTAAGCAGCAAGGTGATCCAGATGAACGAATGGTTTTGTATAAGAATGTCTCCCAAGTTTAATGTAAAGGTCACAGCAGAACAGTTAAAGAATAGTGAGAAGATTAAGAGGTGGCAAAGCAAAACCAAAAGATAAGGAGAGGCATGATCAGTTTAGCAGCAAGGAATTTTGAATAAGATGACATTGAGTATGTTTTCTCTTGATAATAGTGTGGCAGCAGTGGGAATAGAAATTGTAAAAAGATATGAGTTTGGTTTGCTGAGTTAGTCAGAAAATATTGTCTGAAGTGAGGAAAGCATATAAAAAGTAAAGTATGTTAGTAGTGATATGGTAAAATTCAGAATTCAGTGTGGTACAACAATAGTTGAAAGTAGAATCCGAGCAGGGTCAGTTAAGCAGTGTAATTATGAGATAAGAAAAGTGCAACGTTAGCATGTGAATACGAATTAAGGTAAGATGTGTTGACAGTGGTATGCCAGAATTTAGAGTTTAAGCAGATGGTTCGATCAAAATAAGAAAAGCAGACTGAAAACATTAGTGTTTTCTTCCAGTGGTAAGTGAATAAATAAGATGATTTGGGAAGCCAGTAAAGGTGAAATTGTGGTCAAAGTTATGGTTTTGCCCAGTGTTTGTGTGATCAGAGTAGAGTAGCGGAAGCGTGGTGGGTCCATAACGCACAAGTCAGACAGTTAAGTATGTGAATGCAAATAAAGCAGAGTAATGGCTAACGGTGACAAGTGAATATTGCAATGGCACCAAGGATTTGAGAGTTTATGCAAGGTATAGCATGATAGAACATCTGAAGGTAGCGAAAGAAAGTTAAAGGTTTTGAGCAAGGATAATGGCTCAGAAAGAAATGTTGCAAACACAGCCCAGAAAATGTGGAAGTAGGTTGAGTCCAAAGAGATAAAGCGCCACCGGCAAGGTAGACTCGCTTACAGTTGAAAGATAAAGAAAGGGCAGAGTAGACTTGTGAATCATCAAATTTAGTCAGTGTAAATGATTGGAAAGGCAAAAGCAGAAGAAGAGTATCCTATTTGCTCTGTATAAGGTTTAAATTCTACTTAGATGATAGTCCGGTTTATTATGATTTGTTTTGAATGTCGAGGACGACATTCTTTCTTAGATGATAGTGATGTAACGTCGCGTGTTTTTGGATCCTCACGGATCCTTGTTTAGCGGGTTTGGTGCCCAGTCTATGGCCCATTAGTTCATGTTTCAGGTGTTTGCACGCGGTTGTGAGGCTTGGTGGGCCGACAGTTGGGCCCAAAGCGCTCACAGGTCTTGTACCTGTGAACGTGACAAGGGGTCGCATCTCATTCTGAATGCGACGGCCCTGGGGTCACGTTTGATGACCAGTCTGTTCCCATGTAATTTTAATTAATTACATATGCTTTTTAGTGATTAACAAAACTTCATCAATAATCTCTAACATATTTCATAAATCTTAAGTACAGGAAAATTACCATGGTCAATCAAGTCAATGTTGTTAAGTATTGTCTTACTGAAGCTTTAATCTTTTCAGAATGATATTTCTCTAAGTCCACATCGACTTCTGCTGAAAATCATAACAATTTCATATAGTTTTTAACGATTTCCTTGTAAGACTAGAAAGTCATGTTGTTTCAATCAAGTCGATTCTGCAACGATTCTATAAGTCATCGTAACGATTTCTTTAAAGCTCGTAACGACTTGCCTGTCGCAACGATTCTATAAGTCATCGTAACGTTTTCTTTAAAGCTCGTAACGACTTGTCTGTCGCAACGATTCTATAAGTCATCATAACGATTTCTTTAAAGCTCGTAACGACTTGCCTGTCGCAACGATTCTATAAGTCATCGTAATGATTTCTTTAAAGCTCATAATGACTTGCCTGTCGCAACGATTCTATAAGTCATCGCAACGATTTCTTTAGAACTCGCAACGACTTGCTCTCCGTAACGATTCTTAGGTAATCATAACGATTTCTTTAGAACTCGCAACGACTTGCTCGCCGTAATGATTTCTTAAGTAAATCATAACGATTTCTTTAGAACTCGCAACGACTTGCTTTGCGTAATTAATTCTTTAAACGCTCATAACGATTTGCTTTACGCAACGATTTCTTTAGCGCTCACAACGATTTGCTTTGCGCAATGATTCTTTAAGCGCTCATAATGATTTGCTTTACACAACGATTTCTTTAGCGCTCACAACGATTGGCTTCACGCAACGATTTCTTTAAGGGCTCATAACGATTTGCCTTGCGCAACGATTTCTTTAAGCGCTCATAATGATTTACTTTACGCAACGATTTCTTTAGCGCTCATAACGATTTGCTCTCTATAATGACTTATTAGTATTCATAACGATTTCATAAGTCATATAGGCAACGACTTCATGGTTTATATCAACTTGACACTTATCTTATCTCTTGAAGCGTTGACTAGTCAAAGTCCACTTTTATCTCTCTGACACTCCTACATTTATGAGATCTGAACATACCTCTACATGCATGCAGACGATATCATCCATTACAGTGCATCTTCTGTCAATATCTTTTAGAAAACTATTTAGCATTGCTATTTTGGTGAATATTCTTATCACATTACTGACAACTAAAGACAGCCTACCTATCTACTGTTCTAGCATTTAATTTATGCAGGGTCCTAAAGACGTTCTGTCATACAACGTTGGACCATACAGACGGCAGAAGACATTATCTCTTTACGTGCTCAAGTGGATAAAAGATTGTTGAAGCTTCCAAGGGTCAAGCAGTCAACGACTACCAATCTAAGGACAACAGTTACTTCAACGGATGAATTTCAAAAGAAGATATAAAAATAAAGACAGAAGAGAAGATCAGATATACAATGTAGAGACGCTCATTCAAGTCATTCAAATCTTCTGCTAGAATTCTAAGAGCCAACAAGTTCTTTCCTCTCGTGTTGCTCTGCTCTCCACTCTATAGTGAAAAATCTTGAGAGAGCTTGTGTAGTTCTGAGAGTGTGCTTAGCTTAGATTCTTTGCTCTCAGTGCGTGTTGCTTCAGATCTTGGCTTGTTAAAAGCTTGATCTTATTCCATTCTCTTATGCTGTGTCCCTTCAGCTGTGAAGGAAGACCTGGTGGTATCCAGGGTGCTGTTCCCTCAGTTGTGAATGAAGACCTGGTGGGGTATCCAGGGTGTTGTTATTCCCTTCGAGTGTGAAGGAAGACCAGCTGAGCTGGGTGTTGTAGCGTCCTTGGGGGGACTGTACCCTAGTTAGTGAAATCCTGAGTGGTTGCTCAGGGACTAGACGTAGGACTCCTAAGGAGAGGAGGTCCGAACCAGGATAATCCTTTGTGTCGTGTGATTGATGTTTGAACTAACAGTCACTAACCTTCATCGAAGAACGTTTTGTGAATGTTTTTATTATAGGTATCATCTAGATTTATTTTAAAAGACCCATTCACCCCCCCTCTGGGCTCGTCAATTGGGAACAAGTGGTATCAGAGCGAGTCTCTTCGACAAAGAAAGGATCCAACGATCTAAAGAGTAAAGATCCATGGCAGCCCAAAGTCACAACAAATGTCAGTCTGTCAATCGACCACCACATTGTGATGGAGAGGATTACACTTACTGGAATACAAGAATGGAGTACTTTCTGCAAGGCCACGATTATCAGATATGGTCCATAGTGGAAGAAGGCGATCTTCTAGTCACAAATGAGAAAGCTCAGTGGACAGCCGACGATAGGAAGAAGATCTCGCAGAATTGTAAAGCAAAGAGTATTTTGTGCTGTGCCCTAGTAAAAAGGAGTTCAACAGAGTTTCAGCCTGCAAATCCGCAATGGAAATGTGGGAAAAGCTCAGAATCACCTATGAAGGCACAGATAAGGTAAAGGAAACAAGAATAGATATTCTTGTAGCACAATACGAAAGATTTCAAATGCAATCAAGTGAGTCCATTACCCAAATGTTCAGTAGATTTACAGATATTACAAATGGGCTAGCTGGACTAAGAAAGACCTATGAAATGGGAGATATAGTTAGAAAGATTCTTAGATCTTTACCATCCTCATGGACCCCAAAAGTAATAGCCATTGAAGAAGCTAATGATCTAAAAAGGATGTCTTTAGAAAAGCTCATCGGGTCCCTCATGGCCCATGAGATCAATATGGAAAGGCTAGGAGAGTCCTCCAGTAGAAAGAAACACTCAATGCCTTAAAAGCTGAAGAAGATTCACCAGAGGTAAGCTTAGATGAGAGTGAAAGTGATGGACAATGAAAATGAGGAAGCAATGCTCTCTAGAAGACTGCAGCGAATTCTGGCCAAGAAGAAGAAGTTCCAGTCTGGAAGAAGGCACTTCAAAAGAATAAGGACTTCAAGAGATCAGATGGAAAGGATGTGAAGAAAGGAGAACCCATCTGCTATAAAAGTAAGAAACCAGGACACATCAAAGCTGAGTGTCCAAAGATCAAGAAGCCGAAGCTCAGAAGAAAGATAGCTCCAAGAAATTTAGAAAGTATAAAAAGAAGGTGATGGCAGCAGCATGGGAAAACAGTAGTGACTCAAACAGTGAGTCAAGCTCCTGCAGCGATGAAGAAGAAGCCAATCTGGCTTTCATGGCAAATACCGAAGACAAGGTAACTTCTGACTCTTCTTTTGATTCATGTAATGACTCTGATTCAGATAATTAGAGGAAGCATTTAATGAACTTTATGATAAATATAAATAATAACTAAACTGTTAAAAGCAAGTAAGAAAAATAATACTTGTTTAGAAAACACTAACTCTGATCTGAAAACAGAAAATGAAGAACTAGAAAAACAAATAACTGAACTTAAAAGAAGGAATAAACTACTATGTGAAGATTTAAAAGATAAAAATAACAAATAATAAAATTAGAAAAACAAGTGTAGATGAATTAAGAAAGAAATAAAAACTTAAATGAAGAAAATGATAAATTATCAAGCACACTAGAAAAATTCACAAATGGTTCATTAGTATTAAAGGAGCTAGACGTTCAGGAAAGAAGAAAGATGGTGTAGGATACACACCACCAGAAAATGCAGAAACAATAATTCCACCTAAAGTATATCCGACTCCAAAATTTGTTCCTGAACAAGATATAGCCTATAAAGCTAATTTTAAATATATTGAAAGAGTAACAAAAACATCTTGTTGTAGTCATTGCAATAGGTTAGGTCACATAAAAACCTCATGTCCAATAAGACATAAGAAATGGGTAAAAAAAAGAAAAATGATGATGCTAACCCATCAGGACCCAAAAGAATTTAGGTACCTAAAACTTGATGGTTTTATTTCAGGTTAACCCTCGAGCATCCAAATCGTATTTGGATAGTGGGTGCTCAAGGTACATGTCAGGAAACCAGAAGTTGTTCACTCATCTCTAAGATGAAGAAGGAACAGTCACTTATGGAGATAATGGAAAAGGAACTGTGTTAGGTAGTGGCTCCGTGAACAGTAAAGGAAAAACAATTATAGAGGATGTGTTGTTGGTCAAAGGATTGAAGCATAATCTTATCAGCATCAGCCAACTGTGTGACAGAGGCCATCAGATCAAAATTCAAGAATCAAAATGCAGCATACTAATGGATGGAGCAGTCATCTTTGAAGCAAACAGAGAAAAGAATTTATATGTGCTCTATCTTGAGGAACTCAAAGAACAAAATGTCTGTCTGGCAGCAAATAAAGATAAGTCTACTGAATTATGGCACAAACGTCTAGGACATTGCAGTATAGATGGCATGAGAAAATTGCTGAAGAAAAATCTTGTGGAAGGTCTACCAAAGGTCAGTGCAAAAATGGAAGATATCTGTAGACCTTGTGCTAAGGGAAAGCACACAAGAGCTCCTTCAAGTCAAAGATGGTGGTAACCACCTCAAAACCCTTAGAGCTCCTTCATATGGATCTATTGTGGTCAATGAGGACTACTAGTCTTGGAGGAAAGAACTTTGGATTTGTCATAGTCGATGACTATTCAAGATTCACATGGGTATCATTCCTGGAGCATAAAGATGACACATTCGAAAACTTTGTTAGTTTCAGCAAGAAAGTCCAGAAGGATCAGAAGTTCAGCATTGTTTCTATCCGATCAGATCATAGTGGTGAATTTCAGAATGAAAAATTTGCTAAGTTCTGTGAAGATCAAGGAATTGAGCATAATTTCTCAGCACCAAGGACACCACAGCAAAATGGAATTACTGAGAGAAAGAATAGAACCCTATTGGATATGGCAAGAACTATGCTATCTGAATATGATCTGCCAATATACTTTTGAGCTGAAGCAGTCAACATAGCAAGCTACATCATCAACAGAGTGATGATCAGGCCAATTCTAAAGAAGACTGCATATGAACTGTTCAAAGGAAAGAAACCAAGGATCAGTCATTTCAGATCCTTTGGATGTCCATGCTTATACACAACAACGGCAAGCGAGATATTGGTAAGTTGGATGCTAAATCCGATGAAGGTATCTTCATGGGGTACACCTCTAAACCCAAAGGCTATAGAGTATTTAATAAACGTACATTATTAATTGAACAATCTGTACATATTATCTTTGATGAAACTAACCTTCCTTGAGAAAGGAAGAATAGTGATAATGATGATGCAGATGTACTGTCCAAGAAACTGAAGAATACATCAATTGAGGACAAGGATGATCCACCACTGGAAGACATGCAACAAAAGAAATTACACATGAAAATCTTCCAAAGGAGTGGAGATATAAGAAAGATCACCCACTCAAAAATGTTATTGGTGATCCATCTGTAGGGGTAAGAACAAGAGGTAATTCCTTGTGATTACCTAGCTTTTGTTTCTCAAATAGAGCCTAGGACAGTCAATGAAGCACTTACTGATGAATTTGGATAATAGCCATGCAAGATGAACTAAATCAGTTCAAGAGAAACCAAGTATGGTCACTTGTTCCTAGACCATCAGACCATCCAGTCATTGGCACCAAATGGGTGTTCAGAAATAAACTGGATGAAACTGGTGTAATCTAAGAAACAAGGCCAGATTGGTAGCTCAAGGTTATTCTCAAGAGGAAGGCATAGATTTCGATGAAACCTATGCACCTCTAGCTAGACTTGAGGCTATTAGAATACTACTTGCATATGCATCAGCATTAGATTTAAAACTATTGCAAATGGATGTCAAATCTGCATTCTAAATGGTTTCATAAAAGAGGAAGTTTATGTGGAACAACCCCGGGTTTTGATGACACAGAATTTCCTAATCATGTTTCAAACTTCATAAGGCATTATATGGTTAAAACAAGCACCTAGAGCCTGGAATGAAAGACTTAGTTCATTTCTTTTAAACCATGGTTTTAGTAGATGTCAAGTAGATCACTCTTTTCATAAAGTCAAAGGTCAAACACATACTACTGGTTCAAATTTATGTAGATGATATTATTTTTGGTTCTACTGATGAATCCATTTGCAAGTATTTTGAAAAGTTGATGCAGGGAGAATTTGAAATGAGCATGATGGGAGAACTAATTACTTCCTTGGATTACAAATCAAATGGAAAGGAAGGAACTCACATCTGTCAAGCCAAGTACACAAAAGAGCTCCTGAAGAAGTTTGGATTCGAAAATACCAAGCCACTGTCAACACTAATGAGCGCATCAACGAGGATGGACATTGACAAAGATGGTAAGAAAGTAGATCAGAAGATCTACAGAGGTATGATATGTTCACTACTCTATTTGACAGCTAGTAGACCTGATATCTTATTTAGTGAATGCATGTGTGCTAGGTATCAAGCAGATCCTAGAGAATCACATTTATTTCTGTAAAAAAAATATTCTGATATTTAGCTAAAACTCATGACTTAGGTCTGTGGTATGCAAAATCTTGTGAAATCAGTTTAGTAGGATACTCCGATGCTGACTATGCTGGATGCAAAGTAGATAGAAAAAGCACCAGTGGTGGTTGTCAAATTCTTGCAGGATGTTTGATATCCTGGTCTTCAAAGAAACAAAATTCAGTGGCACTGTCTACAGCTGAAGTTGAGTACGTAGCTGCTGGAAGTTGCTGTACACAACTTTTATGGATGATAAAGCAACAACTTGAAGATTTTGGATTAAACATCAATCGATTCCACTATTGTGTGACAACACAGTGCCATTAATCTCCCCAAGAATCCAGTTCAACATTCAAGGACCAAGCATATTGAGGTTAGATATCATTTTATTCGTGATCATGTAGCAAATGGTAATATTGAATTATCTTTTATTGATACAAGTGGCCAGCTAGCAGACATCTTCACAAAAGCCTTACCTGAAGAGAGATTCACATCTCTTAGAAGGGAATTGGGCTTGTGCAATTTGTGAAAAGAGTCTTGTTAAAAACTGGCATATAAATTTTTCAGACTTAAACAATCTGTCTCTTCTTGGCTTTGAGCAAAAATAGCAATATTATCCCTCCTGGTCGCTCTTTTATTGAAGTCGGTTTGAATAGTCAAACTTGTTTATCGCTTTCTAACGCCTTTTGGCACCTCACTTTCCTCAGCGCATTTAATTATTCATAAAATCGATGAGAGAACGATTCGTATCCCATCCTCTACCTTTTCCCCCTTTCGTCTAGTTGCCTGAGCCGATGCCCTAACAATTTCGACATCGACTCTCTGCTAAGTTTGAAGCTTCGTTCATCTTCCCGCAAAATTTCTTGAGGGCTTTCACTCCTCCTTCCTTCTCAACCATCCAGAAAACTTCCTCAACGGATTCCATGGCCGCATCCATCGTTTTTGGGAGTTTGGGTGGCTACAGCGCCGAGTTTCTTGCTCCTGAGCAACAGGAAAGGTTCACCTTTGTGAAAACGAAAGTTGTGGAAATAAGGCAGTGGATACAGTAGATCTAGAAAAGAATGGCATGCTCAGTGTAGTTGAAGCTATGAACAGGATGAAGTGGATGGGAATCACCACCCTTTCCGAGGTAAGTTTTCCAGATCTCGTAAAGGCTTTTTATGTTTGTCTGAGAACAGAGGAAGACGGGTCCCTGATTTCATCGGCCAAGGGAACCCAGATTAAGATAGATCTGAGTTGTTACATTCGCTGTTTGGAGTAAAGTCATCCAAGCACAGTGGGGTTCACACTGTGGACGCTCAAGTTAAAGGTCTTGGTATTGTAGGACCGGGATTCAGATTGAATGATGGTAAATTAGACATTAACCAGTTGAATGCTTTCAACCGCCCTCTCCCTTTCATAGTCTGTCAGATTTTGGTTCCAAGAAGTGCCACTTTCTCCTCCTGTACCAAAGCAGACTCAGACATGATGTTCTGGGCCATACAGAACAAGGATATCATATGGCCACAGTGATGATTGAAAGGATGAAATTTGCCTGTGATCAAATTTGGGATACAAAGAGCAAGCTAAATGTCTCTTTGCCTTATGCTCATCTGCTTACCAAAGTTTTCAGGCATTTTGGTATTGATCTAACTGGAGTTGTAGTTGAAAAAATGGGCCAATCAATTAGGTCCAGAAATCTAAGGAAGAGTGGTTTCTCAGTGATCAATGGTGTCTGGTCTAAGACCTCAGTAGCAGAGGGAGAAGCCATCATAGGAGATATTCTTGATGTTTAGGAAGAAGCGGTAGAACAACCAGCAGCGGATCAGCATTAGCAGAACCACCAACTGTACCAGCAGAAGTTGTGCCAGCAGTACCAGCAGAATCAGTAGCAGCAGAACAAGAGCTGCAGAGCAAGTAGGGTCACCCCTTAATAATTGAATCTCACCCTCCAGAAGCTCCAGTAGGAGGAGCAGTGGTAGGTGCAGCAGACACTTTGTCCACCTCCATTGTTGCCTCGATCGTAAGAGAGGTAGTGGATTATGTTCTCACCATCCCAGTCACCTTAGAGACAGGTGGAAATGCAAGAGAAGAAGCTGTGGCATCCGGCCACATTGGAGATTCATTTGCAATACCAGTTCAGGAGGAGAAATCAGATGCTCCTGATAATATTATTTTGGAAGAGGATGCTCCCATTCAGGGGGAGCAAGAGACAATGGAAGAGGATGCCCCTACTCAGGGGGAGGGACATGTCAATACTCCAGTCTTTGATCCTAGAGATGGGGAGACAGCCAGCTCCTCTGATTCTGATAATGATCAACCTCCTCCAGCTTCAGAGGCTAGGCAGAAAGGAAAAGAAGTGGAGCCCGAAGTATCACTCTATCAAATACTCTGCATGAAGGCTAATGAGGCAGAAGATTGTGATCAATTGAAGCATGTGATTGAGAGACTTGATACCAAGGAGCCATTGTTCTCTCAATCTGATGTATTCTCCATCTTTTTGAGCCAAGCTTCAGCTTCAAAGGAAATTTCCAACATCAGGAATGCCATGAAGTGGTTCAACAAAGAAATGGGCAGCATGAAGAATGTGCTGTGTGAAATCCTGAAGGTGGTTGGAGCCCAAACTCCTCCTCCTCCACCCCTGCAGCCCAGTTCCTGAGTTTGAGCCATCAGGGCCATCAGTTCAAGAGTCAGGGCCATCAGGGCTAGCACCCGCAGCAGTAGAGGCAGAAGTAAATGTTCAAGGGTCATCTGGGCCAGCTAAGCAGGTGTCAGGGCCATCAGGGCCATTGGAGAGTGGACCTGTGCAGGCAGAGGTTGAAGAAGAGACCTTGGCACCTGAGCCCCCAGCTCCTTCTCCTCCCTCTCTCACACCTGTTCCTCCTTCTCCACCATTAGCTCCTACAGCACCTCCTGCTCCACAAACCTTCAAGAAGCCTCAATCAAAACCTGTTTCCTCTCCAGCACCATTTCAGTCCACCTCATCTTCTGCCTCCTCTACTCACATTCCTGCTCCTTCATTCCTTTGAGGCCCCTCCAGCCTCCTCTGCTAGCCCTCCTCCTCCTCTGGACTACGTGATAACCACCCTACTACATCTCACTCATTCCTCCACCCTTCTCCTCCACCATCTTTCATCACTATCATCCCTGAAAGAGCTCAACTTGACTCTCCCTTTATGAAAAGGTAAACGATGAGTTTGAGGAAGGCATTCTCAGGGCAGTGTTGAAGGTTGGGGAGCACATACATAAGGCAGACCCTTCCAGTCATGCACCCAAGAAGAGGAAAATTTTTCTACCTCCTCCATTTCATCTAAGCCTAATACCCTCCTTTGTGGTTTTCTCTCAGAGTGGACAACAAAAATAAACCACTGTATAGAGAATATCTCTCAAAGGTCGTTCATGCCACCATCATTAACTTCCCTTCCTCAATCTAACAGATCATTTAAACACCATCTTACCCTTCACTTCTCTTTCTAAATAAAAAATCCAAAATCTTTTCTATCGCCCACTCCAAAAGCGAAGAGCAGTGGGGCAAAGGCCACCAAGCTCTCTTCAAAAGATTTATTCTTGCCAAATCTGCCAGATTCCCTCCAAGGGATCACTCCCTGACCTTATCAGAGTGGTTCAGAATTTATCATAATGAAATTGGGCACCCTTCATTCAGAAAGAGATCAAGATGGTCAGACATTATGTGTTGCTCAACAACTACCGATGTGTCCATCGACTTCCAGAAGTACAGCTGAGCCAGTTTAACAAGGCCATTTCAACTCTGAGTCCTGGCATCTCTCACACTTCAGATGTTCAGGTAGATTTTGCTACCCTCCTAGTGCCAGATGAGATTGCACTACCTCAAATTCATTTCCTTGTCATGGAATTCTGTAGGATCCATCATCTTTGAACATTTTGCCAGAGTGATGGACAGAATCAAAGTATAGAAAGGCTATCTGGTTGCTTTTCTAGTTTTCTATGTAGAGAATATCACCGGGGCATGTCAGTGCTGAAGTTTGCCCCAATTCTGTCTGAATGCGAAAGGTTGACATCCTCAGAATGGAGAGTAGCTTCTATCCCTTGTTTGCTCAGCAGCTGTTCTCCTTGAATGAAGCTCAAGCAAGTAAGGCAAACCTGTTGTCTCTCCAGCCACCTTCTTGGATATGAACTCCATTCACCTTGTAAATGACCCCTTCAAAGTTTGGGAGGAAAGGTACAAGGTGTATGTAGCTCTCCACAAAGCTCTCAGAGATAATCACAATCACTACCCTGTATCCATGGATCAGTTTCTTACCTGTGCCAGCTTTTGGACTCGTCATTTCCTAAAGATGTCTATAGATAAGCATGCTTATGTTGATCTTCTCTACAAGCACTTAGTTCTTCATCTCCAAAGAATGGCTCCCTCCATGGGACCAACCTACTCTTGTCTTTTGGAGTCTTTAAAACTCATTTTGAAGAGCAGGAAGCATAGGCATGGGAAACCATCTCCCATTTTGCCTCTCTTCTGTCTCCTGCTTATTATTTACCTGTACCTCCTCAAGTGAAAATGAAATACTTTAGCATGTCTTAGTTCCCTTTCTCTTCTTTCTTTGTCTCAGATATCTTTTTGCTTAATGACAAAAAGGGGAGAAAATTAGCATGTCTGAAACACATTCCAAAAACACTTAGAAATTTTTTTTTTTTTAACTATTTTTTAGACACCTTTCATCCATACTCCTTATTCAGTTTTGTCATCACCAAAACGGGGGAGATTGATGACCAGTCTGTCCCCATGTAATTTTAATTAATTACATATGTTTTTTAGTGATTAACATAACTTCATCAATAATCTCTAACATATTTCATAAATCTTAAGTACAGGAAAATACCAAGGTCAATCAAGTCAATGTTGGTAAGTATGTCTTACTGAAGCTTTAATATTTTCAGAATGATATTTCTCTAAGTCCACATCGACTTCTGTTGAAAGTCATAATGATTTCATAAGTGTTTTTAACGATTTCTTGTAAGACTGGAATGTCATGTTGTTTCAAACAAGTCGATTCTGCAATGATCTATAAGTCATCGTAACAATTCTTTTAAGCTCGTAACGACTTGTCTGTCGCAACGATTCTATAAGTCATCATAACGATTTCTTTAAAGCTCGTAACGACTTGCCTGTCGCAACGATTGTATAAGTCATCGTAACAATTTCTTAAAGCTCGTAACGACTTGCCTGTCGCAACGATTCTATAAGTCATCGTAACAATTTCTTTAAAGCTCGTAACGACTTGCCTGTCGTAACGATTCTATAAGTCATCGCAACGATTTCTTTAGAACTCACAACGACTTACTCGCCGTAACGATTTCTTAGGTAATCATAAGGATTTCTTTAGAACTAGCAATGGTTTGCTCACCGTAACGATTTCTTAAGTAAATCATAACGATTTCTTTAGAACTCGCAACGACTTGCTTAGCGTAACGATTTCTTTAAGCGCTCATAACGATTTGCTTTACGCAACGATTTCTTTAGCGCTCCGAACGATTTGATTTACGCAATGATTTCTTTAAGCGCTCATAACGATTTGCTTTACGCAATGATTTCTTTAGCGCTCACAACGATTTGTTTCACGCAACGATTTCTTTATGGCTCAACGATTTACCTTGCGCAATGATTTCTTTAAGCGCTCATAACGATTGCTTTACACAACGATTTCTTTAGCGCTCATAATGATTTGCTCTCTATAATGACTTATTAGTATTCATAACGATTTCATAAGTCATATAGGCAACGACTTCATGGTTTATATCAACTTGACACTTATCTTATTTCTTGAAGCGTTGACTAGTCAAAGTCCACTTTTATATCTCTCTGACACTCCTGCATTTATGAGATCTGAACGACCTCTGCATGCATGCAAACGATATCATCCATTACAGTGCATCTTCTATCAATATCTTTTAGAATAAACTATTTAGCATTTCTATTTTGGTGAACATTCTTATCAACGTTTATTGACAACTAAAGACAGCTAGTTGTCTACTGTTCTAGCATTTAATTTATGCTAGGTCCTAAAGACGTTCTGTCATACACGTTGGACCATACAGACGGCAGAAGACTTATCTCTTTGTGTGCTCAAATGGATAAAAGATTGTTGAAGCTTCCAAGGGTCAAGCAGTCTAACGACTACCAATCTAAGGGACAACAGTTACTTCAACAGACGAATTTCAAAAGAAGATATAAATATAAGACATAAGAGAAGATCAGATATATAATTGTAGAGAACGCTCGTTCAAGTCATTCAAATCTTCTGCTAGAATTCTAAGAGCCAACAAGTTCTTTCCTTTCGTGTTGCTCTTGCTCTCCACTCTGTAGTGAAAAATCTTGAGAGAGCTTGTGTAGTTTGAGAGTGTGCTTAGCTTAGATTCTTTGCTCTCAGTGCTAGTTGGTTCAGATCTTGGCTTATTAAAAGCTTGATCTAGGGGCTTGATCTTATTTCATTCTCTTGTGTTGTGTCCCTTCGGCTATGAAGGAAGACCTGGTGGTATCCAGGGTGCTGTTTCCCTTCAGTTGTGAAGGAAGACCTTGTGGGGTATCCAGGGTGTGTTATTCCCTTCGGGTGTGAAGGAAGACTAGCTGAGCTGGGTGTTGTAGCGTCCTTGGGGGGACTGTACCCTAGTTAGTGAAATCTTGAGTGGTTGCTCAGGGACTGGACGTAGGACTCCTAAGGAGAGGAGGTCCGAACCAGGATAATCCTTTGTGTCGTGTGATTGCTTTCCTTGTGTGATTGATGTTTGAACTAACAGTCACTAACCTTCATCGAAGAACGTTTTTGTGAATGTTTTTATTACAGGTATCATCTAGATTATTTTAAAAGACCCATTCACCCCCCTGGGCTCGTCAACTGGGCAACAACGTTCACATTGCCACTATTTGTCGATCTTCGTCTACATGGCTGCCGCGTGTCGCGTGCTTGGCAGTCAGCTGACGTCAGCCTTGGGAAGGCGATGGCCCATGAGGTCTCATTCAGGTCGCGATGGAGGTGCACGTCGCGATCCCAACCGCTAGACATTTTAAAGAAGCTTCAGCCGAACAGAGCTTTCATAAGCTTTGCTCGACCAGGAGGACCTGGTCCGGAGCTCTCTCGGGCGATTCAGCATTTTTGCGTGGATTTTGGCGTGCTCTCACCGCGAGGATGTCGTGTGGAGCAGGGGAGATGCCGTGCCGTGTCCGATTTTCACGTTCTTCACAGAGTAGGGAGAATCCACCTAGATTAGTTGCGTGGATTGCATGAATAATTGGTTTTTGGCGTTAAGAACAGTAGATATCATGTTAGGGTATTCATTAAAGCATGAAAACTGGAAATTAAACATGGTTTGCATAATTTGGGGTGGTAATTCGGAGTGAGCAGTCTGGATTAGGGTTTTTGCTTGCGAAGGCGACGGAACCCTTGTCGCGACAAGGTCACGACAGGCCGACCTATCGTATTAATCTGTGCGAATGCAACATGTCGGGGTGTCGCGATTAGAAGACGACAGACCTTCTGTCGTGACCACGTCATGGCAGGCCGACCCGTCGCATTAGGGATTTCTAACATGACACATCAGGGTGTCGCGATCTGGAGGCGACAGTACCCTATGTCGCGACCTCAGCCGTGAGGTCTTTTTGTGTATGTTGTCAAGGTACAATTATCCGATTATTTGTCAAGTGTTGTGCATGGCACCGGCTAGTGGTGCGTTGGCACTTGTAGCACTCGTAGAGCAAGTTGCTCACGAGGTGAGCATGATTTTAAGTGGTTAGTGTATCGTTTGTGTTGTGGTGTTTACGTGGTTTGGTGTGTGCATGGCACACACATTGCCCTGGTGTAACTTTTATGATACATCGTGATGGTTGGGTAGTGAGGTTCCAGCATGATCCTAGCCTCAGTCATGTAACGTCTTTTATTGGCTGATAAAGATGGTTTAATTAGTGTATTTGAGTAAAACTAAGGGTTAGTGTATGATTATTATACATTGTGTTTATGTGTCTAAGGAGGTCATGAGAGGACCAATGACATGCCTAATTGTTAATGTTTAATGCGATTTGTGGATATGTCTGTGTAGGTTAGCTTATGGGTCACGAGTGACCAAGACCAGTGACCCTTCGCATGTGTACTAGTTTGTGATAAAGAGTAAATGTATGTATATAAATATCGTAGTTTGAGCTTGCCGAGTTTGGTGATCCGGCGCCTGTTCTGGAATACCTCTGTAGTCAGGTACCCCAGGTTCTGTGTGAGCCAGGCACGTGTGTTTGTTGTGCTCGGGGTTTGTCCTGGTACTTGTGTTGTACCGTTGAGGTCTGTGTTGTCTGTCCTAGACACCCTCACTCTTGTGTTTGAGTTGTATGTCTGGCTGAGGGAAAGACGACAGAGGGCAACAACTTATGTTTGTGGGTGTGCAATCGCTTGTAGTGCGCTCGTAGTTGGGGGTACAGACACCAGTGTTCGACACTGGTCCCCAGCTAGTCTGTTTTCCAGTTCCTCACTTTAGGGAGCTTAGGCCAGAGTCCCTAAAGGTGTTAGCATAGGCCTGCAGTTGTGTGTGGTCTGCAGGTGTAGTGTTGGTTGGTCTCCACCATTCTTTGGCTTGTGCTTGTGGAGCGGCAGTTGGACCTTTCGTCCTTGACTGCGAGACTGAGAGGTAGTTCTTGTGTTGTGTGTTCGGGTTGGATACTGGCGTCATGAACCAGTAGTCCATTCCCGTTTGGTGGCGTCGTTCTTTTCCGACTCGTGCTTTGCCTATGGTGTGGGCTTGTGAGTGTTGATTCACTGTTGTGGTTTAACTAGTTAGTGTGCCCTGGTGTTGGCACGGTTTTATGTGGTTGGTGAGCGGTGACTCACTAGGTATTGTTTAATCCGTGTGGTGTGCCCATCGTTGGCACATGTGTTAAGGTGTTGCCCGTGGTGGAGTGCCTTGTAGTGGCACGGGTTTGGTTGTGGTTTCCGTGATGGTACCTCATGGTAGTAGGTACCTATACCAAGTGTGGGTAGTGCTTTCTAGTGGTACGTTATGTACCAGTCTTTTCAGGTGTTGAAGTGGTGGTCGTGTGGTGTGACCTATCACTCGTTTTGTTTTACCCTTTCTCGGGTAAGATTGCGATTATGGTTTTAGTGTGTGATGGATTGACTCATTGTATCCCGTCCTACTACCTTATGTGTGGCTTTCGACATATCGTGGTTTAGGGTAGAATGGACCAGCTCTTGGTTAGCAGTCCCGTTACCCATGTGTTTGAGGTTCGCCTATGAAGCTTGTAGCCTAGGCAGTAGTTTGCCTGTGTGGCTTGTAGCTTAGGCGACCAGTCGTTGAAATAATGTGCCTGTGAGGCTTACGACCTAGGCATTTCAGTTGTTGAGCGGACTAGTAGTGTTGGACTAGTCCTGTGGTTCCTCTTTCTTTCTGAGGAATATGTATTTGTTTATGAATTACTGTTTAAGCTATTATTTAATTATAAATGTGTGAGCATGCCATGGTTTGGCCATTTGAGTTGCCAGTGAGACCCTCTGGGGTTGAGGTTTTTCAGTGTTGCGTGTTATTTTGGGGTCCCTACTGAGCCTGTGACTTGTTGGGCTCACTCCCCTACATTTCTTTTCAGGGCTTGCCGTTTGTGTAGCTTGTGGAGACGTTGTAGCAGACTTGTACCACCCGCAATTGAGTTGTAGTCAGTTGTGTAAGCTTGTGCTCCCTCAGGGTATGCCCCAGGTAGTTGTACTTTTTAATTGGACATGTAATAATGTATTGGGACAGTTGTACAATGTGGTTACAGATATGAGCACATGTACTTTCTTGTGTCTTATACTATAGTTGTTTGTCTTTTATATTCTTATTATTGGACAGTTGTGTGTGATATCCCTTACGAGACTTCGGTCCGTTCGGGGAGGCAGATCTGGATATGGAGCCTTAATGGGCATAAGTATCTAGGGCCGTCACAAGTAAGCGACACTAGCAATTTATAGAACTAACTAAGCAGATATTAAAGCTATAAACACTACTTACCGCATGCTATTAACAGCAGCAACCGTTAATAAATAAACAGAAAACCACAACCAGGTGTACGTGCTCAAGTAGGAAAACGCCACACTCAGGCCACAAAGACTGGTTCGCGACACCAGCAACCAACCCAGACAAACCACACATGACTATTTCTCAATCTCGTAGCCACGGACGAAAGGTCCAGCTGTCGCTCCACTAGAACAAGCCACGAAACTATGGAGACCAACCAACACCACTCCTGCGAACGACACTGCCGCAGGCCCATGCCTGGCACCATTAGGGACTCCGGCCCGAGCTGCCTAAAGTGAGGCACTAGAAAATAGACTAGCTAGGGCCCAGTATGTCTACTAGTATCCGTAACCCCCAACCACAAACTCTCACAAGTGACAAACACAAACTCTCACAAGTCGTTGTCCCACTTCGTCTTTCCCTCAGCCGGACGTATAACTCTACAAAAAAGTGAGGGTGCCCAGGAAGACGACACAGACCTCGATGGTACATAAGTACCGGGACAAGCCCCGAGCACTCACTTGTCTGGCTTACACAAAACCTGGGGCTCCCAACTGAAGAGGTAACCACGGTAGGTGTCGTACTACTCGCCACGCACACACAAACCACGTGCACACCGCTCAGACCACGTGAATGCCACGTCAACCATAGGAACAACACACTCCTCGAGCTCTATAGGTGCCAATGCACCGCTTACCAATGTCATGCACAACACATAACGATAATCCGATAATTACATAACCACGCACAAGACCATTGCCATTGAAACCCTTAACGCGACGGGGTCTACTGTCGCCTTCTGAACGTGACACCTCGATATGTCACGTTTAGAAGCAGAACGCGAAGGGTCGAGCTGTCGTATTCAGAATGCGACAGGAGGGTCCGTCGCCGCCACAGATAGTGACCTAAATCCGGGAACCCATCTCCAGATTCCCCATGCAAACCATGCAAAATGCTGTAACAACCAAATATTCATGCTTTTACACATTACCCTAGCATGGTATCGAACGTTTATAAAGCAAATAAAAAGCTACACATGTGCCACACACAATCCACGAGGTAAAATAGGGCAGAATCTCCCTACCTTCACGAAGAACGTGAAGAACGGCGATATGTTGGTGTTTCCCCTACTCCATACCATGTCCTTGCAGCGAGACCACGCCGAAAACAATGCAAAAACCTCGAATCGCCCGAAAAACCACCGTAGCAACCCTTCCTAGCCGAGCAGAGCTTTCTAAGCTCTGTTCGGCCGACCTTGGCTAAAAACGTCTCAGAATTGAGAACCTGACGTACCCTACCGTCGCGACAAGAACGTGACGTAGGAGGCTGTCGCCTTCCCACTGCCCACTTCAGCAAGCCCCCCCAGTGCGCAACCCCGACGGACATGTAGACAAAGACCCAAATCAGCGGTAATCAGAACGCGACACCCAGGGTCGTCGCGTTCAGAATGCGACGCCCAGTCCTGTCACATTCACAGACAGTGAACAGATAGGCACTTTAGGCCCAACCTGTCGGCCCACAAAGGCCCAAAAACCTGCGTAAGCTCCTGTAACACACACCAAAGGCCACACATTGGCCACCACAACCACTAAGACACGATCCGAACGGTCAATACCCTACATTACTATCACCTAAAAGAAATTTCATCCTCGAAATTTAAGGAGAAAACTCGACACCAAAAATTTTCAACTAAACAAGCATGGTACTATCACCTAAAAGAATTAAAGGCTTACTCAAACAAGTATGGATACACTTTCATCATTTCCTCTGCCAGTTCCCACGTATCCGCTCTACCCTGTCTGTTCTCCTATGACTTTCACTAATTCAAAATCCTTATTTCTGAGCTTCCGGGTTCTGCGACTTGTAATCTGCACTGGATATTCCAACATTGTCATGTTTGGCATCAAATCATCTCTCTGGTAACTGACCACCTGGAAGGATCTCTAATGTACTTATGAGCATTGAAACATGGAATACATCGTGTGCATCTGTGAAGTCTGCTGGCAGATCCAATCTGTAAGATGTTTTACCAAGCCTTTCTATTTTCTGAAATGGGCCAACTTATATGGGACTCAATTTGCCTCTCCTGCTGACCTGAGCACACCTTTAGTAGGAGAAACCTTCAAAATACATAATCACTGACTTCAAGTTGCAATGTCCTGTGTCTGGTGTCTGCATAACTTTTCTAGCGACTCTGCGTTGTTTGAAGCTTTCTTAATAAACTTTACTATTTTCTGCACATTATCGAATCAACTCTGGACCCATAACCTGTCTCTCACCTACCTCATGCCAATTCAATGGTGTCCTGCATGGTCTACCATACAATGCTTCATAAGGTGCCATCCCATGCTCGCATGATGACTGTTATTATATGCAAACTCTACCATGCCTAAGTGGCGCTCCCATACACCTCCCCATACTAGACAGCGTGCTCTCAACATGTCTTCTATAGTATGAATGATTCTTTCTGTCTGCCCATCTATCTGTGGATGATAAGCTGAACTATACCTCAATTCTGTGTCAATCACTCTCTGCAAACTCCTCCAGAAACCTGAAGTGAACCTGGGATCTCGATCTGAAACAATGGTGACTGGAATCCCATGCAAAGGTACTATTCTTTCCACATATAATCTGGCTAATCTATCCCTGACCATGACATACTTACTGCCAATAACCTGCAAACCTTGGTCAATCTGTCCACAAAACCCAAATACAATTATGACCTGCTGATGTTCTGGGCAACCAACTACAAAATCCATGGCGATATTATCCCATTTCCATTGTGAAATGGGTAATGGCTGCAACAGTCCTCCTGGCCTCTGGTGCTCTGCCTTTACTTGCTGACATACTGCACATCTTGCTATGAATTCTACAATCACTTTGTTCATGTTAGGCCACCAGAAGTGCTTCTTCAAATCTTGATACATCTTTGTGCTGCCTGGATGGATGGTGTTCCTGGACCTGTGAGCTTCCTCTAACAGTTTCTGCCTGGCCTCAGCATCTACTGGCACATACAATCGACCCCTGAGTCTGACCATGCTGTCATCATCAAGTGTCACCTCCTCCATTCTCACAATATCAGCTAGACTTTCATCTTTCCTCTGCGCTTCCACTATCTGCCAGTACAAAGAAGGTTCCCTTGCACTGTTTGCTAATATTGCTCCCCGCTGACTATTTGGCACATACAATGATTTCTCTGCCACATCTTTATACAATTTCCATTCTCTGATCATAAGTTGATTCATAACTGCCTTCCTGCTCAGTGCATCTGCTACCACATTAGCTCTGCCTGGATAATATGCCAAACTGAAGTCATAATCTTTCAAATACTCCATCCACCTGCGCTGCCTCAAATTCATATCTTTCTGGGAGAAGATGTACTTCAAACTCTTGTGATTAGTGAATATCTCAAACCTTTCACCATACAAATAGTGCCGCCATATCTTCAGTGCAAACACAACTGCTGCCAGCTCTAAATCATGCGTCGAATAATTCTCTTCATGCCTTTTCAATTGCCTGGATGCATAATCTACCACCTTTCCATGCTGCATTAACACTGCTCCCAAACCTCTTCTTGATACATCTATATACAGTACAAATCCGTCATTGCCTGACGGAATCTCTAATATTGGTGTTGTGGTAAGCCTCTTCTTCAACTCTGTAAAACTGCGCCTGCAATCTGAAGACCACACAAATGGTACTCCTTTCCTTGTCAATCTTGTCATTGGAGCTGCTATCTTTAAGAAATCTTAGATGAACCGTCTGTAGTATCCTGTCAAACCTAGAAAACTTCTAATCTCTGACACTGTCTTCGGTTTTTCCCACTTCATCACTGCCTCTACCTTGGCTGGGTCATCTGCAACACCTTCACCTGATATTACATGACCCAAAAACTGAATCTTTTTCAGCCAAAACTCACATTTACTGAAGTTGACATACAACTGATGATCTCTCAAAGTCTGTAATGTGATCCTTAGTGTGCTGCATGCTCCTCCTCTGACGCTGAATACACAATATATCATCATAAATACCACATGACTGATCCAGATAGGGGTGAAATATCATGTTCATCAAACTCATAAATGCTGTCGGCGCATTAGTCAACCCAACACATTACAACAAACTCATAACCCATATCTGGTCCTGAAAGTTGTCTTGTCAAGTCTTCTTCTTTAATTCTCAGCTGATGATACCCTGACCTCAAATCGATCTTGGAAAATACACTGGCTGACTGAAGCTAATCAAACATATCATCTATCTTGGGAAGTGGATACTTATTCTTGATGGTAACCTTGTTCAGCTGCCTGTAATCTATACACATTCTCAGACTGCCATCCTTCTTTTTGACAAATAATACTGGTGTTTCGGCCCCATGGTGAATGACTGGGCCTGATGAAACCTTTCTCTAATAACTCTCCTTGCAATTTTCTTCAATTCCTTCAGCTCTGCCGGTGCCTTTGAAATCGGCATACTGCCTGGATCGGCCTCCTGTGTGGAGCTAACCCTAGCAAATCTTCTGGAAACACGTCTGCAAATTCTGTGACTATCGTACTGAATCTACAGACTTACTGGACTCAACTAAACTAACTGAAGCAAGGTACGCTACACACCCCACATTAATCAACTTTCTAGCCCTAAGTACAGAAATAATAAACTTAGGAGTATAGAAGGGCATACCTTGAAACTCAAACACTGCTCCACCGGGCCTGCAAAATCTGACTCTCTTTCCTACAATCTACTAATGCCCCATAGGCTTCCAAACAATCCATTCCCAAATCACATCATAATCCTTCAATGACAGGGCATACAACCTTGCTGGCAACTGATTCCCCTGAATCACTATCGGAACCTCATCTAAGAAATAAGAAGTGAGCATGAAACCTCCTGAGGGAACCTCTACTATCAACTCACACTGCCTTTCTTCTAGGGATGTACCATGCTATCCAGAAATCCTCAGAAATAAAAAGGTGAAGCACCGGATCAATCAACACTCTAGCAGAAAAGTCAAAAAGCAGTAATATACCTTCATTAGGTTGGATGCCTCCGCCTGAGCTCTGGTGACTGCCATAACTTGACCCCGTCCTCCTCTCTGGTATGGTGCACCTTTGCCTTGCTCTACTAGCTGCTGGAATGGTTGTTGTTGAGTCCCTCTACCATAACTGAACTCCCGAGGATGCGGACAATTTCTGGCTAAATGTCCTGGCTACCCACAATTATAACACTTGAAGATTGGAAAAGCTGCGGGCTGCCTTGCTGTGCTCTGCTGCGACCCCTCCAGAGCTGGCCTTTAACCTCGGCTCTGCTGGTATCCCTGCTAAAACCCTGCTGCCTGCCACCAGCTCGTCCTCCTCCTCTGAAGATCTTCTTCAACTTGTTACCCCACTTGGCAAGTCCTGACGACGATGAAGCTCTTGAGGGTGTCAACCCTTACTGATGCCTGTAGACTACTGAGGAAGCCGAAAACTGCCTGAACCTCTTGACTATGACTATCCCTATCTGGCCTAAACAGTCCTCTCTAGTATAGCTACTCTCTGTGTCACTTCCTCTACTGTCCTGCACATGAGGGGAATCACTGCATCCTGCAACTCTGCTCGTAGACCTCTAATGAAGTACTCCACTCATTGCATTATCAGTCACCACATATGGTGCTCAGCGCCATAAACCTTATCTGGTACTCTAACATCGATAGATTCCCCTACTACAACGTCCTGACTGCTCCCTCCTCGCCTGCTTTATCTGAATTGGGAAGAAGGTGTCATTGAATACTGTCAAAAACTCTGGCCAGGTGATGGTGTCCTCTGTCCTCCCTGCAAACACTATCTACATCTTCAATCTCCACCACTCCTGTGCAAAACCCCGTAGTTGATATGTGGCGAGAATCACCCTGTCTGCCTACGGACACCTCATAGTCACAAACACTCTCTCTATCTCGTGCACCCAATGCTCTACTATGTCTGGGTTGGGGCCTCCTAAGTACGTAGGGGGCTGCAACCGCATGAACCTCTCTACAAGTGTCGTAGACTCCTCTGCACTGGCTGGCCAAGCTGGTACTGCTGGGAGTAAGGGTACGACGGGTGGTACCTCAACTCCTGGTGGTGGTGGGGGTGGTACTACAGATACTGCCTCCTCTACAACTGGTGGTACTACTGCCGCTGGCTGTACTGGTGCCTACTGATCCAGCCTCGTCCGGATACTTGTGATGCTTTCCCATAATCTTTCTATCATTTTCTGTGCAGTCTCCTCTGGCTCATCTCCACCACCTTCCCAATCTCTCCTGTATACCATTTCTGATCTTGCACAAACATCATTCCAGCCATAGAACATACAACAAATCAATACAAAAACCAGTGTCAACTACCAGCAGTAGGCTAAAGTAGAGAATATGCTAT
Source organism: Colocasia esculenta (assembly GCA_014218235.1). Classification (NCBI taxonomy): domain Eukaryota; kingdom Viridiplantae; phylum Streptophyta; class Magnoliopsida; order Alismatales; family Araceae; genus Colocasia; species Colocasia esculenta. The sequence goes on along the minus strand of CM024754.1, from coordinate 24,347,167 downwards.
GCAAATTTGTGATTCCTTTATATCACACACGACCTTGCTCGATACCAACTATAGCGGTCCTCGTTGTTCAAACTCGTTAACCTAATAACGAGCTTGACCCAACTCCGCCTCTCGTGAATGAGCCGAAGCCTCGCAAGGGATACCATTCACAAGTCCGTAGAAATATAAAGGAAGTTGCTAAATATATATAAGAATGCCATCTCACAAATATTTACATGAATATATATAGTCATTTTCTCAACAGTAGCCAAAGACAAGTACAACTACGACCTAGGGCATACCCCGAGGTGTACAAAGAAAGGAATTACACTGCTGGTGGTGCAGACCCAACTCCACTACGGTGCGGCTCCAAACTAGAAGAAGGGAGAGAAGCCTCCTGCTCTCCCTCACCTGAAGGAGTAGGGGTGAGCCTCACAAGTCACTGGCTCAGTAGGGAAACTCACCCAAAAGCCAAATAAACCAAACTCACAAGTATAGAAGCAGGAAGCTACACTAGCAATTTATAGAACTAACTAAGCAGGACATTAAAGCTGTAAACACTACTTAACGCATACTATTAACAGAAGCAACTTTTAATAAATAAACGAAAACCACAACCAGGTGTACGTGCTAAAGTAGGGAAACACCACACTCGGGCCACAAAGACTGGTTCGTGACACCAGCAACCGACCCAGTCAAACCACACAGGACTAACTCTCAATCTCGCAGCCACGGACGAAAGGTCCAGCTGCCGCTCCACTAGAACAAGCCAAGAAACTGTGGAGACCAACCAACACCACTCCTGCTGACCACACTACCGCAGGCCCATGCCTGGCACCTTTAGGGACTCCGGCCCGAGCTCCTTAAAGTGAGGCACTGGAAAATAGGACTAGCTAGGGCCCAATACGTCTACTGGTGTTCGTAACCACCAACCATGAGCGCACTACAAGCGACAAACACAAACAATCACAAGTCGTTGTCCCACTGCCGTCTTTCTCTCAACCGGACGTACAACTCTACACAAGAGTGAGGGTGTCTAGGAAGAAGACACAGACCTCGACATTACACAAGTACCGGGACAAGCCCGAGCACTCACGTGCCTGGCTGACACAAAACTTGGGGCTCCCAACTGAAGAGGTAACTACGGTAGGCGTCGTACTACTTGCCACGCACACACAAACCACGTGCACACCGCTCAGACCACGTCAACCACGTGAACAACACACTCCTCGAGCTCTACAAGTGCCAATGCACCACTTACCAATGCCATGCACAACACATAAGGATAATCCGATAATTACATAACCACACACAAGCCCATTTCCATTGGAACCCTTAACACGACAGGGTCTACTATCGCCTTCTGAACGCGACACCTCTATATGTCGCGTTTAGAAGTAGAACGCGACGGTCGGGTTGTCACGTTCAGAACGCGACAGGCAGGTTCGTCGCCTCCACAGACAGTGACCTAAATCCGTGAACCCATCTTTGGATTCCCCATGCAAACCAAGCAAAATGCTGTAACAACCAAATATTCATGCTTTACACATTACCCTAGCATGGTATCTAACGTTTATAAAGCAAATAACAAGCTACACATGCACCACACACAATCCATGAGGTAAAACATGGAAGAATCTCCCTACCTTCACGAAGAACGTGAAGAACGGAGATACGCCTCGTTTTCCCTGCTCCATACCACGTCCTTGCGGTGAGACCACGCCGAAAATGACGCCAAAACCCCGAATCGCCTGAAACCCCCCGCACAACCCTTCCTGGCCGAGCAGAGCTTTCTGAGCTCTACTCGGCTGACCTTGGCTAAAAACTCCTCAGAATTGAGAACGACGTACCCTATACCGTCACGACAAGAATGCGACATAGGAGGCCGTCGCCTTCCCACTGTCGACGTCAGCAAGCCCGCCCAGCGCACGACATGCGGCGGACATGCAGGAAGACCCAAATCGGCGGTAACCAGAACGCGACACCCAGGGCCATTGCGTTCAGAACGTGACGCCCAGCCCTGTCGCGTTCAAAGACAGTGAACAGATAGGCTCTTTGGGCCCAACCTGTCGGCCCACAAAGCCCCAAAAACCTGCGTAAGCACCTGTAACACACACCATAGGCCACACACTGTCCACCACAACTATAATGACCTCGAGGCCCAGACCCTCGGCTCCCACCAAAAATCCGAACATCGGGACCGCCGCCCACTGGTCCGGAGACTCGGAAGGGCTAACGGATCGGTCTAACAAGATATGTAATAGAGATAAATAACAACAAACGTACTAAAGTGCACCACAAGTGGAAAAAAAAGGTCCAACACTAATGTAACAGTCTAGTATAGTCTCAAAGTAAATAAAGTACGAGTGCTGAAATAAAAGGGAAAGAACACCTCCCTAAGGGGCATACCCCAAGGGTGAAGTACACAAAGTCGGGGAAACACTGCTCACTAGAGACGTCGACTACTGCGGGCCCATCTCGTCAGTCCTCCGCGGAGGGAACTGCTGTGAAGTCTCACCTGCAAAAGAGGAGTGAGCTTCACGAAGAAGCCCAGTAGGGACTACCAATCTCCCACTGGTTCTAACAGCAGAATAGAACTAAGTGCAATAATAAATAAAGCAGTAAAGTCTATTCTACTAAACAGAGTTAAGTGCGGAAGTGTGAAAGAAACTACACAGTCAACGGTCTAGGCTACAAGGCGAGACCGGAAACCCGTGTAAAACACGGCACCAGAGAACCAAGGCTGTAACACAGACAGTCAGGACTGCCTGGACAAACACACTAGCTACAGTACACTACACTAGTCAGCGGTCAGGCGCCACGCGCCTTACCCTCGACCAACAGTCCATGTCTAGCACCTCCCGTCGGAGTGAGACACGGAACTAAAGTAACACAACGCCGCAGTCTGGCCGGACTACGGTCCCACGCTTGACCCCTCTAAATGGTTCCGGAACCAAGTAGAGTGAGTCAGTGAGAAAGGACTAGTTGATCTGCGCCGTACGAGCTACCAACGAACCGGTGTCCCAGACTCAGCTATGAGAGCTCTACAAACGACTCTGCCGCCGCTGTCCCCACCGTTTTCCCCTCCGCTCCAAGTTCGTGACTCGAGCAGCCCGCCGCCCGGAGAACTCCTTCTAACAGGCGCGCGGGGATGGGGGTCCCAGGTAACGGTAACAACCTGTCTCGCGGACAAGCCCTCAAGTGCCTAGCACCGGGCGAAGAGAGACTAGAGTAGCACTGCACTAGGAACAACACAGGTGTCAAGAAAACCAAGTCGCATGGAAGCAAAACATCAAACCTGCTGACAGTCGCTCTCGGTCAGAGAGGCGACGTATCGGCACGTCGCGACCAGAATGCGACAGTTAGCCTATCGCGACAAGAAAACTGGAAAGCGACCCTTAAGCCCGTTGCGATAAGATCACGATGGCTAAGGGTGCCACAATAAGCCTGAGTCTTCTGAATGCGACACGTACCCCATAGCGATCTCATTGTGACGAAGACGATGGTCGCGATCCTACGAGACCCCAAAGTTCTGAATGCCGCCACGTACCCGTCGCGTTTGCTAGACGCGACTGGGGCTGGGGCGCGTTTACGAGAACGTGATGCAAATACGTCGCGACCAGGTCGCGACTGGGAAACCCGCCGCGACCTCAACCGAGTGCTCAAACAGGGCAATTCCTACCATCCCAAAAGCACCAAATTGATACAACACGGGGAGGGGATCATGTCACATGAGAAAACAACTTAATAGTACCAAGCCACCCTAGGAAACCCCTGCATGCTAAAGAAGAGATCTACACTCTAGATTCCTCACATGCACCATGAAAACCCTCACTACAAAACACCCTTCCAATTCATAAACTAAACATCACAAGCAACCACATGGATCACAAAGCACAATGCACCATGGCGTCTAGGCTTGGAGAAGAGGGTTTGGCCCTAGCATGATAGAACTAGGGGATGGTTTGGGGGTCCCTACAACAATATGAAGATCCACCCAAGATGGGCCTTCTCGTAGGATTGCACCCCTCCACCTCCGAGCTCCAACGCTCCAGAGCCGCCTCATGAGCCGAGCACGCCCTTCACAAGCCGATGGAGAGAAACCAAAGTGCATGCCACAGAGAAGGGGAAGGAGAAGATAGTGAGAGGGGGAAACACAGATTTCACACCCCACACAAACAAACCATGCACTTACCTTCACCAAACACCAACACACCCACAAGCCTTCCCAAGCTCCCCACGGAGCAGCCAAGCCACAAGAATCGTCGGAGAGGAAGAACACAGGCAAAAGGGCCAAATGGGGGTTCTGCTCTCGGGCTAAAGCACTTAAGCACAGACGTTGAGAACGCGACAGGGGTGGCCGTCGCATTACCAACCTTAACGCGACGGTCTCCTACGTCGCGATCTCAACGCGCCTGCAACCCTGGCGGTCAAACACGACACGTGGCTTGCATGCAAACATAACACATGATTGCGACGGGCCAGTATGTCACGTTCATGCATTCAAGCCGACACGTGTCTCCACTGTCCAGACAGCAAAACGACAAAAGGAGAGTCTGCTGTCAGAGCCCTGTCATGATAGGGGCGACCGGCACGTTCCAAACATGAACGCGACAGTCAACTAAGTCACTTTCAGAATGCGACGGGGCAACCTGTCGCGACCTCAGCCGAGAGAGCTAACCCTAAAGGTAACGGGATATTACAACAACCACTAAGCCACGATCCGAACGGTCAATACGCTACACTTATCGTTCACATGAATACAACCTTCATATTGAAATTTTGCTTTCGAGATGCATCATAGGTAGTTACTCCATCGGTCCATAACAATTTCAACTCATCATTCTATGGCTTGAGATATATGTCTAAATTTTTTCCAAGACTTTTGGGGTTAGGGATCGATAAGGATAGAAATATATGTTGTCGTTTCATGTACATGTTCAGAAGAAGGTTATATGGTATCACAAAAATTGGGCAGCTGGAGTAAGAAGTCATCGAACCTTCAAATAGATTAAAACCATTAGTACATAAACACAACCTCACATTACGTGATTCTTTTGAGAAACTTGGGTGCACACGGTTGAAGTGACTCCAAGCTTCGACATCTGTAGGATGGCTGATTACATTTTGTTCACGACGCACACTTTTCGCATGCCATCTCATATGTTGAGCTATCTTTGATAACGCATACATTCGCTGCAGTCTAAGTGTGAGGTGAAAATACCGCAATGACACGTATAGTATATCTTTTTGCCTTGAATTGTCCCCTCTCTTAGGCTTGAATCTATAATGACCACACATGGAACATGATACCTTATTTTTATCCTCTTTATAATATAACATGCAATGATTAGGACATGCATCTATTTTCTCATATCTAAGCCCTAATTCATTGACCATCTTCTTTGAACAATAAAAATTATCAGGCAACTTCTCATCTTGTGGCAACATACTATGAGCAACAGAAAATCAAAACAAATCTCACTGATGTAAAATTCAATCAAGTTCAACAACTGTGAGACCGCAGATAGTCGATAGTGATTTTGACATCCATTTCACAATGGCTCATCTGCAAAGGGTTGATCCTTTGCTCTGATCTCTTTTTCTTCAAAGTTGGGTGATCCTTTGTGCTCTTAATCTCACAATGTACTCCTACATAAAAAGCTTTACATTAGAAGTTTGCATCAAGGATCATTAATCAAACATAATGTTGTCATACAAGTACTGTTAGGATCAGATATTCGGTAATGGCAAAGCTAGAAGGGGGGGTTGAATAGATTTGCAGTGGAAACTAAGCAATTTAAAAATTACTTCGTATTAAAAGATCTACTCAATCAAAACCCATTTGATCTGATTCAACATGTGTGAATAAATCAATAAGTAGTGTGTACACGAAATCCCTATGCATGCATCTAGCGCAACACACTGCAAAACCACAAGTCAAACCACAGTGCACAAGGATTTTTAGGTGGTTCGGAGATCACACCACGTGACTCCTACGTCCACCCCCCACACAGTGGGACACACTACTCAACAATTGAGTACAACACACACACGCACACGGCTCAACCAAACACACACCGCTAGATCAGGTTCACAACAGATCAGATCCTCTAGCCTTGATCTGATCCACACACCACGTTGTCTGATGCAAACAAGCAATCATACAACAATATCCACCTTCCACACATCCACGTACTGATCTCAAATTAGTGCACACACACAGATATATGAAAGTAGTGAAAAGAGAAGAGTTTTGAGATGAAATCAAATCCCGATGTAGATCTCTTCTCGCTGGTTGTCCAGAAGACTCCAAGCTTCGTCTTGACAAGTATCAGTTGATGGAGAAGCTTGAACCACGGATGAACCAGCTTCAACTCCGCTTGGAAGGTTGTTCTTCTTTGTTCTGGGCAGAGAGATGAAGCAGGGCAGCAGGAAGAAAGCCTTCTTCTTGACCTTTGCTTAGGGTTATGGTATGGTGGCTCCTTGCTGTGAAAATAGCTCCATATGGTCTATATATAGTGGTGTCCAAGCATAGAGAATCGTGCTAAAAGAAAACACCCAAATATAGAACATATCTTGACCATTAGAACTTCCAAAAGCTCCGTCTGTCGACAGCCGACTTGCTGCTGTCGACAGGTGCTGACAGGTTTGCAAAATCCAGAAGATTGGGCTTGCTAAAAACAGTTTACTGCATGGATCTGTCGACAGGTCACTATTCATCTGTCGACAGGTCACTATTCATCCCGAAGACTGGACTTTCTGGAAATAGTTTCCTGTATGAATCTGTCGACAGTCACTATTCATCTGTCGACAGGGCACTATTCATCTGTTGACAGCACACTATTCATCTGTTGACAGGTGCACTATTTCAGCACCTTGTCTTGTTTTTTTTTGCACTTGGATTTTGGGCTTTGTCTTGTGTACATTCACACCTACATTAAAAGACATTCTAAGTGAGATATAATGAATGCATAGTTAATTAGTAAAAGTATTAACATCAATACATAGTTAATTAATAAAGCATAACATCATGTTTCTTTCATGTCTTTGTCATTGCCAATCTTTTTGAACCATTCACATTACATCATTAGTATTGCTCATCATCAAAAACAATTAAGCACTTATTACATTCCCCCATGAGAACCCAACATTCTCCCCCTTTTTTGATGATGACAAAACTTACAATTGATACAATTGATGTTTCTCCCCCTTTTGACAACATTCAAAAGATAGTGAATGCACACATGGGTAAGAATGAAGCAAAGAATTGAGTGGGGAATGAGTGTTCAATGAGATTGCAAGGTTGATAATAGGTTTATGCCCATTACAAAGTGTCAAACACAATATGAAGACACGTAAAATTCTACAATGGTTAAGAGATAATACTCTGGGAATCTTAAGTTATGGCATTTAGAATACATCGTTCAAAAACATATGAAAATAAGATAACCCTATTGAATAAAACCGTTGTAGAAAAACATGTTCCTTTGGGGGTGATGTTCAGATGGTACTTGAAAGTAATGTCTACATGAGCGATTAACAATAAACAACACATTGACTTTGATGTAAAAGCATGGAGGCTACACTCTATTTCTTGCATTGAATTATTCTTTGTCAAGTTAATGTGGGAAAAGTGGTAATTAGGATCACTTCCACCTTTTGACGTGAAGGTAGACATTTGGGATGCCCGTACCCCCAGTTACTCAGTAAGTGACCATCATACCATTGTGTAGAGATAATGAATAGACTTTTTGACGCAAGACAGACATTTGAGATGCCCATGTCCCCGGTTACTCAGTGATGCTCATCATTGTTCTACCTTTGTCCCATTTCAAATACTTTTTGTTTAAACTTGAGTTTTAGAAATGGGTAGCTTTTCTCCTTTTTTTTTTTTAAATTCATAAAACATGGTCAAAAGGTTATGTACGGTTAAAAGCCAATGAATGACATTAAGTTCAAAAACCTTCTTACTTGTCAATCCATTTCAGAAGAATGATTATCCACAAAGGAGTTATTCAATTGAGTTAGGTTAAAACCATCAGATTTGTTCAATGTGTTGTAGATGACACAACCTAGACTCAAGCACAAAATATTTCAAATCATTGCGATTAACTAAATGTATTGATACTATGTGAATATGAAAGGTTGTAATGAATATTAATCCCTAATTCTCCCCTTGCATCAATAATATGAACATACTCATAAAGAAAGGATTAGAAAAGATGAGATTTGGATGTGAAATGGGTATCTGTCGACAACAAATTTGAACCTGTCGACAGATACAGACAGACAGAATGTTGAAGTTCGGAACTGTGCCTGGCTATCGACAGTAGAAGAATTGGCTGTCGACAGGGCTTTGAAACATCAGCTTTAAGGCTTGAATTGAGTGTGATTTGAACCATAAGATTGATGGATAAGTACACATTGATATGAAGGGTATCACTTATGAATTCACTCACCTAGCCTTAAACTTACTCCCCCATAATGTGTGCATGTGATAGATAACATTCAAGCAATTCAATCATGATTTACACATTCATCACAAGCAGTTGCACACAAATTTCATGAGCATTCATGAGCATTTTCAAACTTACTCCCCCATAACACATGTATAGAAAATGTATCAAGCAATTCACACGTTATTAAGCACACAACTAGCCTTATGCATTAATGACTTTTGGTACTTGGCGGAGTATTTTACTCACGCATAATGATAGTTTCCAAACAAGCATAACTTGTTTTTCCACATGTCATCATTTGATATACCAAGAGGTAATGTGCACAGTTATGCAAGCAAGATGGCATGATTCCAATTGCTAAGAGGCATTGTCATGTGGGGTAGCATTAAGGCACATTTTGCATTGCTCAGATAAATGTAAGAATCCATTTCAATTTCAGCAATTCAAATGAAGTGATAAGGAGATTTTACCTGAACAGTCTTCAATCATAGTAAAAAAAAAAAAATTTACCTTTGTTCTCCATCATTTCTTGCATTGCACAGCCAATGTCATGAATCCATTTCTAATTTTTGGCTGCAAGACATCTCAGCTTGTTGATCAAGCTTGTTTTGGGACCCACACTTGCTTGGGTCCTGCAACGACATTAATGTTAGGATATAACAAAGATTTCAAAATCCAAAGTGATTTGATTTTTGGATTTCTGTTGTTTTGTGCAGTTTTCCTGTTCATAGATACATGAAATTTCTGATCTTTATGAACATGTTTATCCTTGTGTGTATGAACACATGGATTATTATGGAGCTTTGAAGCATGCACAACATCATGATTTTTATGAGAGTGTTGATTTTTCTTCCAGCAGAATTTTGCAAGATGACCAAGTTTATTGCATTTGTAGCAAATGGGTGAGCATTTACCTGGAGCTTACCATAGTGTGATTGCATTTGCTGGAATCTCTGAGATCCTTTAGAGTACCTTTGATCACCCTTGGGTTGAGAAGAAGGAGGTGGTACCCTTTGGTATCTCTTGGCATGATGTGGAGTTGGAGATTGCCTTGAAGCTTTTTGAGCTGTTGGAGGAGTTGAAACCGTGTACAATCCTGCTTTCTTTTTCACTTCCTTTTTCGATTTTCAGTTGTAACAACATTCTTTCTAATTGCTGCATTTTTGTTCAAATTTTTATTTTGTTTTTGAACATTTTTCTTATTTTTCACAGAAGCAAGACTTGTGTTTTTCAATTCATTTTGAATCTTCTGTTTTTCAGCTTTTAATGCAACAACTTCTTTTTCTGAAGTCTGAAGCTTGTTTAGCATGACATCCAAACCATTTTTCATTTTGTTCTTTTCATTTTCAAATTGAGCAATTTGTTGTTCCAGATCAACAATTTTATTCTTAGAATTGTTCCATTCGTCATTTAATGGTCTGTCATGATACATGCATTCAATCTTCTTTTTCAGATGATTATTTTCCTCAATCAATTGGTTGCATTTCTCTTTTATTTGATGATCATGAGCCATGTTGGAGATTTGTTTGATCAATTGATCATTATCAAATTTGAGATTTTCATTATGATCAATCAATTTTTCATTTTGATTTTTCAAATCAGAATTTTCAGATTCCACATGATCATGATCTTCTTTCACTTAGAAAACTTGATTTCATAGTTTTTGACTTCCTTTTCCAATTTTTCATTCTCCATTTTCAATGTTTCATTTTCTTCATAGAATGCTTGAGCATTATCAATTATCATTTCATTCTTTTCCAGATTTTCTTTTAGCTTCTTGTTTTGATGTTTAACAGTTTTAAATTGTTTGCACATGTGCTCATAGCATTCTATCAATTCATCATAAGATATTCATTCTCTGAATCAGAATTGGATATTGATGCATCAAATGGATCTGAATTTGATTTACCTGATTCTTGAGAATTTCTTGACACCTTTGACATATGTGATCCTCTAGAGTCGTCTGAACGAGAAGAGCCTCTTGAGCTTCCATGAGCCATGTAGCATTTTTCTTCTCTTCTCTTTCTAGACTTGCATGTTTTCATAGAGGAGACCTGCATTTTATCAACATGATTATCAACTCAATAATCATTGGTCTATTTATGATACTCGAGAACTTAGACATATTCTGAGTATGTGTTAGATAAAAAACCAACCACAGAATCAGATAATCAGATGAGAATCAGAATCAAATATAAACCCAATCAGAGCAATTAACCACACATAAACAGATATGCCAAATCATAATCGATGAACAGAAAAACCGGCTCTGATACCAATTGTTAGGATCGGATATTCGATAATGGCAAAGCTAGAAGGGGGGGTTGAATAGATTTGCAGCAGAAACTTAAGCAATTTAAAAATTACTTCGTATTAAAAGATCTACTCAATCAAAACCCCTTTGATCTGATTCAACATGTGTGAATAAATCAATAAGTAGTGTGTAGACGAAATCCCTATGCAGCATCTAGCGCAACACAATGCAAACCACAAGTCAAACCACAGTGCACAGGGATTTTTAGGTGGTTCGGAGATCACCCACGTGACTCCTACGTCCACCCCCCACATAGTGAGGACACACTACTCACAATTGAGTACAACACACACACCCAGCACAACGCTCAACCACACCACACACGCTAGATCAGGTTCACAACAGATCAGATCCTCTAGCTTGATCTGATCCACACACCACTTGTCTGATGCAAACAAGCAATCATAACAACAATCCACACTTCCACAACATCCACGTACTGATCTCATTAGTGCACACACACAGATATATGAAAGTAGTGAAAAGAGAAGAGTTTTGAGATGAAGAATCAAATCCCGATGTAGATCTCTTCTCGTTGGTTGTCCAGAAGACTCCAAGCTTCGTCTTGACAAGTATCAGTTGTTGGAGAAGCTTGAACCACGGACAACCAGCTTCAACTCCGCTTGGAAGGTTGTTCTTCTTTGTTCTGGGCAGAGAGATGAAGTAGGCAGCAGGAAGAAAGCCTTCTTCTTGACCTTTGCTTAGGGATTTGGTATGGTGGCTCCTTGCTACGAAAATAGCTCCATGGTCTATATATAGTGGTGTCCAAGCATAGAGAATCGTGCTAAAAGGAAACACCTAAATAGAACATATCTTGACCATCAGAACTTCCAAAAACTCCGTCTGTCGATAGCCGACTTGCTGCTGTCGACAGGTGCTGACAGGTTTGCAAAATCCAGAGAATTGGGCTTGCTGGAAACAGTTTACTGCATGGATCTGTCGACATGTCACTATTCATCTGTCGACATGTCACTATTCATCCAACATTTCCTGTATGAATCTGTCGACAGGTCACTATTCATCTGTCGACAGGGCACTATTTCTGTTGACAGCACACTATTCATCTGTTGACAGGTGCACTATTTCAGCACCTTGTCTTGTTCTTTTGCACTTGATTTTGGGCTTTGTCTTGTGTACATTCACACCTACATTAAAAGACATTCTAAGTGAGATATAATGAATGCATAGTTAATTAGTAAAAGCATTACATCAATGCATAGTTAATTAATAAAAGCATTAACATCATGTTTCTTCATGTCTTTGTCATTGCCAATCTTTTTGAACCATTCACATAACATCAATTAGTATTGCTCATCATCAAAAACATTTAAGCACTTATTACATTCTCCCACATGAGAACCCAACAAGTCATGACATGTGTTTTTCCAGTCATCATCCAATATTCTTAATAAGCATTGTGTCATCATCAAAACATACAACCCAACAGAATTTACTGTGTCATAATTTATTGCAGTGTGAACAATAGTAAATATATCTTATTTTTGAGGTTTGAACGTTTTTATGATGTTTGTTTAAAATATATTTTTTAGAAACCTTCTTTTTCTAATGCACATCATTTTTTGTTTCTTTTACAAACTTTGACAATGGGTATTTACTATGATGCTTAAGTTGTTTTTCTTTTTCAGGAGGCTTATATCCAAGTCCTTGTTGGTTATTGTTAGTTTTAAACCCTTTTAAGCATAAAGCAAGGGGCGTTTTACCTTTGGTTAATCTTTTGGCATATTCTTTATGATATTCATTTTCTTTTTAGTTAAATTATTTAAATTTTTTTCCAACTCTAATTTTTCATTGTTCTTGCTCTTTAAATCTTTACACAAAAGATCATTAATGTGTTTACTTTCTTTTAAATGAGTTTCTAATTGTTCCAATTCAAATTTAAGATCAAAATTAGTGTTTTTCAAGCATATAAAGTTATTTATCATATTATTTATTCTTTTACAACAACTTTATACTTTTGATAAAGTTCATTAAATAAATCTTCTTGGTTTTCTGATTCTGAATCTGAATCAGTGGAAGAGTTGAAGGTTGAGTTAGAATGTACATCATCTAGTCCTACCATGAGGGCTAGACTCACTTGCTCTTCTTTAGAATTTGAAATTGAAGTATTTGTAGAGGAAGCTTTTTTTTCTCTCCCATGCAGTTGCCATAACTTTCCGTTTGAATTTCTTATACTTTTCATCTTTTCTCAACTTCTCCTTTGATTTTTCTTATTGACCATTTCTCTTGACCTTTGGACAGTCAGGCCTCAGATGTCCAGGCTGTAGACCTGTTTATGGGTCGGTTCGATTCGGTTTCGACCATTATTTTTCAGAAAATTGAACAGAATCAATCCTACAAGCAAACCGAATTGAATCGAAAAGAAAAAAAATCAAAGGATATTAAGGGCAAACTTGAGACCTCCCATGGGGAGTGAAGTGCGCTAGCCTGTAGGCCGTGCTTTCTCTTATGATATAATATATTATTAAATAAATTTAATATATATTTGGTTCCATTAGTTTCCTAAAAAACAACCAAACTGAACGTGGAACCTTCAAACTGAACCAAACCAACCCAAACTGGTCAATTCGGTTTGGTTTTTTGGGTTGGACCATTTAATGAACACCCTACCAGGTTGTCCACATTCATAGCAGACTGGTTCCTTTTTCTTTTTATCTCTCTTCTAAATCTGTCTTGATCTATTTTTCTTCTTATTAAGAATATTTTGAAGCTTTGACAATATTTCATCTACATCAATGTTTTTAGAACCTGTAATATTTGAACTATAAGAGGAGGAAATGGAAGGAGCAATAGCTATAACCTTGAAAGAATTAGAGGCTACTTTCTTTGATGTGCCTTCTCATAATCTCTGCATCTTTATTTTATGAGCCATTAATGACCCGATTAGTTTTTCTAAAGATATGGTAGAGAGGTCATTTGCTTCTTCTATAGCAATGACCTTGGGAGTCCACTAGTTTGGTAGAGATGCGAGAATTTTTCTTACCATATCCTAAGTGTTGTATGCCTTTCCAAGCCCTACAACACCATTAGTTATACCAGTAAATCTGCTATAAATTTGTGTAATGGTATCTTTTATCATCATTTGAAATTTTTTGTATTGAGTAACCAGGATATCAATCCTAGTTTCCTTCACTTTGTCAGTTCCTTCATATGTTATCATCAGCTTGTTCCACATTTCTTTTGTCGATGTGCACGCAAATATTCTATTAAATTCTTGCCTTGACATTACACAACACATGACACTTTTAGCTTTACTATTCAAGGATATCTTCTTTCTGTCTTCATCACTCCATTCTTCCTTGGGCGTTGATATTTGGAGGTCACCATCTTCTAGGATGCTCCAGACTTGGTATGTAGCCTTGTAGGAAGAACTCCATCTTTGTCTTCCAATAATTATAATCTTCTCTATCAAATAGAGGAGGTCTTGTGATGGATTGTCTTTCTATAAAACTTTAAGCTACCATGGATCTTTGCCGTTAAGATTGTTGGATTTTCTTTCTTTCTCAGAGATTGTGGCTCTAATACCACTTGTTGGTCCACTAGATGGCAGCAAGGGACTTAGAGGGGGGTGAATAGGTTGAAACTAAAATCTGAAATCAAACTCAACCACATTAAAACTTTGGTTAGTGAATGTAATTGTATGTGGAAAAGAGTAGTAGTGTAGAAGCGATCAAGGAAACAATCACACACATGAACATAAGGAATTTATCCTGGTTTGGTACTTCCCCAATGGAAGACTTATGTCTAGTCCCCAAAGCAACCCTTGGGATTTCACTAACCGGGGTACAATCCCCCCAAGGATTTACAACACCCAGTTCCTATTGGTCTTCTTCGCTTTCTAGGCAAGAAGATAGCCCACTATTTCACCTCAGCCAGGTACTTCTTTTACGAGCTCAGAGGCAACTCACTGGTGCAAACCCCAACAAGTTTACAACACCAGATAGAAGCTGGTCTTCCCTTCTAACTAAGGGGAATGCTTGCACAAAAACCTTCTCTTCAAATGAAGAGAAATACTGTGTACAATCATACAGCTGGACTCAGGTATTTCTTAAGAAAAGAAAGAACAAGTTGAGAGCTACACAAGATGAACAATAAGAAGCTCAAACTCTTACCTCACAAACTCTCCCCTAGATGTACAATATAGCATAGAGAGAGCAAGAAAGAATGAGGCTTGCTGAGCGCAGAACACTTGAACTAATTGATTTGTTGCCTTGTTGTGTCTCTTCTTCAAAGCCTTCATCCTTTTATAGAGTATCTAAAGAGGACCATTGAGGAGATAACCATTGGAGATTTTCTTCTTCTTCTTCTTCTGCTCTCCTTCTTCTGAGCCTAACTGATATCTTCTTGTATCTCTTGGCTTATTGGAACAGAAGTTGATCTTCCAACTAGTGTATATTTCAAAGGTCAATGGTAGCAACTCCAGCCGTTGTGTATCATAGACCTACATACAATAAATGCATGTTGGACTAGAGAAGTCTTCTGTCAGATAGCACATACATCTTTTGCCATGTTTCCTGCTAACAACTTGTTACATCAAGGAGGTGTCTTTCTACATAGCAGAAGGAAGAAGTCCTATGAGATAGCAAAATAAATCTTTAGTCAGACAAGAAATGATACTTTAAACATATGAAGTATATTTGGAATTTTATTCAGCGCCAAAGACATTTAGAAATCCACTCGGTGTGATAATACTTTAGTGAACACCAATTGATACGACAATAACTTAAATGTCCACCAATCGGAAGAAACATAAGAGCCATTGATATGTAACAAGTCATTTGTTCACCAATCGATAGGATATAGTATTTATAACACCAATCAATATGAAACTTAACACCAATCGATAGAATCTTGGTCAGTAATCGATTATCAATTGAAAGGTTGACTAATACAGAAAATAACATAGTCATCCATGGTGAAACTTCAATATGACGAAGTGAAACTTTGGTTATGACGGTGAAACTTCTACTGAAAACTTCGATTGATCAAAACAAAAATCGTGCATGACTAAGTGAAACTTCGGATGGTAACTTTGACTGATAAGAAAAAAACTATGCATGACGAAGTGAAACTTTGACTGATCAGGGAATTCTTCTTCAATCGATGTGGCACTTACTCACCAATCGATATGCATTGAACAATAATCGACTGGCTTTTCAGTGCAAAACTTTCAAGCAATAAATATTAAAATATTTATAGTGCCAAAAGTATTCTTAAACATGTTATTAAATATTATTATAAGATTTATAATAGACATGAGTTTTTTATCACCCAAACAAAGAGATAAAATGTAAGATTGGTTCAACACATTGCCATTATAAATCCACTATGGTAAGCAGGGTATCTCATCACTCTTGTTCATCTCCATCTGTATGATCATCATCATCAGGGTTACTTGAAAAATATAGGTATAAACTAGGTCAACGAGATGCTCAATAAGATTTATATCCCATTAACTAGGCAAGCTTTAAGTAAATTATATCTTATGAAGCTGAATAACTAATGAGATGATAAATGAAAAGTAGAGACAAGCATGAATTTGGCCACATCATGATATAATATCCGTCAAGGAATAAATACAAGTATATAACATGTCAAGCAATGATTCACAAGATGATTGCCATAAATCAATCAAGCAAGTGAAGTACTTAGATGTAATGTCAAACACCCTAGTCAATCAACTCCTACAGGCACAAGCACTTTTGGGCTCTCCTCTTAGGAATAGACATGGTTCTTTTATATTGCCAGGAATTGGTTGTCGACGTTATGGTTGTTGACTTTTGTCCTACAAAGAAAAAGATGTAAAGAGATTAAAAATTTTGAAATAAATATATGGAGAAAAGAGAGCACACAATGCTATGGATGGAGATGTGATACCAGAGACGCGTGGGCCTCGAAGGAGTAAATAAATGACAAAGTTATAATTATGGAAAATACCTTTTAATGGGGAGATTGTGTGGATACATGGGTTCGCTCCTTATATAGCATCGATCGGCCGAGGTAGAAACACTTCTTTGATTCCCCTTGCAAGAAAAGACAATATAAAAAAAATGGATTGAAGCCAAGTTGTATAGAATCAAATTCTTAAAAGAATCAACATGAACATGAAGCATGGAGTAAAACCCTAGAGATAGGTGGGTGTATGCAAGCATGAAAAGTTGAATAATATGCGTGTGTGATGTGATTAAGAGGGAGATCTAAAGAAATGACTCATGTGGGAGCAAGAGGGAGGCATTCATGTGGGAGCAACTGGAGGTGCTCTCATGGAAGAAAGAGGGAGATGGACAAGAATAAACAAAGATTAAAAGGAGGGATAGAGAGGTTGGCTTCGCCTTATGATTGATGCATGACGCATGGAGCTTGCATGAAGCTTGAGTGGAAGGAGAAGAGCACACCAACACTGCTACTCATGGAGACGTGGTTGTTGGGGAGAGGAAGGTGAACTTCAACGCTTGAGGTGGAGATGTATCAGCATCTCCCCTTGAAAAGAGCCCTCTCAACTCACTACAAGAGGGTACCTCGCACTAGCCAACATCTGAAACAGATGGACCAAGGGAGTATTTATAGGAGTTCGGGGCTCAAAGTCCGAGGTGGATTATGACCCTAAATAATGTCAGCCTTAGTGGACACATTTAAAGTTAAAACGCGTCAGACCAACCGATGTGTTAATGAATTTTCAAAATGCTTCGAACTGTGATAGAAGTAGGAAGTTGAATCGCGTCAGGCCTGGCAGATCCGTTTCAGAATTTTCAAAAATGATTTCTGGAAAATTTCCAAAAGGGAATTTAGGAATTCAAATCACGTCCAAAAGACCGAACACATATTAGGTAAGGCAATAAATATTTCAAAATATCACAAAAGAAAATTGCTTAGAAATAAGGAAGTCCAAAATAGCATCGGACCTCATGGATGCATTTCAAAATGCTCATTTTTGTCAGTAATCAATTATTGGGAAACACATCAAGGATAGTGTAACAATCTGGATTTTTAAATCATAAACAGACAAGAATGAATAGGTAGAAATTATTAAATAAGGGTTCAATTAGGATTTTTTTTAGGTAAAAGAACCACTAATGAGAGCAATTTTATCATGTGTGGATATTTTATATGAAAAGAGATTAGAATTTATAATTTTAAGTCAAATAGTAGAGGGGTAGTGACCCAGATTTTTAAGGGCCAGATAAATGGAGAATCCATTAACATAAATAAATAAACCATGAGAAACAATTGGATGGAAACCAATTTGAACCTTACTGAACCCTTTGTTCAGTAACCGTTGCCATCATAACACCAATCAGAATGTCCACTAACTTTGTTCAGTAATCAGATCACTTAATAACACCAATCGGTGTTTAAACCACTTATAAAACCAATAGGAATGATTATAAGTCCAATCATGTAATATCCTTCAATTCTAGACATCACGATATGCATAATAATTAGTCTTAAATCTGGATATTTAGGCCCAACGGTGTATGTTGGACACACAGTTATACACCAGTACCAAACTTTCGGTCGTGCATACCCTGATAGGGCGACATCGGATTTTAATAACAGAAATAAATTCTGAGACCACCATAAATCTCAAAAAAAGTGCTGATTTCAAAATTATAGATATCAAGAATTAGTGATGCACAGATATCGAGATTCAGTCGATTTATTAATTTTGGGGGCAATTTTCACCCAGTCAAAATTTAAATTCAAAAATTAAACTTAAATCACCATAATTTGTAGCACCTTCCAATTAGTTTATGTTTCCAATTTCATCTTAAATGGACATCATATGGATACTAAATTAAAGGTCCAAATGAAATAGAGGAATTAAATTGTATTTATGTGAAGCATTTATAATATTTTCTACTTACGAGAGATGCCTTGTATGACCCGGCCCTCTCGGGCCCTTAGCTCCATTCTCATGGTCGCGATGGACTCCCTGGTCATCGACATTGTCGCGCCAGAGGAGTTGGTCGCGACATGCTTTTGGTTGCGGCACACCTAGCCGTCGCGTCCTGGTCGCGACGGGGGTGGGCATCGCGTTCTTGTCGTGGCATCTGAAGGCAACGCGACTTCGTTCTGACCATTCTGACCGTTGTCTTTTCTGTCAAAACGCCCTTCTCGGGTGTCAGGCGTGTACAACGTTGACGCGACCTGGCAGGCTGTCGCGTTGTGGTTTTCCCGGTCATCGAGGTTTGACCGCTTTTGGTGTCGCACCGGGGTAGGCGGTCGCGACATGGTCACGACCTGTATGGCGGTCTCGACATGGTTGTTGTCGCACCGGCCCGACCCGTCGGTTCAAAATCGAGGCAGGCGACCCATTTTCCCCTCTCTCCTTCTTTTTCTTCCTTTCTTCTTCTTCTTCTTCTTCCTTCTACCTTCCCCGAGCCCTCTTGTGTTCTCCGGCTTGTTTGTGGTGCTCGTGGCCAGGAGGTGACATCTCCTTGGTGTAGGCGACGTTCGTGTGGTGCTTGGAGCGAGGAGGAGGTGGTCATTCCGCCGTGAAGGCCCCAACGGGTCGGCTCTACTCTTCAAGGTAGGGACCCATATTTCCCTCTCATTCTAGCATGCTCGTCTCCCCCATGAGATCCTTGTTTCTTTGTGGTATTGGGGTAGTGGGGTGTGAGATCCATGCACGTTGTTGGAGAGGTTTCCTCTGAGTGTAGATCTCCATGTAAAATGCATGATTCGTGGGGTTTGAGGGTGGTTTGGTTTGTTTACATGCTTTCCTAGTGTTTCCCATGCTCCCCTCCCCCTGTGGATGCAAATTGTACCAGTTTTGGGGTGGTCCCTGGGAGGACTGTACCGGGACCCCTCTCGGCTGAGATTGCGACCAGCCCAAGGGTCGCTATGATGTCGCGACGCATGCGATGACCGCGACCGCTTAGGCTGTTGTGGTAGGCATGGGCGTCGCAACATCATCGGGACCACCAGGGGTGTCGCGACATGGTCGCAATCGGTCTTGGCAACGCGAAAATGTCGCGACAGCCACGGGCGTCGCAATAGTATCAGATACAGGTAAGTTTATGCGAAGTTTCGTTTCCCGTGGAGTCTTCGCCATTTACAGTTCTTGTTGTACCCATGGCATTAGTGCTAGTTCCTAGTACGGTCCTACACTTGTCGTTCGCCTAGTGCACGGCAACTGAGGGCTTGTCCCGTAAGAGAGGTTGTTACCGTTTACCTGGGACGCCCATCCCCGTGTGCCCGTTGAGGGAGTGCTCCAAGCAACGGGTTGGTCTGGGATGCCCAGGGGAAAACGGTGGTTAGGACAGCGGCGTTGAGTCGTTTGCAGAGCTCTCTTGGTTGGTCTGGGATGCCGAGGTTGCTTGGAGTTCTTCCCAACGTAGGCCAGTCAGTCCTTCTTCTCACTGCCTCGCTCTTTGTGGCCCCGAAACCACATAGAGAGGCCAGGCGTGGGACCGTAGTCCGGCCAGACTACGGAGATTATTGTTGTGGTTACTTTGTGTTCCTGCCCCCACTCTAACGAGACATGGAGGTTTGGACCGAGGTCGAGGATAAGACGTCACTAGACGCACCTGACCGGTTGACTAGTGGTAGTGGTTTTCGTAGCTAGTGTCACTTGTCCAAGTAGAGTTCCCTCTGTCTATGGTTATAACCGTGTGGTGTTCACGATGTGTAGGTCGTACGGAGTTTTCCGTCCGTACCGTTGCTAGTTAGTTAGCTTTGCTTCCACACGTTCCTGTGTAGATTAGAATATATAATTTCTACCATTTATTTTGATTATATATTCTTTCCCTTTCGGGTCCCTGGATTCGTGGGCGGCGACCGCGAAAATCGGGTCCTCGGCTGTGGTCGAGGGTTGGATTCTTGTGGGTCGTTACAGTTGGTATCAGAGTGAGAGTCTAACAGGACTTGTAGCGGATTTAAACTATAACCAGAGAGTCCCAACAGTAGTACAAGTACACCGCTAGCCGCCCGAGTTAGTGTTGTTAACCTCGTTGGTTGTGTGTCGTGCAAGATATGGCCCCGCGCAGGTGTAGGCAGACCAGAGAGCTGATGGAGCAGCAGGGTGAGTCAGATATGGCAGCTCTAGGTCAAGTTCAGGAGGATGTGTCTGTGGAGGAGTATGTGGCACAGCCTTAGGAGGCAGCGACTGCAGCAGCAGCGAGCAGCGAGCAGCAATAGTAGCAGTACCAGCCCCTACCCCAGCAGTATGTGGATTGGTACCCTATGGCCGAGCTGTTCTTTAGGGCCATGCATCAGGGGACATGGCAGCCAGGGCAGACGACATAGAGAGGTCAGTCGCTAGTCCCTCCCCCAGCAGTACTAGATCCGCAGGTAGAGCAGCTAGTAGTTCAACAGGCGTCAGGTACTTGGAGTACCCAGGTTTGTAGGAGGAGGACGGCTGTCACTGAGGACAGAACAGCCTTGGAGAGGTTCTTGCGTCTCCGACCACCGACGTTCTTTGGCGACTATGACCCAAACAGGGCTGAGAGTTGGACGCACGAGTTGGAGTGTATGTTCAAGACCATGGAGTGCGCCAAGGAGGATCATGTGAGATTGGCAATATACCAACTGAAAGGACCAGCCCATGAGTGGTGGAGAGTTCAGAGGCAGACATACTTCCAAGGGCAGCTACTAGATCAGGTTTTTTAGAAGCAGTTCTTGGAGGTCTGCCATGGCGAGTATTTTCCTGATTATGCTCGATGTTGTGAATGTGCTTTTCATTCAAACACTCCACAAAAGAATGATTAAAAAGGGAATACAAGTTTAAAAGATATGAAGGATATGGGTGGAAGAAAAGGGAGAGAGGGCGTGTGTGCACGAGAATGGAGGGTGTGATCACCAGGTACACGAGGGTACCAAAGGAGTGAGTGAGTGGCGGAGCGTTACTTACCTTCACCCAAAGATCACGGGAGATGAAGAAGGTAGGTTAACTCTTACTCCTCCAACCGGCCGGCCAGCAGAGAAGACTTTAGTTCGCGGTTACGAATTGGAGGAAGCCTCCTCATGTTCCAATGCACTTGAGATGAAGAACACCAAGCTCCACTTGATGAAGGCTTGGAATGGCTTGAAGGGAATGGCTCTTCTCTTTCAGCTCGGAGTCTAACTCTTCAGTGCAGCAGGGCTTCGTCGTAATGCTTGAGATGTGTCTAAAACCATGGCCTCGGGGGTCTTTTTATAACAATGAATTTGGCAAATCGCGACGGGCACAGTGGTCGCCTATTGACCTGAATTGTGACCAACAAAAGTGTCACGTTTAACAAGATCTACTTACTTCGATTAAGTCTTTCCAAACATCGATTATAGTAGGTTTTTGAATCGCGACGACATAGACTGACGCGTTTCAAACACTTCCAATATCGATTGATTTCTTTCAAATTTAATAAATGGAAATGTTGAATTGCGATGACATGAGTGGTCGCATATTTGAAAGAATCGGTCTTCTGGTGGTAATCGATTTTCATGCAATGGAAGGTTAGAAACACAATGGACCATGTGGACGCCATTCTAATTAGAAAGAAAATCTTTCCAAAAACAATTTTAGAATTTGTCATTATTCGAACTTGGAAACTCTTAAGCGCGATGACTTTGATGGACGTGATTTCAAAACATGGTAGGCATTAGAAAAGGAAGTGTAAGACGTGACAGTTTGACCCATCGTAGATCAAACTCCTGAACTGCAACCACTACGTCCATCGCGAATCAATTGTGCACAATGAACCCCTCTAAAGCCCCTAAAAAAATTCCTAACGATCCTAGAAAAATCCATAAAAATAGGAATATCACTCAAGCGGTTAATTGAAGAGAGTCACTTTGAGGCATTGCGTCATAACATGAATGTACTACGTATGTTGTCGAAAATGGCGTGCCTACAACTGCCTCGCTTTGGCGTCTGCTTTGCAAGGAAATGGAGCGTAAAGATGCGAGATGAAAGCAATGGAATGAAGTGAATTGAGTGAATGAAGTGTAATGACTAAAAAGTAGGTGCCAAGGTGTGATGAAACACGCCTTCAGCCACATATGACGAGAGCTGTTCTTCAAATCACCATGAAGCGACTTGTAGAAAATCTCAAGAGATAACTCGGTGTTTAGACGAAGGGAAAGGGTGTGCACGTGGGCACGAAAGGGAGAAAGATCAACTTCCAGTGTCAGGGAAGTACCTACAGACATAATCTGGTAGGTTTCACCATTGGGGAACGTTTACCAGCTTGTGGACGTGTTGCAAGCAAGGTTGATCTATAGGAAAAACAGATGAATTGATATAGGAATCTAAAACAAGGAGTTTCTCCAAAAACAGTCTTCAAACATCAACATGGTAAACTGAGTACTTGACTCAGAATGGAATATTTCATGTTAATTAGGATTAAAATAAGTGGTTCTTTTCAGTTAAGCATGAGAGTAATCTTTCCGGAAATGAGCTGAATGTCCTACATGTTGCTTGCTGAGCTAAACGAAAAAAAAAGAAAAGAAAAGAAAATATGAAATAATCAAGGATAATATTGTCATGGTGTAGAAGTCAAGATATGGGTGGAATTCGTCCTCCTTCTTGCAAAGCGTGACGACCTAGCCTCAAGTCGTAAGAATCCTCTGAAATATCACTATTTTGGTGGTGGAGGGGAACTTAAATTTCAGATTCATCAGAGCCTCGAGGTTCTTGATGTATTCTAATAGAGTATACTATATAGTAAAAATACAAAGGTACCAGGAATTGCCGAGGATAAACGTGAAGTTTTCGGCGAGAGACGTATGTCCAATCCTGCGCTCAAAGAGTAATTAGTACTGACAAGCAACAAATACGTAGCAGAAAATGAAAATGATGATGCTTGTAAATTACGACAGGGTATGTAGACGCTTTTAATTATCTGAATCGTGACGACCTAGGTGGTCGTGATTTACTGTCACGCCCCTCCAATTTAGCAGCGGAATAAATCGGAGGGAGACGCGAACAACGAGTATGGTAACGACAATTGCGCATTATTTCGCAAACATCAGAGCATCTAGTGAACAATAATTGAAATAAACTCTTTATTTCATTATAAAATCACTAAGACTATTACAACCACTAATTTAGAGCCACACATAAGGCTCAATGACATCATTACATTGAAAAGAATCTAAAACAATCACTACTAGACTCCATGGTGCTAGGGTAACTGCGTCATTTGACTCCAGGTCACTCATCACTCAGGTCCTGTCCATTGGTACATATAATGTCATTATCCGACTTACCCGAGACACAATAATAAATAACGAAGGGTGAGCGATAACGCCAGTACGACTTAAATCTCAGGCTCAAGCAGGCTTCAAATAATTAATGCATTAAATGGCAGAGTAACTAATGATAGAAAGAGTCATGTAAAGTCGAGAAAGTAATAGCACAAGTAACATGGTTCGAATAGCAGATGAATCAAGTATAGCACGATGACTAAAGTCAAGTCATTATAGAAAACGATAACAACAATAGCAAGTAACGATAT
This sequence comes from Colocasia esculenta, assembly GCA_014218235.1. NCBI lineage: Eukaryota > Viridiplantae > Streptophyta > Magnoliopsida > Alismatales > Araceae > Colocasia > Colocasia esculenta. Next base: position 24,322,958 of record CM024754.1, on the reverse strand, counting down.
TGTCAAGAATAGCAAGCGACATGTATAGCAAGAAGAGATGATAGTAGATGGTCATGTAAAGAGTAAATTACACTTTGACTGTGATCAAGTCGCGATAGCACACAGTAACTCAAGATAGCGAGTATCAAGTAGGGCAAGTAGAGTGTATGATGAGGATGGCGTGTAACGAGATAGCGTGTAACAAGATAGCGTGTATGGTGCACAACGGTGCACTGGTAGAATACGGCAGTAGTCACTTCTTGGACAGTAGCCGTTTCATGATAGTACAGTACATCTGAACTCCTCAGACTACTGTTATAACAGTCAGTGCTAGCACAGTAATAGCACCGCAATGATATAGTACGTCTGAACTCCTCAGACTAATGGTAACAGTTAGATGTCTATCCAAGATAGTATAGTCAGAACCGGTGCAATGCAGAACACCGTCAATAGCCCCTGCAGGTATTTTCGGGTGGCTCTCTGCCCCTAGGACTAGATTGGAGCCCCATGGACACTCTCCGTGCCCTGCACAATATGCATTTGATACAGTAGAGTCACAAGACCCATATTATAATGCTAGATAGTCATGAAATAGTACAAAGATAGGAGCTACATAGCTCCAAGGGTAATAAGAGAGTACAAGATGAATAGACGAGAGAGTAGAGTGAACATGAATAGACGAGTGAGTAGAGTATAGATGAGATCTTATGGTCATTGCACATGAAAAGTCGAGTAACGAGCGATAGTAACAGTTGCATAACACGCGCGTACGGTGTTGGCAGTCAGGTGGAACTCACGATCTTTCCGCTAGCCATGTTATGCACAAGTCCACGGGTCCGACGTGATTCAGGTAAGAGCGAACTTCTAATAGCCGTTTGGATCATATCGATCCCGAAAGGTGTAATGGGTGTTAGGGTACATCCAGCTCGTCGACCATGTGGGAATCCATGATCAAGGAGACTTACGGAGGCCTGTGCAAGGGCTCACTAGTCCGGTCAGAAGGAATATCCGACGGAGAGTACACCACAAGCCAAGAAAAGTGTGTATATAAAACAGGTGCTCGATGTTCTAAAGGAATTCTAGGACAGTGGAGCGTCGATATCGGTATATAAACAACGCAAGAAACAAATACAAGTCCTTTTAAACTAGGGCAATTAATGTACTTTATTTCAATAAATTACCAGATAATTATGAGATTTTTTTGCAAGATTTCGGCCATAAATGGATGGTTCATGTTTGTGCAAGTGCAAGAGAAATCATAGATAGAGATAAGTCGTGAAGATGTATTTAAAATTATTCAATATTGCTCCATTTTTAAGCAAGGTTTTTACTGGGGGTATAACTGTAAAATTATTCAATATTGCTCCATTTAGAAAGTGACAGAAATATTTTTATGGGTTTTTTAACCAGAACTCTTGTGAAGGCGACATAGGCCAGTGAGGGTTGCGACAGGGGTAGGGCAGGTAGCGACAAGACCTGCAAAGGGTTGCGACAAGGCTGCCAGGACAGAAGGCCAGAACGCGACGTAGGTACTGTCGCATTCAGAAAGCGACAAGGAAGGCGTCGCGACGGCTTGAGAATGCGATAGGTGGACGGTCGCAATCATACTCAGAAGGCGACATATCGGCCTGTCGCAATCTGGTGGTCTGCGCCTGGCTCTGACAGGAATCAGACCAGGCTTTGGATTGCGGGCAACTTGAATCAAATTGATACAGGGTTGTTCAGAAAATCATAACTAATTGTATACCCAACGAAAAATCATGAAACTAGTTGCAAATTAAACTAGACATGTAAGGGTACTTCCAGTAAATCGGAATTAGAGAGAGAGCATGGTTTGAGTATGAACAATAACGAGTAACACAGAACATGACACAGAGCGCAAGATCGATTTAATTTGCAAGAAAGGGTGGATAAAAATTAGGGATTTTAGGGGTAAAAGATCCCTAGTGATCATCAGTATCTCCCATAAAAATTTCAAGGCATGGGATTTAGTATTCATAGAGAACAAGAATTATGAAGAGGGTTCGGGGTCAAGAGAGTTGCAGAACTTCGAAATTCAAGAAGAAAGTATTTGCTTGATGGAAAATTATGAAATTTGAGGGTTTTGTTCCTGATGTATGGAACAATCTACAGTCAAAATTCATTAGTTTTTCTCCTGAGAATGCCTACCTTGATTCGATTTCCTCTTCTAAGGCTAGAACTTGAAGAATGGGGTTGAGAGCTTGAAAGGTTCTTCTCCCCACGAAATCTCCTCCTCCTTGGCCTCTCCTCTTGGTCCAGCAATCCCTTGGCACGAGCTAGGGCCAGCCATGAGGGTTTTAGGAGAGTATTTAAGCTTCTCCTCTTTCTATTTCCTAATAGGACTCTAATCCTATTAATTCCGAATTCCTATTCTCTCTTCCCTTTCTAAGCATGAGGACTTCTATTTAGGTTGGGATGGGAGCTAAATTCGTGGCCAACCATTAGAGTAGGTTTAGGAATCCAATTACAACTCAAACTTCCTATTAATGCTTTACATACCCTTTTTCTATTTAAGTAATAATTTAGTTACGAATTTATGGTATTTTCCTATTATTCTTCTTTAAAAATCTTATTTTGGCCCAATAAATTTTATATGGTCCATTTATTAAAACCCATTATTTATTGGAATTTATCTTTTGAGATTTCCCTTTTTAATTAGAGAATAATAGAGTTACAAATTTTATTATATTTTTCTTACTTGATTTTATTTATGGACTACGAGAGGTCCATTACTGCAATGCTGATAATGGATAATCATTCATGATGTGGAAGTCTCTCCGACATGTTCGTTTATTTTATGGGCGCGTTATCTTTCCGTGTTAACGATTTTCCGACTTAGTTTTCCAATTTGGATAATTGGTCACATTGTGACATACGCTTGACCAATCGGATTTTTTGTTGCACGAATTTCTTCGTGGAACACTTAGGAATAATGTCTGGGGTTGATTATAATTTTAAGGAATTTTCTAATGTATTCTTGTACATATGATAATGGTACGCATGTTTCTATTATTTCGATTTAAAGAAATTATTATTTCGAATTTTTAAGTATTAAATTTTCTAGGTTGCAACATTTCCCTTCATCAGTCACAATGGAAGTCAGAGTGAGGTGCTTGAATCACGACGTTTGTGTCGGTCCCGATTTTGAAACTTCCAATTGAGGCCAAATTTCCTTACCTATTTTGCGTTTCTTGCTATGTTTTGGACTTGCCTCCGGGCTTGTGCGGCCATGGGGGTTTAAAAACACCCTCCCCCTGCTCTCTTCATGGTTTCCAACCTCCCTAAAGTGCAGAATTCATCCCATCAAGCAAGAAGAAGAAGAAGAGGAGGAGATAAGCAATGGAGTATGGTGGAGCCCCCCCTTCCATGAGATAAAGAGTTGAGGAATTCCAAAGGTTAAGCAAGGTGGATGGACACATATGGATGTTGATTCAAGTGAAATTGGTAAGTTTAAGTGATTTTTGCATTAGATTCATCTTGTTCGTGATGCGCACTTCACTATTCATACATGTTCTTGCTTTTATTATTCTTTCCCTTTATTTTTATTTTCTTTTATCTTTCTTCTTCTTCCAATACCCACTATGGGAAAACCATCTACTCATGACCATGTGCCATAACCCATCCAAAATCCTAATTTCCTCCCATGCGCCACCCTCATCTTACCATACTCAACCCATAATCATGTCATCCTTGTGCATGCATACACCAACCTCCCTCCAGGCCAAATCTTGTCCATACATCTCTTCACAATTCTAGGACTACCCTCTCTTCCCGAGCACTAGAAGATATATGCATCTCCCATGGCTTCAAAAATTAACTTCTTTCATTAGCCTAGACATACAGTCCATCCTCTCTAGGTAGGGAATCCAAAATCTTGCAGTTCACACCAAACGCTACCATGAAATTCATCTTGATTGGGTGGCGATGGGGGCACTGGTAGAGCTACGACATCCTCAAACTCACACCTTTCTCTTCAGGACCTTCGAAGCCACCATCCTATTAGAAGAAGTTAAGTTACTGTTAGGCTTGAAGCGGATGAGAAGAGGTGACGAATATGAGATGGTGATCATGCCGAGGAGCATTTCAAGTAAAGAGGTGCTCGAGAGTTTCATGAGCGAAAGAGTGGCCTAGGTCATCCAAGCTAGAAAAGGTGTGAATATGCAAAAGCTAGTGGCTTGGAGTACGAGAGAGATACCCAAGGCTGAGGATGATGTGAAGCTTGAGAGAGTAATGAACGGATTCACCATATGCCTAGCAGATGCACTCCTCTTTCCATCTGTGGACAATATACTTGAAGAGGAGCAACTAAGTGCAGTATGCGGCATATGGGAAGGAGAGAGACTGGGATCGACGGTGCTATCCTTCCTCTATAGAGGGCGTACGACGGCGAGCTTGGGTAGGCCTCCTTATGGATCCATGTTATTATTCACTTGTTGGATGAACTTGCACTTTAAGTTGATATAAATAACAAAGCTACCAGCTCGTCCCGAATCTTTTCCAAGAGCCCGCTACGACACATGGTGTTACGCCCCGCCAATTTAGCAGTGGAATAAATCGGGGAGACGTGAGCAAGGTACATAGTAGAGTAAAATGTACAACAGTTGAATAATTTAGAGCATCTAAGGAACAATAATTGAAATAAAATCCTTCATTTTATTTAAATTGACTTAGACAATTACAACCACTAATCTAGAGCCACTACATTGAGCTCATTGCCGTCATTACATTGAAAAGATATCTAAGGCAATAACTACTAGACTACATGGTACTAGAGTAATTTCATGACTTGACTCCAGATTGCTCATCACTCGGGTCCTACCCCATTGTTGTGAGTCACATTATATAGCTTACATGAGACACAATAACAAATAACGAAGGGTGAGCGATAACGCCCAGTAGGACTTAAATCTCGTGAATCAAGCAGGCTTTAAATAATTAGTGCTTTAAAAAGGGCAGAGTAACTAAAGATAGCAAGAGTCATGTAAATTCAAAAAAGTAATAGCACAAGTAACATGGTTCAATTACCAGATGAATCAAGTATAACACGATGATTAAAGCAAATAATGATATGAAATGATAACAACGCAATAGCAAGTAACGACATTGTCAAGCAGTAGCAAGCAACATGTATAGCAAGGAGAGAGATAGTAGTTGGCCATGTTGAGAGTAAATTGCACTTTGATTGATTTTCATGAATCTAAATAGTATAGCACTTTTGATTAACTTTCATCAATAGAGATAGTAATGACACTTTGGTTATCCGTAGATAGCCGAGAGATAATATAGCACTTTTGTCGTCAATAGACAACGAGGGAATATAACACTTTGTTTTGATTGTCATAGATTAATCTTGATAGTATGGCACTTGTATGTAATGCCGACATCCTGATCATTTAACTCCCGCGGGCAAATGGCACTTTTGGGCTCTCCCCCCAGGACCAGATCGGGTCCTATTGTGCTGGCATTGGTTATGTTTTTTATCTTCAGACAATCAATTAATGGCCAATAGAGAGTACCAAGAAATAGATAAGAGCACTAGATGAATAGACGAGATAGTAGAGTGAATGTGAATAGATGAGCGAGTAAAGTATAGACAAGAACTACAGGTCAATGCACATAAAACGTCAAGTAAACGGGCGATAGTAACAGTTGCACAACACGCGCACTTGGTGTTGGCAGTCAAGTGGAATTTCACTACCTTCTACTGGCCATGTTAAGCACAGGTCCAGAGGTTCGACGTGATTTAAGATAAGAGTGAACTTCTAATAGCCGTTTGGATCATGTTGATCCCTAAAGGGTATCATAGGTGTTAGGGTACAACCAGCTTGTCGACCATGTGGGAATCCATGGGCAGAGGAGACTTACGGAGGCCTTGAACAAAGACTCACTAGTCCGGTAGAAGGAGTATCTGACGGAGAGTTCGTCCAAGTCAAGAGAGAGTGTGTACATAAAAACAAGTGCTCGACATTCTAGAGGAATTCTAGAACAGTGGAGCGTCGGTAACAGTGTTCCAAAACATCGCGAGTAAACGTAGACAAGTATATTTAAAATGGGGCAATGTAATTACATGATTGACATAATTTACCAGATGTATCATGAGATATTTTCACGCCAAGATGAGCCATATTTGAATGGTTCAAGTGTGTGCATGTGTGAGAGAAATTATGGACAGAAAGTGGTCATGTGCATGTCTTTTAAAAATCACACATTAATGTTCAATTTTTAACAAGTGTATTTACTGCGTGTGAGATAGTTACAAAGTGTACAAGCACTGTAGAAAGTTGGAGCATCATAAATCGGCAGTTTTCATACAAAAGTATGAGATCGCGAAGCACCCCAGTAAGGGTCGCGACGGGGTCAAGTGAGAATGCAACAAGGTCATTTGAGGATCGCGATAGGTCGGTCAGGTCAGGCGGCCAGAACGCAATGGTGTACCATGTCGCGATCAGATCGTGACAAGGTCTTGTGTCACGATGGGCCTGAGAATGTGGCCTATCCAGTCGTCACATTCTCAGGTTCTGCGCCTGAGTCTGATAGGGAAAGGACATGTTCTTGGATTGCGGTCCAGAACATCCTATATTGACACAGGGTGGTTCAGAAAATAAGAACTAAATGTAGAATCAATGAAAATTCATGAAACAAATTTTAAACGACTCTAGACATGCAAGGGTACTTCTAGTAAATAGAAATTCGAAAACAGGAAAGGTTTCAACATGGGTTGATCAAGTGCATTTATGAAGAACATAGAACATTGTATAGTGAGACGAAAGATTTAATTCGAGCAACATGGTGGATGAAAATTAGGGCTTTTAGGGGCAAAAGATTCCTAATAATCATCAGTATCTCCAATAAAAATTTTGAGGTATGGGATAGAGTATTCAAGGAGATATGAATTAAATATGAAGGTTTAGGGTCAAGAGGTTTGCAGAACTTCAAAATTCAATAAGAAAAGATTGGGTGCACGAAAACTTATGAAACAAAAGGGTTTTGTTCCTGATGCATGGAGCAAGCTACAGACGAATTTAATTTGATTTTTTCTCATGAGAATGTCTACCTTAGTATTTTTCCTTCTCTAGGGTTAGAACTTGAAGAACGGGGGTTGAGAGCTTGAGCAGCCTTCTCCCCATGAACTCTCCTCCTCCTCGGCCTCTCCTCCTGGTCCAGCAACTCTTGGCAATGAGCTAGGGCCGGCTATGGGGGTTTTGGAGAGTATTTATGTCTCTTATGTTTCTAATTCCTAATAGATTTCAAGATTTCCTATTTCTCTCACCCTTTCCAAGCTTGAGAACTTCTAATTGGGTTAGGATGGGAGCTAAATTCGTGGCCAAGCAACTAGGGTAGGTTTAGGAATCCAAATCCAACTCAAACTTCCAATTTAATATATTAATTACCTCTTTTCTATTTAAACAATAATTAAGTACGAATTTAAGGTATTTTCCTATTATTCTTCTTTTAAAAATGTCTATTTTGGCCCACAAATTTCTAATGGGTCCATTTAACAAAGCCCATTACTTCCTTTCATTTAATGGGTTTTATTTAATTTTTATTTGATTTTCTAATTACTTTTATTTTTATTATTATTACATTTTTATTTTTCGAAAAATTCAGGTTGCTACATCCTCCCCCTCTTAAAAGAATTTGGTCCCCAAATTCATATGATCATAACGGAGAGAATGTCTTACCAAAAAGATCGGGGTAGTTCCGTCTGATGGTTCCTTCCGATTCCCATGTAGCTTCTTCCACTTCGCAATTATTCCATAAGACTTTAACCATGTGAATGGGATAGTTCTTGAGCTGTTGCACCTTTCGTTCCAGTATCTTAACTGGCTTCGCTTCGTAGGTCATGTCCTTATTTAATACCAACTTATCGTTGCGAATGATATGCGTAGGATCATAGACATATTTCCTATGTATGGAAACATGGAACACATTATGTACGTATGCCAGGTCTGGCGGCAATGCCAGTCGGTATGAAACCTCACCAATCCTTTCGAGCACTTCAAAAGGACCGATGAATCTAGGCCTGAGCTTTCCTTTTACACCAAATCTTTGGATGCCACGAGTAGGTGACACCTTTAAAAGTACATAATCACTGACTTGAAATTCTAAATCTCGCCTTCTTCTTTCGGCATAGCTCTTTTGTCTAGACTGAGCAATCTTGACCTGGCCTCTAATCAGTTGAATGTCCCGGGTTGTATTTTGCACCATGTCTGGGCCTAGCCATTGCTGTTCTCCCACCTCATTCCACCATGCGGGAGATCTACAATTTCTTTCGTAGAGTTCTTCAAACGGTGCCATCTTAATACTCGCCTGGTAACTGTTGTTATAGGCGAACTCAATAAGGGATAGGTGCTCGTTCCAATATCCTTGGAAGTCTATAGTGCAAGCTTTCAACATGTCTTCCACTATTTGGTTGGTTCTTTCAGTTTTCCCATCAGTTTGTGGGTGGAACGCGGTACTAAAATTGAGTTTAGTATGCAGTGCACCTGCAATCCTTTCCAAAAATGTGATGTGAATCTCGGATCTCGATACGAGACTATGGATGATGGAACTCCATGAAATCTTACAATCTCTTTGCCATATAAGGCAGCTAGTACTTCCATAGACCACTTACTCTTTATAGGCAGAAAGTGGGTGGATTTGGTTAGTTGGTCCACAATGACCCATATGGTGTCGAGTCCACCACGAGTCTTGGGTAAACCATGATGAAGTCCATGCCAAAGCTTTCCCTTTTCCATTCCGGAATATCTAGCCGTCTGAGTACACCAGCAGGGCGTAGGTGTTCCGCTTTTACTTGTTGGCAAGTAAGGCAGTGTGCAGCATGCTCGGCTACCTCTCTCTTCATGTTCGGCCACCAAAATATTATTTTCATGTCTTGATACATTTTGGTACCTCCAGGATGAATAGTGTACTTCGTCTTGTGAGCTTCATCCGTTAATCTTCTCTTTAGTTCTTCATTGTCGGGGACGCATGTCCTTCTTTGAAATACTATCCTTCCATCTTCGGTCATAGAAAAGTCTAGTTTTTCGGCTAAGGTTTCCTTGATGTGAACCAAGAATGGATCACTATCTTGTTGAGGTTTGATCTCCTCTAGGAGATCAGATTGAATGTTCATATTGGCAACAAAGACTCGATCATCCCGATGTTCAATATTTAAGTCTAACCTTGCGAATTGTTCTTGTAGTTGCATCTCGCCAAGTACTAGACTTGAAATAGATGCCATCGGCTTTCTACTAAGAGCATCAGCCACGACGTTTCCCTTGCCTGGATGGTATTGGATGTTGAAGTTAAAATCCTTCAGATATTCTAGCCATCTTCTCTGTCTCATGTTGAGTTCCTTCTGGGAGAATAAGTACTTTAAGCTTTTGTGGTCTGAATAGACAGTGAATTGTTCTCCATACAAATAATGTCTCCAAATTTTCAAAGCGAAGACCACGGCAGCCAACTCAAGATCATGCACAAGGTAGTTGACTTTATGAGTCTTCAGCTATCGGGAAGAGCAATGACCTTCTCCTTTTGCATCAACACACAGCCTAGCCCAATTCCTGAGGCATTAGTGTAGACAGAGAAACCTTCTCCCTCTATTGGAAGAGCGAGAACAGGTGCTGAGGTCAAACATTCTTTTGAGAGTTTGGAATTTCTTCTTACACTATTTACTCCAAGAGTAGGGATTCTCCTTTCGTGTCAGACACGTGAGAGGAACGACGATCTTGGAGAAGTCCTTGATGAACCGCCTATAGTAGCCAGCCAGTCCTAAGAAGCTTCTGATTTCAGTGACGTTGGTTGGTCTCTCCTAATTGAGTACAGCTTCGACTTTGGAAGGATCACGTAGATGCCGTCCTTTGAGATGACACGGCCCAAGAAAGATAGTGCTTCGACTTGCTTGGTTTTGCATACAGTTTGTTGTCTCGCAAGACTTGCAGTGCTACCTTCAGATGTTCTTCATGTTCCTCTTTAGTCTTTGAATATATAAGGATGTCGTCGATGAAGACGACCACGAACTTGTCAAGGTATGGCCAATATATGTTGTTCATGAGTTGCATAAATGCTGTAGGAGCATTGGTTAGACCAAAAGGCATAATGATGAATTCATAGTGTCCATACCTGCTCCTGAAAGTTGTTTTGAAGATATCGTCAGCCTTGATCCTCATTTGGTGATAGCCAGATCGAAGATCGATTTTGGAGAAATATTGAGCTCTGGATATCTGGTCGAAAAGTTCATCGACCCTGGGCAGTGGGTACTTGTTCTTGATGGTTAGTTGTTAAGTTGACGATAGTCGATGCATAGCCTCATCGATCCATCCTTCTTCTTAACAAATAGTACATGTGGTCCCTATGGGGAAGTACTGGGTCTGATGAACCCCTTCCCTAATATTTCCATCAGTTGCGCCTTCAATTCCTTTAACTCGGCAGGTGACATCCAGTACCGTTGACGCGATACTAGGGGTAGCTCTAGGAATCAACTCAATGGCGAAGTTGACATAACGTTCTAGGGGAATCCCTGGCAGAACTTCAGGAAATACATCGGGGTAATCCTGGACTATGTGGATGTCTTCTATCTTAGAACCCTTCTTTCCAACTACTACGGCCGCAAGAAAATCAAAACAACATTTCCTTATCATGTTGTGGGCTTTTATGGTGGAGATTAGAGACATCCATCTCTAATGTCTAATCCCAGTGAATGACAACTTAGGGAAATCACTAAAGGTAACCTTCCCTTTCTTATAGTCGACACTTGCCCCATAAGTGGACAACCAGTCGGCTCCCAAAATAACATCATAGCCTTCCATGGCCATACACACCAGGTCGACTTTTACGCTATGGTCTCCGATCATTACATCGGCGGTTGTAAAGTATTTGTTCAATTTTTCTTTCTCTCCTAGTGGGGTTGTGATAGAAAATTCACATCCCATGGATATAGGTTTAGCATTCAAGGTATCAACAAAGTTTGAGATATAAATGAATGAGTTGCTCCAGTATCAAATAAAACAAAAGCTGATAATTGTAGGATCGTGAAAAGATGTGGACAAGATCTAGAAGGGGGGGGGGGTTGAATAGATCTATGCCAACTATTACGGAAGCTTAGTCAATTTAGTAAAACTCTTTGAATCAGAGACAATTTGAAAGCGGATTTCATAGATCTGAAGAGAAATTAAGTGAGTTGTGAAATAGGAGTGTGTGAACAAGTTAATTAGATGTGAATTCGAAAGATCCTATGCATGCATCTAACGTAAGGTAAATTCAAACCACAATCAGACCACTACATAGAGATTTTTAGGTGGTTCGGAAATCACACCATGTGATTCCTACATCCACCCCTCACAGTGTGAGGATCCACTATCAACTTGGAAACACACACACTGGAGCCTGACAACTCCACCACAAAGAGTTTTACAACTCAACACAACACCTAGATCAAGACTACTCTAGACACTTGAGCACAATTGCTCAACCAACATGAGTGCGACGACTCAATCCTAAGCACACAGGCTCACAAACCACTTAGTACAACGACTCACAAACACTTTGCTAGACAACAACACAAGATTCAGATCCTCTAGCAAAGATCTGATCTCAAGGGGTTCATTCAAGAGAATTGATGCAATAGACACTGCACAATCTCTAGAACAACCTAGAAGACACAAGAAGAAATGAAAATTGGATTGAAAAGATCTTGTTCTTCAGAAGACTCCCTTGTAGATGTCGAATTGTGAAAGGCTTGATCTCTGGAAGTTCTGGGCGATGCTCTGTAATTTGATCTTCAGGATCTTCCTCGAATTCTTCACAGAAGTCGGCTTCTACTTGATCTGCACCTTGGAAGTTGATCCTACTGCTCCATCTTGGATCAGATCTCCCTTCTTGTGCTTGGAGATGATGAAATTTGAAAGAAGAGGCACAAGAGGATGCACGATCAGGGAGGAGAACAGCCTTCCCGCCAAAAAGGTTCTAGAGAAGTCTTGGAGGCTCTTCTGCTCTCTTGTTGGTTGGATGGCCAATTAGGGACTATTTATAGTTCAAGATACCCAAAAGTACCCTTGGGGGTCGTGGGCACATGATCCATGGCCGATCCACTAAATCCGTAGGGTGCCACGTGTCCAGGAGAAACTTTAAGTCACAATCTTTTCAGAGTGTGTCAACCTGACTTGGTCTAGTGTCGACACACTATCCCAGACTGGCAAAAAACTTCCCTGGGAGAGATCTCTAGTGTCAACCTGAGATGATCTGGTGTCGACCTGTTGTAGCCAATTGACAAACAGGCCTTCTAGGAAGGCTCTCTAGTGTCGACCTGACTGCATCTGGTGTCAACCTGCTGTAGAGACCTGTTTAGATGGTTCTCTGGGAGCTGCCTCGAGTGTCGACCTGACCTGGTCTAGTGTCGACACTACTTGACCATTTCTTCAACATTTTTGCTTAGCTTTGAAGCCTTGTGTGAACACCAGTGAATGGTGTGTCGACACTACCTTTGCAAGAAATGCTTGTCCCTGAGAATTAAACCATTTAAATTATTAGACTATTGATTTATCATGAATAAATGATAAATATGTTTGGAAACATGCTTTTTGAATGTGGTTATACCATGTGTGATGCATCTAACATGTTCCAATTATTTTGCATTAAAATCACACCTTGTCATCATCAAAATATGAGGAGAAATGAATTGTATTCACACTCAACCCAACAATCTCCCCCTTTTGATGATGGCAACATTAAGTTCATATGAAAATTCAAGTTTCAATGAAATGTGATTTTAAGCTATTATTTTCTCAACCACTCAATTTGAAGAACATTGATTAACACGGAGTTATGTTTCATCTTCTTTTCATTCACACTTGTCAAAGACCTTTGAACAAATTTTAGTAACATTTGAAATTTGCACACATGAGAAACACAATGTTACTTGTATTGAACTATTTTCACCAATGGCCAAGCAGCTTGACAAGCATCCATTCATTCACATTCACATTCATGACATCCATTCAAAATTCAATCATACTAAAAAAAAAGATGTTTCTTTTCATTTTAGAGAGTCTTTACAAACATCAAAAGAGAAAAACGCATTTCAAAAGTTTTCCTTTCTTTCTTGCTTACAATCTCTCTCCCCCTTTGACATCATCAAAAAATACATTAGGCAGAAGGAGGAGGAGGAATTGGAAGGAGAATGGCTTCGATGGACTTAAGTCTGGAGTCCATAGCATGAAGATTTGAATTGAGTTGTCTCTGCATGGTGGAGAGTCTAGTGTGAACTATCTCTTCTAGCCGTTGACTATTATCAGATAAGGTATACTGAAGGGAAGACAAGTCAACTGAAGAGGGTTGTGCACTAGAAGACGAACTACCATGACCATACTGATTGATGTTCTTCAGCTCCTTCTTAAGGGCAGTCATTTCACTGTCAATGTGAGCTAACAGATTTTTCATGCTTTCCATGTCATCAACAAGATGAGCAAAAGACAGTCTAGTTTTGGAAATGTGAGAGAGTGTTTCTTTGGTGTTGAAACATCAGCCTGCGAATTTGCCAAAATTCCTTGAAGAACGTTTTCCAATGTATTTGATGCTCCTTCAGCTCAACAGAAGCATCGGCCAATGTTCTAATCAACCTATTAAATCTTTGAACTGCATGATCTGAAGCTGCTTTCTGCTCAATGAATTTGCAGTCATTGTATTCTCCAACCTCTGTACCTTCAAATCAAAACTCTCGGTCATTTGCTGAATGTAAGTGTTGAAGGGATCAAATTGTCATTCAAAAAGGAATATAATTCTGGTGGTAAAGAAGGTCCACCAAAAGCATAGGAGGTTTGAGCTTGAGGTTGGGGAGTGAAAGTAGGAGTATTCAAGGTAGGAGGAGTGGGTGAAGAAGTGTGAAATGGAGGAGTAAGAGGTGCATCATGGGGTAGTTGATCTTCAGTAACAAGGTGAGGCTGATCCTCAGAAGCAATAGCCTGTTCCTCTGGAATAGGAGGCTGGTCCTCATTAGCTGGAGGCTGGTCCTCAGGTGGTAGGCTGGTCCTCAGGTGGTATCACTGCCTCTGGAGCCACTGAGGCCTCAACAACTACTGGCCCTCTCCACACTTGGTCACCCTCAAGCCTGAATCCCATAAACTTTTGGACATGCTTGAAACAATAAATGTTGGATTTAGGAATCGACTGAGATTTCTCATTATCTAGAGACACTCCGAAATGCTTAAAGACTGGAGTCAAGTGAGCTGCATAAGGAAGGGACCTGTGGAGGTCTTTCCTAGTTGTCTCAAAGATGATTTGGTACATGATTATATGGAGATTGACCTTGATGTTCTTTTTCATGCAATAAATCACAAACCGCTGAATATCCATGAGTTTGTCCCTACCACCACCTTGAGGTGTGATTATAGTGGTGAGAATGTGATGGATAAGTCTCAACACAGGTGGAAAGTTATTTGTGTTGAACTTGGTGACATGTGTCTTCCTGGGATCAGACTCATCAGCTTGCAATCCAGTCATGATAGAGTAAGGTTCATGAAGATCAAATCAGAATTGTGGTAATCGGCTCCTTCATCTGGAATTTTAAATAGGGTGGCTGCTAATGCTGTGGGCATATCAATCACAACACCTTTGACCTCAGACTTGTAGCCGTCATCAGTGCATTCCAAATTCATGTAGAATTCTTGGACAAGACGAGAATAAATGATCCAAAATTCAGAGATAAAAGGTAACCAAGTCTGGAATGAGAAGAAATTGTGAATTTTTGGAAATGCAACTGCTAACTAAGTATCCGTCAAATCAACTGCCCTAGGTTTCAAATCGTCTTCCCTTCACTAACCGACTTGGAAGGGGTGTCTTCAGAAGAGGAAGAGGATGATCCCTTAGAAACGTCAAGAGAAGAAACCAAAATCCTTCGTCTAGGGTTTGCGGACCCCCTACCCTGAACAAAGGATGTCCTACCTCTCTTGGCAGAAGAAGGAGATGCAGAGGAAGGCCCTGGCTGCTCTGCAGGGTCATGGCGTCTTTTGCTTCTCCTTCAGTAGGAGGTGCTTCTTCCGCCGGAATGGGCCTAGCTGTAGCCCTAGACCTAGCTCCACTGCGAGGGCTTGCTTGGGTGCCATTGAAGCAAGAGATAGTGGAAGAGCAGAGGATAGAAAGGAAGGAGTGTAGGGAAGAAGAACAAGGATGGATTGGAGGAGGGAAGAAGGTGGAATCGTTGTCGTTTTCAAAGGTGGAAGGCGGCCATGGGGTCGACCTTGCATAGAAAAGGGTTTTGAAAGTGCAATGTCCCGCAGGAACTAGAATACCCTTAACCGGTGCCCACGGCTTGAATCACCCTGGGAGAGATATGTGTCGACACTAGAAGAGGTTATTGTCGACCTGGGCTGAAGTGTGTCGACACTAGATGAAGGTAGTGTCGACCTAGCCTGATGAAACATTAAGATGTGAGAATGGGAAAAATTGGTGAGCTTTGGGACATCTTTAAAGTGATAAACAATGGGTGGAATTAAAATTCAAGGATTTTTAAGAGGCTTAAAAATTCATTTGTCATATTTTCTAGAAATTCAACACAATTCAAGTTTTACACAATATCTAACCAGATATGATCATTCAGTGACTTGAGCCAATAAAATGATAATTTGAGGGATATAATACATCCAACAATCAACTACAAACTACCATATTCTTCAAATCCAATGAAAAAAAAAAAATCTTTTAGAATGAAATCAAGTGTGTTGAAAGTAAATAAGTTTTTGTAAAAACAACTTGATGATGGATAGAGATGATGCTTTTAAACAGTTCTCCTTTGATAGACATTTTTGTTTTTGATTCAAACTATCAAATGTGATAAATCATGTTCACTCAAGAACTAATGCTTTTTATACACTATAGTCCTTGGATACTAAAGATTTACCTATTATCAAGTCTCAAGGGATAAATGATGACTTTTGACATGAAAATATACGTTTATCAGACGTCAATATTCCAGTTACTCAGTCACATCAAAAAGTATAGAGTATGTTGTTTTTGTTTCGTATTATTTTTTATTTTGAACCCCTTTGAACAGAGATAGTAGTAATGCCTCATGACATACATGGCACTTCATTCATTTGAAGGTGTGTAGTTTCTCAGCATATATGCCATTGCTTTGTTGAATTCCCAGTGTTTTGGAGAAATTTGTAAATTTGAAATCATTTATATCCAACATCAGATGCAAACAAAAAATGTTTAAATTCAAGATACACATTATCTTTCAGTCTTTGAAAGAGATATAAATTTCTGTAGTTTTGAAGAATATAGGTGAGAGTTGACAAAAAAATATAGTAGATCACTCAAAGAATCATTTTGAGACTCTAGGCATCTAAATGACGACATCATGCAAGGAGATTGATGTAATTCAAGAAGAGTGTTGAATTTGTTTTTCAGAAGAAATAACTTGTGAATTCTCTAGCTCCCCCTGAGATGAGAATTCTAACCACTTTTCATCAAACTAAAGATATGCAAGTATTTTGAAATCAGAAATGATTCTCTTTGAACAACATAAGCTCCCCTTCAACAATTGCATTTTATTTCTTGGTACTTGGCGGAGTCATATATCTCACATAGCGAAAGTGTCCAGACAAGCATAACTTGTCCTACTCCAAGTCACCATTTGATATACCAAGAAATTCAACACAAGTGAGTTGAAGAATCGATTGTCAAAAAGAAATGGAAGTGAGATTGAGAGAGATATGAACAATATGAATCAAGAGAGCAAAGGATAATGATGATGCAAAGAACTCCCCCTCAGAAAAAGCCTAACACTCAACCCAAACCCAAAGAGAGATATCAAGAAAATGGACATTTACAAAGGCCAAGCTCTCTCCTCAAAGATGAGAATCTACTGTCAGGAAGAGGTTTGGTGAAGATGTCAGCAATTTGTTTTTCAGTTTCTATGAAGTGGAGTTCAAAGGATTTCTTTGCTACTTCATCCCTTAAGAAATGATGCCTAATTTCAATGTGTTTTGTTCTTGAATGCTGTGAATTGGTTTTTAGACAGATTTATGGCAATTGTGTTATCACATAGAATAGGAACACAACCTAACTCTTGGTTATATCAAGAAGTTGATGTTTCACCCAAAGAATTTGAGTTCCACATCTACCTGTTGCAACATACTCAGCCTCTGCAGTTGATAGAGCAACTGAGTGTTGCTTCTTAGAAGCACAAAGATTAGGCACCCACCTAAGTATAAACACAAGCCACTTGTGCGTTTTCTATCTAATTTTATCCAGAATAATCAGCATCACAATAGGCAATCAAATCTAACTTGCAACCAGCAGGATACCAAATTCCAATATCACATGTTCCAACAAGATATTTAAAAATGCGTTTAACAGCTAACATGTGACTTTCTTTTGGACTTGATTGAAATCTAGCACACAAACACACACTAAACTGAATATTAGGTCTAGAAGTTGAAAGATAGAGTAGAGAACCAATCATATCTCTGTATGTCTTTGGGTCTACTGACTTACCAAGTGAATCTTCTTTTAGTTTAGCATTAATTACAATAGGCGTGCTTGAATGCTTGAGGTTCTAAAAGTCAAACCTTTTCAGAAGTTCCTTGACATATTTGGTCTGACTGATGAAGATCCCCTCATTGTTTGGTTACCTGCAATCCCAAGAAAAATTTTAAATCTCCATTAAACTCATCTCAAATTCATTTTTCATTTGATTTGAAAATTCAGTACACAGGCTTTTATTGGTTGATCCAAATATTATGTCATCAACATAAATTTGGACTACAATTATTTGTTTATTAACTATTTTTGTGAACAACGTTTGATCAACATTTCCTCTAGAATATCCTTTTTCAAGCAAAAAGGAATTCAAACAGTCATACCAAGCTCTTGGAGCTTGTTTAAGACCATAGAGAGCCTTATGAAGCTTAAAAACATAATCATGATGTTTTTCATTTTCAAATCCAGAAGGTTGTTCAAAAAAAACATTTCCTTTATTTATCCATTTAGAAATGCACTTTTGACATCTATTGATAAATTATTAATTTCATAGAGGATGCAAAAGCAAGAAAAATTCTAACAGCTTCTTGTCTAGCCACAGGAGCATATGATTCTTCAAAATCAATTCCAAATTCTTGATTATACCCCTTTGCAACTAGCCTAGCCTTATTTCTAATGACTTACCATCTTCATTCAATTTATTTATGAAAACCCATATAGTGCCAATGACTGTTTGGTCAGTAGGTCTAGGTACTAATTCACATACTTGATTTCTGGCAAATTAATGAAGTTCATCATGCATTGCATTGATCCATCAGAACTTAACAGAGCTTCATCAATTGACTTTGGTTCAATTTGGGAGATTAGAGCTAGTGGGTCTTCTTCAATAACATGCAGTAAGGATGATCTAATCCTAACTCTATCATGCAAGTTGCCAAATATTTTTTCAATGGGTGATCTCTCAAAAATCTATGCTCAGAAATTACCTGTTGAGGTGAACTTAAATCTGGAGCAACATTACCTGACCCACTTGGAGTAGGTGAATGATTGTTAAAGTTCTCACCAATGTCTTCAAGATCCTCAACAGTTGGTGAAGAGTCCACAATGAAATCATCATCTTCACTGTCTTGACTTTCCCTGCAAGATTTAGTACTATTAGTTGAAAAGGAATTTTCATCAAAGATAACATGTGGAGGCTCTTCAACATTTGTTTTTGAGGATGTACACTCTGAAAGCTCTTGACACTTCTGAATAGCCAAGAAAAATTGCTTCCTGACTTTTAGCATCAAACTTGTCAAGATTTTCTTTATTATTGTTGTGTACAAGACATTTACACCTAAAGATTTTGAAGTAAGACACAATGGCTTTTATCCTTCAACAATTCATAAGGGGTTTTTCTGATTTTTGGTCTGACCAATGCTCTATTGAGAATATAGTTTGTTGTATTTACAACTTCAGCCCAGAAGGATTTGGGCAGATTGCTTTCAAGGAGCATGGTTCTAGCCATTTCCACAAGAGTTCTATTCTTTCTTTATACAACTCCATTTTGTTTTGGAGTTCTTGGTGAAGAAAACTTGTGAAATATGTGAAGTTCAGCACATAAATCAGAAAAGGATTTGTTCTCAAACTCACCCCTATGATCAGTCAAAATGTTTTGATTTTATATGGATAATTTGTTAAGGTAGTGGTATAGAAATTCCTGAACTCAAGACAAGCATCACTTTTGTGGGACAAGAAGATAACCCATGTAAATCTAGTAAAATCATCAATGATCACAAACTCATATCTCTTGCCACTTAGACTTAGAATTCTTGTTGGGCAAAGAGGTCCATATGAAGTAATTCTAGTGGCCTAGATGTGAGTACCTCATTGAAGGTTTTAAAAGATTTCCTGGTTTGTTTTCCTTGGGCACAGATCCCACAAATTTGATTTTCAATATTAGAAAAGATTCAGGAAGACCCTTAACCAAATTCAGCCTTAACAATTTATTCATTGTTCTGAAACTTGCATGGCCAAGTCTTTTGTGCCAAGTCCATGCAATTTCATCTTTATTTGCAACAAAGCAAAGATTTTCAAAATAGTTTTTATTGAGGTTGATCATGTAAACATTGTTTTCCCCTTTTTTCAAAAAATTTATTTTATTAGTTTATGAATCGATTATCTTACAGAAATCAGATTCAAACACATCTTTGTGACCTTTGTCTCATAGTTGGCTAATACCCAGCAAATTGTAATTTAACCCATCAACTAACAAAACATTATCAATAGAGTTTGAGGAAGATCGACAACCTTTCCAGATCCAATGATCTTTCCTTTATTTTTACCTTCAAAAGTGACAGAACCTCTCTCCTTTTCAACCAAGAATGAAAATTTGGCTTTGTCTCCAGTCATGTGTCGTGAACACCCACTGTCAAGGAACCACACATTTGAATTGGGTGCACGACCTTCCTGCAAAATCAATCAGTGGAGAGAAGATTTTGGTACCGAAACATTGTTTGGACCATCAGAATGTTTGAACATAATCATTAAATCTTTTCTCACCCAAATCTGATTTGTTTTTTATTTTTGTTTTGTTATAGTGGTGTTCATTGTCGTTTTAATTTATTCTTTCCCTTAGGAATGAAAACACCAGTGTTCTTGTTTTCAGTAGGAGGGGAGTTTTTCATTTGAACATGAAAGTTTGGTTGAGGAGGTGGAATCCAAGGATTTTGTTGGCACATCAAAAAATTTGGATAGAAGAATTGGGGATGATACCAAAATGGGTTGGAATACCATTGGTTCAAAGAATTGGTCCAATCAGCTTGATATGCTGTCTTGGGGGTCCAAGGTTTTTCATGAATTACTTCCTTTGAATTTTTCTTATTTTTCAAAATTTATTTGAATTTTTGGTATTGTGGTTTGTGTTTGTTGATGTTGAGCAGGTCGACCTTTCCTTGACTGGTGTCGACACAACAGTCACAGAATCCTTCTTTTTGTGGACTGGTGTCGACTTGTCAAGTAGCTGTGTCGACCTGATTAACTTATTTTTGTTCTGAGTTTTTTAGATTTTTGTTATTTTTCATGATGTTTGCTTAATTTCATTGTTCTTAAGACTAGGACCTTTAACAAATTTAATCATTGGTGCTTTATCCTTTTTCTCACCAGATTTGTCTTTCTTGGATTTTTGCTTATTGAATCCTAGTCCATGAGAAACTGATTTCATTTTAGCTCCCAGCAAGGGTTCCGATTGTCTTTACCTTTTGTGAAGGTTTCAATGACTTCATCTTTTCCTTTTAGCTGGTTTTCCAAGGTTTTGATTTCTTCAACCTTTTGTTGTTTTATCTTTGTTTTCCATTTCAAGCTTTTCAGACAGTTCTTTAAGTTCATGGTTGGCCTTTTGAGAGGCAAGCTTAAGCTCATCAATTAAGTTCAGGAGATTTTCTTTTTCTTCACTAAGTTTAGCTACCTCATTTTCTAATTCACAATTCTTTTGTTTGAGGAATAATTATTCATGATGTTTTCCATTTTCTTTTTGAAATGCTTGTTTTCTTTCCTTATTTCAGAGTATTTTTCAACAAGCTTAGCATATGCATCTTGCCAATCCTCAATTGAATAGTCTTCAAAGGATGTACTTACCTTTCCATCTGAACTATTCACCATGAAGCAGATTTTCTCTTTTCAAAACTGAGGATTTTTCTTCTTCTTCCTTTTCACTTGAGTCGTCATCAGACCAAGTGGCTACCATGGCCTTTGGCTTCTTGAACTTGTGAATCTTTTTTGTTTTTTCCTTCTTTGTTTTCAGGACATTCTCCCTTCTATGTCCTGGCTTGTTTCACCTATAACAAATGACATTTCATCAGATTTTTATTCTTATTTGAATTAACATTAGAAAAGGAAGTGTTTCGTTTACCTGATGAAAATTTCTTTTTCCCAGAAAATTTTCCTTTTCTATATTTTAAGAATTTTCTGAATTGCCTGTCATGAGGGAAATCTCATCCTCATTAGAATCAGACTCATCAGAACTGGTTTTCTCCTGATTCTTGTCTTTGTTACTTGAAGAGGCCTTTAGTGCTACTGGCTTGGTCTTATTATATGTTCTTCATTTATTTTAGATTGATTTCATAAGTCATTAAGGATCCTATCAATTCATCCAAAGAGATTTTGGGCAAATCTTTAGAATCTTCAATGACTGTGGCCTTTGTGTGCCAAATTGAAGAAAGAGAACGTAGAATTTTCCTTACCAAGTCAGCATCTGAATAATCCTTACGTAAGGCCTTCAGTCCATTCACTATGATCATAAACCTGGCAAACATTTCAGAATTGTCTCATTAGATTTCATCATGAACAATTCATACTCAGAGACAAGAATGTTAGCTTTGGTTTCTTTCACTTGGGATGTTCCCTCATAGAGTAACTCAAGTTTATCCCACACCTCTTTAGCAGATTTGCACATTGAGATTCTTGAGTACTCCTTAGGGTGGACTGCACATTGGATCATGTTCATGGCACTATAATTCAAAGTGGCCCTCCTAATCTGTTCCCTAGTCGAGGTCTCTTCCTCCCCCTGATTCTCATAGGGACCTACTTCGACGACCTTCCATATTTCATATTTTTGGGCTCTTAAGAAGACCTGCATTCTATTCTTCCAATAAGTGTGGTCAGCCCCATCGAAAAAGGGTGGCCTATTATAGAGTGACCCTCAGCCATGAACCCTCTTGAATCCATTGAAGCAATAATGGTGTAAAGAAGAGATATTCAGAAAAACAGACAAGCAAACAATTAAGACACACAGAACAATCAGAAAGTGCTCAGATCAGATTAGATCAAGTGTAAACCCGCTCTGATACCAATTGTAAGATCGTGAAAAGATGTGGACAAGATCTAGAAGGGGGGGGGGTTGAATAGATCTAGGCCAACTATTACGGAAGCTTAGTCAATTTAGAAAACTCTTTGATTAGAGACATTTGAAAGCGAATTTCATAGATCTGAAGAGAAATTATGTGAGTTGTGAAATAGGAGTGTGTGAACAAGTTAATTAGATGTGAATTCGAAAGATCCTATGCATGCATCTAACGCAAGGTAATTCAAACCACAATCAGACCACTGCACAAAGATTTTTAAGTGGTTCGGAAATCACACCATGTGATTCCTACAACCAGCCCTCACACAGTGAGGATCCACTATCAACTTGGAAACACACACACTGGAGCCTGACAACTCCACCACAAAGAGTTTTACAACTCAACACAACACCTAGAGCAAGACTACTCTAGACACTTGAGCACAATTGCTCAACCAAACTTGGGTGCGACGACTCAACCCTGAGCACACAGGCTCACAACCACTGAGTACAACGACTCATAACCACTTTGCTAGACAACCACACAAGATTTAGATCCTCTAGCTATGATCTGATCTCAAGGGATTCATTCAAGAGAATTTATGCAATAGACACTGCACAATCTCTAGAACAACCAAGAAGACACAAGAAGAAATGAAAATTAGATTGAAAAGATCTTGTTCTTCAGAAGACTCCCTTGTAGATGTCGAATTGTGAAAAGGCTTGATCTCTAGAAGTTCCTGGGCGATGCTTTGTAATTTGATCTTCAGGATCTTCCTCGAATTCTTCACAGAAGTCGGCTTCTACTTGATCTGCACCTTGGAAGTTGTCCTACCTACTGCTCCATCTTGGATCAGATCTCCCTTCTTGTGCTTGGAGATGATGAAATTTGAAAGAAGAGGCACAAGAGGATGCACGATCAGGAGGAGAACAGCCTTGCCACCAAAAAGGTTCTGGAGAACTCTTGGAGGCTCTCTTCTGCACTCTTGTTGGTTGGATGGCCAATTAGGACTATTTATAGTCAAGATACCCAAAAGTACCCTTGGGGGTCTTGGGCACATGATCCAAGGCCGATCCACCAAATCCCTAGGGTGCCACGTGTTCAGGAGAAACTTTAAGTCACAAACTTTCCGGAGTGTGTCGACCTGACTTGGTCTAGTGTCGACACACTGTCCCAGACTGGCAGAAAACTTCCCTGGGAGAGATCTCTAGTGTTGACCTGAGATGATCTGGTGTTGACCTGCTGTAGCCAACTGACAAACAGGCCTTCTGGGAAGGCTCTCTAGTGTCGACCTGACTACATCTGGTGTCGACCTAATGTAGAGACCTATTTAGATGGTTCTCTGGGTACTGCCTCTAGTGTCGACCTGACCTGGTCTAGTGTCGACACTACTTGACCATTTCTTCAACATTTTTGCTTAGCATTGAAGCCTTGTGTAGACACCAGTGAAAGGTGTGTCGACACTACCTTTGCAAGAAATGCTTGTCCTTGAGAATTAAACCATTTAAATCATTAGACTACTGATTTATCATGAATAAATGATAAATATGTTTGGAAATGCTTTTTGAATGTGGTTATACCATCAGTGATGCATCTAACATGTTCCAATTATTTTGCATTAAAATCACCCTTGTCATCATTAAAATATGAGAAATGAATTGTATTCACACTCAAACCCAACAATAAGGAGAAACTTGTAGGGTTCCTTCTACCATGCCACCTTCCATAGCGGGTTCCTCATCATGTAGGGCTTGCAGTCTTCCCTATTTCTTAGGCGCATTAGGGCGCCTCTTGTTTCCTTCAGTTGCGAGCACTCGGGGATGTGGTTCCTCGCGGCTACCACAGAGCAGACATTCACCGACTTTCCTCAAGCACTCGTCAGCCGTATGACCTAGCTTGTCACAATGCTTGTAGTTGCTTTTTGCTGGAGTGTTGGGGACTGGGATCTTGTGTTTCATTTCTTGGCTGGGGTCCCTCCGTGATGTTGAAGGGATGCTTTTTGCCCTGTTTTGGCTTAGCAGATGATTGACCAGATGTCATTTCCTTTTTCACGAACTTCCCTTTGATACGGTCAGTGAAGTCCGTAGCATCATCCAGTAGCTGAGCTTTCTTCACCATCTCGACATAGGTCTGGATGTCGAGAGGTGCCAGTTGGGTAATGTATTGAGGCTTAAGGCCATTGAGAAAGCGCTTAGCCTTCATTCTCTCCGTATTCACCAGGTGTTCAGCATACCTTGCCAATCTAGAGAACTGTGCTTCATACTCCCACTGTCAGGCTCCTCTGCTTAAAAGCAGTAAATTCCGCGGTCTTCCTTTCTTGCACACGCTCGGAGAAGTATTTGGATTAAAGGCTTCTTTGAATTCAGCCCAAGTGAACTGACCATTCACTCGGGTCGCTTCCACAGACTCCCACCAAGCGTGGTCATCCTTTTAAAGTTGAAATGTGGCTAGTAGCAACTTATCCCCTGCTGCACATTGCATGACACGGAAAATTCTTTCCATCTCTTTGAGCCAATGTTCGGCCTCATCTGGATCCGTGGATCCACTGAACCTAGGCGAGTTCAGACTCCGGAAGTTACGATGCAGCTCGCCTGCACTGCCAAGGTTCCCACCACCTTGGGTAGCTTGCACAATTGCACGCGTCAGTTCTTGAATGGTCTGATGCATGCCTCTCATTTTAGCACGTTCAACAGTCATCTTGATTGCTTAGTTCCTACAAAAATAACTTATTGCCATGATATTGATGTGGAATTTAATTCGTGCGTGTGTGAGTTCATTTTAGCTAGTTACCCATGGTTCTAACCACATCTCACATAGGTAGGATAATTGATTGACTCTAGTCAAGACGGTCACTTAGATCATCCAGAATACCTAGGCTCTGATACCAACTGTCACGCCTCGCCAATTTAGTAGCGGAATAAATCGGGAGACATGAGCAAGGTACATAGTAGAGTAAAATGTACAACATTTGAATAATTCAAAGCATCTAAGGACAATAATTGAAATAAAATTCTTCATTTCATTTAAATTTACTAAGACATTACAACCACTAATCCAGAGCCACTACATTAAGATCATTGACGTCATTACATTGAAAAGAAATCTAAAGCAATAACTACTAGACTCTA
This sequence comes from Colocasia esculenta, assembly GCA_014218235.1. Taxonomy (NCBI): domain Eukaryota; kingdom Viridiplantae; phylum Streptophyta; class Magnoliopsida; order Alismatales; family Araceae; genus Colocasia; species Colocasia esculenta. The sequence goes on along the minus strand of CM024754.1, from coordinate 24,297,550 downwards.
TGGTATTAGAGTAATTTCATGACTTGACTCCAGATCGCTCATCACTCGGGTCCTGCCCCATTGGTGTGAGTGTCATCTAGCTTACCTGAGACACAATAATAAATAACGAAGGGTGAGCGATAACGCCCAGTAGGACTTAAATCTCGTGAATCAAGTAGGCTTTAAATAATTAGTGCTTTAAAAAGGGCAGAGTAACTAAAGATAGCAAGAGTCATGTAAATTCATGAAAGTAATAGCACGAGTAACATGGTTCATGTAGCAGATGAATCAAGTATAACACGATGATTAAAGTCAAATCACTATATAAAATGATAACAACGCAATAGCTAGTAACACATTGTCAAGCAGTAGCAAGTGACATGTATAGCAAGGAGAGAGATAGTAGTTGGCCATGTAGAGAGTAAATTGCACTTTGATTGATTTTCATGAATCGAAATAGTATAGCACTTTTGATTAACTTTCGTCAATCGAGATAGTAATGGCACTTTGGTTATCCGTAGATAGCCGAGAGAGAATATAGCACTTTTGTCGTCAATAGACAACAGGAGAATATAACACTTTGTTTTGATTGTCATAGATTAATCTTGATAGTATGGCACTTGTATGTAATGCCGACATCCTGATCATCTAACTCCTGCGGGCAAATGGCACTTTCGGGCGCTCAGCCCAGGACCAGATCGGGCCCTATTGCACTTGCATTGGTTATGTTTTTATCTTTACACAATCAATTAATGGCTAATACAGAGTACCAAGAAATAGATAAGAGCTCTATATGAATAGACGAGATAGTAGAGTGAATGTGAATAGACGAGCGAGTAAAGTATAGACAAGAACTACAGGTCAATGCGCATAAAACATCGAGTAAACGGGCGATAGTAACAGTTGCACAACACGCGCACTACTTCCACTGGCCTTGTTAAGCATAGGTCCAGAGGTTCGGCGTGATTAAGATAAGAGTGAACTTCTAATAGCCGTTGGGATCATGTTGATCCCTAAAGGGTATCATAAGTGTTAGGGTACAACCAGCTCATCGACTATGTGGGAATCCATGGACAGAGGACAGTTACGGAGGCCTTGAACAAAGACTCACTAGTGTGGCGGAAGGAGTATCCGATGGAGTGTTCGTCCAAGTCAAGAGACAGTGTGTATATAGAAACAAGTGCTCGATGTTCTAGAGGAATTCTAAAACAGTGGAGCGTCGGTAACGAGAAAATGTAGACAAGTATATTTAAAATAGGGCAATGTAATTACATGATTGAAATAATTTACTAGATGTATCATGAGATATTTTCATGCCAAGTTGAGTCATATTTGGATGGTTCAAGTGTGTGCATGTGTGAGAGAAATTATGGATAGAAAGTGGTCACGTGCATGTCTTTAAAAAATCACACATTAATGTTCAATTTATAACATGTGTATTTACTGCGTGTAAGACAGTTAACAAAGTGTACAAGCACTATAGAAAGTTAGAGCATTATAAATCGGGGTTTTCATGCAAAAGTCTGAGATCGCGATGCACCCCAGTAAGGGTCGCGACGAAGTCAGGTGAGAACGCAACATGGTCGTTTGAGGATCGCGATAGGTCGGTCAGGTGAGGCGGCCAGAACGCGACGGTGTACCCTATCGCGATCAGATCGTGACAAGGTCCTGTGTCGCGACGGCCCTAAGAATGCAGCCTATCTGGCTATCATGTTCTCAGGTTCTGCGCCTGAGTCCGACAGGGAAAGGACATGTCTTGGATTGCGGTCCCGAACTTCCTTATATTGACATAGGGTGGTTCAGAAAATAAGAACTAAATGAACAATTGATGAAAATTTATGAAATAAATTAATACGACTCTAGACATGAAGGGTACTTCCAGTAAATAGGAATTTGAAAACAGCAAGGTTTCGGCATGGGTTAATCAAGTGTATTCATGAAGAACATAGAACAGTGTACAATTGAGATGAAAGATTTAATTCGAGCAACATGGTGGATGAAATTAGGGCTTTCAGCGGCAAAAGATTCTTAAAACAATCAGTATCTCAAAAAAAAATTTCGAGGCATGGGATAGAGTATTCAAGGAGATATGAATTAAACATGAGGTTTTGGGTCAAGAGGTTTGCAGGACTTCAAAATTCAATAAAAGATTGGGTGCACAAAAAATTATGAAACGAAAGTGGTTTTATTCCTAATGCATGGAACAATCTATAGACAAAATTTAATTTGATTTTTGCTCGTGAGAATGCCTACCTTTAGTTGTTTTCCTTATCTAGGGCTAGAACTTGAAGAACGAGGGTTTAGAGCTTGAGCAGCCTTCTCCGACGAATTCTCCTCCCCCTTGGCCTCTCCTCGTGGTCCGTCCAGCAACTCTTGGCAACGAGTTAGGGCTGGCCATGGGGGTTTAGGAGAGTATTTATTTCTCTTATGTTTCTAATTCCTAATAGGACTCTAATTCCTATTAAATTTCAGGATTTCCTATTTCTCTCACCCTTTCCAAGCTTGAGAACTTCTAATTGGGTTAGGAAGGGAGCTAAATCTGTGGCCTAGCAACTAGGGTAGGTTTAGGAATCCAAATCCAACTCAATTTCCTATTTAATGCATTAATTATCTCTTTTCTATTAAATAATAATTAAGTTACAAATTTAAGGTATTTTCCTATTATTCTTCTTTTAAAAATCTCTATTTTGTCCCACAAATTTCTAATGGATCCATTTCACAAAGCCCATTACTTCTTTTCATTTAATAGATTTTATTTAATTCTCTTTTATTTGATTTTCTAATTGCTTTTATTTTTACTATTATTAAATTTTTATTTTTCGAAAAATCCAAGTTGCTACACATGGATGGCTAGGTTGGCTTAGAAGGGCACGTGGCAAACCGTATGCCACAACTCAAGACGCGGGTAGATTGGCGTGATCACCTCCGAAGCATGCCCAGGAACACGTTTACTTGTACTCTGGTGCCACTTCTAGCCAAGGACCTATGGACACGGCTAGAACCCGGTGTGGAGCTCCGATTGATTTGGGTGACCGAATTTGTGCTATACAATGCACACCGCTGCCTGTCTCAAATTGGGCTCCCACAATGCGACTTCGAGGGGCCATCTTATCTACCGCCAATCAAGAGAAGGGAGATCGGTACCAACAATGACGGAGAAGAGGCGGACACCATCAAGGCATTGTGGAAAGTCTGCTCTTTCAGGCGGTCGGTCCCACATGTAGAGGAGGTGGAGGAAGAGTGGATGAAATATGTAAAAAAACTCATGACATTATGGCTCAAGGTGGCTGTTTGTAAATGGCAAAATTAAATCCTTATTGAGAAATAAATAGCATCCTTTATGTGGCCAAAATGCACTGTCTTACATGATTGTTTCATCCAAAGCACTTAGATTTTCCCTCAAAAATTAGCCCTCGGGTGAGCCTCTTGAATCGGGACAGACACAGGCGTCGCGCTTAACATCATGATTCACGACCATCTTGGTCGTCATGCTTATCCTTAAATCGTGACCAACTACCCCGTCGCGTTTCAATTGTACTTCAAAATTAAAAATTACACACCTTAAACTCAGCGTCGGGGTAATGATGGCATTTTGAATCGCAACGACGACCTCCGTCGCGTATTAAACAACTGCTTGAAAATCACGATGACTGTGCCCGTTGTGTTTCTAAATGCTCCTGGAAGCTACAAAATGCCTCAGGCTGCCTCCTTTCCACTCTTTCGCTTCTCTCGTCTCCAAAACTCTCATTCTCCCGACCTCTCTTCTCTCTCAACTTCCCACTCTCATCTGTAAACTTTCATTTCTCTCTCAATCCCTAATGACCAAGATGTTGGCCAAAAAATGCCGATGAGGGGAGGGCACGTCGACGAAGGAGGAATCCACGACACCGACACTGGTGGCACTGACAAAGGAGGAGGTTGAGACGCCGGGCACGGTGGCCTGGCCCATGGTGGAAGAGCTCTTAGCTGTCGGCGAGGAGACGCTGACAGTGATGGAGGAGGAGACGGCACCGACGACCATGGAGGAAGAAGTGCCGGCAGCGGAGGAGGAGGGAGAGGATGATGCGTCGGGAGGGAGACTTCGGCAGGGAAGGAGAGAACATGAGGCCCCCCCTCACGGTGACACAGTAGGTGCTCTGAACTTGCTTTCTTGTGTTTTGTGAGAAGGAGGAAGGGGCGGCCGTCGGCGTCGGAGACAAGGTGAGGTGAATCGCGACGACACCAATCGTTGCGGTTCAAAGAGTTCAATCACGACGGCTTGTGCCGTCATGTTTCAAAATGAAACGCGACTGACATAGCGGTTGCGATTCAAACAGAAGCACGACCACTATGTTGGTTGCAATTCAAAGGGGCTACCCGAGAATTTGATTTTGGGCCTATTTTGCATACTTTTTATTGTTTAAGTGTGTTTTGATTTGTTCTAACTTGTTCCTTGGAGTTTTATGTGCAGGGGATTATGAGGCCTCAGATCCATTGGCCACTGGTGTTAGCTTCGAACCAAGGGATCCTAGAATTCTAGAGAGAGAGGATCTAAGAGATGGGGTTTGGGCCGATCATGGAGATTGAGCCCTTCTACGTAGAAAGCCCCTTGGTGCAGGCATTGAGGGAACGATGGGACCGGGCTAGCAGGGTGTTCCCCGTGCCCTTGGGGCACATGGTGCCATCCTTGGAGGGTGTGGTGCAGATTACTGGCCTCCAGGTGGACGGGGAGGCAGTGTCGGGTGTCACATACAGTGACTACACAGAGCAGACCTGGTATTTGTTGGGGCTAGTGCCGACAAGGGAGGACGAGCTCGACGACCGGAGGATGGTCGACCGAGTGGTGTTGTTAGAGAGCCTCGGTCTACGTGGGGTGAGGCAGACTGGGGAGGAGTCACTGCACGAGTTTGTGCAACGAGCAACAGGGCTGGCGAGGGCAGTGTATTACCAGGACCCCGAGGACGTGGAGAGAGTGGGCAGGGACCTGAGGAGGTTCCTTATCCTATTTTTTGGGATTCTTAAGGACCTGGAGAGGGTCGGGAAGTATGCTTGGGGTGCGGCCTTCCTGGCCTACACCTTCGCCGACCTTTCCAATGGCACCGGCTGCAAGATGACCGTGGGCAGATTTTCTCCCTTCCTCTAGGTACATGATCTGATTTAAAATTCTTCAATTTCCTTGCATTTAAAATTGTTAGTCAAACTAATCAATGTATTCATGCATGTAGGTTTGGAGTTATTACTACATTCCCCTGAGGAGGGCCACGGAGGTACGACCCAATGTACTCCCTCTGGCCAGGTGGTGGCTACTAGTGGTGATGGTCACGTCCTTCTCCCTGTAGCTTGACACTCTCTGCCACGACATCCGGGACTTCCCAACACTCCTGGTATGTATCTACCTCATCTATCTCTCTCTTGCATTTCTTTATGATATATGACATGTGATATGATGTATGCATGTGTGCAGGTGGTGTGGCTGCCCTATGCGGGCATGACGGATGATGGACAGCCTTTGGTAGAGGGTGGTTGACCTCGTTTTGGATGGGACCTTTGGGTCCACTGCCTGAAGGAGATTGAGCCCCTCCGCCTATGGCTCACCATGACGACTCTAGGGCTGCACCAGGTGTTGTCGGACGAGGTGGAGCCAAGGGGTATCGGCCGGAGGACTCAGGGGAAGGCGAAGAGGGTCGATTGGCACATCCGCTTCCCCGACCAATATGTGGACTGGTAGTGGGGAGGGTTTCTGGTGGAGTCTAACACCACCGAAAGCTTCGCCTACCTCTACCTATACTAGGAGGTGTACAGGGAGCAGGACTACATGAGGCCAGCCACAATATGCACTTCTAAACCTTTACTTGTTCATTATGATGTGTATGATTTTCTAATGGATGTGTGCATGTAGGATGCTCGGGATGGCCTGATCGACACCCTCATGCTCAGTTGGTGAGCACTGAGGCCCAGCTGGTAGAGGCTCGTGAGGCCCTGGCAACTTTGATAAGTTCAAATAATTAAACTTTGCTTTCTTACCTTACCATGTGCTGACCAATGTGTAGCTTGCGGCGTAGACCACCATGGAGTGCACCGACATCGCGGGTGCCTCTAAGAGCAGGAGTGCTCAAACCGGAGGTAGACTCTCTCTGAGAGCAGCTGGCATCGGCAGTGGCTCGGGTGGAGGTGGTGGCAGAGTGCGATCTCGCTGCACGGGTAAATAAATTAATTTGTTCATGAAAGTGAATTTTATACTTACACGTGTCTTCTTGATGTGTGTCTGACGAGCCCCGGAGCATCACCCCAGGCGATGCTCGCGAGTGCTGAGGTGACGGAGTTGACACAATAGTTGTTTGAACTGTGCACTCAGGTCTCCCAGCATGACGTAGACCTTCCTCGTGAGGGGTGGGAGCTGCGGGGCGCTCGCCGTGGAGCGGAGTGAGCGTGAGCATGAGCGCGGTCGGTGGGATGGGAGCAGGAGAGCAACCGGCGGGCCAAGGAGCAGGAGCGTCTCTCCCAGTAGGTCCTTGACGCACGCAGGAGCTTGGGCATCTTCGAGCACCTACTGCGTGAGCACGAAGGACCAGTACTGGCGTGGCCATGAGCACGCCATGAGACAGGGGCGGGCCAGTGCATACTCTGCGAGCTTTCTTGTGACTTCCTTTGAGTACCAGAGGAATGTCCAGGAGGGACGAGGCGCCCAGAGGTCCACTGACTCCCATACGTCCATGAGGCCCCTACCTCCTCACTCGACAGCGGACGCCGACGAGGCGGAGAGCAGTCGACACCACAGGCTAGCCGAGAGTGGTGGTGAGAGTTAGGCCACCTTCATGACTTGTGCATTTTTCTTTTTCTATGATGATGTGTACTCGGTGGGGTACCTTTATACGTTGTACTTTGCGGGGGCCCCCTTTTTGGCCATGATATATATAGCATGTGTGTCTCTGTCTTTCTTCTTGTCTAACCTAAAAAGTACTTAAGCAAACAAGTAAATAACTACTCTGACTCAGCCCCTTGCACATTAGGCGAACTAGACTTCATGATCTTATTAAGGGGCTGAACCTTTATTTAAATAAGGCGTAGATAAAGAAATAAACAAATAAAAAATACAACAAGTAAGCAGGCAAATGCTAACATGAAATTAAGAAAATGAACATGCATTCATACAAATGAGGTGCGATTTTTTGTGTGTTTTCAACATATTCATTTTTTATTATTTTGGGATAAGCAAATTTTGGCATTTTGAGAATATTCAATTTTTTTTGGAGATATTAAAATATTCATTTTTTATTTTGAAATATTCTATTTTTTGGATTTTAAAATATCTTTTTTTTAGATTTTTAAATATTCTTTTTTTTATTTGGAAATATCTTATTTTTTTATTTTGAAATATTCTATTTTTTTTTTTGAAATAAAAGACCGCAACCCGGCGTAGTCCCTTCTAAAAAGATGTGCAGAACAAAGAGGATCCGCTCTAGTTGGAAAAATATGGTACTTGGACCCTTCAATTACTCAGAAATCATTTAAAACTCAATAATGATTCTTAAGTGTGCCAAACTGAGGTTAGACGTGCTTAAGTGATGCCTTCACCCAAGGAGGCTTTCGGCGATGTCCTCTTCAGTTGATCGTTGCCTTGCCTTGAGCATAGGACATACCCGTAGAGGAGAAAGGAAGATGATATTTAGGAAGTCTGCAACAGTTTGGGTGACCGGGGAGACACTTATTCCTATGCCCTACACTTACCGGGTTTAGTCTTTTCGCTTGTGGGATTTGGTTTTTTATTAGTACACTTACGACCAGGTCCATTGGATCTCTGCGAAGACTTCGCCGCTCTTGACATGCTTTTTATTTAGGATTTGCCTTGTTTTGGCTCTTTTCACTTTGGCTTTCTTTTTGTCCCCTTATTAGGCTTCGACCTCTACCCATTTATGTCTTGGATAGATTCAAGGTCGATCCCTCAGGTTCTCATTTCTATTGGTGGGCCGAATGGAAAGAAAGGGTAATGTCCTAAACTCTTGGTTAGGCATTGATATTCCTTAGATTTCGTGCTTCTAGCTTCCAAAGGTGGGCGTGTAAGTGTGTGTGATTGTGGACACCTCTGGTTAACTCATCAAGAATAAATAATAAATTAGAAATGATAATTTTTCATTTTAGGTTCCCTGTAGCATGTAAATCCACACCCATCTGGGGGTAGTACTTCTTAAAGTAAAGCCCATCCCAAGGGTGGGAGAGTTCCTCGCCCTCCGCGTTCACTAGCTTGTACCCGTTGCCTTGATATTCTTCTTTGATTAGGTACGACCCTTCCTAGTTTGGTTGGAGTTTAGATCGGGACCACTTGGTTTTACAATGATTCTTTTGATAACCATTTCACCCACTTTGAATTTTCTCTCAATAACTTTCTTTTGGTAAAATGTGTGAGCCTATTCTGATATGCCTTTGTGTGTTCTACGGCGACCAGACACTTCTCATCCAAGAGTTCCAGTTGTGCAAGGAGCGATTCATGTCGCTCATCTATTGACAAGTCCTTGTCAAGCTGGACTCTTAGTGAGGGAATGAGAATCTCATATGGTACTACAACCTCCATTCCATATGTGAGGGCAAACGGTGTCTGCCCCATGGGAGTACAGATTGAAGTGTGGTAGGCCCATAGAGCTTCCACAAGCTTATCTGGCCAATCCGAGAACTTATTATCCTCACAAGTTTTTTTTATGATCTTGATTAAGGTTTTGTTTGTTGCCTCTACTTGGCCATTGCCTTGCAGATAGTATGGATATGAATGATGCAATGCAATTTTGTACCTGTTACAGAGGTCACAAAGCTCTTGAGAGATAAACTGTGCTCCGTTGTCGGTGATGATGGTACTTGGTATGCCAAATCTAGTGATGATGTTCTTCATGATGAACTTTGCCTTAACCTCTACATATGCTTCAGCTTCCGCCCACTTGGTGAAGTACTCCGTTGCAGTGAGGATGTATGATTTAGACATATTTTAGGAGTTCGGATCACCAAGGGGACCAATAATGTCGAAAGCCCAGATAGCGAAAGGCCATGGGGAGGATATTAGGTGGAGTGTAGAGGATGGAAAATGGATCTTGTCAACATGCACTTGACACTTGACACACTGACAAATATAGATAGAACAATCCTCCTCTAAAGTGCGCTAGTAGAAGCCTTGCCTAAGGATTTTCTTGGCAAGCATTTGGCTATTCACATGGCCACCACACACACCTGAATGAGCCTCCTCAACAACTTTCAACACTTCATCATCATCCAGACATCTTAGTAAAACTTCGGTGAGACCCTTCTATAAAGCATGTTTCCAACCAATGTGTATTTCTGGGACATTCTCACTATGGTTCTTTTCTCATCAGCTGTGGCTTCCTCAGGGTATGTTTGATTCTTGTAGTACTTAGATATCTCATAATACCATGCCTTCTCTTCATCATCCAATTCTTCTTCCAGTTCCTTTAACATGATTTCTATTTTTCTCTTCCTCTCTGCCTTCTTCAACATCTCTTACTTGATCCACAGGAACACTGGGTCTTGAATAGCTAGGGTATGACGTCGTGCAATAAGGATGCTATCAAATTCTCCAGGATAACGCATGTTGAGAGTTGAAGAGATAGTAGCAATAGTGTCTGTTGGAAGATTTTGGTGACGAGGCACATGGACAAAGAAAAGATTGGAGAATAGCTTGCATAGGCTGAGGTCAATTCTTGATCTGGCTTGAGCTTGGGATCACGAGTGTGGTATTTGGCGAGAACTTGGCGTAGAACCAGTTGACTATCACCTATAATCCGTAGATGCGTAACACCATAGAAGTGTCCGAGTTCAAGTCCAGCAAGCAAGACATCATATTCAGCTATATTGTTGGTGACAGGGAATACTAGCTAAAATGCCTGTGGAATGGTGACCCCTCCAGGTGATAGTAGAGCAATCCCGATACCCTTTGTTGAACCACTCTTTTGTTTATCTCGCATTTTGGTGATAACTAAAACTCATGACTAAATATCTTATGTTTATGTCATATCATGTTCTGATATTAATTTGAAAACTCATGCATTTCATGTATAAGTTTGAACATTCAATGAGTGCATAACTATCTACAGAAATAATCCTTAAATACACTATAGTAATATCACATAAAAACATATGTTATAAACACTATGTAAGATTGGCGCATTTTCTGACTGCTCAGATTTTTGGATATTCTGGTGATTGATGAAGCAAGGGTGTATGCCTCTTGCAGTAGCAGTAGCAGATGTTATTTATATGATGACATCCTTAGTCTTTCTTCTAATGTTTAAGTTCCCTGGTTAGTGGGAGGAGCATTTTAACTGTGTTACCTCTCCTGAGGAAAAAAGGGGTGGTCGACCCCCCAGTCTGAAGGCTATGATGGACTTCAATGCCTGCATTTCTACTTCATCCCTATCCGATGCAGGGTACAATGGCACTATATAACATCAATTGCCTCTATATTTCAAATGTTTCAAAATATTTGTGGTGGCAACTGAAAGTTCAAATGTACTTCATATTATTTTATTATTTCTCTATCTGACTGAAGAACTTTTTGTTGACTATTCTTTAAGGTAGGTGAGATATTGTCTGTAGCAACCTGAATTTTTACGAAAATAAAAATTAAATAAAGAATTTAAAACCTAGCTAAATGGATATTTAAATAGAGCATTAAATAAAACTCATTAGATGGAAAAGAGTAATAGGATTTGCTTAATAGATCTTCTAGAATTTATTGGGTCAAAAATATGAATTTACAAAGGGAGAATAATAGGAAATACCCTAAATTCGTAACTAAATTATTACCTAAATAGAAAAGGGGTATTTAATGTATTAAATAGGAAGTTAGAGTTGGAATTGGATTCCTAAAACCTACCCCATATGGGTTAGCACGAATTTGGATCTTTTCCAAGTCTAAATAGAGGTTGAAAAGCAAGAGAGGAAAGGTGGAGTTAGGAAATCTCGGAATTAATGGGAATTTGAGTAGTAATAGGATAGGAACTTGTGTTTACTTAAATACACCTCTTAAACCCTCTTGGCCGACCCAAGCTCGTGCCAAGGATTCCTGGACCAGGAGGAGAGGCCTAGGAGGAGGAGATTTCGTGGGAAGAAGAACCTTTCAAGCTCTCAACCCCGTTCTTCAAGTTCTAGCCCTAGAAGAGGAAAACGAGTCAAGGTAGGCATTCTCACAAGCATAAACCGTGAAACTTTTTCTGTAGGATCTCTCTACCCTCTGGAACAAAACCCTCAAATTTCATAATTTTCCAGCGATCAAATCTTTTCTTATGAATTTTCAAAGTTTGCAGTTCTTATGACCCCGAACCTTCATGCTTATTCATATCTCCTTGAATACTCTATCTCATGCCTCCAAATTTTAATGGGAGATACTGATGCATGATAGGCATCTTTTGCCCCTAAAAGCCTAATTTCTATTGAGCATGTTGCTCGAATTAAATCAATCTTGTTCCATGTATCATGTTCTATGTTACTTGTTCTTGTTCGTTCTCAAACCATGTTCAAACCATGCTCTCTCTCTAATTCCGATTTATCGGAAGTACCCTTACATGTCTAGTTTAATTTGCAACTGGTTTCATGATTTTTCGTTCACTATGCAATTAGTTATGATTTTTCAAAGCACCCTGTATCATTTGATTTCAAGTTGGCCCGCAATCCAAAGCCTGGTCTGAATCCTGTCAGAGTCAGGCGCAGACAACCAGAAGGCGACACCTCGATATGTCGTTTTCTGGGGCCTGATTGCGACAACCACCCTGTCGCGACCAAGAAGGCGACAGGTGAGCCGTCGCGTTCTCAGTACCCGATTTGCATGCCCTGTCGCGACCCTTTTTAGGCCCTGTCGCGTTCGGTCCTGACCCTGTCGCGACCAGTACAGGGGTATGTCGCCTTCACAAGTTTTTGATGAAAAAACCATAAAAAAATAAAAAAAATATTTTTGTCACTTTATAAATAATCCTTACGCCTTCTTACCGTTAACCCCTAGTAAAAACCCTACTTAAAAAGGATGCTATATTGAATGATTTAAAATACATGTTCACGACTTATTTCTATCTATGATTTCTCTTGCACTTGCACACACTTGAACCATCCATTTATGGCTGAAATCTTACAGAAAATATCTCATAATGTATTACAATAAAGCATATTAACTGCCCTATTTTAAAGGACTTGCATTCGTTTTCTTGCGTTGTTTGTATACCGATATTGATGCTCCACTGTCCTAGAATTCCTCTAGAACGTCGAGCACCTGTTTTATATACACACTTTTCTTGGCTTGTGGTGAACTCTCCGTCGGATATTCCTTTCGCCGGACTAGTGAACTCTTGCACAAGGCCTCCGTAAGTCTCCTCTGATCATGGATTCCCACATGGTCGACGAGCCGGTTGACCCTAATACCTATGATACCCTTTAGGGATCTATATGATCCAAACGGCTATTAGAAGATTCACTCTCATCTTAAATTACGTCGGACCTCTGGACCTGTGCATAACAAGGCCAGTGGTAGGGTCGTGAGTTCCACCTGACTGCCAATACGACGTGCGCGTGTTGTGCAACTGTTACTATCGCCTGTTTACTCGTCGCATTACGTGCAATGTCCACTAGCTCTTATCTATACTCTACTCGCTCACCTATTCACGTTCACTCTACTAGCTCATCTATTCATCTAGTGCTCTTATCTACTTCTTGGTACTCTATATTGGCCATTGACTGATTGTCTAAAGATAAACAATATAACCAATGCCTGGCAATAAATAAAGGGCCCGATCTGGTCCTGGGATGTGCGCCCGAAAGTGCTAGTGCCCATGGGAGTTAAATGATCAGAGTGTTTGGCATTACACTCAAGTGCTATCTATCTCGACTATCTATATGACATCAAAAACACAAATGTGCTACACTCTCTCGATGTCTAGAATGAAAAACAAGTGCTATACTCGTCGTGCTATTACTATACTTGTGCTAGTTGTGCTATGGCCATCTGCTATTCGTGCTATACTCGATACTTGTGCTCTTTTTGGAAACTATGCTCGCTCTAGTGCTATTGTTCTATCTCTTGCTATATTTTGACTCTCTTGTACCTGCTATCTTTAGATACTCTGCATTAAATGCATTAATTTTTAAAGCCTGCTTGAGCCTGAGATTAAGTCCTACTGGGCGTTATCGCTCACCCTACGTTATTTAATGTTGTGTTCTCAGGTGAGACCGAGGATGACACATACACTCACGAGGAAGGGAATGACCAAGAGTGAAGCCAGGAGTACCCTCGAGTCGTTATGTTATCTTAGAGTTGTAGTTAGTTATTTCCTTCTAATGCAATGTAATGGGCCCTATAGAATGGCTCTGATATTAGTGGTTGTAACTAGACATTTGGAAAATTAATAATGAGAAAGATTTGCTTTAGTATTATTCAGTGTGCAATGGTTTGATGTCTAGTATACGCTCTATACCTTTTCTTGCAACTGCCTTCGCGCTCTGATATTCCGCGTTGGGGCGTGACATTGTCAGCAAAAAACATGGACAGAAGACAAGGTATGGGCTTATGTCAGAAGACCTTTTTAGTCTGACACTATCTTCTGTACCTACAGATAAGACTTCCATCTACACCAAGTGACTGTTAGACAAGAGAAGAAGGAGAAGAAGAGTAGATGAAGAAGAAGATGAGCAATGGCTAGAAGAGTTCTAATAGATATGTTCAAAGCTGCTCTATAAAAGGATGAAGCAAGGTTGAAGAACAGACAAGAGCTTTTCTGAAGATCATTCAAAGAGTGTACATCCAGTGAGAAACATCAACTCCACATACACTCAAAAAGAAGAGAGGATGAGCTGGAGCCAAGAAGAAAAAAGTGTGCAAGCAACCATCTGAAGTCTTCAAGCATCAAGTCCCTTTTCTTCTCTCACTCTCTCTGTGCTGCATGTAATTTTGGGGGAAGTCTTTTCGGCTGAGAGTTTATGTTCTGTAGTGTGCATTCTTGTACAACTCTCAGTGTGTTCTTTCTTTTCTAAGAAAGATTTCTATCCAGCTATATGACTGTATACAGTGCGCCTCTTCCTATGTGAAGAGAAGGCTAGTGGGGTTGCTGGCGATTTTTTGCCCAGCCAAGGGACTGTTCTTAGCACATCCTTTTGGTTAAGTGAAGAACCTAGCTGGGGTTGGTGTTAGCAGAACCGCACTGGGGTTTGTTCCAGAAGGGTGGCTTATTGACCTGTAATAGAAGTGAGTTTCCTTCCTACTCGGAAAGGAAGAGGACCAGCAGGGAGCTGGGGGTTTGTATATCCTTGGGGGGATTGTACCCTAGTTAGTGAAATCCCAAGATTTCCTTGGGGACTTGATGTAGGTCTTCCTTCTGTGAAGTACCGAACAAGGATAAAATTCTTGTGTTTATTTGTGTGATTGTTCATTTGCTTCCACACTGCTACTCTCTATCACACACTATCACATTAACTACTAAAGTTTTTAAGTGGTAATTTTCTGTGTGTTAAGTTTCTATTTCTGCAGCGAATCTATTCACCCCCCCACTGTAGATAGTGTGATGCCAATATCTGATCTGCGGGCCAACAAGTGGCATCAGAGCGGGTCTCTAAATATTCAAGAAGATCTAATGATCTAGGAGCAAAGATCAAATGGCAGCTCAAGGATTTGCTGAAGGCCAATCTGTCCACAGACCACCCTTGTTCGATGGTGAAGATTACAACTATGGAACTACAGGATGGAGTTCTTCCTCCAAGGTTACGACCATCAATTATGGACTATGATTGAAGAAGGAGATCTGATAGTTCTCAACCCAAGAGAGGAAAGCCAAGAATCTCATTTGTTGTGCCCTGACAAGAAGCGAATTCAACAGGATCATCAGCACGCAAATTAGCAAAAGAAATGTGGGACAAGTTGAAACTCACATATGAGGGACTGACAAAGTCGAAGAAACCAGGATGACATCTTGGTCGCTCAATATGAGAAGTTCCAAATGCTGTCAGGTGAGATCATTACACAATGTATAGCAATTTACTAACATAACTAATGGTCATGTAGGGCTTGGAAAGGATGTTCAACACTGAGATATAGTAATAAAATTCTCAGATCTCTACCAAGCAATGGACTCCAAAAGTCACAGCCATCGAAGAAGCTAATGATCTACAACTATGTCATTAGAAAAGTTTATAGATCATTGATGGCACAAAGATCAATATGGCGCGATTATCCGAAAGCTCATCCATAAAGAAATTTACTAATGCTTTCAAAGGTATAGCTGCTCTTCCACCGCTTCCTCTTCTAGTTCAAAAAATGCAGGCTCTGAAGATAGTGATGTAGATGATGTACTGTCCAAACTTCCGAGAATTTAAGAAGAAGAAGAATGGATCAAGAAGGATCCAAAAGAAGGAAAAAGGAGAAAGAACTAGTCTGCTATAATGCAAAAAACCTGGACATCTAGACCTGATTGTCCAAACTCATAGACTGGTCAGCCAGAAAAATCAAGAGAATGCACAAGAATTCAAAAGAAGCCATGGTTGCTGCTTGGGACAATGAAGAAGTCTCCACTTCAGATTCATCAAGCCTTAGATCAGAAAAAGAACAGGTAAGTCTAGCCCTCATGGCCGGACTAGATGAGGGACATTCTGACCATCATTTAATTCTTGCACTGATTCAAAGTCAGAGTCTGAGACATAGAAGAAGTTTTTAATGCCCTTTATGAATAAATATAAGGTTGTTGTGGAAAGAATTAAAAAATATCAAAAGCAACCTTACTTGCCTAGAAAACACCAATTCTGATCTTAAATCCAAATTGAACAATTGGAAACACAATTAAAGGAAAGTAAAATAATAATTATCTTTTGAATGAAGATTTAAAGAGCAAGAACAATGAAAAATTAGAGTTAGAAGAAAAAATGAATACTCTGAGTGAAGAAAATTTTTATTTAAAAGAATCAGTTAGAAAATTAACAAAATGTAAAACATCTCTAGCTCTATGCTTAAAAAACTCAAAATCTGGCAACAATAAACTAGGTCTTGGATACGAACCTCCTGAAAAAGGAAAACAAATTAAGTATCCAGAAAAATATCCATTGCCAAAATTTGTAAAAGAAACCAAGATGTCTCAGAAAAAGGCCCCAGTAATGAACAAATACTCTCAAAAGAAAAGGGCTTCTAAAAATGATGTTTTAAAAGATAATAAGACCTACAAAACAAATTACATTCATTGTTGTTCTCATTGCAACAATTAGGCCACACAGTAAACACTGCATACCAAGCACTTATTATGGATTCCTAAAGGTTATTTTCATACATCTAACCATCAAGGACCCAAAAAGATTGGGTACCTACTTCTGAGTAGTTATTTATAGGATATCCTTAGAGTATCAAGATCAAATGATGCTCAAGACATTGGTGACTGCTAGCTCTTCATCGAACTCATACCTGAAGAGGGAGTAGTCAAGATTGTATTTCAATTATAGTATACTAACAATGGTTTGCAAATCTTTCTATTTTTAAGATGAATGTAGGCAAAAATCTTGAAGACTTGACAAACAACAAATGGATATGTCAAGAAACAACAAGACCAACAAGTGAAAATTCCTAAAAATCTGAATGAGCCTCACATTCAGGGGGAGCATACACTAAGGGGGAGATGTAAATTCATGACGAATATCGTTGAACCCCTCTAATTCAAACTCACATGTAGTATTGGTAAGAAGTCTTTACAAAAGGGAATATGCAAATGGTAAGATCCTTCTTTTTTGGGTTTTGACAAAAAGGGGAGAGTATTTTATTTATGAATTTTCTGTTTCAAACTTCTCATTTCAAGAAAATTCACATGAGTTTTGTCATCACCAAAAAGAGAGGAGATTGTTGAACCACTCTTTTGTTTATCTCACATTTTGGTGATAACTAAAACTCAGACTAAATAAATCTTATGTTTATCTCATATCATGTTCTGATATTAATCTGAAAACTCATACATTTCATGTATAAGTTTGAACATTCAATGAGTGCATAACTATCGCATAAATAATCCTCAAATGCACTATAGTAATATCACAGAAAAATATATGTTATAAACACTATGTTTGAGGATAAGGAGGATTTTTGAAGGTTATCTTGAGGAGGAGCCTATATATCAAAGGTCTCTTATACCATTTTTTAAGTGGGATGCTCAGTTTGATTTCAATGCAGATCCGATGTCATGCCTATCTGGGTAGGTTTTCCAATACTCCCTATAACTACTAATACCAAGACTTCTTAAGATCTATTGCTGGGAATCTGGGTCAAGTCCTGAGAATTTATGAGCCACCTGGCCATCACCTAGACCCAGGAAGCTTTTGTTTGCGTGGAACTGGATATTGCTAAGGCTA
Source organism: Colocasia esculenta (assembly GCA_014218235.1). Classification (NCBI taxonomy): domain Eukaryota; kingdom Viridiplantae; phylum Streptophyta; class Magnoliopsida; order Alismatales; family Araceae; genus Colocasia; species Colocasia esculenta. The sequence goes on along the minus strand of CM024754.1, from coordinate 24,280,234 downwards.
GACTAGAAGGATATGGATAGGCTGTGGGCAGGAGGGTTTCTGGCAAAAAAATAATTATTACAGGGTTCTTGCAGTGTGTAGCTTCTGTCATAAGCTTGGGCATGCAGAGTCGGAGTGTAACAAGAAGACCAAGGATTCAGATGTGATGGGAATTCCTCAGAAGAAGCAGATTGTTCATGTAACGTCGCGCATTTTCTGGATCCCGTGGATCCAAGTTTAGCGGGTTTAGTGGCCAATGTGTGGCCCATTAGCTTGTGTTTAGGTGTTACGCTCGTTGTGGGGCTGGTGGGCCGTCAGATTGGGCCCAAAGTGCTCACAGGTTTTCTGCCTGTGAACGCGACAGGGGTATGTGTCGCGTTTTGATTGCGACAGCTGTGGGGGTCGCGTTCCTGTTGCCGCCGTTGGGCGTCGATGTCTGCATGCGCGCCAAGTGTCGTGCGTTGGGTGGCTTGCTGACGTCAGGAATGGGAAGGCGACGGTATAGCCTACGTCGCGTTCAGGTCGCGATGGTGGACTGCGTCGCGATCCCAACCGCTGTGCTATTTTTAAGAACCCCAGCCGAACAGAGCAGGGGAAGCTCTGCTCGGCTAGGGGGAGGCTGCTGAGGGATTTCTGGGTGATTCGAGTTTCTGGAGTGCGTGGGGCATGCTCTCGCCGCGAGGATGTCGCATGGAGTTGGGGAAAACGCCGGGAGTTCGTGTTCTTCGCGAAGGTAGGGAGATCCCTCTCGTTTGATGTTCGGATTGTGCGTATGGTGTGAATGGTGTTTTTTCAGTTTATAAACAATAGATACCATACTAGGGTATCCATTAAAGCATGTAAAATGAGAATAACTGTGTTTTGAATTGTTCGGAATGGCAACATGGAGTTCCTCCCGGATTTGGGTTTCGCCTGCGAAGGTGACGTCCTGGGTGTCGCGACCTTGTCGTGACAGCTCGAGCCGTCGCATTCGGGTTTCTGTTGCGACATGTCGGGGGGCGCGATCTCATTACGTCGTTGCTCCCTGTCGCGTTGAGCTTTATGATCGCGGTCCATCGGGGTGTCGCGACCTGATCGTGACAGTACCCTATGTCGCGACCTCAGCAGTGAGGTGTTTATGCATGCTTTCAGTGTTTTGGTTATGATGATTGTTGTGCATGGCAATGACAGGTGGAGTCAATGCACTTGTTACATCATAGAGCGTATAGCTCACGAGATGGGCATGCTTTACGTGATTATTATATTATGTACGTAACCGGTTTGGTGATTAGTAGTATGTGTGGTTCGTTGGCACCCGTAGCGCCTTGAGCATGCTGTCTGTATTGTACATGTTGTTTACGTGAATGACGTTGGTGCACCTGGTTGGTGTATTATACACGTGCTGTCTATGTGGTTGGGGTGTGGCATGGCACACACATGTCGTAATGTAATTCTTATGATTTGTCGTAGTAATTAGGCAGTGAGGTTCCTGAGTGGACCTAGCCTTGGTCTGTTGTTATCCTTTAAAGAATATTATACTGATTATGTGTTATGTGGTGTGTGTGTAGCCACGGAGGTCATGAGTTGACGATGATAGGCAAGTTTGTGGTTCAGGAATGTGTTGGTGTAGGATAGCTTGGGGTCACATGGTGATCGATGTTAAGCTAATCCTAACACATGTATGTTGTGAATTATAATAAAGGCTATATATGTAAGTATCGTGGTTTGTGCTAGCGAGTGTGGTGGTCCGGCGCCTATTCCGGAATGCCTCTCTAGTCGGGTACCCCAGGTTCTTTGTGAACCAAGCACGTGTGTTTGTTGTGCTCGGGGTTTGTCCCGGTATAGTGTGGTACCGTCGAGGTCTGTGTCGTCTTCCTGTACACCCTCACTCCTAAGTTTGAGTTGTACGTCCGGCTGAGGGAAAGATGATAGTAGGGCAGCGGCTTTGTTGTGGGTGTGCAGTCGCTTGTAGCGCACTCGTAGTTGGGAGTACGGACACCAGTAGTCGACACTGGTCCCCAGCTAGTCCTGTTTTCCAGTGCCTCACTTTACGGTGCTCTGGCCATAGACTCTAGAGGTGCCAGGCATGGACCTGCAGGTGTGTCTGCAGGTGTGGTGTTGTTGGTCTCCACAGTGTTTGACTTGTTCTCGTGGAGCGGCAGTAGGACCTTCGTCCGTGACTGCGAGAGGATGAGGGTGTTGTGGTTGTGTTGTCGGGTTGGATACTGGCCTGATCAGCCAGTAGACCGTTCCCGTGTGGTGGCGTCGTTCTTTCTGACTCGTGCTTTGCCACTAGTTGTGGTTTGTGAGTTTGTGACTCGTAGTCGAGGTTTGACCGTTCGAAGTGTGCCTGGTGTTGGCACAACTGCGATTGTGGCTTGTGCTGCGCCCGAGTGGTGGCACAGTTTCAGTTATGGTTGGTGAGTGTTGACTCACCACAAATGTGGTTTAGCTCACTATGGTGTGCCATGTTACGACACTGGTTTACTTGCGGTTTCCGTGCTGGTACCTTGTGGTAATAGGTACTCGTACCTGTGTGGGTAGTGCTTTGTAGTGGTACGTTGTGTACCAGTCTTTTCAGGTGTTGAAGTGGTGGTCGTGTGGTGTGACCTTCCACTTGTTGTGTTTTATCCTTCTACGGGTAAGGTTGCGATTATGGTTTTGATATGTGATGGATTGGCCCGCTGTAGCCAGTCTTGTTACCTTATGTGTGGCTTTCGACATATCGTGGTTTGGGGTAGAATGGACCAGCTCTTGGTCAGCGGTCCTATACCCATGTGTTTGGGGTTCGCCTGTGAAGCTTGTAGCCTAGGCAGTGGTTTGCCTATGTGGCTTGTAGCTTAGGCGACCAATCGTTGGAATAATGTGCCTGTGAGGCTTGCGGCCTAGGCATTTCAGTTGTTGAGCGGACTAGTAGTGTTGTGCTAGTCATGTGGTTCCTCTTTCTTATGAGGAATATGCATTTGTTTATCAATTACTGTTAAGCTGTTATTATTTATAAATGTTGTGAGAATGCCATGGTTTGGCTATTTGTGTGGCCAGTGAGACCCTTTGAGGTTGAGGTCTCTACTGTTTAGTTGTCTCTTCCGTTTAGTTGTTGTGGTGGTTTTTGGGTGGTCCCCTACTGAGCCTGTGACTTGTTGAGGCTCACTCCCCTACAGTTCTTTTCAGGGCTTGCCGTGTGTGTGGTTTGCAGTGGTGTTGTGACAGACTTGTACCACAAGTAGTTGTGTTGTAGTAGTGTTGTGTGAGCTTGTGCTCCCTCGGGGTATGCCCAGGTAGTGTACTTTTTAATTGGACATGTATTAATGTAATGGGACAGTGTACAAATTTGTGAACAGATATGAGCACATGTACTTTCTTGTGTCTATATTCTTGTGGTTGTCTTTTATACTCTTCCTGGACACGTGTGTGAGATATCCCTTGCGAGACTTCGGTCCGTTCGCGGGAGGCAGATCTGGATATGGAGCCTTATTGGGCATAATTACCCCGGTCTGTCACAGTTGGTATCAGAGCATGGTCCAGTTAGAATATGAAAAGACATTGAAAGTACAATGTCCCAATACATGGATTAATGTTCACTGCTGGTAGTAAGTCTGCGGTTTTGTGTGATATAAAGTAGTTTTACGTGAACTTTTGGCACGTAAACCGTGTGTTTCTATTTGTTAAATTGGTAGTTGTGAGCAATTGTTGAACCACAACGTGGATAGTGGCATAAGTTGTGTGGTAGCACCCTGGCACTAGTGCAGTTAAATCAGTTAAAGTATAGTATTTAAAAGTTTTCAGTTGCAGAGATTAGAGGAGAAAGGTAAAGTAGTGCCCTGAGAGGGATATGCCTGTTATATGTTAGTAAAGTACAGAGTTAACAGAGACAAGTATAGGGTATTACTATGATAGATCAGTTTGGTTGTTAAAGATTCGCAGTTAAAGGAATTGAGGAGATTAACAAGTTTGGATATGGAATTCAGTAAGTAAGTTATAATGAGATATAGAGTTAGCAGAGACAGGTATATGGTAACAAGGTAATGAGGAACAGGTCACTATGTGTGTCAGAAATGATTAAATGTGCAAAATATAGTTGAGAACCTCAGCAAAGGTATTGTGGCATTAGAGATCTGAGTCAGATGATATAAGAAACAGTGTGGATGAGATGTGATTAGTATTATGAAAAGTTTGATATGATTAAGTAAGGCAGATCAGCTTTAAAAGAGATATTAGTACATAAAAGAGCAGTGAGTTATGGCAGATAGATTAAGTATGCCTGAGATCAGAAATTTGAGAAAAATGTTGTTATAAATAATGATGGTAACAGGAAGTGTGATATGAAGATTTGTATAAACATGTATAGAAAGGATTAGTTGAGTAAAGAAAGAGAGAAAAAAAGAATTAGTGTGCGATGAGATTTCCTGAGAATTGCACAAAAGGAATATTTAGTTGATGAATGGCAGATTATGAGAAATTTTTCAGAAAGAACATTTAATGAAATAAGAGAGGTATTTTTCAGAAGATATGGATTAGAGAAAGGAAGAATTTAGCAAATGATGAAGTGAATAAGATCAGATGAGTCAGAAATGTCAGATAGAGTTTGCATATTGGTGTAAAGAAATGATTTAATAAAGCAAAAATGGATTGTTATTAAGATATTCCAGAGTTTCATGTAGGAGCAGGAACAGATAATTAAAGAATATTTGGAAAGGTTATGTAACAAAAATTATGAGATTAGCCAGAGAATGTCAGTAAAGCAGGAAAGATATATGAAGAGCATAATATGTCAATAATGGTTTAGCAGATTAGAAATTGTAGTAATTTCTTCCGCGCGAATTAATTGAACATGATGATTTGAGAAGCAGTTAAAGTTAGAAATGAATGCAGTTAAAGTCAGAAGAAAGTAATTGAAAGCAATAATGAGAACAAAAATTGTGGAATATTTTGCAAAAGTGTTTGTATGATCAGAGTAACGCAGTGGAAGCGGAAGCAAAGAAAGATTTAATATTTATAGATTGTTCAAGTTGCTTGAATAAGGAGAAAGTTTAAGTTTTGCGCAGCGGAATAAAGGAACAGAGTTATTATGGTTTTTAATCAGAGATTGATTTAAAGTGGTATGAGCAGAATAATATGAAAGGGCAGAAAATTCAAAGATGGTGATTAGTTTTCTTTGAAGAGGTGATAGTTGCGAATGTAAATACCAATGAGGCATGATAATAGTTGGCAGTGATAAATAGAAAAAGGAAATGGCACCGGAAAGTTTAATAATTTGGAAGGATTATGGCATGAAAGAATATTACAGTGTAAGATATTTGAGAAAGATAAAGCGGTCCCGAAAGAAATGTTGCAAACACAGCCGGGAAATTGTGGAAGTAGGTTCAGTCCAAGGAGATAAAGCGCCATTGGTAAGGTAGGATCGCCTACGGTTGAAAGGTAAGGAAAGGCAATGGAATCGACAGAACAGAGTAATTGTGAAATGAATTGAAAGAAAAGAAAAGAGCAAAGCAAGGATGGAAATGGACAGATAAATTGAAAGGCCAATGCAGAGAAAGAGTATCCTTCATGTTCTGTATACAATTTTATTTCTTTTTAGGTGATAATCCGGTTGTTGTGATTTGTTTATATGTCGAGGACGACATTCTTTATAGGTGATAATAATGTAACGTCGCGCGTTTTTCGGATCCCCGTGGATCCAGGTTTAGCGGGTTTGGTGGCCAATGTGTGGCCCATTAGCTTGGGTTTCAGGTGTTATGCTCGTTGTGAGGCTTGGTGGGCCATCAGATTGGACCCAAAGTGCTCACAGGTTTTCTGCCTGTGAACGCGACAGGGGCATGTGTCGCGTTTTGATCGCGACAGCCGTGGGGGTCGCGTTCCTGTTGCCGCGTTGGGCGTCGACGTCTGCATGCGTGCCAAGTGTCGTGCGTTGGGTGGCTTGCTGACGTCAGGAATGGGAAGGCGACAGTAGCCTACGTCGCGTTCAGGTCGCGACGGTGGACTGCGTCGCGATCCCAACCGCTGTGCTGTTTTAAGAACCCCAGCCGAACAGAGCAGGGGAAGCTCTGCTCGGCTAGGGGGAGGCTGCTGAGGGATTTTCGGGCGATTCGAGTTTCTGGAGATGCGTGGGGCGTGCTCTCACCGCGAGGACATCACATGGAGCGGGGGAAACGGGGGGAGTTCGTGTTCTTCCACAAGGTAGGGAGATCCCTCCTCATTTTGATGTTCGGATTGTGCGTATGGTGCGTATGGTGTGTTTTTCAGTTTAAACAATAGATACCATACTAGGGTATCCATTAAAGCATGTAAAATGAGAATTAATTGTGTTTTGAATGGTTCGGAATGGCAATCCCTGGAGTTCTCCCGGATTTGGGTTTTCGCCTGCGAAGGCGACGGCCCTGGGTGTCGCGACCTGTCGCGACAGCTCGAGCCGTCGCATTCGGGTTTCTGTTGCGACATGTCGGGGTGGCGCGATCTCATTGCGTCGTTGCTCCCTGTCGCATTGAGCTTTATGATTGCGGTCCATCGGGGTGTCGCGACCTGATCGCGACAGTACCCTATGTCGCGACCTCAGCAGTGAGGTCTGTTTATGCATGCTTTCAGTGTTTTGGTTATGATAATTGTTGTGCATGGCAATGACAGGTGGAGCCAATGCACTTGTTACTCACTTTACTGCTTTCTAGAGTAGTTTGCTTCCACTTTCTTGGAGTTCTTGCTACTCTGGCTGGTAAGGGATTGGTTATCCCTACTTAGCCTTGTTCGTGAGGCTCACCCCGCTACTCTCTCAGGTAGGGACTCGCTGTCACAGGAGTTCGTTGCCAGACGGTGGTGGTGGCGGTTTGTTGCGTCGTGCGTTGCCAGCAGTGTGAGTTGTGAGCGTGAGCGCTTGTACTGTGTGAGTTGAGAGTTGCCTTTTTGCAAGTCCTCGGGGTATGCCCCTTAAGGATTGCACATTTCTTTCTGTACCTGTACTTTTATTTGGGACATGTTGTACATAATTTCCTTTAATGTACGAACTTTGTTGTTATAGTTATTTGAATTCATTGCTTATCTCACTAGACTAAATTCTAACCCTTCCGAGTCTTCGGATCCGTGGGTGGCGGCATGACCTTCGGGGTCCCTGGCGGGGGGGTCCGGGAGGTCGGGTCGTTACAAGGATGGTAGTGGGTTAGAGGGTGTAGGTGTACGGAGAAGAGTGGGAGTATAAAGGAGGATTGGGAGGTAGAAGTAGAGGCGGAGAGACGCCCTGAGGGCGTTCATTTGTTGATTTGGAGCCTGGTGCTCCGGGAGTGGGTTCTATACAATGCCCATATTGGGCTGCTGCAGGGGTGCTTGGGGCTGCTGTGGGGGTTGCTGCAGCTGTTGCTGCATTACATCTTGCCTAGGTGGCCTTTTTGCCTTCATCTCAGCTATATATTTTCTCATCTCCTCCTAATCAATCTCTCCATTGTCATTCAAATCATAAATGTCATATTTAAAATAGAAACATGCCTCGAGTGTATGCTCTGGTCCCCTATGAAATGCAGAATATTGCGAGGTATCAACATTGGGAGGCCATTGTAGCCATTCCCTTGGCAGAATGAGTGCATTGGCGTCCATAAGAACATTAAAAATGTCGGGTATCTCCGGCAGCGGAGGGTACTGGGCTCTTCTTGTTGAACCACTCTTATATTTTACCTTTATATTTTGGTTATAACAAAACTTATGATTAATTAAATATTATTAAATATATTTAATATCATGTTTTCCTAATAAATATAAATTTATGGTATTTTGGTGATAATAAAACTTATGATTATTAAATATTATTAATATATTTAATATCATATTTTCCTAATAAATATAAATGTATGGAACTATCGCTTTGTGATTTCCATTGAAAAGCTAAATCGATGTCCATTCAATATACATCGATTTTAGTTCACAAAGTGCCACATCGATTTCCTTGATAAAACAACGATTCGATAAGTTAAAACATGAATTTGTTGAATACATCGATTTCCTTGATAAAACAACGATTCGATAAGTTAAAACATGGATTCTGTTGACCACATCGATTCCCTCGATAGAACATCGATTCGATAAGACAAACAACGATTTGATCGCTGTAACGATTCGATAAGTCAAACAACGATTTGATCGTTGTAACGATTCGATAAGTCAAACAACGATTTGATCGTTGTAATGATTCGATAAGTCAAACAACGATTTGATCGTTGTAACGATTCGATAAGTCAAACAACGATTTGATCGTTGTAATGATTCGATAAGTCAAACAACGATTTGATCGCTGTAACGATTCGATAAGTTAAACAACGATTTGATTGCTGTAACAATTCGATAAGGCAAACAACGACTTGATCGCTGTAAAAATTGATAAGGCAAAGAACGATTTTCCTTTACTCAAACAACGATTTGATAGCAAACAATGTCACGCCTCGCCAATTTAGCAGCGGAATAAATCGAGGAGACGTGAACCAAGTACATAGTCGAGTAAAATGTACAACAGTTGAATAATTCATACCATCTATTAAACAATAATTGAAGTAAATTCTTCATTTCATTATAAAATCACTAAGACTATTACAACCACTAATTCGGAGTCAATACCTAGGGCTCAATGACATCATTACATTGAAAAGAAATCTAAAGCAATAACTATTAGACTCCATAGTACTAGGGCAACTTCATCAACTGACTCCAGGTCGCTCATCACACTAGTCCCGTCCCATTGGTGTGTGTGACGTCATTGTCTGACTTACCTGAGACACAATAACAAAAACGAAGGGTGAGCGATAACGCCCAGTAGGACTTAAATCTCAGGATCAAGCAGGCTTTAAATAATTAATGTTTTAAATGGAAGAGCAACTAATGATATAGAGAGTCATGTAAAGTTGTGAAAGTAATAGCACAAGTGACATGGTTCAAATAGCAGACGAATCAAGTATAGCAGATGATTAAAGTCTAGTCACTCTAGAAACGATAACAACAATAGCAAGTAACGACATTGTCAAGAATAGCAAGCGACATGTATAGCAAGGAGAGAGATAGTAGAGTAAATTACACTTTGATTGATTTTCATCAATCGAGATAGTATAGCAATTTTGATTAACTTTCGTCAATCGAAATAGTAATGGCACTTTGTTATCCATATATAGTAGAGAGAAAATATAGCACTTTTATTGTCAATAGACAACGAGAGAGTATAGCACTTTGAATGCGATCTGGTCACGATAGAACGCAATAACTCAAGATAGCAAGTATCAAGTAGAGCAAGTAGAGCATATGACAAGATAGCGTGTAACGAGATAGCGTGTATGGTTGCACAACGGTGCACTAGTAGAATACGACAGTAGTCACTTCTAGGACAGTAGCCATTAAGTAACAATCTGTGATAGCACAGTAATCGCACAGTACGTCTGAACTCTTCATACTAATAGTATAACAGTCAGATGTCTAGCCAATCAGAAAAGTCAGTCAGAACCGGTGCAATGCAGAACACCGTCTATAGCCCCTGCAGGTATTTTCGGGTGGCTCTCTGCCCTTAGGACTAGATTGGAGCCCCTCGGACACTCTTCGTGCCCTGCACAGTATGCATTGGATACAGTAGAGTCACAAGACCCATATTATAGTGCTAGACAGTCATGAACAGTACAAAACAGTAGGAGCCACACAGCTCAAAGAGTACCAAGAGAGTACTAGATGAATAGACAAGAGAGACGAGATAGTAGAGTGAATATGAATAGACGAGCGAGTAGAGTACAGATGAGATCTTATGGTTATTGCACAAGAAACGTTGAGTAACGATCGATAGTAACAGTTGCACAACACATGCGTACGGCGTTGGCAGTCAGGTGGAATACACAACCCTTCCGCTGGCCTCATTATGCACAGGTCCAGAGGTCCGGCATGATTCAAGATAAGAGCGAGAGCAAATAAGGCCGTTTGTATCTTGCTGATCCCTAGAGTGTATCATAGGTGTTAGGGTACAACCAGCTCGTCGACCATGTGGGAACCCATGGACAGAGGAGACTTACGGAGGCCTTGGTCAATGCGTCACTAGTCCGGCGAACGGAATATCCGATGGAGAGTTCACCATAAGCCAAGAAAGGCTTTTCTATCGTGCTAGACTGTTTGCGCATGCCGCGCGTGAGAATCGCTCAAGTGTGTATGTGAATCCGATTACGGAACTATAGTTATAAAAACTCCATTTATGGAAACTTATTTTTGGAAACTCTATATATGGAAAGTATCATGAGTACTAAAACATGCATGACCAATTTTAGCAAGTAACTATGGGTTTTTAGCAAGTTCGTTAACAATGCAAGAAAGTGAATAATCGGTAGGTAGAGAGCATGATCATGAACTTAAGATCAATTAAAAATCATGTGAACATATTTTAAATTTCATATAGGTTGTTAAATGCATGATAATACTTTCTAGAACCTTCCTAGAATAGATCAAACTCACACATGCAAGGAACGACACAAAACGACGAAAACCAAGATGTATGCCTTTTAGAAGGCAAATGCAGTCCCATCCCTTCATTTCCTAAGGTCATAACTCATTGACTTTTCTTTCAAATCTCACACATGAATATACCAAATTGAATTCCTTTTAATGATAAATCCATCAAAGAAAACGGCTCGTCAATCCGAGGTCTATAGAAAAAGTTATGGCCGATTAAGTGGACATAGGCAGAAAGCGACACATTGCCTGTCGCCTTTTGAAAGTGAAGGCGACCATCATCTTGTCGCCTTCTGAAGAAGACCACGAAACTGTCTGATTTTTGGTTTGGGTCGCGACCATGATGTTGTCGCTTTATTGGTAGCGACGTGTCGACCTGTCGCTACCTAAAAATGACGTTTGGGTTACTTTTTCTACCTATTTCCAACTCCGACTTGGATTGGGTTTGACACCTGTGGGTTTGAAAAATCAAAACAAATGCTAGGGTGATGCAAATCGGGTGAAAGCACCTTTGATAGTTAGAGTACTTCTAATACTTTGTACAGTAGCAAATAATCGAGAAACAAGGTCTTTGTCTATGTAATAAGATGTATTGGGACTGACTACATGAATCTGACACAGTGTTCATGTTTGAATTAATACTCTCAGAACGGTCAACAAAAATTGGAGAAACTAGTGCCAAATGAAAATAGACTTATAGAGTAACAAGTTCTATATTGAACACTTGGTCTCAAAACGACTCCACAAAGAGGTATGAACTTGTAACACAAGTCAAGGTTAATCGCGACAGTACATCGTCAAGATGATGCAAGATTTAATTCGTGACGAAGGATGGATGAAAATTAGGGCTTCTAGGTGCAAAAGATGCCTAACATCCATCAACAACTCAACTCCAGTAAATTTGATAGCACGAGGTTGAGTATACATGGAGATCAAGAATAAGAAGAAGGGTCTGGTTCATGGTGTTTGCAAAACTTTAAAAATCAAGCATAAAAGATTGACTCGATGAAAAATATGAAACTTGAGGGTTTTGTTCCTAGTCCATGGAACAATCTACAGAAAAATTAATTAGGTTTTGCTCGTGAGAATGCCTACCTTTAGTCGTTTTACTCTTCTAGGGCTAGAACTTGAAGAACTCGGGATGAAGCTTGATGAAGCCTTTTTCCCACGAATTCCTCCTCTCCTTGGCTTCTTCTCCACCTCCAGCAAGTCCCAGCAACGAGCTAGGTCCAGCCTTGGGCGATTAGGAGAGGATTTATGCTTCTTTGCTTTCTATTTCCTAATAGGACTCTAACTCCTATTAAATTCTGAATTTCCTATTTCCTCTTCCTTTCTAAGCATTAGAACTCTATTTGGGTGGGAAAGGAGTTAAATTCGTGGCCAAGCAACTAGGGTAGGTTTAGGAATCCAATTCCAACCCAAAATGCTTATTTAATGCATTAAATGCTCTTTTTATTTAAGTAATATTTAAGTTGCGAATTTAAAGTATTTTCCCATTATTCTTCTTTTTAAAATCCTTATTTTGACCCACTAATTTCTAATGGGTCCATTTAACCAAACCCATTATTTATTGAAATTTATCTTATAGGTTTTTCCTTTTTAATTAGGGAATAATAGAGTTATGAATTTCATTGCATTTTCTTATTTGAATTTATTCATGGGCTATGAGAGGTCCATTGGTCCAAACCCGTTAATGGTTAATCATCACATGATGTTGGAAGTCTCTCCGATATGTTCATTTAATTTAGGGGCGTGGTATCTTTCCGTGTTAACGGTTTTCCGACTTAGTTTCCTAATTTGGATAATTCGTCACGTTGCAACGTACACTTGGCCAATCAAATTTTTCGTTGCATGAATTTCTTCGTGGAACACGTAGAAATAAGTTTGGGGTTGATTTATAATTTTCAAGAAATTTTCCGATGTATCTTGCACATATGATAGTGGTACGTATGTTTCTATTATTTCGTTTTAAAGACATTATTATTTTGATTTTTTTAAGTATTAAATTTTCCGGGTTGCTACATCCTCCCCCACTTAAAAAGAATTTGGTCCCAAATTCATATGATATGATACAACTAGCAATTTATTCTAAATATTTCAATCCATCATCTCCCCGCCTTGCTATTGTGAAAATAATATGAAATTATACTAAGGGTGTAGTGATAATACCTTGTCCACCTTCATTGGCATGATTCATATCCACAAGGGCTTGTAATCGTTCTTGGCATGGAGTTTAGTTCTTCTTTGTTGGGCAATCGATGACGATGTTGTTGACTTCCACATCGCAAGCATCTGTCCAATTTCTTCAACATTTATCAACCTGATGCCCTGGCTTTTCACAAATTCACAAACTTCCTTCCGTTTCATCTCACCTTTCATTTCTTGATATTACTGTATTTCTTCCTTATTATCATTAGAATGAGTAGCACATTCCCTTTTCAACACCTTTTCTTAGGATCTTTTCAAGAAGTTCCATGGTGTCTTGACTAATGAGCTCTCAATACCATGACTGAATATACTTCAATGTCTAGTGGAGCCAACTTTTCCCAGAACACAGGTCTCAACCTTCTAGGAATCTCTTTGCCTTCATCTTTTCCGTAACTCACCAAATACGGTGCGTACTGTGCTAGTCTTTCAAATTGTGCATCATATTCTGCTACAGACATCATTTGTTGTTTTAAATTGGCAAATTCATTTGCCTTCTTCTCACAAATCTCTCAGAAAAATATTTGGTGTTGAAGAGTTCTAAAAATTTATCCCACTCTATGTTGATGTGAGTAATTGTCGACTGGCAGCTTCCCACTAGGCTCTAGCATCGCGGTCCAACTGGAAGGTTGCCAGAAGGACTTTCTCTGCTCTGAACATTGCATAAACCTAAAGATCCGTTCCATCGCTTCACCCAATTTTAACTTCATCGGGATCCAGAGTTCCATTAAACCTAGGGGATTTACTCGTTGAAAGTTTCCATATAAGTTCTCTGCCCCATTTCTTGCTCCTGCTTGAATCACGCTGTTAAGGGCTTGATTAACCCCTGTACGATCTGTTGTAATTCGTGCATTGGTGCATGCTCGCCAGCCATCTCCTCTAGTTCCTGTGAGCAATAATACTATTAGTTTCTTCTTAAACTTAGGGTGCGTTACATATGGTTAAGCTCCTAAATAACCCCAAGCTTTACCCAATCTCTCTCATAGGCATGGTGGTCGACTTAGACACGGTCATGGCAGTTCACCTAGAACATCCCTAGACATAAAATATCCTAATAAAGAATCCTAGGCTCTGATACCAACTGTCACGCCCCGCCAATTTAGCAGCAGAATAAATCGGGGAGACGTGAACCAAGTACATAGTCGAGTAAAATGTACATCAGTTAAATAATTCAGAGCATCTATTGAACATAATTGAAATAAATTCTTCATTTCATTATAAAATCACTAAGACTATTAATTACAACCACTAATTCGGAGCCAATACCTAGGGTTCAATGACATCATTACATTAAAAGAAATCTAAAGCAATAACTATTAGACTCCATAGTACTAGGGCAACTTCATCAACTGACTCCAGGTCGCTCATCACACTGGTCCCGTCCCATTGGTGTGTGTGACGTCATTGTCGACTTACCTGAGACACAATAACAAATAACGAAGGGTGAGCGATAACGCCCAGTAGGACTTAAATCTCAGGATCAAGCAGGCTTTAAATAATAATGTTTTAAATGGAAGAGCAACTAATGATATAGAGAGTCATGTAAAGTTGTGAAAGTAATAGCACAAGTGACATGGTTCAAATAGCAGACGAATCAAGTATAGCAAGATGATTAAAGTCAAGTCACTCTAGAAACGATAACAAAATAGCAAGTAACGACATTGTCAAGAATAGCAAGCGACATGTATAGCAAGGAGAGAGAGAAGTAGAGTAAATTACACTTTGATGATTTTCATCAATCGAGATAGTATAGCAATTTGATTAACTTTCGTCAATCGAAATAGTAATGGCACTTTGGTTATCCGTATATAGCCGACAGAAAATATAGCACTTTTTGTCAATAGACAACGAGAGAGTATAGCACTTTGAATGCGATCTGGTCACGATAGAACGCAATAACTCAAGATAGCAAGTATCAAGTAAAGCAAGTAGAGTGTATGACAAGATAGCGTGTAACGAGAGATAGGTGTATGGTTGCACACGGTGCACTAGTAGAATACGGCAGTAGTCACTTCTAGGGACAATAGTCGTTCAGTAACAGTCTGCGATAGCACAGTAATCGCACAGTACGTCTTAAATCTTCATACTAATAGTATAACAGTCAGATGTCTAGCCAATTCTGAATAGTCAGTCTGAACCGGTGCAATGCAGAACACCGTCTATAGCCCCTGCAGGTATTTTTGGGTGGCTCTCTGCCCCCTGGACTAGATTGGAGCCCCTCGGACACTCTCCGTGCCCTGCACAGTATGCATTGGATATAGTAGAGCCACAAGACCCATATTATAGCGCAAGACAGTCATGAACAATAAAAAACAGTAGGAGCCACACAGCTCAAAGAGTACCAAGAGAGTACTAGATGAATAGACGAGAGAGACGAGATAGTAGAGTGAATGTGAATAGACGAGCGAGTAGAGTATAGATGAGATCTATGGTCATTGCACAAGAAACGTTCAGTAACGAGCGATAGTAACAGTTGCACAACACACGCGTACGCGTTGGCAGTCAGGTGGAATACACAACCCTTCCACTGGCCTCATTATGCACAGGTCCAGAGGTCCGGCGTGATTCAAGATAAGAGCGAGAGCAACTAAGGCCATTTGGATCTTGTTGATCCCTAGAGTGTATCATAGGTGTTAGGGTACAACCAGCTCGTCGACCATGTGGAACCCATAGACAAAGGAGACTTACGGTGGCCTTGGTCAAGGGGTCACTAGTCTAGCGAAAGGAATCCGACGGAGAGTTCACCACAAGCCAAGAAAGACTTTTCTATCGTGCTAGAGTGTATGCGCATGCCGCGCGTGAGAATCGCTCAAGTGGTGTATGTGAATCCGATTACGGGAAACTCTAGTTATAAAAACTCCATTTATGGAAACTTTATTTTTGGAATCTCTATATGGAAAGTATCATGAGTACTAAAACATGCATGACCAATTTTAGCAAGTAACTATGAGTTTTTAGCAAGATCGTTAACAAGGCAAGAAAAGTGAATAATCGGTAGGTAGAGAGCATGATCATGAACTTAAGATCAATTAAAAATCATGTGAACATGTTTTTAACTTTCATATAGGTTGTTAATTCATAATACTTTCTAGAACCTTCCTAGAATAGATCAAACTCACACAGGCAAGGAACGACACAAAACGACGAAAACCAAGATGTATGCATTTAGAAGCAAATGCAAGTCCCATCCCTTCACTCCTAAGGTCATAAATCATTGACTTTTCATTCAAATCCACACATGAATATACCAACTGAAGCCCTTTTAATGAGGAATCCAAAAAGAAAATGGCTCGTCAATCTGAGGTCTATAGAAAACATTATGGCCGATTAAGTGGATATAGGCAGAACGCGACACATTGCCTGTCGCCTTCTGAAAGTGAAGGCGACCATCATCTTGTCGCCTTCTGAAGAAGACCACGAAACTGTCTGATTTTGGTATGGGTCGCGACCATGATGTTGTCACTTTATGGTAGCGACGTGTCGACCTGTCGCTACCTGAAAATGACGTTTGGGTTGCTTTTTCTACCTATTTCCAACTCTGACTTGGATTAGGTTTGAACATGTGGGTTTGAAAAATCAAAACAAATGCTAGGGTGATCTAAATTGGGTGAAACCACCTTGTTAGTTAGAGTACTTCTAATACTTTGTACAGTATCAAATAATCAGGAAACAAAGGTTGCTTGTCTATGTAATAAGATGTATTGGGACTGACTACATGAATCTGACACAGTGTTCATGTTTTGAATTAATACTCTCAGAACGGTCAACAAAAATTGGAGAAACTAGTGCCAAATGAAAATAGACTTATAGAGTAACAAGTCTATGTTGAACACTTGGTCTCAAAACGACTCCACAAAGAGGTATGGAACTTGTAACACAAGTCAAGGTTAAATCGTGACAGTACATCGTCAAGATGATGCAAGATTTAATTCGTGATGAAGGATGGATGAAAAATAGGGCTTCTAGGGGCAAAAGATGCCTAACATCCATCAGTAACTCCAGTTAAAATTTGATAGCACGAGGTTGAGTATACATGGAGATCAAGAATAAAGAAGAAGGGTCGGGTTCATGGTGTTTGCAAAACTTCAAAAATCAACCATAAAAGATGGATCGATGGAAAAATATGAAACTTGAGGGTTTTGTTCCTAGTCCATGGAACAATCTACAGACAAAACTAATTAGGTTTTGCTCGTGAGAATGCCTACCTTTAGTCATTACTCTTCTAGGGCTAGAACTTGATGAACTCGGGATGAAGCTTGATGGAATACGTAGAAATAATGTTGGGGTTGATTATAATTTTTTAAGAAATTTTCCGATGTATTCTTGCACATAGGATAGTGGTAGTATGTTTCTATTATTTCGTTTTTTTAAAAAATTATTATTTGAATTTTTTTAAGTATTAAATTTTCGGGTTGCTATAAACAATTATTTGCTTTTACTTAAAGAACGATTTGATCAAAACAACGATTTGCTTTCACTTAAACATCGATTTTGTTCAAACATCGATTTCATGTAAACATCGATTCTGTTGCAAACATGGATTGCATTAAAACATGGATTCTGTTCAAACATAGATTTCAACTTGAACATCGATTTCTTTATACTCAGATGTTTCAAATGATTTTGGCGCCTAATGAAAAGTCAAT
Organism: Colocasia esculenta; assembly: GCA_014218235.1. Lineage (NCBI taxonomy): Eukaryota > Viridiplantae > Streptophyta > Magnoliopsida > Alismatales > Araceae > Colocasia > Colocasia esculenta. The sequence goes on along the minus strand of CM024754.1, from coordinate 24,262,979 downwards.
ATATTTCATTTGCGTAATCTTCTATCTTTCTGATAGAAGATCTTTTTGCTTATCTCTCTACATCTCTTCTTTCCAGTCAGACAAAAAGAGCTTACCTACCACTTCTGGGTGACAGCATGAAACACAGAAGTATGATCCTTTTGACAGAAACACACTTTGATGTAAAAACTTCTTCTATGCTTGGAGACCTCGAAGACCATCAAGTGGCTGACAGTCAGGAGAAGAAGAATAGAAAAATCAGCAACGACTAGAAGAGTTCCAACGAATCACTTCAATGGATCTATTCAAAGCCTCTCATATAAAAGATGAAGCAGTCTGAGAACAAGTGAAGAGAGCTTCCTGAAGATTTTTAAAAGGAGTGTACATCCAGTGAAGAACCTAAACTCCAGATACACTCAAAGGAAAAAAGAGAAAGAGCCCGAGGCCAAGAAGAAGTGCTCAAGCATCTGAAGCATCCAAGCTTCAAGCTCCTTCTCCTCTCTTCACTCTCTGTGGTCATTGTAAATCTGGGGGAGAGTTGTGGCTGGGAGCTAGAGTTCTAGTGTTCATCTTGTAATAGCTCTCGGTCTGTTCTTTCTTTTCTAAGAAAGATTTGTGTCCAGTTGTAGGACTATTACAGTGTAGAACCTAGCTAGGGGTTTAAGTCTAGCAGAACCGCACTGACATTTGTACCAGGAGGTTGGTTTCTTGACCTGTAAGAGAAGTGGGCTGCCTTCTTGCCCAGGAATGAGAAGAAGACCAGTTGGGGTGCTGAGTGTTGTATTGTCCTTGAGGGGGACTGTACCCTTGGTTAGTAAAATCCCAAGAGATTGCTTGGGGACTGGACGTAGGACTTCCATGTGGGAAGGGCCGAACCAGGATAAATTTCTTGTGTTCTTTGTGTGATTGTTTATTTGCTTCCGCACTGCTACTCTCTATCACACTCAACTAACCAAACTTTCAAGTGATAATTTTCTGTGTTTAAGTTTCTGTTTCAGATTTCAGAAAACCTATTCACCCCCCTCTAGGTTAGCTTGTTTTCGTACCAAAAGGGCCAACAAGTGGTATCAGAGCGAGGTTCTCTGATCAATCAAGAAGATCCAACGATCTTAGAGAAGATCCATGGCAACTCAAGGATTTTTGTAGGTCAATCAGTCACCAGACCTCCATTCTTCGATGGAGAGGATTACCAATATTGGAAGATGAGAATGGAATGCTTCATTCGAGGCACAGACTTTGATCTGTGGCAGGTAATAGAGGTAGGTGATTATGTTATTGTTCCTGATGAAGGCACTACTTCTATTACAGCAGCAGATAAATGTAAATTATCTCTAAACTTTAAAGCAAAGAACTATTTATGTTGTGCTTTATCCAAAAGAGAATTTAGTAGAGTATCTGTATGTAAATCTACTAAAGAAATATGGGATAAATTGTAAGTAACTTATGAAGTAACAGATAAAGTAAAACAAACTAGGATATATATTCTTGTTTCACAATATGAGCAGTTTAAAATGCTTCCTAATGAAAATATTACTCAAATGTATAATAGATTTTCAAGCATAGTAGTAGGTCTAAGTTCTCTTGGTAAAAATATTTCTGAGAAGAATCTGTCAGAAAAATACTTAGATCTTTAACTCTTTCATGGACCCCCAAGGTCACCGCTATTGAAGAAGCCCATGATCTAAACAAGTTTTCTATTGATAAGTTAATTGGTTCCCTCATGGCACATGAAATTAATATGGAGCGATTATCTAGAGGCTCATCCAAGAAAATTCTAATGCTCTTAAAGTTGTAGCTGCTCCTTCCACCTCTTCTTCTTCTAGCTCAAAAAATGCAGGATCTGAAGACAGTGATGTAGATGAAGTACTGTCCAAGCTTCAGAAGATTCTAATGAAGAAGAAGAATGGATCAAGAAGGATCCAAAAGAAAGAGAAAAAGGAAAAAGAACCAGTCTGCTATGAATGCAGAAAACCTGGACATCTGAGACTAGATTATCCAAGACTCAAGAAGACTGGTCAGCCATAAAAATCCAAGAAGCAGTATAAGAAATTCAAAAGAAAAGCCATGGCGCTGCTTGGGACAATGAAGAGGCCACAACTTCAGAATCATCAAACTCAGATCCCGAAAAAAGAGCAGGAAAGTATAGCCCTCATGGAAGGACTAGATGAGGTACATTCTAACCCATTTTTTGATTCATGCACTGATTCGGGATCAGAGTCTGAAGACTTAGAAGAAGTCTTTAATGAGCTATATGAAAAACATAAAGGTGTTGTAAGAGAATTAAAAAATCTGAAAAATAACATCACTTGCGTAGATAACATCAATTCTGATCTTAAATCGAAAATGGAACAATTAGAAAAATAATTAAAGGAAAGTAAATATAATAATTATCTCTTGAATGAAGAATTAAAAAGTAAAAACAATGAAAAATTAGAGTTAGAAGAAAAATAAAAACTCTAACTGAAGAAAATCTTTATTTAAAAGAATCAGTTAGAATATTAACTAAAGGGAAAACATCTTTAGCCCTATACTTAAAAGAATCAAAATCTGGAAATAATAAACAAGGTCTGGATACATACCTCCGGAAAAAGGAAAAGAAGCCATAATTCCAGAAAAATATCCATTGCCAAAATTTGTAAAAGAAACATAAATGCCTCAGAAAAAGGCTCCTAAAATAAACAAGTTTTATCAAAAGAACAAGGTTATAAAAAACGTGTTCTAAACAGGCATCACAAAGACTATAAGAACTGCAGAACAAAGTATATTCATTGTTGTTCTCTGCAATAAACTAGGACACACAGTAAATATTGCACAATAAGGCATCTAGTATGGATACTGAAAGGATATTTTTATACATCTAACCATCAAGGACCCAAAAAGATTTAGGTACTACTTCCGAATAAGTTTTGTAGGATGACCTTGGAGCATCAGGAACAAAGGATGCTCAAGGCATTGGTGACTGCCAGCTCTTCATCCAATCATATTTGAAGAGGGAGTATTCACAATTTTATTTTTAAATTATAGGACTACTAACGTTGGTTTGCAAGTCTCATTCAGGGGGAGCTCAGACTAAGGGGGAGTTATTCATTAATGTCAATTATTGTTGAACCCCTCAATGGTGAGAAGTTTTCACAAAAAGGGGAGAGAATGCATGGTAAGATCCTTCCTTTTAGTTTGTGATAAAAAGGGGGAGAGTATGCATAGTATGCATTATCTGTGAATTTTTTGTATGCTTTAATTATTTTTTCAGAAAATTCTCATAAGTTTTGTCATCACAAAAAAGGGGGAGATTGTTGAACCATTCTTATATTTTACCCTTATATTTTGGTGATAACAAAACTTATGATTAATTAAATATTTAATATCATGTTTTCCTAATAAATATAAATTTATGGTATTTTGGTGATAACAAATCTTATGATTAATTAAATATTATTAAATATATTTAATATCATGTTTTCCTAATAAATATAAATTTATGGAACTATCGCTTTGTGATTGCACTGAAAAGCTAAATCGATGTCCATTCAATATACATCGATTTCAGTTCCCAAAGTGCCACATCGATTTCCTTGATAAAACAATGATTCGATAAGTTAAAACATGGATTCTGTTGAACACATCGATATCCTTGATAAAACAATGATTCGATAAGTTAAAACATGAATTCTGTTGACCACATCGATTCCCTCGATAGAACATCGATTCGATAAGACAAACAACGATTGATCGCAGTAACGATTCGATAAGTCAAACAACGATTTGATCGTTGTAACGATTCGATAAGTTAAACAACGATTTGATCGCTATAACGATTCGATAAGTTAAACAATGACTTGATCGCTGTAACGATTCGATAAGGCAAAGAACGATTTTCCTTTACTCAAACAACGATTTGATAGCAAACAACGATTTGCCTTTACTTAAAGTACTATTTGATCAAAACAACGATTTGCTTTCACTTAAACATCGATTTTGTTCAAACATCGATTTCATGTAAACATCGAATCTGTTGGAAACATGGATTCTGTTCAAATATAGATTTCAACTTAAACATCGATTTCCTTTATACTCAGATGTTTCAAATGATTTTGGCACCTAATGAAAAGTCAAATATATTTCATTTGCGTAATCTTCTATCTTTCTGACAGAAGATCTTTTTGCTTATCTATCTAGATCTCTTCTTTCCTGTCAGACAAAAAGAGCTTACCTACACTTTTGGTGACAGCAGGAAACACAGAAGTATGAGCCTTTTTGAAAGAAACACACTTTGATGTAAATGTCTTCTTCTATACTTGCAGACCTTGAAGACCATCAACTGGCTGAATGTCAGGAGAAGAAGAATAGAAAAATCAGCAACGACTAGAAGAGTTCCAATGGATCTCTTCAATGGATCTATTCAAAGCATCTCATATAAAAGATGAAACAAGGCTGAAGAACAAGTGAAGAGAGCTTTCCTGAAGACTTTTAAAAGGAGTGCACATCTAGTGAAGAACTTAAACTCCAGATACACTCAAGGAAAAGAGAGAAAGAGCCTGAGCCCAAGAAGAAGTGCTCAAGCATCTGAAGCCTCCAAGCTTCAAGCTCCTTCTCCTCTCTCACTCTCTCTGGTGGTCATTGTAAATATGGGAGAGAGTTTGTAGCTGAGAGCTAGAGTTCATAGTGTTCATCTTGTAATAGCTCTCGGTCTGTTCTTTCTTTTCTAAGAAAGATTTGTGTCCAATTGTAGGACTGTATACAGTGTAGAACCTAGCTAGGGTTTTAAGTCTAGAAGAACCACACTGGGTTGTACCAGGAAGTTGCCTTCTTGACCTGTAAGAGAAGTGGGCGCCTTCTTGCCCGGGAAAGAGAAGAAGACCAGCTGGGGTGCTGGGTGTGTATTGTCTTGAGGGGGACTGTACCCTTGGTTAGTAAAATCCCAAGAGATTGCTTGGGGACTGGACGTAGGACTTCCATGTGGGAAGGGCCGAACCAGGATAAATTCTTTGTTCTTTGTGTGATTGTTTATTTTCTTTCGCACTGCTACTCTCTATCACACTCAACTAACCAAACTTTCAAGTGATAATTTTTTGTGTTTAAGTTTCTATTTAGATATCAGAAAATCTATTCACCCCCCTCTAGGTTAGCTTGGTGCCGTACCAAAAGGGCCACACTTCTTGGGCCACGTTGGAGGATACGTTCTTGGGTAAAGGATGGAAAAATTCCTCTTCACCAGGAATCCGAAAAATAATGATCTTCCTCCTACAATCCATAAGGGCATAATTCTCCTCGAGCCAGTCTAAGCCTAAAATAGAATCGTAGTCCTTCATCTTCAATAGATAAAAGCTACTAGGCAAATCTCGCTCTTCAATATTTACAAGAAGAGAAGAAAAAACTGCCCAGTCAACATAGTTCGGCTGGAGTATAAATAGATAACGGAACCTCCAATACCTCAGGAACCAAATCACTCTCCTTCATCAAGACCTTAGCAAACTTCTCAGAGATAAAACTATGCATAGCACTAGTATCGAATAAAACACGAGCATGCATACCCATAATCAAAACCGTACCTTCTGTGACGTGCTCCGCCAACTCAGCCTCATCTCCTCGCCAAAGCAAACACTCGAACCTGAGCCCTCGGTCTCCCTGCTACTCTCGATGCTTGTCTAGCTGCTGCTGGTGCTGCTGCTGCTGTAGTCTGCTGTGCATCTTCAGACAATCACAGATCTTGTGGTTCTTGTCAATACACCTCAAGCACCTACCAGAAGTCACCCAACAATATCTCCTCGTGATGCTTTCCACACTGAGAACACAAAGGCTTCTCTGCAACTATGCCATGCTCGTAGTCGGTGCAGCCAGTCTCGCTGGTACCACTGCTCTGGGCGGAAACACTGGGGTCATCTTCTTCTTGTCCTCGCTGAAATGCTGATCTAGGCCTCTTCAAAGAAGCCCTCTTCTCCTCCAGATATACCTCCATCTCAGCTTCCTTCATGCATGCCGCTGACAGTGCCTCCTCCACGATCGATGCCCGAATGCCAACAGTCTAGTCCTCAAGGACGGCTTCAACCCCATGATAAATTTCTTCACTTTCCTCTACTCATCAGCCACTATGTGAGGTGCATACTTAGACAGCTCCGCAAACCTAGCCTCATACTCTAGCACACTCATTGACCCTTTGGTCAATGTCAAGAACTCCTGCTCCATGCGACCATAGTGGCTTAAGGATATGAACATAATGTTGATATTTCATTTATGTACATGCTCAACCTGGAACGCTCTGATACCAATCTCTGTAACGTCCGTCTTAGACCCGGTACAATTATACCAACTCACATCGGATTCAATAGAGGTATTACAGTGGAAAATATCCAACAATATCGGTTTAGATTGAGGTATACATAAATGACAATTTAAATTCCAAAAAGTTGCAATAGAATTGAAATTATTCTTCAATCAACATTGTATCCAATTACGAAGTGTAAAGCAAAAAATAAGAACTACAATAGTCCAAAGTTATAACAGTTCATAAGTCCAAATAACACAAAGTTTAAATACAGTTTCTCATACATAGTCTCTCAACACACACTCAAAGAAAAGAACTAGGCTCCACATCCTCACGCTCCGAGTCAGAGTGTACTAACTCCTCGATATCATCAGTCTCTCTGAAATGTTAATCAAGTGTGAGTCTACTAGACCTAGCAAGCAACAAGAAAGACAGTTCAAGATTTATCATATACAAGTTTTTAAAACATGATAGCATATTCCCCTTTCTCATCCTTGATACCATATAGCTCTCCTATCAACATGCTCTAATTCATTTAGCATTCACTTAACATAAGATGATAAATTATCATGTAAATAAAACAATTTCTTATAACATGTGAATTTCATTACATAATAAAACAAAGCATTGAACCTTTGCATGTAGCATGACATATAGTCAAAATCTTATAACATGTGTTTAATGTCATTAGCATGTGGACCATATCATGTAGCATGTAGTCAATTAACATGTAACAAGTAGTACATTTATCATGTAGCATATAGTTCATTTATCCTGTAGCATGTAGTCATTTATCATGTAGCATGTAGATGTAGTTGCCAAGACATAGCCCCACTATTAATAGAGATCATGTAGAGAAAACATTTACTTATCACCTAGGCAAAATAGTGATGAAGTCTTGGTTATTGCGCAATACGCGGCGGAAAGTCTTTCCCACCTAACTAGTAGAACATGTCTACCTCTAGAATTTCAATCTGTTGCCCACGGATTCATGTAGTCAATTCATATAGTTGGAACCATTACCATAGGGGCATTATGGTGTAGTTCCATGTAGGCATTGTTGGCCCTTTTGGTACGGCAGCAAGTAACCTAGAGGGGGGTGAATAGGTTTTATGAAGTCTAAAACAGAAACTTAAACAAAGAAAATTATCACTTGAAAGTTTGGTTAGTTGAGTGTGATAGAGAGTAGCAGTGCGGAAGCAAATAAATAATCACACAAAGAACACATGGAATTTATCTTGGTTTGGCCCATCCCACATAGAATCCTACGTCTAGTCCCCAAGCAATCTCTTGAGATTTTTACTAACCAAGGGTACAGTCCGCACAAGGACAATACAACACCCAGCACCCCGGCTGGTCTTCTTCTCTTTTCCGGCCCTTTTGGTATGGCAGCAAGCTAACCTAGAGGAGGGGGGGGTGAATAGGTTTTCTGAAATCTGAAACAGAAACTTAAACATAGAAAATTATCACTTCAAAGTTTGGTTAGTTTAGTGTGATAGAGTAGCAGTGCGGAAGCAAATAAACAATCACACAAATGACATAAGGAATTTATCTTGGTTCGGCCCTTCCCACATGGAAGTCCTAGTCCAGTCCCCAAGCAACCTCTTGGGATTTACTAACCAAGGGTACAGTCTCCCTCAAGGACAATACAACACCCAGCACCCCAGCTGGTCTTCTTCTCTTTCCCGGGCAAGAAGGCAACCCACTTCTCTTACAGGTCAAGAAGCCAACTCTGGTACAAACTCCAGTGCAGTTCTGCTAGACACAAACCCCTAGCTAGGTTCTACACTGTTACAGTCCTACAGCTGGACAAAGGTCTTTCTTAGAAAAGAAAGATCAGACCGAGAGCTATTACAAGATGAACACTAAGAACTAGCTCACAGTCAAGGACTCTCCCCCAAATTTACAATGAGCGCAGAGAGAGAATGAAAAGAGAGAAGAAAGCTTGAATGCTTGAGTGCTTCAGTTGCTTGAACACTTCTTTTTGGCTCAGGCTCTTTCTTCTTTTCCTTTGAGTGTATGTGGCGTTGAGGTTCCTCACTGGTTGTACACTCCAAAGATCTTCAGGTAAGCTCGTCTTTGTTCTTCACCTTGCTTCATCTTGTATATGAGCAGCTTTTGAATAGATCCGTTGAAGAGATCCATTGGAGTTCTAGTCGTTGCTCATCTTCTCTTCATTTGTCTTAATCAGACTCTGGTGGTCTTCGAGGTCTGTGGTCATAGAAGAGAGTGTTAACAAAAAATAGTGTTTATGATAAACGGTGCATACCACTGTGTTTCTGCTAACATGATAAAAATAATAGTTCATATATTTTTCTGACAAGACTCTGAAATACGCATGCAGCTTTTTCTGTCAGAAGATATTTGACTTTTCATTTGGCGCCAAAAAGCACTTTAAACAATCGATGTTTAAATTGAAGTGAATCGTTGTTTAAGTTACTTATCAAATCGTTATGATGAACACATCGTCATTTAAGTGAAAGCAAATCGAAATGATGATCAAGTTGTTGTTTCACTTATCAAATCGTTATGGCAAGCAAATCGATGTGCAACCAAATCGTTGTGAGAGCAAATCGTTGCGCTCACTTATCAAATCGTTATGCAACAAAATCGTTGCGCTCACTTATCAAATCGTTATGCAACCAATTGTTGTGTGACTTATCAAATCGTTATGACTATCGAATCGATGTGCAACTTATCAAATCGTTATATCTATCGAATCGATGTATGAATCGTTATGACTATCAACCCGATGTGCAACTTATCAAATCGTTATAGCTATCGAATCGATGTATGAATCGTTCTACTCATTTATCAAATCGATGTGAGAAACAAATCGATATGAGAGCAAATCGTTGTTCTCACTTATCAAATCGTTATGAGAACCAAATCGTTGTTTCACTTGATGAATCATTACACGATCAAATCGTTGTGTAACTTATGAAATCGTTGTTAGTGAAATCGATGTGGCACTTTGAATAGAAATCGATGTATATTAAATGAACATCGATTTAGCATTTTAGTGCACCATATACAGCAATAATTCCAATAAATTTATATTTATTAGGAAATCATGATATGTCATATTTTATTAATAATTAATTAATCATAAAATTTGTTATCATCAAAATATAAGGATAAAATATAAGAGTGGTTCAACAATCTTCCCCTTTTTGGTGATGACAAAATTTATGAGAATTTTCTGACAAAAATACTTAAAGTATAGAAAATACAGAAAATTCATAGATAATGCATACCATGCATACTCTCCCCCTTTTTGTCACTAACCAAAAAGGAAGGATATTACCATGCATTCTCTCCCCTTTGTGAAAATTTCTTACCATTGAGGGGTTCAACAAGGATTGACATTAAAGAATTACTCCCCCTAGTCTAAAGCTCCCCCTTAGTCTGAGATACTCTTCTGAAAAAGACTTGCAAAAAATTGTTAGTAATACTAAAATTTAAAAATAAATAATGATTGTTCCCTCTTCAGATATGAGTTGGATGAAGAGTTGACAATCATTAGTGCCTTGAGCACCTTTGTTTCTGATGCTCCAAGGCTATCTTACAAATAAACTACTCAGAAGTAGGTACCCAAATCTTTTTGGGTCCTTGATTGTTAGATGCATAAAAATATCGTTTCGGAATCCAAACTAAGTGCCTTGTTGTGCAGGTATTTACTGTGTGTCCTAATTATTGCAATGAGAACAGCAATGAATATAAATTGTTTTGCCATTTTTATTATCTTGTACTGTTTTAGAACACAATTTTTGGAAACATTTTCTTTTACATGGGCCTTTTTCTGAGGCATCTTGGTTTCTTTTACAAATTTTGGTAATGGATATTTTCCTAGAATTATGACTTGTTTTCCCTTTTCAGGAGGTATGTATCCAAGCCCTTGTTTATTATTTTCATATTGGACCCTTTTAAGCATAGGCTAAAGATGTTTTTCCTTTAGTTAAAGTCCCAACTGATTCTTAAAATAAAGATTTCTTCAGTTAGAGTTTTTAATTTTTCTCTAACTCTAATTTTTCATTCTCCTTATTTTTTAAATCTTCATTCAAAAGATAAATGTTATCTTTACTGTCCTTTAATTGTTTTTCTAGTTGCTCCAATTTGGATTTAAGATCAGAATTGGTGTTTTCTTAGAAAATAGTGTTGTTTTTCAGATTCTTTAATTCTTTACAACATTTTTATGTTTTTATATGTTCATTAAATACTTCTTCTACGTCTTTAGACTTGACCCTGAATCAGTACATGAATCAAAAAATGGGTCAGAATTTACCTCATCTAGTCCTACCATGAGGGCTAGACTTACCTGCTCTTTTTCGGAATCTGAGCTTGATGATTCTGAAGGTGTGGCCTCATCATTTTCCCAACCAGCCGCCATAGCTTTTCTTTGAATTTCTTGTGGTTGACCAGTCTTCTTTAGTCTTGGACAATCTGGTCTTAGATGTCTAAATTTTCTGCATTCATAACAAACTGGTTCTTTTTCTTTCTTTTCTTTCTTTTGAATCCTTTTCGAACCATTTTCTTCTTCTTGAGAATCTTCTGAAGTTTGGATAGAACTTCATCTACATCACTATCTTTAGAATCTGTAATTTTTGAGCTAGAAGAGAAGAAGAAGTGGAAGGAGCAGCTGCAACTTTAAGAGCATTAGTAGATTTTGTCTTTGATGAGCTCTCAGATAGTCACTCCATATTAATTTCATGTGCCATAAGGGAACCAATTAGCTTATCAATAGAAAACTTGTTAGATCATGGGCTTCTTCAATAGCTGTGACCTTAGGGGTCCATGAAATAGTTAAAGACCTAAGTAATTTCGTGACAGTTTCTCATCAGAAGGATTTTGCCAAGTGAGCTTAGACCAACTACTATGCTCGAAAATCTATTGTACATCTGAGTTATATTTTCGTTAGGAAGCATTTTAAACTGCTCATACTGAGAAACGAGAATATATATCCTAGTTTGTTTTACTTTATCTGTTCCCTCATAAGTTATCTACAGTTTAACCCATATTTCTTTAGCAGATTTGCATGCAGATACTCTACTAAATTCTCTTTTAGATAAGGCGCAACATAGATAATTCTTAGCTTAAAGTTTAAAGATAATTTAATTTTATCTGTTACAGTAATGGCTGTAGTACCTTCAGCAAGAACAATAACATAGTCACCTACCTCTATTACCTGCCACAGATCAAAGTCTGTGCCTCGAATGAAGCATTCCATTCGCATCTTCCAACATTGAAATCCTCTCCATCGAAGAATGGAGGTCTGGTGACTGATTGTCCTTCAGCATATCCTTGAGCTGCCATGGATCTTTGCTCTAAGATCGTTAGATCTTCTTTGAATGTTCAGAACCCGCTCTGATACCACTGGTTGGCCCTTTGGTACGACAGCAAGCTAACCTAGAGGGGGGGGGGGGTGAATAGGTTTTCTAAAATCTGAAACAGAAACTTAAACACAGAAAATTATCACTTCAAAGTTTGGTTAGTTTAGTGTGATAAAGAGTAGTAGTGTGGAAGCAAATAAACAATCACACAAATGACACAAGGAATTTATCCTGGTTCGGCCCTTCCCACATGGAAGTCCTACGTCTAGTCCCCAAGCAACCTCTTGGGATTTTACTAACCATGGGTACAGTCCCCCTCAAGGATAATACAACACCCAGCACCCCAGCTGGTCTTCTTCTCTTTCCCGGGCAAGAAGGCATCCCACTTCTCTTATAGGTCAAGAAGCCAACCTCCTGGTACAAACCCTAGTGCGGTTCTGCTAGACACAAATCCTAGCTAGGTTCTACACTGTATACAGTCCTACAGCTGGACAAAGATCTTTCTTAGAAAAGAAAGATCAGACGAGAGCTATTACAAGATGAACACTAAGAACTAGCTCACAGTCAAGGACTCTCCCCAAATTTACAATGAGCGCAGAGAGAGAATGAAGAGAGAGAAGAAAGCTTGAATGCTTGAGTGCTTCAGTTGCTTGAACACTTCTTTTTGGCTCAGGCTCTTTCACCCTTTTCCTTTAAGTGTATGTGCCGTTGAGGTTCCTCACTGGTGTACACTCCTTCAAAGATCTTCAGGAAAGCTCTTCTTTCGTTCTTCAACCTTGCTTCATCTTTTATATGAGCAGCTTTTGAATAGATCCGTTGAAGAGATCCGTTGGAGTTCTAGTCGTTGCTCATCTTCTCTTCATTTGTCTTAATCAGACTCTGGTGGTCTTCGAGGTCTGTGGTCATAGAAGAGAGTGTTAGCATAAAATAGTATTTATGATAAACGGTGCATACCACTGTGTTTCTGCGAACATGATAAAATAGTAGTTCATATCTTTTTCTGACAAGACTATGAAATACGCATGCAGCTTTTTCTGTCAGAAGATATTTGACTTTCATTTGGCGCCAAAAAGTACTTTAAACAATCGATGTTTAAATTGAAGTGAATTGTTGTTTAAGTTACTTATCAAATCGTTATGATGAACACATCGTCATTTAAGTGAAAGCAAATCGAAATGATGATCAAGTCGTTGTTTCACTTATCAAATCGTTATGGCAAGCAAATCGATGTGCAACCAAATCGTTGTAAGAGCAAATCATTGCGCTCACTTATCAAATCGTTATGCAAGAAAATCGTTACGCTCACTTATCAAATCGTTATGCAACCAAATCGGTGTGACTTATCGAATCGTTATGACTATCGAATCGATGTGCAACTTATCAAATCGTTATAGCTATCGAATCGATGTATGAATCGTTATGACTATCAACCCGATGTGTGACTTATCAAATCGTTATAGCTATCGAATCGATGTATGAATCGTTCTACTCATTTATCAAATCGATGTGAGAACCAAATCGATATGAGAGGAAATCGTTGTTCTCACTTATCAAATCGTTATGAGAACCAAATCGTTGTTTCACTTGACGAATCGTTACACGATCAAATCGTTGTGTAACTTATGAAATCGTTGTTAGTGAAATCGATGTGGCACTTTGAATAGAAATCGATGTATATTAAATGAACATCGTTTTATCATTTTAGTGCACCATATACAACAATAATTCCAACAAATTTATATTTATTAGGAAATCATGATATGTAATATTTTTAATAATAATTAATTAATCATAAATTTTGTTATCATCAAAATATAAGGGTAAAATATAATAGTGGTTCAACAGAAGGCAGCCCACTTCTCTACAGGTCAAGAAGCCAACCTCCTGGTACAAACGCCAGTGCGGTTCTGCTAGACTTAAGTCCCTAGCTAGGTTCTACACTATACAGTCCTACAGCTGGACACAAATCTTTCTTAGAAAATAAAGAACAGACTGAGAGCTATTACAAGAATGGACTCTAACCCAGAAACTCTCAGCAAAAGACTCTCCCCAGAAATTACAATGAGCACAGAGAGAGAGAGAAGAGAGGAGAAGGAGCTTGAAGCTTGAAGGCTTCAGATGTTTGAGCACTTCTTCTTGGGCGGGCTCTTTCTCTCTTTTCCTTTGAGTGTATCTGGAGTTCAGGGTCTTCACTGGATGTACTCTTTGAATGTTCTTCAGGAAAGCTCTCTTTCTGTTCTTCAGCATTGCTTCATCTTTTATATGAGTAGGTTTGAATAGATCCATTGAAGAGATCAACTGGAACCCTTCTAGTCGTTGCTGATTTTTATATTCTTCTTCTTCTGACTGTCAGGCACTTGGTGGTCTTCGAGGTCTGCAAGCATAGAAGAAGGTATTTAGATCAAAGACTGTTTCTGTCAAAAAGGCTCACACTTCTATGTTTTTTGCTGTCACCAGAAGTGGTAGGTAAGCCCTTTCTGTCTGATAAGAGAGAAGGGATCTAAAAAAGATCTTCTGTCAGAAAGATAGAAGATTACGCAAATGAATATATTTTGACTTTTCACTAAATGCCAAAAACATTTTGAAATATAAGGAAATCGATGTTTAGTTGAAATCTATGTTTGAGCAGAATCCATGTTTAAGTGAAATCGATGTTTAAGTCAAATCAATGTTCAAGTATGGGCAAATCGATGTTTAAATGAAATCGATGTGAAGTCAAATCGATGTTCAAGTATGAGCAAATCGATGTTTAGTGAAATCGATGTTCAAGTATGAGAAAATCATTTTTTTCTATCAAATCTTTGTTTTAACCTTGTCGAATCATTAAAGAGATCAAATCGTTGTTTAACTTATCGAATCGTTACAGCGATCAAATCGTTGTTTAACTTATCGAATCGTTACAGTGATCAAATCGTTGTTTAACTTATCGAATCGTTACACCGATCAAGTCGTTGTTTAACTTATCGAATCATTACACCGATCAAATCGTTGTTTTATCAAGGAAATTGATGTGTTCAACAAAATCCATGTTTTCAATAGAATCGATGTGGCACTTTGTAAACAAGAAATCGATGTATATTGAATAGACATTGATTTAGCTTTTTGGTGCAAATCACACAGCAATAGTACCATAAATTTATATTTATTAGGAAAACATAATATTAATATATTTAATAATATTTAATTAATCATAAGTTTTGTTATCACCAAAATATGAGGGTAAAAATATAAGAGTGGTTCAACAGACATCTCTATAATAGCAATGTCTTATTAGCCACATTGTTTGATAAATAATATACTTGCTTTCTTGCAATTATAAAATTACATCATGCTTTTCATAAAATCATGCATAATTAGCAATATTATAATGCATCATATAACATATTTTCTCATTTCTTAAGTCATTATTCTACTGTACAACAGTACCTATAATGACACTACTTTACTGATTTCATCATGGTTTAACTTTCATACTCTTTTCTCCATTAATAGATTTCCATGCATATTTTTGCCATTCAGAAAATCAGAACAGTGCGTACAGTGCTCTGAAAATTCCAAAATTTTGACAGAAATTTTATTCCTAATCATGCTTCACATATAAATTTTGATAATTTTATGAGTTCTATATAATTTCTTATGATTAATGTTCATTAACATAAACTACTTAACATGGTACACAGTGAAGAATCATACAATTACTGTGTAAAACCTGAGCACATTGGGTCTGTAATTCCATCTAATTAGCAGTACAATTCTCAATAAAACATCACAACGTGGATCTAGCTTGCAACTATTTCATTTCCTATTTACTTAAACAAAGAAAATGCTTTAGAATATCACACATATTCCATACATCATTACCAAGATTTTCCTATTGCGTACCAGTAACAATCATACATGATAGATTCTAACCGAACACCCTACTCATGCATACTTTACAGAATATCCACATAAATCAGAATTTTCATAGAAAACAGCACTGATGAACTTAACGACAAGGTCTGCTGTTGTTTACACAGGTTAACGTCAACATACCATGTGGTTAATATCAGTTGACGGCCACACATAGTGCCGTTAATATATATATAGGCATCCAAAAGATTGACGTTTACATGAATTAAACGGCGGTCGATGTTGACGTTTAGTTCATCAGACCAGAAAAGCAAAGAAAAAACGCACATGAAATGACAGAACTTTAACCCCTTCCCACATTTTATTTCATGGGTTTTAAAATATGTAAAAATGGAAATATGTAGAATATAGTATCCTAAACCATTCCCCCATGCTACTTGCCTCTAACCCTCATTCTGGAGTCACGGGTAAATATTTGAAGATGCCTGCCTTGGTCACAAGGTAGCCCTTTTCCACCGTCTTCAGACGCTCGATCCGACCTCTAGGACTGCAACCACCCTTAGAGAACCTTCTGCTCACGATCCTTGTAGCTCTCCCTTGGTCCAGTTGGCTTCAGATCGCACGAACACAGCACTGCAACCCTTCCTTCGGCCCTCTTTTCTCACCTCCGAAATAACGCAAAAACCATTTCCTAAAGGCCAAATCGGGGTCTTATAAGGACTCCTACATACCATCTAGGTTTAAATCCTAACCCTTGAAACAAAAACGGTCTGATCTTCCATTAATAATTTGGAAACGGCAACATTATCTCCCCGGAATGGTAATACAAAAACTGGCAAGTCATGTTAATGTCAACCTATGATGTTGTGAACATGAAGTTGACGTCCATCGATCATGTCATCAAACTATTTGCCCGATAAACCAAATATTCTAGAAAATTATAAACGATACAATCCCCTGTCGTTAACAGACAATAAATGACAAGATCGATCATGTCGTTAACTGTAGTCAACGTCAGTAGATCTTGACGTCAAGTTCATCAATGTTACAGTTTACTATTAAATGCAGAAAACACACACACAATTGCATCATTCAGTCAAGTAAAATCTAGGGCACTACAAAAGTTTATTAACAACAACTACTCAAACAAGTTTGAGAGAAGAAGTTAACGGCTTTAATCAAACACTGGGGATACTTACGACCAATTGATTATTTCAATATGATTCAATGTGGATTTTATTGCAATGTTTCACTCTGATACGGGCAAGAACTAGATGGGTATGATGAGAACTTCGGGTTCACTAAGCACACTCCTTCACAATGATGGGTTATTTTATCACAGGTCTCTGGAGTGGTACAACCTGCTCGGTCCACCGTGAGGGAATCCACACGGTATGGAGACTTATGGAGGTCTCGATGAGGATTATCTAGTCCAATGAGACGGAATGTCTCATGGAGAGATAGCCCTCACCAAGAAAGGTGTTTGGATTCTAGTGTACGGAGGGAAGGAGGTCCCTCAGCCGAAGTATGCCTTATAATGCAAGAGATGACAGAAACCCAGCTCTCTTGAACAGATAGAATCGTGATGACTTTAGGAATCGTGCTTCAAGCTAAATCATGATCGTTCAGTTGGTCATGGATTTGACAGCTCACAGAAGTTGTAATGGCCGCGACAACTCCCTCTGGCGTCGGTCACAAATCGCGACGAGGTAAATCATCACACAACAACCAAAAATGCGACGTCTGAACACGTCGCGATTCAAAAGGCAACCAAGAGTTTTAATGAAAACAGTAAATCAAAAGAGCTTGCTATTCAACCAAACAATTGGAACAAAGTAGAAGTCAAATCAAGATGATTTCTTCAAGTAAAGGTGAGTAAATGGGGAGGGGAGCAAGATGATATATAATATATATATATATATATATATATATATATAATGAAACTTTATGGAGAGAGAAAATGAAACACTAACACAACTTTGTAATGATGGGGATCTCAAAGGAATACCACATGGGGTATGAGGGAAGGGGAGTTGTACCGCGTGGGGTACAAAGGGAGGGGCATGCATGGGTGTCGAATGGAGCGGCACACATGGGTGCTGAAGGAGAGGTAACCACAACTAAAATAAAAGATGTCCCACTATGATCGCCAATTTGTGAATGTGCTTTTCATTCAAACACTCGACAAAGAATGATAAAAAAGGGAAGAAAATTTTAAAAGATATAAAGGATATGGGTGGAAGAAAAGGGAGAGAGTACGTGTGTGCACGAGAATGGAGGGTGTGATCACCAGGTACACAAGGGTACCAAAGAAGTGAGTGAGAAGTGGAGCATTACTTACCTTCACCTAAAGATCACGTGAGATGAAGAAGGTGGGTTGCCTCTTACTCCTCCAACCGACCGGCCAGCAGAGAAGACTTTAGTTCACGGTTATGAATTGGAGGAAGCCTTCTCAAGTTCCTATACACTTGAGAAGAAGAACACCAAGCTCCACTTGATGAAGGCTTGGAATGGCTTAAAGGGAATGGTTGTTCTCTTTAAGCTGAGAGTCTGACTCTTCAGTGCAGCAGGGCTTAGCCGTAATGCTTGGGATGTGTGTAAAACCATGGTCTTGGGGGTCTTTTTATAAGGTTAAATTTGGTAAATCGCTACGAACATAGTGATTGCCTATTGAGCTGAATTGTGACCAACAAAAGTGTCACATTTAACAAGATCCACTTACTTCGATCAAGACTTTCCAAACATCGATTACAACAGGTTTTAGAATCCCGATGACATAGACTGACGCATTTCAAACACTTCCAATATCAATTGATTCTTTCCAAATTTAATAAATGGAAATGTTGAATCGCGACGACATGAGGGGTCGCATATTTGAAAGAATCGGTCTTCTGATGGGAATCGATCTTCATACAATGGAAGGTTAGAAATGCGACGGACCATGTGGATGCGATTCTAATTAGCAAGAAAATCTTTCCAAAAACAATTTTGGAATTTGCCATAATTTGAAATTGGAAACTCTTAAGCGTGACGACTTTCATGGACGCAATTTCAAAACATGGTAGGCGTCAGCAAAGGAAGTGTAATACGTGATGGTTTGACCGTCGCGGATCAAACTCTTAAATCGCGACCACTGTGTTCGTCGTAAATCAATTGTGCACAGTGGACCCATCTAAAGCCCCTAGAAAAAATCCTAAAAATCCTAAAATAATCCCAAAAAATAGGAAAATCACTCAAGTGGTTAATTGAAGAGAGCCACTTTGAGGCATTGCGTTATAACATGAAATGTACTCGGTATGTTGTCGAAAATGGCATGTCTATAGACATGAGAGGCAAGATCAGTTTCATGAGTTGGCACAGGGTGATATGACGGTTTCTCAGTATCACCAGAGGTTCATCAGGTTGTTGAGGCATGTTCCTAATGTCGCAGTAGTGAGCAGGCTTGTGCAGAGAGGTTTATTGCAGGACTGAGGCCAGATTTGTTGTGGGGCATGACCGCTTGTATGTGTGCCACTTTGGGAGTGACACTAGCCAAGGCCACTGCCTTAGAGAGAGAGACCTGGTAGCCCCAACACCAGCAGTAGCAATAGGGAGGAGCTTCTTTTAGAGCCACCATGTACAAGCATCCAACTGGTAGTCGTGGTAGTGCGACTTCTTCTTCTTCGGGCTTGGGCAGTTCGGGCAGTTCCAGTTTGCGCTGGAAGTTCAGGCAGATGACCACTCGTAAGGGTGGATTAAGTCGGCAACAGAAGCGCCAGTCGAGGTTTGCAGAGCAATTGGTTTACCAGGGAGCCGAGCAGGTAGGCAGGAGGTGACCTATTACACAATCGGTTTACTAGGCCACTACAAGAGGGATTGCCCGATGGGGAAAGTTCAGCAGCTGCAGAAGCCTGTGCAGTACACTCAGCAGTTGCCGTAGTACCAGTACCCTCCATAGTAGCAAGCACCTCGTCAGCAGCAACAGGGGCAGTACCAGCAGTAGCCTAAGCAGTTCCAGTAGTATCAGCAGCCTCAGTAGTTTCAGTCATACCAGTAACAGCAGCAGTTTCTGCAGCACCAGCAGCTGCCGCAGTAGTAGCAGCCCAGTAGGCGTCGTAGCATGGGCATGGTTGTGGTCGTGTGATGGCACACACCAGGGAGGAGGTCGAGGCGTCAAACTGGTCATAGGTATTTGCCTATCCTGGTAGAGCTGCTCGTGTTCTGGTTGATCCTATGCCTTCTCTTTGTTACGCTTCGAGGAGTTTTATGAGTGTTTGTCACACTCTTGAGAGGTAGTGTGATGGTGATCTCCGTCCGGTGATTACATGTGTTCTTTCGGTTACCTTGAGGGCGTCACAGTTGGGGTCCAGGGACACCAGTTACCGGCCAGGCTGTACGTGTTGCAGCTTCGTGACTTCGACGATATCCTGGGCATGGACTAGTTGGGGCTCACTCAACTGTGGTGGATTGTCAGCGGAAGACTGTGCGGTTTGAGATACATGGAGCCTGTTCTTAGCTTTCGAGGTATCCAGTCTACCATCGACCTTTTATTTCTTTCTGTAGAGCTCGTTGATTGATCCGCGATGGTGTGTAGCAAATCTTGCTTCCATTTGTTCTTTGGAACCTAGCGGGTCGTCGGTTTTTATGTACATGTTTTTGAGTTTTTGATGTTTTTCCAGAGGATCTTCTTGGGTTACTGCCAGAGGGGAGGTAGAATTGTCCATGAGCTTTTGCCTGGTGCGATGCCTTGTCTAAGGCACTATACCGGATGGCTCCAGCTGAGTTGCGCGAGTTGAAGCTCCAGTTGTAGGAGTTGCTTGAGTTGGGTTTCATCCATCCGAGTCGTTCACCGTGGGGTGCACCAGTGTTGTTCGTGAGGAAGTAGGATGATAGCTTGTGGTTGTGCATCGATTACAGACATTTGATCCAGGTAACAGTGAAGACAAGTATCCTGTGCCTAAGATGATGGCTTGTTTGATCAGTTGCAGTCAGCCAGAGTGTTTCCAAGATTGACTTGAGGTTTGGTTACTACCAGCTGAGGATCAGAGAGTCAGATGTTGGCCTGACAGCTTTCGTTTGAGGTATGGTCACTTTGAGTTTGTTGTGATGCCGTTTGGGCTCAGGAACGTGCTAGCAACTTTCATGGATTTGATGAACAAAGTGTTTACTGAGTACTGGATAGGTTGTGGTCATCTTTGTGGATGACATTTTGGTCTACTCGGCTTCTGAGGAGGAGCACGAGGTGCATCTGAGGATCGTGTTGGAGATGTTGCAGAGTCAGCAACTTTATGCCAAGTTCGACAAGTGCAAATTTTGGCTAAGGGAGGTGCACTTTCTCAGACACGTGATCTCAGGTTTGGGTATGGCAGTGGACCCTGCCAAGGTTGAGGCAGCGTTGTCTTGGGAGCTGCCCACTTTAGTACAGAGGTTCGTAGCTTTCTAGGTTTGGCAAGCTATTATAGGAGGTTTATCCAAGACTTTCCAGGATTGCAGAGCTGTTGACCAAGTTGACTAGACTCGAGGCTAGGTTTCTTTGGACAGAGGACTGTGAGCGGAGTTTTCAGGAGCTGAAGAGTAAGTTAACTTTAGCACCAATGTTAGTCTTGACATCAGGTAGTGGCGGTTTTGAGGTCTACACAGACGCTTTGAGATCAGGTTTTGGTGCAGTGCTGATGCAACATGGTGGGGTCATTGCTTATGCTTCTCGGTAGTTGAAGAAGCATGAGGAGAAACTACCTACGCACGACTTAGAGTTGGCAGCAGTGGCGTTCGCTCTAAAGTTGTGGAGTCACTATTTGTATGGCGAGGCGTTCGAGATCTTCACCAACCGTCAAAGTTTGCAGTATATCTTCACTCAGAAGGATTTGAACTTGAGGCAGCGCATATGGATAGAGTACCGAAGGACTATGACCTTACCCTCTCCTATCATTCGGGAAGGGCTAATGTCATGGCGGACACTTTGAGCAGATGAGTTTGCTTGAGCTCGTTGCTAGTTAGAGAGTGGAGGTTGTTTGAGGACCTATCTCAGGGAGTTTTCTGCCCTTGAGGTAAAGAGATTGTGCTGTGATGACCAGTTTGTCAGTTCGCCCGTCAGTGTACCGTCAGGTGCTGGAGTCACAGCAGGCAGATAGAGAGTTGACAGACATTTTTCAGATGGCAAATGTTGAGCTAGGCGAGGATAGTAAGGTCAAGTTCAGAGGCAGATTGTACATCCCTTGCGATGCTCGGCAGGCACTATTGTTAGAGGCACATAGGTCGAGGTATGCTATTCATCCTGATCCCACCAAAATGTACCATAATCTGAAGAGGTTCTTCTGTGGCTAGGGATGAAGAGGAGTGTGGCAGAGTTCGTCGCTCGTTGCCTTACCTGTCAGCAGTGAAGGCTGAGCATTGGTATCCTGGTGGTGAGCTGCAGTCGTTGCCTATTCCCGAGTAGAAGTGGGATGACATCACCATGGATTTTATGGTTGGTTACCTGATTCCCCGCAGAGTCATGATGTGTTTGGGTGATTATGGATAGATTGACCAAGTCAGCACACTTGCTTCCAGTCAGGATCTCTTGGTCAGTGGACAGGCTTGCCAGATTGTACGTGGACCAAGTTGTTCCGTTGCACAGAACCCCAGTTTCTTTGGTTTTCGATAGAGATCTAAGGTTCGCTTCAGGGTTTTTTACGCAATTTGTAGAGAGCGCTTGGTACAGAGTTGAGGCTGAGTTTAGCGTACCACCCACAGTCAGATGGTCAGTTAGAGAGGACTATTCAGACCTTGGAGGATATGTTGAGAGCGTGTTTCATGTATTGGGGTGGCACATGGGAGTCACACCTTCCGATGGTAGAGTTTGCATACAGCAACAGTTATCACTCGAGCATTGGAATGGTGCCATATGAGCTTTGTAAGGTCGACCGTGCAAAAACCACTTCACTGGTTTGAAGTGGGTGAGAGGTAGCTTTTGGGACTAGAGATAGAACACGTGTGCAGACACAGTTAGTTTAGTTAGTTAGAGGCTTCGGGAAGCACAGAGTAGGAAGAAGAGCTATGCGGATGTTCATAGGAGGCCATTGTAGTTCAGCATGGGTGACCTTGTGTTCTTGCGGGCCTTGTCAGCCAAGGGTACGTGTCATGAGGTTGGTAGAAAGGTAAGCTCAGTCCGAGGTATGTTGGACCTTTCCCTATTATAGAGAGGATCGTGAGGTCGCGTACAGGTTGAGTCTTCCGGTAGAGTTAGCAGATGTGCATGAGGTTTTTCACGATTCACAGTTGAGGAGGTACATTGCAGATCCATTGCATGTGCTAGATTACTCGCAGTTAGAGGTTGCACCGGATTTGTCAGTACCAGAGCACCGAGTCAGAGTTGTGGACCGTAGAGTGCAGCAGTTGCGTAGGAAGCAGATCCCACTAGTCAAGGTTGTCTGGGAGAACCGGGTTTGTAGCGAGGCCATGTGTGAGTGCGAGGATGAGATGAAGAGCAGTTCCCTTATTTGTTTGATTGATTGGTATGTTGTGTTTCCTGTACCGCTTTTGTTTCGAGACCGAGTTTCTTTTAATTTCGAGGATGAAATTCTTTAAGGGGGTAGAATGTAAGAACCCACTAGCCCCGTCCTCATGGTCGCGATGGACCTCCTGGTAATCGACATTATTTCACCAGAGGAGCTGGTCGCGACATGCTTTTCATCGCGTGTAGTTCCATCGCACGTGCTAGATTACTCGCAGTTAGAGGTTGCACCAGATTTGTCAGTACCAGAGCACCGAGTCAGAGTTGTGGACCGCAGAGTGTAGCAGTTGCGCAGGAGGCAGATCCCACTTGTCAAGGTTGTCTGGGAGAACCGCGTTGGTAGTGAGGCCACGTACGAGTGTGAGGATGAGATGAGAGGGCAGTTCCCTTATTTGTTTGATTGATTGGTATGTTGTTTTTCCAGTACCGCTTCTGTTTCAAGACCAAGTTTCTTTTAATTTTGAGGATGAAATTATTTAAGGGGAGTAGAATGTAAGACCCAGCTAGCCACATCCTCATGGTCGCGACGGACCTCCTGGTAATCACATTGTCATGCCAGAGGAGCTGGTCGCGACCTGCATTAGGTCGTGGCACACCTAGCCATCACGTTCTCGTCATGACGGGGTGGGCGTCGCATTCTTGTCACGGAGTCAAGCGACGCGACTTTTTTCTGTCCATTCTGACCGCTGTCCTTTATATTAGAACGACCTTGTTGGGTGTCAGGCTCGTACAACGTTGACACGAAATTGGCAGGCCGTCGCATTATGGTTGTCTCAGTCTTCGAGGTTTGACTACTTTTGGTGTCGTGCCGGGGTAGGCGGTCGCGACATGGTCGCGATCTGCAGGGCGGTCGCGACATGGTTGTTGTCGCGCGCAGCTTGACCCATCGCATCTCTGAGCCTGTCGTTCAAAACTAAGACAGGTGACCCATTTCCCCCTTTCTCATTCCTTTTCTTCCTTTCTTCTTCTTCTTCTTCTTCCTTCTACCTTCCTTGAGCCCTCTTGTGTTTTCCAACTTGTTCGTGGTGCTCGTGGCCAGGAGGTGATGTCTCCTTGGTGTAGGCGACGTCCGTATGGTACTTGGAGCGAGGAGGAGGTGGCCATTCAATGTGAAGGTCCCAACAGGTCGGCTCTACTCTTTAAGGTATGGACCCCTCTTTCCCTCTCATTCTAGCATGCTCCCTTCCCCCTTGAGATCCTTGTTTCTCCGTGGTATTGGGGTAGTGGGGTGTGAGATCCATGCACATTGTTGAGGTTTCCTTTGAGTGTAGATCTCCATGTTAAATGCATGATTCATGGGGTTTGTGGTGGTTTGGATGCTTTCCTAGTGTTTTCCCATGCCCCCTCGCCCTGTGGATGCGAATTGTACCAGTTTAGAGGTGGTCCCTGGGAGGATTGTACCGGAACCCCTCTCGGCTGAGATCGTGACTGGCCTAAGGGTCGTGATGATGTCGCGATGCATGCGCCGACTACAACAACTTCAACTGTTGCGATATGTAAGGGCGTCGTGACATCATCACGATGACCGGGGGGTCATGACATGGTCGCGACCAGTCTTGGCGTCGCGGCAGTATCAGATACAGTAATTTCTTGAGGAGTTCCGTTTCCCATGGAGTCTTCGCTGTTTCTGGTTCTTGTTGTACCCATGGCACCAGTGCTAGTTCCTAGTACGGTCCTACACTAGTCATTCGCCCAGTGCTCGGCACTTGAGGGCTTGTCTCATGAGAGAGGTTGGTACTATTTACTTGGGACCCCCGTCCACGTGCACCCGTTGAGGGAGTGCTCCAGGCAACGGGCGTGCTCGAGTCATGGACTCTAGAGCGGAGGGAAAAAAAGTGGTTAGGACAACGACGTTGAGATCGTTTGCAGAGCTCTCTTGGTTGGTCTACGACACCGAGGTCGCTTGGAGTTCTTCCCGATGCAGGCTAATCAATCCTTCTTCTCACTGCCTCACCCTTAATGGCCCCCGAACCACCTAGAGAGGCCAGGCCTGGGACAGTAGTTCGACCAGACTACGACGGTTATTATTGTGGTTACTTTGTGTTCCTGCCCCCACTCTGACGAGACGTGGAGGTTTGGACCTGGGTCGAGGATAAGATGTCAGTGGAGACACCTGACTGATTGACTAGTGGTAGTGGTTTCCATAGCTATTGTCGCATGTCCAGGCAGATTTCCCTATGTCCGTGGTTACAGCCCTGTGGTGGTCACGATGTGCAGGTCATATGGAGTTTCTGACCGTGGTGTGCCTCTGTACCGTTGCTAGTTAGTTTTAACTTTGCTTCTGCACAATCTCATGTAGATTAGAATATATAATTGCTGTCATTTATTTTGATTATATTTCTTTCCTGCTTGTTAGAGCCAGTAGGAGATTGGTAGTCCTAGTGAGTTTCTGTTGTGAAGCTCATCCCTTCTTTTTCCAGGTGAGACTTCTCAGCAGTGGCCGGGTGGAGGAGACAGGGCGGTAGTCGTCATCCCTGTAACTAGTAGTGGCTTTCCCCATTTTAGTTGTACTTCACCCTTGGGTATGCCCCTAAAGGCTCTATTCTTCCATTCTTTACTTGTACTCGTTGTGTGTTGGGACTGTACCTAGAGCGTTACACAGTAGTCCTCGCTCTTCTTCCTGCTTCCACATGTGTGCTTCTAGTTTAGTAGTTGATGTTTATTCCCTTACATATCATGTTAGACTTGTTTAATGCTCTTTCGGGTCCTCGGTTGTGGTCGAGGGTTGGGTTCTTGTGGGTCGTTACATACTTAGCCTTGAAGCAAAGCTATGATACCTGTTGGGGTGTGGGTAAAAGCCCTCTCAATGTGGTAAAGCTAGCTTCAAGTTAGAAGATGATAAGGATTAGACCTATACGTGTTGACATGCGTGAAAACGCAAGCAACTGTGGGCTTTGATAAGCTCCTAATTGGTTGATGGAGGAGGTTGAGGGATGATGAGGATTTCCCTCATCCTCATCCCTTTTGTAGCTAGGGCAACCTATATAAACCCCATTTATTCACTCCTATGTACCTTTAGACACTTACATCATCTCTTTTGTTGCTGCTCCATTGCTGTCATAGGAGAAGCTATGCCGAAGAGGAAAGTAGAAAAAAAGGAGGGTTTCTTCTCATCGTCAGGTAGGATTGCCCTTTCTTTATTTTCCTCCTCCAATTAGAGTCTTTAAGAATAAGCCTCCCTTTGTTATTACTTTTCCCTCTCTTCTTATTTTCCCTACATGCTATCCGTACTATGAAGGTCTCCTCACTTCATCCTTCTAGTTGTTTCATCTTGTTGATCATGGAATCTTATGTATAGGAATGTGCTCAAGACCCAAAACCATTGGTTGAGCTTCAATATGGAGTAGATCACATTAAAAGTGTATTTCCAACCGATTTTAACCCCTCCTAAAATGAAGACCAGCGTCTGTCGATAGACAGATTGTATCTGTCAACAGATACCCATGTATTCTATAACCCAGAAACCAAAGTTGTTGACAATGAACCCGTAGCTATCGACAACCACCAGTCGTCTTTCGACAACCACTAGTAGCTGTCGACAACTAAAGCCTAGATTCATGAATGCAGTTCTGGATGGAACAGTAGTTGTCGACAACTACCAGTATTTTTTGACAAACATAACCATTTCTTCATCATTCAAGTTAATACACCCATGTATTGTCTCAACAAGTTGTCTTTCCTATTTTCTTGGATTCTAAACTACTATACCCCCCAGATGGCCTATTTAACCATCATCAACCTATCTTTGAATATCTATCTCTATTGTGCTCATCAATTGACTTATGATCTTAAGACAGTGCTCTCTTCAAAGAGGGAATTTGGATCACTTTGTGATAGTACCAATCACTTGTGTCAGCTATGGGCGATAGTTTGTAAGTAAATCCAAGTCAGTGGTCTGATGATGATGGGTAATAAACTTCGTTCATGCATAATGAACAAGATTCAAGGTGCTGGAATCGCCAAGGCACTAGGATGTATTTACGTTATTCATTCACCGCTTGAGAGCAGTATGATGCCTGTCGAATTGATTTTCTAATTAAATTATGATATGAAGTTTGAAAGATATATGTGACTTTTGTTCTGAAATTCGTTTGGGCCCAATATAAAACCAAATTGGTCTATATGTTTATGCTAAGTATGAAAGTTCATGAGCAAGTACGCCTTTGATCCGTAGGCACTTTCTGAATATTCATTTAGTTCTACAATTTGAATTTCTATTCTTAATTTCTCACGTTTTATAAGATTAAATTATGATATTTGACTTATGACTTCTATTCTAACACTGAGTCTAAATCCTACTTTTTTACAACTTCCATACATTTAACTCTGGATTCTGGACATTCGAAAATGAAGATATCATGTCGTACAAAGGCTATTATTCAGGATTTGATGAAGGACTTATGCTTACTTCCACCTACTATGTCTCCCAACTCATGCCTTTTGTTTCTCAAACCCCTTTCAGATTGAAGGTGGATGCAACTTCTACTACAAGTTCTTTCACTTCCATTGCAGATGCAGAAGAAGAGCATAACCTTAGTGTCTAAGAAATTTTGCTATAGTATTAAAATGCTAGAGAGAGAGAGTTTGGTTTTATGTAAATTATTCGTGTTAGTACAGAAGAACCTGTTAATGTGTAATACGTCTAATGATGACTTTGTGGAATGGTTTGCCAGTCTTGTGCATGAAATAGATTTGTCTGCCCCTAATAAATTTTGGCTGCGTAACCCCTCTTCTGTACAAAAGTTATGTATTGTGTGTGTGTGTAACGACCTACTTCCACCCGTTACAGTTATAACAACTCACATCGGATGAGAGCAAACCTCTACATGGGAGAAAACCCCGACGATTGACAAATGGGCAAAGATATACACAAATAGAAGGAATATAACATCGGAAATTCAAATAAACTCTTATTCCATCAACTTATCAACCACATTCCACAGTCTATATAGTGTAAGGAAGAAATGACATAACATAATAACCATTAACTGTAGCCAGTTCCAATTACTTAACCAAAGTTCAAATTACAAAATTCATCATACTAGTAAAGGAAATACAATCTCCAATCTATCCTTCGTGCTTCTTCGGATCTTGTCAAGTCCTCAGCTACTAAATCTCCTGAAATGTTTAGCAAGGGTGAGTCTACACAATAGACTCAGCAAGTAACTTAAACATCAAACCATACACTTATCACACATGCTTTCTAACACAATAACACTATTAGCACATGCTCATTCTAAAACATGAATAATAAACATGAAATCTATTAAGTAAAACTATACTAACTCATGTGAAAGAATAAATCTAAACATGGATACTATTAACATGGTATCATTAACATAAGCACAATCATACAATCACATGCTTCATATTTTACTCTCACATAACACTAACACATGACCATTATTTAAATTACAACATGATATTAGCACATGCACATCAAGTAATTATGATTCATGGATTTGATAACATGCATCTACACATGGTACTAAACATGATATCACAATTAATATAAATCACATTAATACACGTAGGACATGAACATATGCACTTGTATTTTGGTTTTTACATGCGCTTGCTTTTCATTACATTCACTTTCACTTACACACGATTTCACATGGTTTTTACTTTCACATTCACGTATCACAAATTACTTCATTTTGCACATAACATGCGCCACGTTCACATATCACTTGCACATACCTTGTGCCACGTTCACATAATTTTTACACATTTTACGCATGTTCATTTACACGTTGCCAAGACACAGCCAAACCACCACCAGAAGATCACGTAACACTTACACGTACTTAATCACCAGGCAAAGTGATCAAGTCTAGGTTCCTGCAGAAACCGGGGGAAGCCCTCCACACCATTACGAGTGGAACTTGTCCACCTCCAGGAGTTACAAGACCTTGCCTCGGGTATCACGTAACATGTTGAGCTTTCCCGTAGGGGCACTACTACAGTACAGCTCCAAGCAATCTAGGGTGGCAGTGTCTTATGGGCACAATTTATTTATCTTGCCACATTAATCATTATGCACACACATGCCACTTGTTCTCTCACTTCCTATGCACATGCACATATATCATGGAACACAATTATCACATTCAGATTCTCAGATCAATCATAAACAGAATTAACAGAAACTAAAACATGAGACTATTCACACTTTTAAACATGGTGAGACTTAACATTTAATTTATGGTATAGAAACCTTCCGAAATTCATAATTCCTCCTACAGTGATCAGAACAGGCGGAAAATTTAACTACAGGGTACATAGTATCATAGAACATATCAATTTTTCATAAATTCGGAGCAGTAAAATGTTTTAATATTAAATAGAGATTTCAGGTAAATTACAAGATATTTTAATTTAAACATGGTAGACAGTGAACCATCTATTCTAACAGATATAAAACATGCACACAATGGCCTTAACTTCGTGGAATATTTCTGAGATAATAACTGGCACTATATATAATTATCCTGTATTTAAATATCTCATAACATGCTTACCATCTTCATAACAATTTTATAAATAACAGATATTATCAGAAAATATCATGACTTCAGGGGTTGCTCAAATTAACATATTAACAAGACATGATTTTCTAAACACATACATATAGTCACTTTTACCCGAAAAATCACATCACATACAGTCACACAATGTTCTGGAAAAATTAGAGGAACTTCGCGTCCAGGGTCTGGACGCCAACAACAGTTAATGGCATAATCGATTACCGTTACCTAGGATCTTGACGGAAACAATGTGGCAGTCAATCTCCTATCTGCACATGCACACAGTGCAGATCGAACCACATATAACATGAAATCTTGGGGGTTCAAGCATGAAATAAAAATCTGAGAAATTATGAAAACACTAAAGGATGAGTCTATGCATTGAACCATCGAGTCACTTGCCTACAAACAAATCGATTGAGGGATGATTGGGTCGAAGAAGCCCTCCTCGGACAATGCTGGAAAGTGCTCAAAATCCGCTAAGATCTGATCTTTGTGTCAATGAAGGCCGCACACCAGAATCGGGGAAGCTTCCATGATGCCTGGTGTATCCTCCAGTTGAAGCAGATCTCCAGAGGACTCCTTCAATCGCCAGATTGAACTCGCACAAAAAAGGTTTTTCCCACAGAAACCCTAACTTTCCCACAAGAGCCAAAAACCTACCTAGGCCGAAATCACTAGGTTTTATAGACTAAGGGGGTCAGGGCATGCATAGGGTAGGTCATCCTACCGTTGGACAGGTTCCTAATCAAGAACCTGGAAGAAATGCCAACATTTCCAGATTTGAAATCCATAACGCATCCAGAGAAGTAAACGGCCAACATACTGCCCTTGACCAATAGTCAACGTCCATCGATGTTGATGCTAGAAGACAGTAAACAGCACAAATGTGGCCGTCTATACACTCTTAACGTCAAGAGATATGACGTTAAAAGAACTTCGGCCAGTGCACAGAAATGATTAAATAAACACACATACACAATATAAATACATATTATATACACCACATTATTTAAATACACCATGTACAGAAATAAATAAATATAATACGCACACAGAAATAACATATATTATACACATGCACATATGTAAGTAAATACTTATAATATGAATCAAATAAACAGTATAAATGCACAAAATTTGGGCCTCACAGTGTGGTTGGAAGAGGATGTTACAAATCAGAACCTTACTAATCCTTTGTTCAGTATTTGATCACTTAATAACACCAATTGGTGTTTGGACCACTTATAAAACCAATAAGAAGGATTATCAGTCTAATTGGAACCTTATTGAACCTTTGTTCAATAATCAGATCATTTATCACACCAATCGATGTTTCGACCACTAATAAAGACCAATCGGAAGGACTAATGGACTTTGTTAACAATTGATGTGTATAGACATCAATCTAAAGACTCTGAACATTATTCAGCAAAAGATTCCTTCATGAACATCAATTGGATGATTCTGAACATTTGTTCAACAATCTATTCATTTATAACATCAATTGGAAGAATTATGTTCGATTGTTCAGGAATGGAACAACCTTTAAAGTTGTTCAGCAATTGATGCATGCGTAACACTATTGATTGGAGGCTTTTTTCCTCTACTCATTGAGAAAGTTGACTCTTGTATTGGTAGAATTAGACTCATGTACTGATGAGAAGTTATGTGTCGACATGTGTATTGGGGTGTGTCGACACATGTATGTGTGTGAGTTGAACATTTATGAGGGAAGTCGACTCTTGTGTTAAGAAAGTTGACTTTTGTATGAAAGGGAATTGGAAGTTGACTTGGGTACTAATGGAAGTTGACTTTTATATAGATGTTCAGTAGTCGATTGGTTTAACATCAATCAGATGATGACTTTTATAGTTAGTAGAAGTACTGGTACTTAGGTAAGGCCCAAGTATGGTGGTCTATCATTTCCCAGAGAAAGTCAACATTAGGTATGGGTGGGGGTAGGCCCAAGTAGGATAGATCTTGACTATCTATCTCATGTACTAACTTGATCTCAGATTATAGACCAAACAAGCATGACTTCATTATTTTGATGTTCTTTAGGTTGAACTCTAAACCGTGACTACTCCAGACATCATGATTTAGAGGAAGGTATCGCAACTAGCAGACCCGTCGCGTTTACCTTACTAGAGACCGCACAAATCGTCACGTTTCATGTCTGATCTGACGGACCCGAGGCATCAAACTGTACGCCATGTGGATTTCAGCACAGGTCAAAGTCGTGACTAGGCACCCAGTCGCGATTTGATCTATTTTCCCGCCCTTACTTTGCATGAAATTTTATATTTAAAATTCACAAATCCCTTGAATACGCGACATACCTAGTTATCGCGATTGAAAGGAGAAGACGACCAGTCTACACGTCGTGCCTTAAAAAGCGACCGGTATACTCGTCGTGATTTAAGAGATTGACTATCTACATGTTTTAACTGCTAACGGCCTTAGAAATAGCGACGACTGAACTCGTCACGATTTCTAATGCCTATAAGAGACCTTTCTACTCAGTCTAGATTGTAAAACTTGCATGTTATGATTTATAGAAAGTAGTGTTAGTATGTCCAGTGGCCTAAAAACTGTCATTCATGTAAAAGACTTAACAACCTGAAATCTATTTTATTCTATTTGCTCTTAAATAATTGTTTGATCTATCTATCATATGATTACTACTCTCCATCTTGATGTTCTAGTTTGTTATAAGGCTAAAAGTGTATCAGGTTAAAAGTGCAGAAAATCATGTTATTGAAATCTGGGTTGTTCCATGTCATGCGTTCATGTTACTTGCATTCCGCTATGTTTTAAATTGGTGGATTGTGATATCTTGAGGCATATTCTACACTACACAATTGCACAATAGGTAGCCCTTTATTGCTAGATTGGAAACTCTCTACTGAACATTCTATTCTGGTAGATTAGGTATCTTTCGAACAAGACCTTTGTAATTCTCCGTACTCCGTGGATTCCCTCATGAAGACCGAGTTGGTTGTACCATTGAAGTTCTGAGAAGATAGAGTGCACTTCCTTTCTCGTCTACTTCTCCTGAGTGTGACTTTAAAAACATGAAGCCATGCCATTAAAGTAGATCGAACTAAGTGTAAATTACGTCGTTATGCTGCCAAACTTTTCTCTCGACTATTGTTATCATGAAATCATGTTTACTTGACTTATCATTCTTGAAATCATTATGAACATGATATTGAAACACATACATCTTGAAAATTTTGTTACCGACCATAGTGGATTGTGGGTGTCTACATTTAAAAATAGTGAGATGTTGGATCGGACACGACGAGTGTCCAGGGGCTCCAGTCACCCCATCGATAAAGAGTTGGAAGTATACTGTTAACCATGGGGTATAATGATTACTGGTGTTGCGTCTGCACTGGGAGTACTTGCGTGTTGAATGCTAGATACATAACCACATACATGTGTCATTGTGTACATTCCAAGCTAGCATATATCCTTAGTGCACATTATGTCATCGTCCCTGATTATTGTTACATGTTAAAAGTTCTTGCTTGTGCATGATTGCTTACTTGCGTAATATGGCCATCCATGTTCTTGCAATTAACTGATATCCAGCGTGCTTGGAAAGACTGCTCTAGTGCTAGTTATTACTCATTACTTCATTCTTTCCCTTGTTTAATCACTCTTGTTCAAATAACTCTTGCTCAATCAATCTTGCTCACATTTCTTGTTTTAAGTATTTTTCTCGTACATGTATATCTTGATAATCGTGTATGCCTAGTTCTTAAAATGTTAATCACTTACATCATTGCCCGCACATTGAGATATAAATCCTACTGAGCTAGTTTGCTCATTACCTGCTTCTTAACATTTTAGGTGACATATACTTGGAAGAGGAGGACCAAGCAATGATGAGAATGTGTTTGAGTGAAGAGCGTGTACAACCATAGTATCTGTCATTTGTTTAATTTGAGAGTTAGATTGATGTAGTAGGTAGTGAGGAAGTATAATCTCATGTAATTTTCTCTTTTCTTGAGACATTATAGTATGAAGTCCATGTGTCTATATTTGATATTAATGAGAAGGGAATAAATGCTTAGTTGTAATCATTCTTTGGGCTCTTATATTTTTACGTTGATACAAATCTAATATTTGCTAGATAGAGACTTATTTTCCGACTACTGACATCTCAGATTATTAATCTGAATTAATATTTCGGTTGTGTAATTGTCGGGATGTGACAGTTTAGTGGTATCAGAGCCTAAGTACATAGGATTTTAAGTCCTAGGTTTAAGTGACACCCAAAACCTTAGGTCATGGATATTACATGACTTGGTGAGGCTAGGTAGAGACTGGGAATAAACTTGTTTCAAGACTAAACACCCGTACCCATAAGTATATGTTGTTTCTAAGAACCATAACTAGTTGCTATCCTTCTCTCAAGAATCTCATCATTCCTTTGCAATGGCTGGCAACTAAGCTCAGTGGCAGGCTATGCAAGAGACCATAGCAAAACTTACTCAAGCATTATAGAACGTAGTGCAAGCTGGAGGTCAAGCTGGAGCTAGGAATGGACCTGACGATCTGCATCGCAACTTCAGAAGTCTAAATCCACCCCGCTTTTATGGATCACCCGACACAGATGAAGCTGAAAATTGGATTGAAGAAAGGGAAAGAATTTCCAAGTAATGCAGTGCACTGAGCGAGAGAAGGTCCTATTGACGACCATCTAACTGAACAAGGATGCTAGAGCATGGTGGAAGGCCACATCGGCCCATCTACCCAATGCTAATGTCCTTGAATGGGAAGAGTTCCTGGAGATATTCTAGGAGAAGTATTTCTCTGAGAGACTACAAGAGAAGAAAGTAGTGGAGTTTTGCCGCACTGAAGTAGAGGGGAATGTTTGTGGCTAAGTATGAAGCTAAGTTCACACGTTTGGCTCAGTACACCCCACATCTAGAGGGAACAGAAAAGCTAAAGGCTTATAGGTTCATGGATGGGCTACGACCCATGTTTATTGAGAAGTTGGGACCACTCAACATCCGTACTTACACGGAGATGGTGCTGCGGGCTCAACTAGTGGAGGATAGCCTGACGAAGCTGGAGGGATTCAAAGGGAAAGAAGTAGTAGAGCCAATTTATGTAAAGAAGGAAGCACCTCGCATTGCTGGGATTGTTCACCCCAGAAATAACAGTAATAAGAGGTCGAATGGGGGAAACGTTATCAGCAATAATAAGAAGACCAAGGTGGAAGGGCAACCGGTCATGGAGAATTGCAAATTTTGCAATACGCCAGGACATCAAGCAGACAAGTGCTGGAAGAAGGCCGACACTTGCTTGCATTGTGGAAGCTGTAATCACCACATTCCCAATTGTCCCCTGCTAAAAGATCAGGCCAGGATAAACCAAGGCGTGCCCAAGCGACAAGGGTGTTTCAATGTGTGATCCAGGCAGAACTCCAGGAACTAGGTATGTGAAAGATGCTAGTTTTGCTAATCCTCTAGACTTGTCTTAAGTTACCTTTCTTATTAAAATATTCCTAAGTGGGGAAGATGACTAGCAGAAAAATGAAAATAACCTAGTATTCTTACTAAAATTAATCATGTGAATTAAGATGGAGTTATATTAACCATAGAAGAAGGAAAGAGTCGGAAGGAATTAGATGGATAATATCAATGACCTATAGGTGAAAATAATTGGCACCTATGACAATAAGGGTACAAGAATATGGATACGAGTGAGAATTTATGAAAGATAGGATCTTGAACCAAATTGAGAATCCGGTTACCAAGTTCACCTAGAAATTGGTATGAATTTTGGGACCAAATTCTTTAAGTCGGGGAGGATGTAGCACCCCAAAATTTTCATAATTTAAAATTACGAATAAATTAAAAAATTGACAGTTTAATTATCTAAAATATTATCGTATACGAAAACATAACGAAAAGTTTTGTAAAAATCATAGTTCAACTCTAAATAATATTTCTAAGTGACTCATGAAGAGATTCAAACAAAGAAAAATCCTATTAGTCAAGTTTAAAGGTATTTGTGACTTAGTATCGTAATTAATAAATATGTCAGAAATCCACTATCATGTGTACAGAAGATGATCATAAACTAAAATAAAAATGACGGGTAGACTCCAAACAATATGTATTGATAGCCCATCATAGGAGTTGGACCAATGAATAACGTTCGGCCCATGAATAACGTTTGGCCCATGAATAAATTGAAGTAAGGAAATACTTCAAAATTGGTATGGCCCGATTAGTTAGTAAAAAAGGAAAGGAATTAGTATCCAATACACCATCACTAAACTTCCACATTAACCCAAATTCATGTCCCATCAAGAGGAGGGGTTTTCTAAACGCTTTCCTACTCCAATTGGGATGGGAATCCTCCAAACTTTGCAATGGATCAAGCTAAAATCGCAACCCCACTTTTCTAGTTACAATAGTACTCTAACAACCCTAAATCTATAATACTCATTGTAATCCCCTTGGGACGAGTTACCAACTTGCTGGGGTCATGTAGAGGCTAGCTAGAGCACTAGAGGGGAGGAGAATGCCCCCAACTAGAGCTTTCTTCTCCAACCCACATTCTGCTTCACCCTACAGAAGACATTTCTTAAGAGTGTTCCAAGGTAGGTGTTCTAGGGAATGTGGGTTTGAAGTGTTTTCCAAACAACGTGCAAGGTTAGGGCTTTTAGTGTTCTCATCATTTTTCATGCATCCGAGACCAAATTAGGTCAAACCAAAGCCATAGTATCTTCCCCTCGTTGTCCCTTACAACTTTCATGTTCAAAGTTTTATCCTAAGAGCCCTAGATCTTGAGTTATAGACCAAACAGGCATGATTGCATCGATTTTCATATTCTTCGGGTTGAACTCTAAACTGCGACCACTCCAGACGTTGCGATTCAGGGAGGGTATCACGACCGACAGACCCATTGTGATTACCTTAATAGCCACAGCACAAACCGTCATGTTTTAAGTCTGATCTGTTGGACCTAATGCATCAAACTATGCATCGTGTGGATTTTAGCGTCGGTCAAAGTCACGGCCAGGCACCTAGTCGCGATTTGATTTGTTTTATTGCGCTTACTTTTCGTAAAATTTTATATTCGCTATTCGAAAATCCCTTGAATACGCGACCTACCTAGTCGTCACGATTGAAAGGAGAAGGCAACTAGGCTACCCCTCGGGTTTTAAAAAGAGACCGGTATACCCGTAGCGATTTATGAGACCGACTGTTTACCTATTTTGATTGCTAACGGCCTTAGAAATAGTGACGATTGAATCCATTGCGATTTCTAATGCCCACCTAAGACCTTTTTACTCAGTCTAGATTGTAAGACTTGCATGTTATAACTTATATAAAGTATTGTTTAGTTTGCCTAGTGGTCTAAAAACAATCAATTCATGTAAAAGACTTAACAACCTAAAATCTATTCTATTCTATTTGATCTTAAATAATTGTTTGATCTATCTATTATGAGATTACAACTCTCCATCTTGATGTTCTAGCTTGTTATAAGTCTTAAAATGTGTCATGTTAAAAGTGCAAAAAATCATGTTATTGAAATCTGGGTTGTTCCATGTCATGCGTTCATGTTACTTACTTTCCGCTATGTTTTAAAACTGATTGATTGTGATATCTTGAGGCACGTTCTACACTACACGATTGCACAATAGGCAGCCCTTTCTTGGGGGATTGGAAACTCTCTACTAGACATTTCATTCTAGTAGAGTAGGGACGTTCCAACAAGACCTCTGTAATTCTCTGTACTCCATGGATTCCCCTATGGAGACTGAGCTGGTTGTACCATTGAAGTTCTGAGAACATACAGTGCACTTCCTTTCTCGTCTACTTCTCATAAGCGTGACTTTATAAACATGAAGCCAAGCCATTAAAGTGAAGATCGAACTAAGTGTAAATTACGCCGTTATACTGCTGAAATTCTCTCTTGACTATTGTTATCATGAAATCATGTTTGTAACGGTCCACGCCATTCAAACCCGTTAACCCATAACGAGCTTGACACGACACCATCTCCCGCGATCGGGCCGAAGCCTCGCAAAGGATATCCATCACATAGGTCCGTGAAAACACAAAAGAATCACAATTAAGCACATATAAGATACATTGCTCATATATGTCCATATGAAAAGTACATAGTAGGTTCCATACATAGCCAACAGAAAGAAACAACAGCTTGTGGCAAACCCCCAGGGCTCCACAAGAAGCGCTTTACTCTGCTGGTGGCGAGGGCCCGACTCCACTACGGCGCTGACCAGAACTACAAGAGGGACATGAATCCTCCTACTCTCCCTCACCTGGAAGAAAAAGGGGTGAGCCTCACAAGTCATTGGCTCAGTAGGGTAACTCCCCCAGTCGAAAACACAATTTATATCAAAGCTGTAAATCATGAAACCTCCTAAGCATCATACTACATTTACAAATAAATAAACGGCAACACACGTCAAGTGCACAGGCTAAAGAAAGGGTATGCCGAACACAAGTTACGAAGACTGGTTCGTGACACCAGCTACAGACTCGGACAAACAACCCAAGTACACCTCTCAGCCTCGCAGCCATGCACAAAAGGTCTAGTTGCCGCTTCACCTCAACAAGACAAGAACCGTGGAGACAAACCACACCACACCTGCAAGCAACACTGTTGCAGGACCAGGCCTGACACCTTTAGGGGCTCCGGTCGAGAACCCTAAAATGAGGCACTGGACAGGACTAGCTAAGGACCAGTACGTCTACCGGTGTCCGTCCCCCAACCAAGAGCATGCTACAAACGGCCGCACACCCACAAACACGAGCCGTTGTCCCTGTTGTCTTTCCCTCAGCCGGACATACAACTCAAACTCAAGAGTGAGGGTCTCCAGGAAGACGACAGAAGCATCGACGGTACTCCCGTACGGGACAAGCCCTAAGCACCCGGTGCTAGGGTAACCGACTAGAGAGGTAACTACGGAAGGCGTGACACCCAACTTGCTATGCACACAAATCCACACAAAACACCTCGATAATAATCACAACGTGGGTTAACATAGCCCATACAGACCCTACATTGTCTTGGTAACACAACCCAAGCAACGTGGGACAGAAACTGGACAAACACGCCACAGCACACCAGAGCTCGGGTGGCCACTTTCATAATTGCGTCCACTATAGACACCGCTATTCCTTTTCAAAATGCGTCTGACATGCAGAACGGTATTCAACCCTAAATCGCGTCAGGTGTAAGTGACGCGTTCGCAAGAACGCGTCCACTGTACTGGACGCCTTTCAGGGTTCAGGAACACACTCTATAAACTCATTCCGGAATCATACCACCCAATCCCACAACCATGATAAACTGAAAATAACCATGCAAATGAGTCCCTGCTCATGCTTACTACCATCCCTATACAATTCCCACATGAAGAATCCCCATTTCATGCTTCACACAGCTATTCCACATGCAAACAGGGTAGGAAATAAGGTAGAATTCCCTACCAACGAAGCAAGCACAATTCGGACGCAACCACAGGATTCCTCGTGCTCCAATGCTCGTCCTCGCGCCGAAATCACGCCGAACGGACTCCAATTGCACCCAAATCACCCCAGTCTCCTTCACAGCCACTGCACCATCTTCCCCAGCTGAGCAGTGCAATTGCACTGTTCCGCCAGGGGAAGATACACTTAACACAACATAATCAAATCGCGTTGTATATACCCGACGCGTTATGAAACACATCCGATGTTGCCGACACAATTAAAACCCCTGACGTCCTGCATGCGCCACATGGCGCGCATGCAGCGACTACATAAATGGCGGTGCGGAATCGCGTCCCACATAGTGACCGCGATTAGAATCCTTATTGCGTCGTGTAAATCGGACGCGATTACCCCATGAGAATCGCGTCGTCTGTATGCGACGTGATCTCAGAGAGCCCGACAGAGCCCAATCTGGGCTGGGATGCCCAGCTCCCCTGCCTATCTCTTGACCCAGAAAACTTGTAAAAACACCTATAGACCTCCATGGTCTAACAATGGGCCACACACATTGGCCCCCAACCCAGTAAACCTCAATCCGAACGTACCGGTTATTACATTACTATCACCTAAAAAGAATTTCGTCCTCGAAATTAAAAGGATAAACATAAATACAGTTCAAAACACATGCAACTATCACCTAAAAAGAAAACAATACTTACTCAAAAAAATACGGATATAACTTGAACATTTCTTCAGCCAACTCCCAAGTATCTTCACCACCTTGCCGATTGTCCCACCGGATTTTCACTAACTCGATGTTTTTATTCCTCAACCTTTGTGTCCACTGCCTGTGATCATCACCGGATATTCTGGCATGGTGATATCTGGTTCAAATCATCCCGCTGATAACTAACAACTTGGGAAGGATCTCGAATATACTTCCTTAACATTGAGACATGAAACACGTCATGAGCATCCGTGAAGTCCGCCGGAAGCTCCAACTTGTAAGTCATCTCACCAATGTTTCCAAGATCCAAAAA
This sequence comes from Colocasia esculenta, assembly GCA_014218235.1. Lineage (NCBI taxonomy): Eukaryota > Viridiplantae > Streptophyta > Magnoliopsida > Alismatales > Araceae > Colocasia > Colocasia esculenta. The sequence goes on along the minus strand of CM024754.1, from coordinate 24,223,039 downwards.
GGACCCACAAACCTAGGGCTCAACTTGCCACTCTTGCTGAACCTTAGAACACCTTTAGTCGGGGAAATTCTCAAAAACACATACTCTCCAACCTCAAACTACAAAGGCTTACGCCGGACATCCGCGTAGCTCTTTTGTCTACTTTGTGCCGTTTGGAGTTTATCCTTAATAAACTTGACTACTCTGCATATTGCTGCACCAATTCCAGTCCCATTACCTGCCTTTCACCCACTTCATGCCAATTCAATGGTGTTCTACAAGGTCTTCCATAAAGTGCCTCATATGGTGCTACACCAATGCTTGTATGATAGCTATTGTTGTAGGCAAACTCAATCATGCCAAGGTGTTGTTCCATCCACCTCCCCAAGCCAAACAACACGCCCGAAGCATATCCTAAATGGTTTGGATTGTTCTCTCCGTTTGTCCATCAGTTTGGGGATGGTATGCGGAACTATACCTCAATTGTGTGCCCACAACCCTTTGCAAACTCCTCCAAAAACTGGATGTAAACCGGGGATCCCGATCTGAAACAATTGTAACCGGTATCTCATGCAATGGCACAATCCTTTCAACATACAATTTTGCCAACCGATCTACCGCCCATGACATGCTAATCGGTAGCAACCTACATACCTTGGTTAACTGATCAACAAAAACCCAAATACCATTATGACCCGATGCTGTCTTGGGAAAACCTGCTACAAAGTCCATTGAAATGTCATCCCACTTCCATTGTGGTATGGGTAGTGGTTGCAATAAACCACTGAACTTTGATGCTCTGCCTTGACTTGCTGACACACCGCACATCTTGCTATAAACTCCGCTATCTCCTTCTTCTGCTTGGCCACCAAAAATATTTCTTTAAATCCTGGTACATCTTAGTGCTTCCCGGATGTATGGTGTACCTAGACCGATGTGCCTCCTCCAACACTTCTGTTTTACACCAGCTTCATTTGGGACATACAACCTGTGACTAAACCGCACAACACAATCATCATCAATTGAAACTTCTTGCATCTTACAATGTCGGCCAAATACTCATCTTCTTTTTGAGCTTCCACAACTTGCCAATACAAAAATGGTTCCACTGCACTATTAGCTAACACAGCTCTTCGTCGATTACTTGGTACAAACAAAGAACTTTCTTCCACACTCTCATACAATTTCCATTCCTTCATCATAATATGACTCACAACCACCTTCCTACTCAAAGCATCTGCCACCACATTTGCTCTACCTGAATGATATGCCAAACTGAAATCATAATCTTTGAGATATTCCATCCACCTGTGCTGCCTTAAATTTAAATCTTTCTGAGAGAAAATATACTTCAAACTTTTGTGGTCCGTGAATATCTCAAACATTTCTCCATACAAATAATGCCAGCCAAATCTTCAATGCAAAGACAACCGCTGCCAATTCCAAATCATGTGTAGGATAATTTTCTTCATGAAACTTCAATTTCCTAGATGCATACGCTACCACCTTCCCATGTTGTATAAGGACCGCCCCAAGTCCTCTCCTGAACGCATCCATATAAATAAAAACCACCTCGACCTAATGGTATCTCCAATATTAGGGCTGAAGTGAGCCGCTTTTTCAACTCCATGAAACTACACCTACAATCGGATGACCACTCAAATGACACTCCTTTTCTAGTAAGCCTTATTAATGGTGCTGCAATTTTAGAAAAATATTGATAAACCGCCTATAATACGTAGCAATTCTAAGGAAACTCTAGATTTCTGACACTATCTTTGGCTCCTCCCATTTCATAACAGCCTCCACCTTTGCTGGATCTACAACAACACCCTCACCTGAGATAATATGCCCCAGAAACTGAATCTCCTTAAGCCAAAACTCACATTTACTATACTTTGCATAAAGTTGATGCTCCCTCAATCTTTGCAATGTAATTCTTAAATGATTTGCATGCTCTTCTTCTGAGGCTGAATATACCAAAATATCATCAATGAACACCACAATGAACCGATCCAAATAAGGATGAAAGATCTGATTCATTAAGTTCATAAATGCCTTCGGTGCATTGGTTAGCCCAAATGGCATAACCACAAACTCATAATGCCCATACCTTGTTCTAAATGTCGTCTTGTCTATGTCCTCCTCTCGGATCCTCAAATGATGGTACCCCAATCTCGAATCTATCTTGGAGAACACCTTTGCCGATTGATCAATAGATCACCAATACGTGGAAGTGGATACCTGTTCTTTATAGTAACTTGATTCAACTGACGGTAATTTATACACATCCTCATGCTACCATCTTTCTTTCTTACAAATAGAACCGGTGCTCCCCATGGTGAATGACTCGGCCGTATAAATCCCTTCTCAAGTAAATCTTATAATTGCTTCTTTAACTCCTTCAATTCTGTAGGTGCCATCCTGTATGGTGCTTTAGAAATGGGCATACTACCCGGCTGAAAATCAATAGTAAAATCTACCTTTCTATGCGGTGCTAACCCCGTTAACTCCTCCGGAAACACATCCGCAAATTCCCTAACAACAAGTACAATATCCACTGCCTTTTCTGCCTCAACCAAACTAACAGATGCCAAATAGGCTACACATCCTGCATTAATCAATTCCTAGCCTTCAAGGTAGAAATAACGAATTTAGGAGTGTAGAATGGCATACCTTGGAACTCAAATAAATCTCCTCCTGGATAGCTGAACCTCACTTTTTTTTTCCTGCAATCCACCACTGCCCCATATGCTTCTAACCAATCCATACCCAATATCATATCATACTCCTTTAATTGCAAAGCATAAAGCCTAGCCGGCAACTGACTACCCTGTATCATAATAGGTACCTCATCCAAATAACATGTGGTAAGCATAAAATCTCCAGACGGCACCTCCACCATAAGCTCACACTGTCTCTCCTCAAAAGGATGCACCATAACATCAAGAAAATCTTCAGAAATAAAAGAGTGAGATGCACCCGGATCAATCAATGTTCTTGCTGAAAATTCAAAGAATGGTATAATACCTTCAATCAGATTTGATGCTTCCGCTTGAGCTCTTGTAATCGCCATTACTCGTCCTCGTCCTCTGCCCCTCTGGTAAGGTGTACCTCTACCTTGCCCAGCTGGAGGTTGCTGCTGCTGTGGCGGTTGCTGCGGTGTCCCTCTACCATAATTAGCTCTCCTTGAATATGGACAATTCTCGCCATATGCCCCAACTGATCACAATTATAACACCGGAATTCTCCAGGCTGCCTTGTCGTGCTTTGTTTAGACTCCTCCATCTCCGGCTTATAACTGCGCCCTTGCTGAAATCCTTGTTGTTTGCCACCTCCTCGGCCTCTAAATATCTTCTTCAACTTATTACCACATTTGCCAAAGCCTGGAGAAGACGATCCTCCCGAAGGTGCCTTTCCCTTGCTCACACCCGCAGACGGTTGTGGAAGTCAAAAACTACCACCACTTGATTCTGATCCACTAGACTGCCTGGCTTGTATGGTTCTTTCAAGTATTGCTGCTCTTTGGACTACCTCTTCCACTGTACCACACATCAAGGGAATAACCGCATCTTGCAGCTCCGGCCTCAATCCTCGAATGAAGTACTCAATCATCATTGCATTGTTGGTTACTACATTCGGGCATACCTACTCAAGGCCATGAACCTCATTTGGTATTCTAACACCGACAACTTCCCTTGCTGAAGTGTTCTAAATTGCTCCCTTTTTGTTTGCTGAACTTGTACTGGAAAGAAAGTGTTATTGAATACCTCAAGAAACTCAGGCCAAGTGATTGTTTCTTCAGCTCTACCGGTGAACACGGTCTGCATCTTAAGTCTCCACCATTCTTGTGCAAAACCCCTCAACTGATAGGTTGCCAAGATGACCCTATCCGCCTGGGGACACCTCATTGTGACAAACACCCTTTCAATTTCATGAATCCAATGCTCAGTTGTGTCCGGATTTGGACCTCCCGAATATGTTGGCGGTTGCAAATGCAAGAACCTCTCCATCATCATCGTGGACTCCTCCACACTTGCTGGCCGCATTGGTACCACTGGAGGTAAAGGTGCCATAGGAGGTGCCTCTACTCTGTAGTGTGGTACTAATGGTGCCGGCATAATCTCCTCTGTCACCAGTGGTGCTACTCTAGAGGGCTGACCCGGTAATTGCTGATCCAACCTTGTCTGGATGTGAGTAATACTCTCCCACATTCTCTCTATCATCTGATGAGTAGACTCCTCAGGATCATCACCTCCTCCTCCCCAATCTCTCCTATCAGCCATTATAAACCAGCACATACACATTCTATTCACATAACACACAAGTATATTATTATAAAAACAGGGCCAACTACCAACAGAATACCATGATAAGGAACAACTATGTACATTTCTCATTCTTTCATATCTACACGGACCTTGCTCTGATAACAACTGTAACGGTCCACACCGTTCAAACCTATTAACCCAATAATGAGCTGGACACGACACCGTCTCCCGCGATCGGGCCGAATCCTCGCAAGGGATATCTATCACATATGTCCGTGAAAACACAAAAGAACTACAATTAAGCACATATAAGATACATTCCTCATATATGTCCATATGAAAAGTACATAGTAGGTTCCATACATAGCCAACAGAAACAAACAATAGCCCAGGACAAACCCCCAGGGCTCCACAAGAAGGGCTTTACTCTGCTGGTGGCGAGGGCCCGACTCCACTACGGCACTGACCGGAACTACAAGAGGGACATGAATCCTCCAGCTCTCCCTCACCTGGAAGAAAAAGGGTGAGCCTCACAAGTCATTAGCTTAGTAGGGTAACTCCCCCAAGCCGAGAAACACAATTTATATCAAAGCTGTAAATCATGAAACCTCCTAAGCATGATACTACATTAGAAATAAATAAACGGCAACACATGTCAAGTGCACAAGCTAAAGAAAGGGTACTTCGAAGACGAGTCACGAAGACTGGTTGTGACACCAGCCACTGACTCGGAAAAACAACACGAGTATGTTAGGATCGGATATTCAGTCATGGCAAAGCTAGAAGGGGGGTTGAATAGATTTGCAACGGAAACTTAAGCAATTTAAAAACTACTTCGGATTAAAAGATCTACTCAATCAAAACCCCTTTGATCTGATGTAATGTGTGTGAATAAATTAACAAGTAGTGTGTAGACGAAATCCCTAGGCATGCATCTAGCGCAACACAATGCAAACCACAAGTCAAACCACAGTGCACAAGGGATTTTTTAGGTGGTTCGGAGATCACACCACGTGACTCCTACGTCCACCCCTCACACAGTGAGAACACACTACTCAAGAACTAAGTACAACACACACACACGAGCACAACGGCTCAACCACACACACACACGCTAGATCAAGTCCACAATAGATCAGATCCTCTAGCCTTGATCTGACCAACACACCACACACGTTGTCTGATGCAAACACGCAATCAGAACAACAATCCACACGTGGATCAAGCACAAGGGACGCTTGAACCACTACCACACACACAAAGATATGAAAGGTAGAATAAAAGAAGAGTTTTGAGTTGAAGATCAAATCCAAATGAAGAACTCTTCGTGTTGGTTGTCCAGAAGAACTTCAAGCTTTGTCTTGACAGGTATCAGTTGATGGAGAAGCTTGAAAGACGGACAAACCAACTTCAATCCGCTCGCCTCGTGAGATGGATCTTCCTCGCGTTGGACGGAGAGTTGAAGCAGAAAACAGGGGAACCTTCTTCTTCTTGTTCTTGGCTTAGGGTTTTTGTGTGAGGCTCCTTGCTGCGAAAATACCTCTATATGGTCTATATATAGTGGTGTCCAAGCATAGAGAATCGTGCTAAAAGGAAACACCCAAATATAGATCATATCCTGGCCATTAGATCTTCCAAAAACTCCGTCTGTCGACAGCCGACTTGCTGCTGTCGACAGGTGCTGACAGGTTTGCAAAAACCAGAAGACTGGCCTTCCGGGAAACCATTTTCTGTGTGTATCTGTCGACAGGCTACAGTGCATCTGTCGACATGCTACAGTGTATCTGTCGACAGGTGCACTATTCATCTATTGACAGCACACTATTCATCTGTTGACAGCTACTTGTTCCAGCAGCTTGTCTTGTTCTTTTGCACTTGGATTTTGTTGCTTGTCTTGTGTACATTCACACCTACATTAAAGACAACTATTAGTGAGATATAATGACATATAAATGAACAAGTTAGACATGCTTTTCTTTTCTTGATTAAAATTTGCTTTTCTTGATTAACATTTGCTTGACTTGACATTCTCATTATTTGTTCACATATTCACATCACATCAATTTGTATTGTTCATGAAATGCTCATCGATTGCTCATCATCAAAAAAAACAAACTATCATATGTCAACTTAACATACTCATGTAAACCAACAAAGTACACCTCTCAGCCTCACAGCCACAGACGAAAGGTTCAGCTGCCGCTCCACCTCAACAAGACAAGGACCATGGAGACAACCACACCACACTTGCAAGCAACACTGCTGCAGGACCAAGCTTGACACCTTTAGGGGCTTCGGCTGAGAACCCTAAAGTGAGGCACTAGACAGGACTAGCTGAGGACTAGTACGTGTACCGGTGTTCGTCCCTCAACCAAGAGCGTGCTACAAACGGCCACACACCCACAAACACGAGCCGTTGTCCCCTGTTGTCTTTCCCTCAGCCGGACGTACAACTCAAACTCAGGAGTGAGGGTGTCCAGGAAGACGATAGAAACCTCGACGGTACTCCCGTACCGGGACAAACCCTAAGCACCCGATGCTAGGATAACTGACTAGAGAGGTAACTACGGAAGTCGTGACACCCAACTTGCTATGCACACAAATCCACGTAAAACACCTCAATATTAATCACAACGTGGGTTAACATAACCCATACAGACCTTACATTGTCTTGGTAACACAGCCCAATCAACGTGGGACAGAAACCGGACAAACACGCCACAGCACACCAGAGCTCGGGTGGCCACTTTCATAATTGCGTCCACTATAGACGCCGCTATTCCTTTTCAAAATGCGTCGGACATGCAGAACGCTATTCAACCCTGAATCGCGTCAGGTGTAAGCGACGCGTTCGCAAGAACGCATCCACTGTACTGGATGCCTTTCAGGGTTCAGAAACACACTCTATAAACTCATTCCGGAAATCATACAACCCAATCCCACAACCATGATAAACTGAAAATAACCATGCAAATGAGTCCCTGCTCATGCTTACTACCATGCCTATACAATTCCCACATGAAGAATCCCCATTTCATGCTTCACACAAGCTATTCCACATGCAAACAGGGTAGGAAACAAGGTAGAATTCTCCTACCAACGAAGCAAGCACAATTCCGACGCCACCACATGATTCCTCGTGCTCTAATGCTCGTCCTCGTGCCGAAATCACGCCAAACGGACTCCAATTGCACCCAAATCACCCCAGTTCTCCTTCACAGTTGCTGCATCATCTTCCCCAGCTGAGCAGTGCAATTGCACTGTTCGGCCAGGGGAGGATACACTTAACACAACATAATCAATAGCGTCGTATATACCTGACGCGTTAAGAAACGCGTCCAATGTTGCCAACGCAATTAAAACCCCTGACGTCCTGCATGCGCCACGTGGCGCGCATGCAGCGACGGCCACGTAAACGGTGGTGCGGAACTCGTCCCACATAGCGACCGCGATTAGAATCCTTATCGCGTCAGGTAAACTGGACGTGATAACCCCATGAGAATCGTGTCGTTTGTATGCGACGCGATCTCAAAGAGCCCGACAGAGCCCAATATGTGCTGGATGCCCAGCTCCCCTGCCTATCTCCTGACCCATAAAACTTGTAAAAACACCTATAGACCTCCATGGTCTAACAATGGGCCACACACACTGGACCCCAAACCCGGTAAACCTCAATCCGAACGTACCAGTTATTACAATGTTCACTTGACTTGTCATTCTTGAAATCATTATGAACATGATATTGAAATGCATACATCTTGAAACTCTTGTTACCGGCCATAATTGAAAGTGGATCTCTACATTTAAAAATAGTGAGATGTTGGATCGGGCACGGAGAATTTCCAAGGGCTCCAGTCTTATAACACCCCAAAAAATATATTTATTTAAAATTTAGAAAAAATGTGATGATTTTGATTGTTAAACATAACTACTTTCATGAGATGTTATTACCTTTAATTTAGGGTTATTTTATATTAATAAATACAATTCCAGTGTTGTATTCAGAGGTGCGCACTCTGACAGGGCGACACCAGAATTCTGTAACAAAATTGAAATTCAAAAACACCATAATTTCCAGAAAAAATGTGCGGATATTAGAAATGTAAATATCCGAAATTATTGACGCATAGATATCAAGTTTAAGTCGACACAATGATTTTCCGGACAATTTTTGCTGGGTGAAAACTTAATTCTAAAAATTAAACTAAAATCACAAAAATTTGTAAAACCTTCCAATTAGTTTATGTTTGAAATTTCAACTTAATTGAACATCATTTGGATACAAAAACATTGGGACAAATGGACCAGTTGATTTATCTCTAATTTACGTCAAACATTTTTCTTTAATTACTTTGCTTACGTAGCCTTGGCTACGTAAGGCTTATCACTACTTGGGTTAGAAGAGTTACATGTTTTACCATATGTGTAAGTCATGGACAACTGCATGGTAAACGTGGCCTGGTGGTGGTAAGAGGAGTTTTAC